>PVKZ01000549.1:64292-743960 GCA_004027375.1 Macroglossus sobrinus
GAAAGAAAGAAAGAAAGAAAGAAAGAAAGAAAGAAAGAAAGAAAGAAAGAAAGAAAGAAAGAAAGAAAGAAAGAAAGAAAGAAAGAAAAGAATGTATTCATCTGGAGATGACACACAAAAAGTCTGTTTTATCTCTTAAGTGAGAGAAAATGCTTCTTTTAAAATACTTTTTTTTCTTTTTTGCCTTTAAAATTGTGTGTGTGATAGTAGGAATAATGTATTTATTTTAATCAGAAAAACACCCCACTAATTTCATACTTATTTCTAACAACACTGACAATTAAATTAACTTTCGAGAAAAAGTGCATGTTAGAACTTACATGGAGTTTTCAGGCTGGATGATAGAATTGGAGATAGATTCAGGGTCTGGAATTAGAACTGAGCCAGTGGTAGGAGAACTGACCTGGGAATCAAGAATTCTCTGTTTTGATTACCACTAACAAGCCATGGGGCCTGAGCAAGCCTGTGGATCAATCCAACCAAAATCTCTACCAGCTCTCTGGAGGCAGAATACTACTGTGGAAACACATATCAACAACTGACAATATTACAAAATGCTGAGGCTCCATTCTCAACCGAGCCCTCACTAGCATTCAGTAATATTATCCCATAGAAAGAGAAATAGTTAAAAGTTCACATTTAAAGAGAAAGACAGATGAGTTATAAAAGTGAATGAAATGTCAAAGGACTTAGAGAACACGGTATTCGCTATTCTGATGCATGAAGCTCATCGTTTTCTGCCATCAGTTCTGAGGCCTATTGCATTCCTGGTGGGAGATATCGACCGAGAGGCCCCACAGGCATGCATCAGGTGGTTGTGCATCCCCTGAAACTGTAGAAAATTAGAGGCTTGTGTGCCTTTTCCTATAGAGAAGAATCATTGTTTCCTTAAGTTTTTCATAGAGGTTCATGACCAAAATTATTTATACATAGTATATAAAGAAAGCAAAGTGACAGGTTATACATGCTAGCCTAGAAGACGGTTTATCCCTCTTTGACTGTACAGTTCTGTGCATGGCATACTGGCCATGTGATATATACTCAAAAAAGATTTCCTGAATAAATACGTGGATTAACGAATGAAAGAACAAATATACAAACCCCATTTGGGAATAAGTTGCAGGGCATTGAGAAGCATCCGGCCTACCTTAATTAGCACAGCTAATCAGAGGCCTCAGTTCTTCAAATGAGCCATGCTCTCCACTTTCCCACAGCAATTTGTGAACAACATCTCTCTGCTTTTCCTTCTACTAGATACGGTGCTTAGTATTATTGTCCATGGCCAATTAACTTCAATGGAAAAATAAAATCCATCATAAAATTCATTTTTCTAATGGAAAAGTTAGAAGTGATCTTCTCTGAAATAGAGATGCATGATAAAGGACTTACTGGAATAGAGTTGAAAAGGAGAGCACTGTTCTTGGGCCACCCCATTAGAGTGATAGGAGCCAGTATCCAGCCAGAGACATTTGACCATCAGGCCACAAACCAGAGCCTTTGCATTTCAAGTCTGCTCACTTATCTGAGAGCCCATTAAACTGTGACTATTTTGGCTTCTGCTCATAACCTGAAAATACAGGTGTCTTTGGTTTATTTACTACACTTGCTATTCTCACTCTGGTTGTGTTTCAACCAGGAGCTGACCTTTCCGTGTTCCCATTAATGATGCTCTGTTTCCCTGACCATGTTTCAGGCAGACCTTACTGATAGACCTCTCAGACCTGCCTTAGGTATATGTCTGCCTCTACACATTCTTCAGAGTCTTGATGCTTATTATGCACAGGAAAGTTAAGCTACTATCTCTGTTTTCCTACCCCCAACACAAGATCCCTGTTGGAGTCCCATCTAGGAACTCAGGAAGGTTTCTGCAGCTTCTGGGAGAATGCCATGAGACTTGTGCTGCAAGATGGCTATATAGAATCTACAAAGCACTTCACCTTATCTTTTGCTATATATAAGTACCATCTTTAAAAATGTAAGCTCTGTCTTTCAGGGAAGTTGTGCCTAAAATATGAGCCTTGGGCTTGAATGTTCCCTCACTGCAACTGACCTGAGACAAATCAGGAGGATACAGCTCTTTGAGGACCAGTTGTGGTCAAGAATTATAGGTTCTAGCTATGGGATTCACATCAGACTTTCAAGGCTGATGAAGAGACACTTTCACCGTCCCTGTGACATTCAAGGATAATCACTTTACATAGGCTAATGTATCTGGAGTGGGTATCAGTCTACTGACCTCAGCTCAGCTTAGTCTACCTTATCCTACCTAAATTCAACAACTGTCTATTAAGTACCTATTTTATGACTATGTTATGTTAGGCATTAGAAATAAAAGTCCCTACCTGCAAGAACAGTACAGTTTAACAAGACAATAAAATAATTATGGTGAGAAAATCATCTATTACAATAAAGTGTGTTTTATTAGTTAGTATTACTCTAAACATAATTGGCCATTGTCATTAAGCAAGAGAAATAAATAAGGCAAAAATTAGAAGGCAAAATTATCATTATATAAAAATGATTTGGTTATATAATCATAAACTCAAGAGAGAGAGAACTAAAAAACTATTAGACACAATGAGATAATTCAGAAAAATCTCTAATTACAAAATTAATTTCCCCAAATTAATTGTTTTCCTATATACAGATAATAACTGCTAAGAAAATATAACAAAAAGATAAAATAGTTTAAGTAAGTATAAGAAGTATGTTGGATCTATGTGGGAAAAAATTGTACCAAGAGAAACAATGCAAGATGAATAAATAAAAAGATACCTGTTCTTAGAGAGGCAATGTAATTTTAAAGACATCAGTTATTTTCAAAATTGTCAAAATAATTAACACATTTTGTTTTTTAAATACTGTGTTTCTTAGTAATTTACTAAGCTATAAAATGTATATGAAAAAATTGGTACTGGCAAAGAAGCAAACCGACAGAAAATTTTGGAACAAATCTGAGAGTTCAGAAATAGATCAAATATTTTTTATTTAGTATATAAAAAAGAAAAGTATTTTAAGTTAGTGAGGAAAAGATAGATTTGTCTAAAAAATGGTATGGCATTTGGGCAAAAATAACAATGGATAGCTATCCCACTCCTTCAGCCAAATAAATTCAAAACGAATCAAAGAATTTAATAAAGAAAAACTGTAAAACTATTAGAGAGCAAAAATAAAGATAGAAAAGAAATTCTCACAAAGCTCATAGGCAACAAATATTATATGTGTAAGTATGACGGTGGGGATCTGGAAGTGAGAGGAGAATGAATGGGTAAAACATGGAAGAGATATGTCATGCCCCATTAAGAAGCAACAGGTTAGAGGTGAATAGAATAAAAAATAGATCATTAAAGATGGACTTACAATTTCAGCTATGACAGGTAAAGAGCTTGGAATTCTTCATTTCATCTTTAACAAGAAAAAGCTGAACAAATTGAAAACCAATGACTTCTTGGACCCATGAAAGAACTGAGTTTGCAGGGCAAGCCATCATGCCCCAGTCTAAAGAAACAGGCAAATTCAGAGTCTCAGCCTATTTGTAGTGGAAGCCACTGGAGCTATAAACTCATAGAAACACTTAAATGGCAATTTTGAAGAATTAAAAGAATTCCTTATGTCTGTGCTCAGGTATGGGGGTAGAGGGGAAAAGAGGAATTCTGGAAAAGACACTCTTAAGAGAATGAAAAGACAAACTACAGACAGGGAGAAAATATTTTGCAAAATACATATTTGATTAAGGATTTGTATCTAAAATATACAAAGAACTCTGAAATGTCAACAACAAAAAACACCTCAATGAAAAAATGGGCAAAAGATTTGAACAGACATCTACCCAGAGAAAATATACAATTATGGCAAATATGAAAAAACTGAAAGCAAAAACTGACAGTACCAAGGACTGCAGAAAATGTGGAGCAGCAGGATCTCTCATTCACTGTTGATGGGAATGCAAAATGGTGCAGTCACTTTGGAAGGTAGTTGGTGGTTTCTTACAAAACCAAATGCATCTTTCCATGCAACTCAGCGATTGCAGTTCTAGGCATTTTCTTAATGGATTTGAAGGCTTCTGTCTGTGCAAAATCTGTTTGTGAATGTTATTAGTAACTTTATTCATCATCAACAAAAACCAGAAGCAACCAAGACATCTTCCATTTGAATAAACAAACTGTGGTATATGCATAAAATGAAATGTTATTCAGCAATAAAAATAAAAGAGCTATTAAACCACAAAAAGATGTGGGTGAATTATAAATGCATATTGATAAGTGAAAAAAGCCAGTCTGAAAAAGTTATATACTTTAGAATTCCAGGGATAAGACAGCCTGGAGAAAGCAAATTATAGAAATGGTAAGCAGATCGGTAGTTGCCCAGGGCTCAAGTGGAAGGGGGAATGAATAGGTAAAGGACAGAGGATTACTTTTTAGGGTGGTAGACTACCCTATATGATACCAAATGGTGAATGCAACACATTAAGCATTTGACAAAACCCATAGAAATTTACAGCATGAAGAGCATACTTCAATGAATGAACATTTTTTAAAAAATCAGTTTAGGAGTTTGCAAAATCCCAGCAGAGAATGCAGGATGTGACAAAAAAAAATCTAAATGTGCTAAATATATGAAGGAACCTCACTGAAGTGGGTAGGAGGAAGGAGTTCAGAACAGACCTCCCCAACATGTGCCACTTTGGCATGTGAATTTTTTTGAGCTGAAGGCAATTGAGACCCTGTGGGTTCACAAGAAACTTTTACCTCTCCTTTAATGAATTTAAATTTGGGGCCTTGCCCATAATAAGAGTTATTACCAGAGATAATTTTTTATGACCTATCTATAGGGCAGGGCAAACATCTAATTACTGAACAACTGCTCTTCTTATCATCCTGCGAATGACCTTCTTCCCCTCTAAAGCTCCAAGGTACCTCACCTCATCCTTAGCTCAGGACACCATATAAACCTCATTTTAATTTTCTCTTTGAAGCGCTCATGTATGTAGGATTCTTATGTGTATGTATATAATTAAATTTGGTTGTTTTCTTTTGTTATTCTGTCTCATGTCAATTTGATTATTAGACCCGCTGACAGAACCTAAAAGGGATGAGGAAAGTTTTTTCCCCTCCACAAGGGGAATAAGGAGCTGACTGAAGTAACTTTGGAAATAAACGGAGCCTGTAAGACTAAAGGCAATAGGAACTGTACGTAAGCACTATTCTCTAGTTGATAGACATTTATTTTCCATTGCAATATGTGCTAAAATTTCCAAAAGCATACCAGAACTGAATGATTAAGTAAGTGGATGGCAGATGGTAGAAGTGGGACATTACAGATAAGCAAGGAGGGAAAATTAGAATAATCTATGTGGTAATGAATTAGTTGGAAGCAGCAGCATGAACTAATTAGATCAACTGTGTCATGTAGATACAGTTGGTAAAATACACAAATATTTTTAGATAGGCATGTATATGTTAGAATAAACACATATAGCTCCCTGTTCTTTCAGTTGAGAGAGCCCAGTACCAAGGAGCACATCCTTCAATAAAAGGAACGAGGGTTCCAAAGAGTAATGGCTGATTCTAGGACAAGAGCAGGAAATACATATGATGAGCCTGGAACATCTGTAGTATCAGAAAGTAAAGAGGAGCTTTAAAAAGAAATGATGGGAATATGTCACAGGCATCCAAAAGCTGACTGCAAGAACTCCCAATGGAACTCTGAGCAACAGAGCTGAAACAATTACAACAAAATTAATAAAATAATATTGGTTCATAGCTCAAAGTATAAAATAAGTATCTATGAGTACTCATTAATCCATACTGATGTTAGTAAGCAACAAAATAAATAAATAAGTTGAGGAAAATAGACAATTTTCCTCAAGAGAAGAATTCCAATTAATTTGTGCAGATACCCCACAGACAAGGGGATGAAGCCTAACACCCCATCACTTAAGTGTGTACTGCATATAGCAATTTTCTTCATTTCTTCCTTTCCACAGTAAACGGAAAGGGGTGGGAGAAGGGTAACTTTATAGTGGAAAAATTTGTATCTGCAAGGAAATTTTTTAAATTCATTTTAAAAAGCAACAGCTGGCTATGATTTTTTTCAACAAAATTTTTCTGGCTAGAAAGATTACTTTTCATGTCTTTGAAAAGTACAAATATCTATGCATTTCTAAAAATGTTTTTCTAATGAAAGAAACAAATGGGCAAAGCATAGCAACCTCTCCCACTGCCCCCACATTCTCTTAATACCCAACCACACCCACAGAACAGTTGCAAATCATAAAAAAAATGATCAACACCATGTGTCTCTAGATTTATCACTGAGTAGTGAACTAGAAGGACAAAATTAATTTGATCAAGAAGTGCAATAAATATAACTTCATCTCTTGCTTAAAAAAAAGAACGTTTCATTTTAATAATTATGCAATCAGTATTTAAGGGAAAAAAATTAAATCAGATGTATTGGAACCCATGAGCTTCTCCATATATAAAATATGTAATTTATTCTGTATTATATAAAATAAAAATCTTTGTGGATTAAAATAATCAGAATTATGTATTTACCTTGGGAAACAGAACTCCTCCCCCCAAAAGTTAGCAAATATGTACCACGGTTGTGCTTCTCTTTTGTTGGATCAAGTTATATTCTTAAAATGAAATTATTCATCAATTTTTATGACTTTCTATGACAGACACACTGTTTATTGTTGAAACTCTTGCTCAGGTAGAATTTTAAGTACATTCTATCTCTTCCTGGGGAATGACTCAAACTGAGCCCAAGGGAAATCCAAATATAATGAAAGGAAAGATGCTAAGTGATACTTAGGGAACCCAAGCAGATCTCTGTTTTCAGAGATCTAACTTCCTCTCATTTATTGAGTCCAGCGTCCTCAGACTAAAATGTAAGACCCAGTCTTAGAGAAAGGAAGTATAGCAAAAAAATAATAATAATAAATAAATAAATAAATAAATAAAAGTTATTTTAGCTGCATTTCTTAAACACTTAGTATATGCTAAGCAATACTATCAACTTATTTATGCTGCTAACATCCCTATAAAGTAAGCATTGTTATCATCTTCATTTTACATCTTGGAAATGGAGAAGCAGAGAGATTAGGTGAGTGTCCTAAGGTCACACAGCTAGTGAGTGACAGAGCCAGGATTTGATCTCAGGCAGCCCAGCTCCAAAGCTTACACTTCTGACCCCCTTCCACATGCCTGTCAAGGCACTGTGGCCAGACAGACAGGAACCTGGCTTCTTATTCTGCCACTCTCTATTTAACCATGCAGAGCTTCTTTCCTTCTGGCTCTTTAATGAATCCACTGCTTCCTACCCATCAGGCTGTGTTGGGAATTCAGTGTGATCAGGCATGTTCCCTGCCACAGATCCCCGTCAATGAGGGCCATTTGATTACAGTTAGACAGGCACCAAAGATGTGAAGGTGCTTAAGACAGGAGCCCATCCTTGAGGAGCTCACTTGAAAAAGAAGAGGCCCTGCAGTACCCCTTCTCTGAGGACACACGAATAGTCTCTATATCTTTTCTACAACTATGAGCATGTAGGATCCATCACCCCAAGTGATCATTGCTTTTTTTTATGACTTCCTCCTGAGTTGGGATGCAACTCTGGATCATTGACTTCCAGGCTTGTTCTTCTGCCTCCTGCCAACTGCACAGTCAGTGACAAGCTCCTATTCTGGTGAAAATATATTATGATGATGATGATAATGATACAGTGCTTTAGAAGGCCAAAAGATATTAAACATAAAATGAACAGAAAGACAGTAGGGCTAATCGGTCCAGCTCTCAGTTTTAATGGTATTACAGTGGTAAAAAAAAAAAAAAAAAGACAGCAGGTCCCAAAATGAAGTTGCTTATGCTAAGCCCCACATCACCAAAGTAAGACTTAACTACAGTTTGGGCTGTCCTGGAAATAGAATGTTAAACTAGTGAGGAATCATCTGATCACCACTAGTTAGGTGATCTGCCTGATAGACCACTGCCCTCCCTTAAAGGAAAATGACTTTGCAATAACTAACCAGTTTTGTTTTGTTTTGTTTTGTTTTGTTTTGTTTTGTTTTGTCTAGAATGATTTTCTTGTTCCTGCTTCCTTCTGCCTACAAAAGTCTTTCATTTTGTACAGCTCCTTGGAGCTTCTTTCTATTATGCTAAATTCAGTGCTGACCTATTCAAATCAATTTTTGCTCAGATAAACTCTTAAAGTTTATAATATGCCTTGGTTTATCTTTTAACCACAGGAAACCTCATGCTACACAATGGAGAATCTACTGCCAACAAAACTCTCAGAAAGGATTTAAGAATGTCCCTCCCACCCCTAGAAAAACTGAACATCAACTGTGTTGGCCCCATAAAGGTACAAAATTACAGACCAGTCATGATGCAGAAGAGCTCAACATCATAACAAGAACTAGTAATGTGCAGAACATGCTAAAGCAAATCAAATTTTCCATATTATTTAATCTTTATTACAAAAAGCAGTAATTTATCTTTGATATCCTATAGATTCTATTTTCAGCATATGGGTCCCCTCCCATTTATTGAGCTCATTGTTTGTACTAAAATATAAAACTCACTCTTAGATAATGTAGCAATAATAATAGTAATGGTTATTTTGACCAATATTTATTGAGCACTTAGAACTATGTAGCAGGCAGTATTGCAAACTCATTTAAGCTGATAACAGCCCTGTGAGATAGGTATTATCATCATTCTCATTTTACATCTTAAGAATGGAGACAGAATAATCTAGTGCATAAACTACATAAACTAAAGCAGAGTCAATGAGTGAGGTTTTAGTGATTTAATACAACTTTATAAGTTGCAAAGAGACTTTCAAAGTGAATCGCTTGATGAATATTCATGTTTTCTTTTGGCTGGGGAGCACCAATCAGAAGAGAAATCTATAATGTTAAAGGGTGGTTGCCAGGGTTAGTTAGTAAAAATAGCATAGTTTTCAAGACTTTAGGGGGAAACAATGAAATAAAAAAGAGGAGACTGCAAAATTTTTGTGGTCTTGGACTCTCAGGCTGAAAGAAGGCTGATCAAATAGAGGATTCCTGTGAAACTGAAACTGAACAATGGCACTCCTTCTCATGCTAACCTATTAAAATTAGAAGGTACAAATACAAATGCAGTCATTAGAAATCAAGGTACAGCTTCAAATGCCACTTTGGCAAAAGACAAGAGCCTGATTTGGGAAGCCTTATGCTGAACAAAGTATAGGATCATAGGGGATAGTCTAGGTAGGCAAATAAACAAACAGAATTAGGCAAGGCTGGCTTATTCAGAACTTTACAGATAGTGCATACCCAAAGTTTCTTTTCTGAATAGATCTAAATTAGTCTGAATATATATATTCTATTATAATAGAATATATATGTATGTATATATATGTATGTGTATATATATGTATGTATGTATGTATATATGTATATGCATGTGTGTGTGTGTGTGTGTGTGTGTGTGTGTGTGTGTGTGTGTGTGTACATGCCTCTGCCCCTGGTTCCTGACACAGGGCTCCTAAGACCTTCGTAATTTCTTGATTTGCAGGAGCATCTGACACCAACCTCCTAAATCCCTTGGAATTTTCTTCATGATAAGAATGTCTTTTGTTCTAATGGTGACTCTTCCTTGGGGCTTGTCATTATTAGAGGCTTAGAACTTTCAGCCCCACTCTCTCTCATTCTCTGGAGAGAGGGGCAGGAGAGGAACTGGAAATGAGGTTAACAACCAATTATGCCCCCTTGTAAAAATCCCAGTAATACAGGGTTTGAGGAGCTTCCAGGTTAGTGGGAGGGTGGCACAGCCCAATTCATGGGGATAGAGGCTCCTGTACTAGAAACCCATCTAGACCTTTCCTTATGTATCTCTTCATCTGTATCCTTTACTGTATAATAAACCAATAAATGTAAGTAAGTTCTGGAAGCTGTGCTAGCAACTGATCAGATCCAAAGAGAGGACTATGAGAACCTTTCATTTGTATTCAAGTCAGGCATAAGTTATAGGTAACCCAGGGATCTATTACTTGTGATTGATGTCTGAAGTAGGGACAGTCTTGTGAGACCTTGTGGGGTCTACACTAAACTCCAGTTAGTGTCAGAATTGAATTGAATTGCAGGACACTCAGCTGGTGTCAGAGAATTGATTGGTGTGAGAAGAAAACACACACATACACATCTGGTGTCAGAAATATTTTATGAGTAGAAGAAAACACAAAGAGTTTTTCATGACAATAAATGTAAATGCATCAACTTTGCCTCACCTGTGTCTCTCAAGCCCATGGAGGCTGTAAGGAAAACCAGAAGGAGCAGAGTTGGTTGTGTAATAATTCTCAGGGTGACTGCTTTGCTCTTAGAAAGACCAGATTCAAACAAAATAAATGTTCAGAATTCAGTATTGGTTAAAGAAATTATTGCAACTCTAAATAATAGAATGTTCTAGAACCATTAAAATTGCATTATGGAAAAATATTTAATCACATAGAGAAATGGTCATGATACAGTGTAAAGTAAGAAATAATTTTTAAATTATATAGCATGATACTAAGAATACAATAAAAAATAAAGCTGACAAAAACCATGCCTGCAAGGAGCTTACATTCTATGATCACAGCAAAATATGAATAAAGTAGATATCTGGGTATTGTCTGTGTCAAGAAAAATTTTCTGAAATCTTCTAAATTAAAATGACAGTGGCTGGAGAGTGAGAGAAAGAGGTAGAACAGTTAGCCTGTTAATAGCTGTGGATCAACTTTGACAAAAGACTGCTTACATTCCTATTAATCTGTTGGAATTCAGGATTAATTTCCAGGTGGCTATTCCCTTGATTATCCAAAAGAGAGAACAGCCAGGTGCCATAGAAACCCAGGAGCCTCTGCTTCTTATTTACACGTGAACTTTCTAATTTGCTGCCCACAGCTAATCCACAGGAGTGAACACTTCTCCCCTGTGGACTCTGTGGCTGCCCATATCTCAAAGCTAGCCCCATTTCACCTTCTTCCATCCCCTATGTCTATAGCTAATGTAAACCTTTTCATAATTGTTAACATCTTTCTCCTCACCCCACCCCGCAATGTGAGATATAAAAATGCTTGCAAAACTCTGGGATGATGGACATGTTGTCTTTTCTACCTAATCGTGCTGTGGTGGTTTAGATTCCATGGACCCATGACCAGTCTTTTGGTTTCATTTTAGTTTTGGCTAGCAATGCCTAATACATCCTTCTAAAAAGACTTTCAGCCATGTAAGTTAACATTTTTTGTTTAATGTTTTGGAAACCAATCCTTCCTCACTCTGATTCTAATTTTTTTAACTCCTTGATATTTACTGGTGGGCTTAACCCTGTCTCTACCCATCTTCAGGCTTTGGGGTTGACAGGCAACACAGCTGTAATCCAGTACCCAATATAGTTGTAGCCAAACAGAACAATCTATCCTCTGGCTAGAGTGATTGTTACATAATAAGCACATGACCTAAACCAGGACAATCAGAATTGTCACCTAGACTTTTGTAATAGCCAGTGTCACAAGGACTTTTCCCTTCCTGCTATAATTGCTCAGTTCTTCAGGGTGGGACTCAGGCTACCCAAGATCAAAATGCCCACTACTTGAAGAGAACCAAACTGAAAACTGGAAAGAGAAAACCATGACAATCTCTCTCTCTCAATCTCTCTCTCTCTCTCTCTCTCTCTCTCTCTCTCTCTCTCTCTCTTTTTACTTAAGGTCATTGAGTGAAGTTTGCTTCCATTGCAAAGCATAAAATGTCCTAGCTAAAACAAACATATCATGGGAATCTCAGCTGGAGCCTAAGTTCTGACAGCATATCTGATAGTATTGGTGGAGACAGTAGAGAATCTGTTTGCACACATTATGCAAAGAGAAAAACTTCCAGCTAGACATAGAGGGTGAGAAACAATGGTGCAGAAAACAACATGATTGAGTTCTCTAGACCCTATACATTTGTGTTTGGGCCCTAACAATTGAGCAGATGCTGGTAAAGGAAGATGTTTTTGCAAAACACTATTAGACATGAGAGCCATCCTTCTCTGCTTGGGGGCCCAGGAAAACAACACAGCAGACAGGGCACAGAATATAATATGATGCAGCCACATCGAGGAACTCAGGACATTGACTTCATACTGGTAGTTCAAGGTTTTGCAGTTTAGGGAGGATCTGAAGACAATTCACTTGGCATTTTATCAAGAAGGATAAAGACATCAAAGCAGCTGAAGAGCTGTCATTCAAGTGTTTTGCAGGTGACCTTGAAGTTTGAAAGACAAGCTTGTTTGAGAAGTCACAGGAGTCACTCCTGGTCACACCCAAAATAACAGGCAGTATAAAGAGGGCTCAAGCTCTCACCTCAGCTGGAGAATGTACAAGCCAGTGAAGTTTCTGACAATTACTACTGCTTTAACTTCATTTATGCCTTTAGAATAATGATGTCTGGAAATTTTTAAACTATATATTTGGAATGAATGGTAGCAAAATGTTAATAATGACTGTTTAGGAATGGCAGGATGATAAGTGATTTATTTTCCTTTTTGACCTTTTAATTCCCCCAAATGTTCTATAATTAAATTATGTATTATACTATAATAAGCAAACACAATGTTACAGATAAAAAAAAAAAAGATATTCTTTGGCTTTCAGGCAGTGCCATTCAGATCACCCAAAAGCTAATAAACCCTCTCGAGGAAAAACCTTAAAACTTCAAGTTCAGAAAAGAATGAAGAAAACCTAAGAACTTGGAGACCCAAGAGTTAGAGGATAATTCTTCCCAGAAAAATGCACTTTTCTTCATTTATCACAAAACATCATCAGCAACATCAGCAAATATCTCATAAAGTCATCTGAAGATCAAAGAAGTTGAAATTAATTGTATCAAATTTATTTGCTTTTAATTTTACATATATAAAATATAATTTATAGTCCATTTGGTACATTGTCTATTGTTTCAATGACTATTGATATCTACATATAGATAGCTATCCACATGGATATAAATATAAGACATACATAGATATAAAGTAGACACTGGCTTAGCTGTAATATGTTTATCAGAGCTTTCAAAACCATATCTGAGACATATTCCTGTCCAGTATAGACTCTTTAATTTCTCAGTTCAAACTTATCTCATGCCAAAGGGTTTCTAAATCCTACTCCTAATTTTAAGGAGGAATTATTACAGTCCAGTCCCTAGACACTTTTCTATTTTATTTATTTTTATATTTGTTATGTATTCATAATAAAACAGCAATGTGCAGAGTTCAGGAAGATTAAAAGAAAGAACGTAAATTTTATTTAAAGCATCAAAGATTTACAACCAAATAAATAGCTGAAGGAAAACTATTGTATACACGGCATATTAAGTTTAGAAAATAAATTTAAAATAATTAGTTGTTTCTTACTTTGAAAAATCTATAATTTTAAAATATACCAGCAAATAATTTAATAATTAAATATTTGCATATTTGCAAATAAATTTTGTGGACCACATATTACATTAAAACTCACCTATTATAGTTTAAATAGAAAATGCACTGCTGTTGCTCTCATATATATAATTTATATAAGATGGAGCAATAGGTTAATTTCACAACTCATAAGGAAAAATAGTTCCAGTCAAAATCAATAGTCAAAACTTTTGTACAATTCCTAAAAGAAAATTTATATTTATCAATTATATTACTCAAATATTCATTTAAATAAAATGGTGGATATCCCAAAATATGCTATTCATCTTAAGTTTAATTGTACATCACTTACAAATAAGAAATCGATTTTAACTACATGCCCTCTACATAATGATCTTACTATAAAGGGGACAGAGAAAAACCTAGGATGACAACATGTCACCACTCTGAGGTAGCACTACTCACACAATCCTGGACAAACGCCATGTGAAAAATTTTATAGAGATGGTTAGTAATAGTTCCCTAAAGGATAAAACAGAATAAGAAGCATCCTCTAGTTTAGCCTCTCTGGAGGTACTATTTTCCCTCTTTCCATCGCTGACTGCTTATTTTGTGTCTCATTATCTAATTGACCATTTTCTCCGGTCTTTAATAAGATTCCACTCTGTTTCTGGCAAATCATTTGTGCTAATAATTTCCAGCTGAAGTTCTTTCTATAGCCTCATATGAATGATGACTTGTTGCTTTGCTAAGAACTCATTTGCTGGACTGTAATTTTGGTTCAAGAAGAATTACCATTTTGTAAAACAGATGGTGGGTAATAACTCATCACACCTTGAAAGTTTCAATGATGCTGCTGCTGCCAGAGTGAGAGCTAGGTCCATTTGACAGGTGTTCCATTGCCATCATTTGTGTTCGACGTGATATCATCAAACCTTTTTCTCATGCATGCCTTGAAATTTTTTTGCAAAATTTGCACTAAGTGAAGGCTTTCTGAGTTGGGGACAGCATGTTCTTGTAGGGTGAGTCTTTCTGTGTGAATATCAAATAAATAAATAAATAATGCAATCTCTGGACATTTTCATTGCTTATTTGGTTAGAGAGATGACTACATAATTTTTGCTAACTTTTTTATATATTCTCTTTGCCAAATCAAATCCTAGCCTTAAAATAAATTTTTAAAGTAGCCATTCTGACTCAACAACTAAGAATAAGATTGAAATTTTATATTTTAAATAATCAGGTAAATAGGCTTTCCCACTCAGAAAGTTGTTTTCAAAATCAAATCCTCAAAGGAGTTACACTGCTTTGCTTTGGGCAGACTCCGAGTATGTGGAAACTTTGACCTCAAAGCTACTTTTTGAAGATCTCTTTTCTTAACCTTAACCATGCGCAACCCATGGTGTAGACAAGGATTTGCATTTGCGGATGCATGTGAAAAGGTGAATAAAAGGAGGGCACCCTACAGAATGATACATAAAAAGTGATAGGCTAGATGTTTCCAGAGTTATCACAGAAAGTATGAGAATACATACAACTTGATTTGTTTTATTTGCAAAAAGTCTTTCGCTTTTTAAGCAAACTGCCTTGTCTTTTTAAGCAAAGTGCCTTCACTTGATGAGGTAAACTAATCAACAACTAGTACTATATTTGCTTCCTTCCTCGCCCTATCTCACGTCCCCACGCCCTTATCATTACTCCCTTGGATCACCTTCAAAGAAACTACTTGTATACAAATCCTTATCTCAGTGTCTGCTTCTGAGGAAACCCAACCCAAGACATTGTGTGTCCAAGAGTCCCTCTGAGCTATAAGAACACCCTACTTCTTCTAGTTCTACTGTGGTAGGCCACATAGAATAAAGTAGTATAAAACTCACCCTGAGAATAAAAAAAACTCTAGTCTTCCTAAAAAAAAAAAAAAAAAAGCAATTTTTGTAGATGAGGATCAACCATATATACACTACATATTAATTGTCATACCAATCATAAACTTGGTTGCTTAAAACTACAGAAATTTATTTTCTCAGAGAGTTCTGAAGCCTAAATGTTCAAAACTCAGGTATCAGCAGGGACATGATTCCTCTGAAAGCTCAGGAGAAAGATCCTTTCTTGTCTCTTTCTGGCTTCTTGTGTCTCCGGTCATCCTTGGCATTCTTTGGTTTGCATCTGCATTACTCCAATCTCTGCCTCTGTCTTCACATAGTGTTTGTTCTTCCTTGCATGTCTCTCTGTATCTTCACAAGGCATTCTTATAAGGATACCAGTCTTTGGATTTAGGATCCCACCCCACAACCCCATCCAGCATGAACTCGTCTAAGCTTGATTACGTCTGTAATGACCCTACTTTCAAATAAGATCACATTAGCAGATACCAGGGCATGGATTTGAACATATCCTTTGGGGGACACAATTCAACCCACAGCATGCTACAACCACCAACTTAACCAAAAAATCAAGTCAAGTAACCCTCTTTACCCACTCATTCATATGTACTAAATATGATAATGATGATGATGATGACAATTTTAAAAATCAACTCTAGCCAGGAATATAGCTGTTAGCACAGCTAGGATAAACAGAAAATTCATGGCCCATGCGTCCTACTTAGATCTGCTTCCAATTTTTCTTTCTAGTTACAGTCCATAGCATTTTTGCTCAGAATTCAGTGGCTGTCTTAGATCTCTATTCCTCTCTCTCCTGAGAATAGGAAGAGTAATTTTGATAAGACAGTGCCTTTGCTTGATGAGGTGAGAGCTAAAAGCAGCAGTTTATCAAACCCTCAAGGTACCTGACCTTAGCTGAATCCTGCGAATCTCTCAGTCACTATGAGAAACACAGATAGTGGAGAAGAAAGCAGCCACATAACGTTTCTCAACCAGTCCCTTGCGATTGGTGTGTCCCTGTTAAAGGCAACCCCTCTGTCTTGTTTATAAGCATGCCTGGTTTCCAAGTGAAACACTACCAGTATTTCATGGCATTTGAGCCATGTACATGTATGTTTAGTTTCTTCTATGCAATTCCTTTTTTGATAATGAGAAAGCATTGGAAAGGAAAGGGAAGGTTATTGAACTACCAGAGTGAAATGTCCATCACTAATTATCTGAAAGCCTGAATGAAGATCCAGCATCCTGATTAACACAGACCTGGAGAAGGCACAGAGTAAAAATGGACATTTATTCTTCAATTAGAGAGCAGAGTAATGACTGCCTTCCAGATATCCTGGGGAGCAACACTTCAACTCCATCACTCCTTGAGTAGAAAAGTAATTTAAAACACAAAGGAGTGATCATTTAGGGTCTACAAACAGAGCAGCAAAATGCTCTTGTGTGGAAGGCACTCCTGACATTTTTCAGCTTTTATCTCTCAATCATATTAGTCCCCTGCTGAGGTAAAAACAAAAAGAGTAGTTCACAAAATTATATATGCAGTGCTATCTCAACTAATTAAAAATGTGCATGACGTTTTTAGAAGAAAAAAACAACATTTAGGAGAAAACACAAAAATTACTAACAGTAGTAATTTTTGAGGTTTTTGAGGCTGTGATCACGACTGTTTTATTGTTTTGTTTTCAATATTTTTGTGTTTAAGTTTTTCATAATGAGCATATATTGTTAGTATTTTATCATTAGTGGTTTAATACATGTTGAACACTTATAATGTACATGACAGAACGCCAAGAAAATTATGCATATTATCTCATTAAGTTCTGACCAAAAGGGGAAAAAATTTGCTTATGAAGTATTATCTTTACTAGATAACTTGCCTAAGGTCACTTAGCTGATATATGGTAGACTCAGGATTCAAAACCAAGTCTACATTTCATTGTCTCCCATGTATTGTTTTCACAACCAGAGCAAAAGATCTATTATAAAAACAGTATCTGAGGTAGTAAAAATAATAGAATCAACTTTTATAAAACAAGCTTTCTAAAATGCAAGTAAA
Source organism: Macroglossus sobrinus (assembly GCA_004027375.1). NCBI lineage: Eukaryota > Metazoa > Chordata > Mammalia > Chiroptera > Pteropodidae > Macroglossus > Macroglossus sobrinus. The sequence continues at coordinate 81,659 of PVKZ01000549.1, forward strand.
ATCATATACCTAAAGAAAATAAAATCTGAAAAAAATAATTCATCTCAGATTTACCCAATGTCAATTACCAGATGTCCCATGGTCTTCCCATAAGAAAATATTTATTGCCACTCACACACCTGATACAGTGCCTGGAAATCAGGAGTCATCACAGGTAGATTGTATAATCTTTGAAGAAGGCCAGTGCAACGATCTGAATCCTAGTCCACCTCCACCACTTAGCAAAGCTTTATGATCTCAATTAGTTTTGCTTGTTCTTTCTGAGAGTCTATATTTTCATTTATTCATTCATCTATCCATTAATTTGACAAAAACTTCTTGTGTGCCTATTTCTTGTGGGGAGTTATGCTAGGTCGCAGGGTGAGTGCGGTCAATAAGAAAGATATGGTCTCTGTCCTCACTGACAATCACCATCCTCCATCCTTGGTGCCTCTCTTGGTACCTGTGACTAAAGGTAATAATACGTGCTTCAGTTGCAGTTGTTGCTAAGACTGTATGAAATAAAGTAAAGCACCTGATGCAGTCTTTTACATGCAGAATGTTCTCAATAAATTTTACTGCTGGTATAATCTCAGTTTTTCCATCTATAAAATGAAATTTATCTTATCCCACTTAGCTGCGTGTGAGAGTATTGATCTCTAAACCCTTTAATGATTCATCTGCCCCAGTCCTGAAGACACCTTGATTTTTAAAAGGTGCTTCAGAGAACAAGAGATCAGAGGACATAATGATAACTTAGATATTTTGTTCCAGCTTGCAAAAGATTAAATTCCACTTTCTTTTCAATTGTTTTTTGTTTTGACTATCAAAAGTTGCAATGCTGTATTTGAAATGCCTATGTAAAAATTGATAATTCACTAGAAAAACTCTAAGAATATTTATTTAAGCAACTTATGATCTTAGATCTAAGGTCTTATGATATAAGAAGTTAAGAGAAAAGTGATAAAAACTATGTTAAACAGGTTTCTACTTCCTAAAGGTTTTCAGATAGAGATCTTGAGATTTAGATAAAAGTAAACTTCACTAATCAGAAATATATTTGTATATATCTGTCAAGTGATATATACTTTCTTGAATGCTCATTCAATATATCTTGAGCACAAAATTTGAGAATATAACAAGGGATTTACATAGATTTTCTCTAATACTCCAAACACTTCTTCTAGTAAAGTTAGACAACTCCTCCATCAGTAACTGAAGCTAGGAAACATCAGATAGTTTAACAAGTCACACTAAGTGACAAGACCTGAATGTGAATCTTATTGTCTGGCTTCACAACTTACCCTTTTCTGATACCACCACACCCATGTCCAGCAACAGGAAATTCATTACTTCTCAAAGCAGTTCATTTCTTCTTTTAAAAGCCCTATAATTCAGTTTCTTCTCACATTGAGCCAAAATCTGTCTATTATATTAGTGACCACTGGCTCTAGTTTAACCCTTCAGTTAAATTACTTCATCTGATCCTTCTGCCTGAAAGCTCTTCAAATATTCAAAAACACTATTCGTTTCACCTTTTCTCTTTAACAAGGTTTACTTTCTGCAAAACTAAATAGTTCTATTTTTCCACTATTCTTCAGATTATGCTGTTTTGAGTCTCTACTCTCTTCCTGCTCTAATCTAATAAACATAATCTTGTTTTTTTTATATCACCTTTAAAATGTGATTCAGAGAACTAAAAATACCACAGGTGTGGTCTCGAGGACAGAGCTGAATTTCATTATTGCTATCTTTGTCCTAGATATTATACTTCTATTTATGTAGCAGCTCAATAGCATAGTAGCTGTTTCCCTCTACTTCATGCTGCTGACTCATATAGTATTTGCTATAATTATAATAAGCCTCTAGTTCTCTTTTTACATGTGCAACTATGAATCCTCATTTTCAGCATCCTATTCTTGTACCTTGCTTACATGACATTTTCTATGCTAAGCTGCACCTCTTAGATGGGGAGGGCTGAAATGATGGGCCAAGGCTTTTTTTATTTGTTTCCATTGTTCAGTATTTGTTTATTTGTTCCATTGTTCCATTCCCTCTCCACAGTTACATTTCATCAACATGTTCTCTCAAATAATTGAGTAAAAATATTGACCACACAGGGAGGAGAGTTGGATTTGAAATTCTGCCCCTCACTCCACAGACTTCTTTCTGAGGTGACTCGAATTTGCACATTAGCAGCTCATAGACAGGGTCAATGCATACACTTGGAAATTCATCTGATGCTATTTAGTCTCCAGCTCATGCGCTCTTCCTGGATTCCTCCTCCAGGATTCTAGGAAAGACCATGATATATCCTTTGCTGACATTCAGACATTCCTTGTCAACTACATGCTCCACACCCCAGCATGATAACCTGGTACTCTAAGCCATCTTTCCTTGTAGAATGTAAAAAGCCCTGATTTGTTTCTGGTTTTCTTTTTTTACACCCAAAGAATCACTCTCACCAAATGCTCATCTTGGTGCTTCTCAAGTTCTAGACTACTGCTTTCTAGACAAGGCTGGTTTCATGGGCATACCACCTGTGTGCCAAGCCCCTCACTCAGATGGGCCACCCATGGAGCTTAATGCTCTCCTGTCACCTGAAATTCTTAACAATTTTATTTATTTATTAGAATGTTAATTTATCTAAATGTAGAATGACATTAAACAGTACGTAAAAAACATACCATGACAAGTCAAGATGGAGACCAGAAAAAAAGAAAAAGCTTTATATTTTAGCATTTTAATAACACTTTTCCCCCAATTTTTTAATAAAGGGCCCATAATTATTTTACACTGGGCCCACAAATAATACAGCTGGCCCTGTTTCCTCGGTGGATATTTGAAATATTTAAAAATGATTACAGCATGAACCCAGCCTAACTGGACAGTTACTTAATCAATCCAAAGTTGATGCTAACTGATATATAGAACTGCAGCAGAACTGTCAACTATTAGCCTTACTGCTTCCTGTTGGGTAGACGTAATTTCCTGCAGAAGAAGCATGTATCATGATTGAATCCCTTGACATACAATAAACAAGTTCAGGCCTATGCTATCAATCCTACAACTCTCTCCCAATTTACCTGCATCCAAACTGCTATACTGTGTCAAAACATCTTTGTTCTTTCCTTGTTCTGGACTTGCAAGATAAATAGAAATGCATTATTTCTGTTAAAGAGAATAATATTTGTTAATTAAATAGAAAACGTGTTGTGGAAACTAAAATAAAAACTACTCAGGAGATCGGAAGTGGACATGTGTGGATGTATTAAACCAAGTATCAAAAGTGGCCTCATGGTTTCTTGGTCCTTATAGCAAGAAAGATATAAAACAATATACCTTTTTTTTCTGAGGACCCCTTTAGGAATACTTTGAGTACCCCCATTTCTGTTGCCCAGGCATTTTAAATTTTTACTAACGTGGAGCATATTAAAAAGTTTAGGACCCAGATTAGATGTATTTGGCAGCCTCATGCATCATTTTTCTCACCTCAGTGACCTTAGTCCTTAGATGGCCATTTTTTGTAAAGAGCATCAATGTTAGAGAATATAACAGGTTGCCTTCCTTTTGCTTATTTCTCCAAAATCCTGCTCTACAAACTTTTTGGCCTTTCAGCTACAGAAATTATTTCTCAGGGATACATAAAAGTGTCAATGTTACCAGGCGGTCTGGTGATGCATGGCATACTTCTTGCTAGAGCAAAGGCGATAGAGAAGGTATTGCTTTGAATCAAACACTGACATGGGGCCAAAAATTGTGGCATGTAATACATTCTCCAATGAACTAGGTTATAGATGTGCAGGAAGTTGTGACGAAGCATTCATGAGATGCACACTACACAACAGGAAAGCCAAACAAAGCTTTAAGATGAGAACTTGATGAGGTTTTCAAAATTGTTCTCATGTTAGCTGAATTGGAATATCAAACTAAAATGCATTGAGGTGTTATGAGGTAGGAATAAAGGAACATGCTTCTCTTTCATTTAGTTGATTCCTATTTACCCTTCTGAATCTGACTCAGTAATTACCTTCTTCAAGAAACTTTCTGTGATCCTCCACTGCATTCATCAACACCACCACCACCCATCACTGCTTCCACCATCATCACTATTGCTTTCACCACACACAGCCGCCACCACCACTACCACAACTGCTGCCCAATCTATTTAGGTGACCCTGTGTGCGTCTCTTCCGGGGCAATATTACACCATATTTACTTATCACTTGCAATTCTCTCACTGGACTTATTTTTGTGGTGTCAGAGACAATTTTGCTCATTTTGTCTCCCTAGTGCCTGATAAAATTTCTACCTTATAGTAGATACTCAACAAATGTTTTTTGAATGAATGAGCAAACTGAAAAACAGAATTATTGTTCAGAAACGCTTACAATATAGAAGTTTTTTTAAAAATTATAGTCAGCTTTTTACAGTGTAGAAATTACTCTAGTATCTTCATTAATTCTTTCCAGCCACTAAGAAACACTAAAGAAGCAATTTACCAAATGACACTTTAGTGACAAGAAAGAGGTAAGTAACATGGCCAATTCTATAAGTAATTTCCACACAGAGTTTACTCACAGGATAACTATGGCTAAGTACTTCTTAAGACCATAAGATGGGGAACAATAAATTCATTCAGCTGGCTGTGTCTCTCCAGACTCTTTGAGAAATTGGTATCTGGCGGGTATTACCTGTTGGAAGCCAGCTTTTTAAACCTGTTGTAGAAAATACTGGTCTTCCATTACCTTTATTTGTGACTTAGATAAATTTTCATGCATAGAATTTCATGCTAGACTCTAATATGGATTGTCAAATTGCTCACAAATGATCCTTGAACAATAAGGGAGAAAAACCAGTTATTTTGTTTCTTTCTAAAGATTGTTCCTTTTCTTTGTGAGACGTATATATATATTTTAAAACAAGGGGAGGAACAGGAAGGAAAAGTAAGAGAGGCAGAGAAGAGATAGGAAGAGAGAATGGAAAAAATTTTTAAATATATGTATTTTTAAACCCGACATCATGTCAGTCATTACTACCAAAAACCAGAATAACTTTGGACTCTGTAAATTCTAGTAACATGAAACTCACTTGTCCTATCTGGTTCTAAGTCTGCCACTAACAATGTGACACTAAGAATGTGACTTCGACCTTCTTTTCTATACATTTGGACACTAGTATTGTTTATTCAAAGGCCTCTTCATATTCTATGATTCTATAAACTTCTATGAATAAGTAGCAAATGTTCCTTGTTTTCTCATCATTCTGCCTCTCTCAGTTGGAAAAACCAAATTCCGTGTCAAGGAGAAAAGCACTACAAATGAATACCTACCCAGGGATTGCAGAGGTTTTGTTTTTGGTTTGTTTTGTTTTTAACTTACAACAGTGAAGGAAAGGTTGCTTTATTCTGCTGCCAGACTCAAGGGAAGTTATAGGCACAATAACTACGTTTGAATTTTAAGCTATCAGTCAAATTCCCTCAGGTTTTAGTGTTGATCTCACTCCAATAATTCAATGCCTTACAATAAAAAGAAAATAAGAAAGACAAACCAACAGACAGAGTTACATGGCTCTCCCGGCTATTGTTGTCACTGATTCCTTCAGTCAGTGTGTTCCTAGAGAAGAAATAAACATAGTCCAGGAAATAAATAAAATATCTGCAATAAAAAATAATAAAATATGTGCAAGTTTCACCTATCCATTTATTTACCATCCAGCATTCACCAAAGATGGAGAATCTAACCAGTTCTCACTCCAATCATATCCATAAGTCAGAGAAACAAAGATAATGGGGAAAAGGTAAGGGAAATGTGGCAAAGAGGAATGCAAGGTTAATTTTGTTTTTCCATTAAAAATTATGTGCTTTCTATCACCATAGTTTTGCATTTTATTTATTTATTTTCTTTAATGTTTTAGTAAAATTTATTGTTTTTTTCAGTTCCAATCTGTTTCAACTGACAGATCTTTTTGCCCTCACTCAAGAACCAAGATCAGCAGTGTTTTCCAGAGATCAGGACCAGAAGGAATGACTCAGGAAGCTGAGCTGAAGGCCTGTAGCCTTGGGACACTGAGTGAAGTTCACCCTCTGAAATGGGATTGACCAGCACACATGATCATTAATTTTTTTCACTTGAGTGTTCCCTTAATATAGTAACTTCTCCAAAGCCAACTTTCTGCAATATTTTAAATACCTTGAAACTCCTAAATATAGAACTTTTTAATGCATTCAGTTCACCCACTTAAAATTTTATCTATAGCAGAGTAAAAGTAATGGAATTAGGAAAATATCTTCCAGAGGTGTGAAATTCTCCTGTTGGTACATGTACCATTCTCCACAACAATTTTTTTTGTAATGGAAAAAATGTAAATGCATCTCTGATAATAATGGAGCTTTAAAGTGTTTGTTATCTCAAAAGAAGGGGATGCTTTTGATTCTTTTGTCCCAGTATGACCAAAGGATCCCTTGAGGATCTTACATAAAATTAGCATAGCAATATACCAGTGGTGTGCTGGTACATCAGCTCTCTGAATAAAAAAGCCCAGATTTATATTATTTGCCAATTTCCATGCTGTAACTACTCCAACCATGACCAATAGTGCTGCAAATATTTTAACAAAGAGCTTGTAAAGTATTTGATTATTTAAAATTGGTTCTGCGAGCTGGCGCAAGCCGATACAAACCAGCTCTAGCACACCAGAATCACATAATTAAAGACCTATGAATTCCTTTCAGAAAGTAAATTTCTTTCTTTAAATAACTTAAATAAATCAATCAGAGTCCACTATTTCTTTCTTCTATGTTGTCAAATACTAGATTCCTGAAAATGCCATCAAAATAACTCTTGAAAAAGCAATGTTCAATTATTGCTTCCTGTAGTGAGGAGCGGGGGGGGTCACTTTTTGGAAAGATTTTTAATAGTATTTCAGAAGGAGGAGTGCAAAGAGCAGCCATTGATAAGGTTAGGGGGGTCTCATTTAGGCGGGTTTTTTAAAATATGGGAGCTTGCTTAGGATACGTCAAGTTTTTGATGTAATAGTTTAGGGTTGGTGGGCATGGCGAAACAAGGGTTTCAAATAAACAGTTGTTTGATGTAATCTATCATCTTGAATAGGGAAATTTGTTCTGATGAGGGTAAATCGAGTAGACTAGTGTTCAGATCAATGGATTTGAGTAGCTTTCCTGAAACAAACAATAAAGTTACTTGCAACTTTATCTTCCCAGAAAAAAGTTCCCTGAAATTTTAAAACTCATGCTAATAAGGTCTTTTTAATTATTTTAACGAACACCACCAAATACGCTTCTGTGAAATTGTACCAGGTTTTGGTTTCCAGAACCAAAGAAAGATGAAAGAACCTAGGGGCTTCTCTTCATGCAACTGGTGATTTTCTCCAAAAAAATTAGGAAGTAGCCACTGATGTTTTCCTCCAAGACATGAGGATATTTATAGCTGATAAATATTGAAGGTATCTACAAATACCTGACAAGTATTATGGAGCTTGAAAATATAAAAAAAGAAAAAAATAGCAGGATGTGGCAAGCTTTGTCATTTGCCAGGCTGATATAATCAGAGAATTCACAAACAGTCCTTTTACAAAAACATTGCAAAATATCTACCACTGTCCTTTCTTGTTTGTGTGATATATACCAATCTCCTTTAAAATACAGATATCTCAACTTAGAGCTCTGTTAACACATTGTCTCTGACATTTTAGTGTGAATGTATCACTATTTCACTCATTGGTTCAATCTGTCAATCATTCAATCAAAAAACAAAGTGCCTATTAACTTTTACACTGTAGTAAGCATGTAAGATAAACACACATGTCTCAAGTAGATTCAGCCAAAGAGAAAAAATGGGATACAGAATATAATTGCCATTGATTACAGAATCTCCAATACTCATGAGCTTTCAATTAAAAAAATATATATATGAAAATGAAAGTAGCAAAAGCATGACATCCTTGTCTGTCCTTAAGTTGCAGTCTCATACATTTATTTCAGTATAGGATATTGCATTAATTATTAGCCTAAGGTGTATTTGGCTCAATATGTTATTAATGTGGAAACACTGAAGAACATTGTTATTTTTATCATATTCTATAAGCATGTAAGCAGTGAAAGTAATTTTAAAAACTCCTTTCAGAAGAGGTATAAAATTATAACAGAAATGAAAAGATGTAGATATGGCTCTGTGTGTGTGTGTGTGTGTGTGTGTGTGTGTGTGTGTGTGTGTGCTTTGTATAGTGTCCTCTTTTTGTATTTTTTTTAAATTAGAAGTGATAATAAAATGGAGAATATCATGCTTAAACTTGAATTCACTTATTCAACAAAAGCAAATTTTCTAATAGAAGAAAAGCAAATCATATAACCTGTGATTAGTTCCTATGAATCAACAATAAACATGAAGAGAAAAGAAAAGTGACTGACTGAATGCTATTAGTCTATAGCTTATACAATAGCATTCAGGCAAATATCTCAAGAAAGCCAAAACATACTCAATAATGAAACTAAATAACTGCAGACAACTTGTTAGAGTGATCAATAGTATTAGAATTAATGAAAATAATATTCTCTAACAGGGTATAGTATACAACTCTTTCATAAGAATTTGATCAGTGTTTCTCCAGAGAATAAGAATCTTATCATAAAGTATGTAATTTCTGAAATATTTATATTAGTAATATTTTAATTACACAAACTTAACAAGGGAAGACCGAGTATGTCTTCTGACTTGACACTGATTCCCATGTAGTTCTTAAAAAAATGTCAAGTTAATAATAAAATATGGGACATACCAAAGATACCTAATTATTCCTATCATTCTTTAAAATGAAAGAATAAGTCTTTTTATTTTCCAGGGCTCTCCGGTAACTCTCAAAGATATTTATAGGTATAGGAGACATACTGATTTTGTTTTTCTAATTTTAGGGTCTGAACTTGGGAAGACAAAATCAAAAGAGTTATTAAAAGAGATTTAGTAATTCGATTAAATTAACATCACGGATATGGAGAACTAGTACTTGGCTTTTTACTTAATCAAAGTGTCAATAAAGTATTTTAAGATAACATCAAATAAGGTAACGGGATTAAGGAATTTTAGTTCTTTCACAAATGAGGAACCCATGTTCTTTACTTTTGCTTTTAGAAAATAATTAAGAACATTATAAAGTTAACAGAGCAAAGAAAGTTGTTCTGATGAGATATGGAGTCTCTACTATCTGAACAGATTTCACAGAGGGTACAAAATAACATTTTGCTATCCCTAATTAAGAGTTCTAAGACTAATTTATCATTTTAACATTAATATATTTGTTAGTAAAAGATTCACAAGCTCCTTTCTGTTTCTTAAATTATCTGATGAATAAATTCTTTGAAATCAGAAAAGCTTTGCCAAAATGCTGGCACATTTCATAGCTTCTTTTCAGACTCAGTTACTATAATTCAAAGCACATAAAATTCACTTTCCTCAAAATCTCTACAACTTGCTATACATACTCAGATTTTTCCTTCATTATGCTCTCTTACATTCTAGGAGAAATTGATACTTTAATGTTAAATCACTCCCCTTTTTTTCTTGAAAAACAAAAGTATATACACAATTTTATTTCCCTCTCAATACGGCTCCTACTATAGTCTCAAGCACTCACATTAATTATAAATTTTAACTAAAAAAATAACTTCTATTTCACAGACCAAACTAGAAGATAGTTGAGAAATGTATCATATTTTATCAGCCTAACAAAACTCATGAATACTAATAACAAAACTTTCTCTAGCTACATACATTTCTTTACACATTCATAAATTGACGAAAATAAAACATTCATTAACACTAGTGTCCTAAAGATATAACCACTTTATAGTGTATCAAAATCAGATGCAAAAGTATATAAACTTAATATTATACTTAGTAACTAATGTTTCAGAATCAATAGTATTTATAAATTATCGCTGTATTCATTATTATCCCTTAATTAATGCAATTTTTTAAATTTCAAGGTTTTAATTTACCTATAGATCTTAGAAATGATGTTTACACTGACACACTACAAATATAAATACTGCTATAAAAATGCAGAATTATAAAGACAAATGTACAATTTTATAATCTTAAGCATTATGTATCTATAATGTTAGTTTATTTGATGAGGAAGCCAAAGTACAAAGTTTAGGAAGCTTATATGAAACTAGTCTCTTCCTGAGAAAACACACCAAAATCATTTATTTATTTATTTATTTATTTATTTATTTATTTATTTACTTACTTACTTATTTATGCTATATTATACTGAACACTGATAAATTAAAGAGAATAATTTAAACTAGAATAGTTTGTCCACAAATCACCTTATTTGTGTGAACTTAGAGTCTTAATATGTTCACAAACTAGCAGTTTCTATAGAAAAAATTTTTTCCACAATACATTTAAAGTAGTAAAAGCTTGTTTGTTTGTTTGTTTGTTTGTTTGTTTTATTTTCTGTGAATTCTGGGAATATTTAATTTATATAAGCAGTGGTTTATCTCTAAAAACCATTCAAAACAGAATTTCTTTAATAGACATTATAATCTAATTTATTAATACCTTCCAGAAGTAAGAAAATATTTCACATTCACACATAAGAAGTAAAGATTTTTCTGAATTACAAACACATAGCTTTTAGCCCAGTTGTACAGCTTTAGCTGCAGGCCAAAAATAAACCCAGAAACATAAAAACTCATCAGACTAGGTCTCAAGAGTTATTTTGCTTCCCAATGGTCACAAAATATTTTTCATTTAATTTGAGCTCACAAGTAGCAAAACAGAAAAAAAATTAACAAATCAAATTGTCATCTCTTACCCATCAGAGACTAGATCTCCATCATCATTTGACAGACATTACCAATTAAATGGTCAGACCATAAGACCAAATTTTCAACCATTGTAGCCACCAAAGGGGAATGACTTAATGACCATGCAGGACCCAGAAAAAGCAAAAACACAAAAGTCAATAAAGAAATAAAAACAAAATCAGAAGAAACAGAACATCAGCAAAGTTAAATTTCTATTGCTGCTTGGGATTTACTCCAAGGGGCAAAAAAAGATGTGCAGAGCATAAGCAGCACTGAGGTGACTTCAGAAAAGCAGCTCTTTGAGTAAATGCAATAGACATTTTAATGAATGATCTCCAAAACTGTTACAAAAATCATTTTTTAAAAGAAAAAACATGAACTCATGCAATATAAAAACTTGTGTCAATGATTTTAACACATTAATTTAAATCATTAAAACCAGCAAAATGTTTTTTTTAAGAGAGATAGAGAGTCAAAGAGAATTCAAGACAGTAGATGATAGATGATAAGAAAGGAAGAAAGGAAGAAAAGAAAGGAAGAAAGGAAAGAAAGAAAGAAAAAGAAAGAAAGAAAGAAAGAAAGAAAGAAAGAAAGAAAGAAAGAAAGAAAGAAAGAAAGAAAGAAAGAAAGAAAGAAAGAAAGAAAGAAAGAAAGAAAGAAAGAAAAAAGAAAGAAAGAAAGAAAGAAGAAAGAAAGAAAGAAAGAAAGAAAGAAAGAAAGAAAGAAAGAAAGAAAGAAAGAAAGAAAGAAAGAAAGAAAGAAAGAAAGAAAAATGATAGATGATAGATAGATAGATAGATAGATAGATAGATAGATAGATAGATAGATACATAGATACATAGATACATAGATAGATATATAGATAGATACATAGATACATAGATACATAGATACATACATAGATAATTTAATACAGGAACATTAACATATAATTGCTAGGTTAGATAAAAAACTTCTTAATATCTTACAGAGTCATAAACTGTAATTTTGGGGGTTATCTGTTACACCAAACAGAAAGTATTTCCATCTCTAGCAGACAAAAGTCTATATGCTAACCTGTCACTACAAATTCGTAAAATAGCTCAGTCAGTAGAAAGTCAAGCCCAGCTTTGCACAGAAAAGAACACCCAGCACTCTATTCTACCTATTCCATTTTTCCTATAATTATTTTTTTCTAGTAGAGCTCAAGAATTTTTATTATGCTTCAATATAGCTTCTTTTATGCATCCTACTGAAATCTGGCGAACCTTTTCAGTATAAAGATTTAGATATTTTTTCAAATCAGAAATTTTTTTTTGCTACTAATTAATTATGTATTTTCTTCAAAGAGTTTCTCCTTCTGGCACTCGTACAACGAATGCAGTAGGTCTTATGGAGTCAACTATACTTTTCCCTAAAGATTTCCATCTCCTGATATTTCCCACAAATTTCTACTTCAAAAGTGACCTTCTCCTTCTTCAAATAAACTGAAAAAATCATAATTCTGAATTACAGACTATTATTTGTGCTATATTTAAATTTTCTTAAATGCTCTGATTTCTTTTTCTTAAGTTATCCAATGCCTCCTTCTCTAAGGGTGCTGTGTGTTGACTGTGTGTACTGACTATTCACCTTTCTGCTCCTGGATCCTTTAGATTAGCTGTTATTTTGCTGTTGTTTTGCTGTCATTATTAATTTATCAGAGTAGCCTTCTGCCTAAAAAGACTCGGCCTCTTCATTCAGCTGATTCTTGACCTATGACAGCTAGAAAATCTGACATATTTATACAAAGCTGATTTTGATCCCCCTTCTCCCACTCTAGGCAGTGTGGTGGCATAGACCTCTGAAGGTTGAGCTCTTCCCAAAAGCCTCTGCTTCATCCCAGTGGTGTCTCTAGTACTGCTTCTATACTCAGCCCACAAAGATGAAAGGCCCCACCCACGCCCCTCACCAGCACTCAAGGGCTCACTTGGGTCCAGCTACCCATCAACTCCACCAACCATGTGGCTTAGCAGAGGCAAATAGACTGGAATTGGGAGTGTAGGACAAAAAAGTAGGGTTCCACTCACCATCCTTCAGAATTCTTCACCAGGTATAATTTCAAATTCTTCTCCTTCATCGATGTTACTGGAAGACCCCTGCTCTGTCAGTCTGTGATGTTGTGTGTAGAAGGGAGGTAACAGTGAGAAGGGTGTGAGGATGGAGGTTGTTCTTAAAATAAGCAGGACATATGTAAAAATTAAACTATGTTTGACTAGGAAGGCTAGTATGTCTTCATTTAGTTTGAAATAAGCAAAGTTGTCATATCTAGACTCTCTACATTGCCAAATGTCAGGCTGCCATTAGAATCGAGTTACTCTCTCTACCAGTCATTTATCATTTAATGAACTTGTTTGTCTGGGTTCTTTACTTATTTTGTTAAATTTCTATACTTCAGGGGGTAAGATACTTAAAGAATGGATCATGTCCAAAGCCACACTGAGGCATAAAAGAGCTTTTGGTAAGATGCAGGAAATGCTTCCACAAAATGAACTTTGTTTTGGATTCATTCTTTTGAATCATTTTTGTCTTTTTTGCATGTTGCACCTGCTGCAGAGAAATGGCCCTGGGGCTACCTCTCAATGGGGAGGTCCCCATCCCGTGAAGGCCGAAGTGTGGAAGCCTTAGACCAGCACTTCTCTAAGCCTTGTAACAAACCTTCTCCTTTCTAACTTCAGTAGGGTATTACTTGTGAATCTTTCCTTCCCTCTTTTCACTCACAGCATGGAGAAACCCAGACAGCTGATTAGTGTGTAGGCTTAGGAGACAGACACCAATGAGGCCTCTTAGTTATATTGTAGTTGTTGCTGTGGTTTTTAGTGTGTTTGTTAAGATTTATCTCAACCATCTAAGTCTGATTGCTCTAGATTAAAAACATTTTTGTACCATATTATGGTACAGCTCAGCTCCCAAGGAAACTAAATTTAAGTTTAGAATTAAACCACTAGCTATTCATAGTTTATCTGTCCCTGAATTTATCTCTTAAGTATCACTTTTGAAATCTGGTACAGAGTTGAGAGATTCAGCATTAATGATACTCTATTTAAGATAGGCCTATCTTTGTAAAAGTTGAGAATGACATGTCCTTTAGGATTGCGTAAGGCAGCTCCAACGACCCTAAAAAAATGTGTTATAGTTTCATAAAGAAGAGACAAACTTGAAGCATTGTCCATATGATTAGAACCTTGAAATGGGTTCAGAGATTTTCCTTCTTTGCTCCCATTTAATGTCAATAATTATTTATAGAGGCAACAAGAAAACAAGCCTACCTGGATAATTGAACAGCAGCTTGATTCTGTTTTGTGTGTATGTGTGTGTGTGTGTGTGTGTGTGTGTGTGTGTGTGTGTGTGTGAATGAAAAATATTGCTTGCTTTTACTTTGAGCAATTTATAGCTTTAACATAGTTTTACTGTTTATAAAAATACAAAAACATAAGGAAAAATCAGTCATGGTCTCAGTAACGATTAGCATTTTGCTAAATTCACTTTCAATATTTTATGTACATATAATTATGAATTCCATTGTATCTCAATATTAGTTTTATTCAATGATTTGAAAAATATAGAGCTCATTTTTAAATAACATAATCAAGATTTTTCAAAATCATATTTTAATTTCTATTTTTCTCATTATAAAATCCAATAGTAGTATAATTATCAGTTTAATATTCTTTACTTCCTAATTCTTGCAGCACAGCCTGAGAATGTGTACCTAAACCATCATTTAATTGTTTTTTATTTTCTTCTCTTTTATTTTTTATTCTTATATTTCATTTCATTTGGCTACCAACTTAAAATAACTACTTGGTCTTAACTCTACATTTTATTCTGTTTAAAACATCCACAGAGACATATGTCCATGTCAAAAAGTCCTGGAAATTTGGTCCTTGAAATTTGTTCTAAAACATTCACTGAGATCTTTGGTCCATAGTTAATATAAATCCTGCTTTTCTTCAAGATTTAAACCCAGACCCATCTACCTAACCCTATGTGCCATTCATTACCAGCCAGTCTACTGAGACAAGAAGCATTATTATTTGCAATATAACAACTACACGATTATTGGGCCAATAAAACACGGTAGTATTTTTTTATGTGTTAATCCTATAAACCAAAAGTAGAAACAAATGTTATAGGCTATTTGAAGCTAAGAACGTTTTCTAAGTGTGGACATTTTGGACAGGACCAAACATCAAGTCCATTTGACATGAACTGAATGTGTTCGTAGGTGTTTGGGCAGAACCAAGTGTCCTGCAAGGCGCTACACATATATCTGGCCCTTTAGAACAATCTAACTTTTTTATCCTTCTAAGTAACCTTTTTATTTTTCTTGCTTGAAAACTTGAAATTGTTTTTGTACTGGAAATTCACATTTTCACCAGCATATGCTTAGAACTCTTCATTTTATTTATTTTGTCTAGAATCTTTTTCTCATTCTATAGTCTCAGATTTTTTTTCAGATCAAGAAACTTTTCCTTATATATTTTTAATTATACACTTAATTTAAGTATCTACTCTACTCATTTAGCCTTATTTAGCCAATTATTCATAGCTTCATATTTTACCCCCTACATTTATCATTTTATTTAGCATAATTTTATTTTATGTTTTGCATTATTTAGATGATTCTGTGTTAATTATCCCAAATGTGAATTTTAATCCTGGAATGGGGTTTTCACTTCTATAGCTTTTTTTTCTTTACCATTGGCTGTTATTTTTAATCTTTATCAACTCTCTTCTTCAGATATTTTTCTTAGATATTCATTTGTCCTTTAATGACCACTCAAAGCAGATGCATTCTAAATTTTCTCCTTTACTGAGATGATCTTTCACACATACTTTTTGAATTGTACTTTGTAGCAGTGGATCCCTTCTTTTACATTATATGGAAATTGTTTAAAGATTCCTTTTGTCTTTGTTTTTCACCCTTACTTACACATCATTGAACGAGGAAAATTTTTACTGGATCCAAAGAAGGGCAAGTAAAGAGGTAGTTTCCCCTTTGTTCCTGCACAATGATCCCCAGCTCTGACAACATCTGTCTCTCTGGACTTCCACTGAATGTGAAGGAGCCCAGTCCCCCAGTTGTTTATCTGAGAGACTCAGTTTCATCAGGAATATGGTGGATAAAAGAAAATTATTTTCTAAATTGAATATGTTGTATTTCTAACTGTTTTTCTTATTTATGCACAAGAGCATGGCTAAAAAACAGAAAGTTCTAAATAGACACGCTAAGGCATTGATAAGCTGTTTACTTTATCATGTCATCAATTATCATAACCAATAAATCAATCATACTGATTGGCTCCCTACAGCACTGGTAGGATGCAATTTTTCATACATCGATATACTGCCATTTATCATTACTCTTTATTTATCATTGTATGGCCAGTTTCTAGTACCTAGTGAAATGGTGATGCTTAAAAATTCAGCTGAAATCAAATCTTCTTATATCTATTTTTTAATTTTGACTAATTTACTCACTTAACTAACCTCAGTACTATTTATTAATGTATATTCTAAGTGCCGTTTTCGGCTTATAGTAATTATATTACAGTCCTTGCTTTCATAACACCTGAATAATTATTTGAGCTAATGTTTACAAAATGCTGCACAAGAAGCACAGTAAAAAGGCATAGAAATACTAAAGTAGGAATAAGTGCTCTCATCTGAGAAGATTAAATATGGTTTCATAGAGGACAGTACTGAGCTTATGTGTAAGAGTAAGTAGGTCATTTACAGATGAGATTGGGAGATGATGGAGGAGTACTCCTAGTAAATGGAATAGTATGGACAAGTACGTGGTTATCCAAAAAATGGCAAGTAGCCAATTTGAC
This sequence comes from Macroglossus sobrinus, assembly GCA_004027375.1. Taxonomy (NCBI): domain Eukaryota; kingdom Metazoa; phylum Chordata; class Mammalia; order Chiroptera; family Pteropodidae; genus Macroglossus; species Macroglossus sobrinus. The sequence goes on from PVKZ01000549.1 coordinate 98,324, forward strand.
TGAGTGGTGGGGTAGTTAAAGACAGAAACATATGCAATTTGAGAAATGTAGGTTTGAATAAGCCAGGGAAAACTTTGAATGCTAGCCCCAAAGGATTTTCTTTTGCAATCTTTCTAGCAAATAAAATAAACTTTGAAATTTTATTTACTTTAAAAATTCTGACTAGTTCCCAATTAGCCATCCAAAATAAGTTTTTATTTGCAGAGAAAAAAAAAGATGTTTTTACAGTCTATAGCATCAGTGTCCTTCCTACAATTGGGTGATTTTTGAAATAAATTGAAATCTTTCATTTTCACTGTCATTACACATTAGACAGTGACACCTAATGGTAATATGTTATTTTACAGCCCAGTCTATGATTCCAAGAAAAAAAGCAAGACAGAGGGCAAAGAAAGGTGTTAAGAGATGCCTCCCAGCATAATAACTACCCAAGACTAGATTTAGCTAAGGGTGGTGAGAAGAGATGGCAGGTGATTAGGCCCCAGATTTCCTGAATTACTAAATGCCAACAGAGCACCAAGTTTTAGTGAGATTTGAGATCCTCCCTGATCATGTTCCCTGCATTGATTGGCCAGATGATGATAAGTCTAAAGTATTTTTTACTAAGGCTACTATGAGAGTGAAAAATGCACATCAATCTAATATTAGGTTCTTCCAGGTCCCCAGTATCAATGCTTACAAACCAGCAAGAAAAATCCTAAAGGTCCAAATGTTTGTCTAACACAATACATAAATGAAGAAAATGTGTAAGAACTATTTTACACTCTCTAACGGAAACAAAGAGGTAACATGGCAAAGTGTCATAAAATGCCTTCAGTCCCCTAAGGCTACATTTCAGCCACCTCCGGATCAAAGGCCACTACAGCATCTTCCTACAGAGCTTAAAAAGGAAGTGTGCCTCTGTCACACTCAGATAATTATGAGACGGTTCAAAGCACACATTCTCTTGCCCAGCATATGATACTGGCAAACTGAGAAAGAAAATGTTCAGTTGTTTAAATGAACAGGAGCCTAGTCCTTGCCTACTCTCTGCCTATGTTTATTATGAAGACCTGTCATTTCTCCAGCTCAGTAGGACTCCGAGTTGCAATCCAATATATCCTGGGCTGGAGGAGAGAAAATAAAAGTTAAGGACAAACACCTAAGTCATTTTAGGTTCTCAGCTTGTCAACAGTGTACCTTCTCACTCACAACCAAGCACTACAGAAAAAAATTAATAGTAATAATTCTGTTACTTATATGATTCTAATTAGGTAGACTTCATTTCAGCCGTTAGATCAAGTTTCATAATTTTAGCTCACTTAACAACTTCAAATTATATTTCTACTAAGAAACAAGTTTGTGAATGTAATTCATTTTTCTAAATGACATTAATTTAACACCATGTACTGAATATCTGTTATGTGCCATCCCAGAATGACATATAAAGAAACAGCTGACAAAAAAATTCATACTTTCTTTCAAACATCAGGTGTTTGTTTTTCTTCTACAGGTGCATCTTAAGAAAATATTCCTGCACATCAGGTTTACTCAAATCTCTTAGCTTGACTTAATCTAGTGTAAATCTTATATAATACTACATATTCAAAATTTTCAGTTCCTATTCTTGTCTATATTGTAATCTCCAAAGAATTTATGGAATATCCGAGAAAGAGAAAGGACATTCATATATACAGGAACTATCCTAAGACATGAATGCTGCCCAGCAATGCCAATAGAAATATTATGGTTGGATCTGGAGGGATTCGATGAGAGTGATCAGGTAGACGGGCCCCAATTGCCTTTCCATTCCCCAGAGGCAGAGAATTATGTGGATGGAAAAACATGATGTTTCCCAAGGTGGCCATGAATACTAACAGGTTCCTTGATGAGTTATAAAGAGAACTGCAGGTGGGATAAGTGCTCCCAGGAAGATGCCTATCAGCCACCTCACCACAAAACTCCTTCCAGCTGGTCAGAAGCCTGCCTCTGCAGCAAGACACATCCCAAAAGGATTGGTTCACCCTTCATTTCTCCTGCTTCCCCTACATCTAGCATAATAATACTTGCAGTGAGAATCACAAAAAGATAGTGATGCCTTTTGTCTACAATTTTGTTAATTTCCTTTAGCATGAGCCCCAAGTTCAACTTGCATTCTCCTCTAAAACCACAGCCTGGCAACATCCCTCGTAAAATTAGATAATAAACAGCTACATAAAGACTATGCTACATGAATATGTCTCGTCTACAAGAACTTTTTCACCTTTATTAGCCACATTGCAGTGCATGAATTTCTTTAAACTACATATAGCAATATTTTTTAACTCAACCTGAACTTTTCTTTCAATTAACGAATTTAGTCCATTCATATCTTACATGAAAGAAAAATATACATGCCTTGCTCGTTTCTCTGGTTTGGGGTTTACAGTCTATTATTCTTTATTTTCTTGGATCCACTTGTCTACACAGCATCCAGACACATACTCTAGAGCAGTGCCATCCAATAGAACATTCTGTGATTATAAAATTGTTTTATATTTGTGCTACTCAATTCAGTAGCCCCTGGTCACAATGACTATTGAACACTTGAAATGTGGCTAGTGAAACTGAAGAACTGGAATTTTTATTTTTAATTTAAACGGCCACTACGTTGGAGAATGCAGCTTGACGCTTTTGTCAAGTAGGCATACTGAGAGATGAGGGTCCCATAAAAATAAGGCAGAGACCAGGAGCCTTGGGCTGCCATGGCCAAGTCCAGCCTTCTTTTCTGGCAGCTCCAGAACACAGAAAGTTCCAGGTAGCAGAGAGGAGAGAAACACTTCTCAAAAGCAGGCTCTGGGTCAGATCTCCAGGTTTCTTTTTGCCCCCACAGACCTGACATCAAGAGCTTTGAAATGTCTCATTTCCAAGACTCTGACAGTTTCCACACCAGAAAGCCCTTGCAGGCCTGGAGAAATCTCTACCTGGTAGTGGGAAGACAACCCCTTCCTCGTGCATTCTTGGCTTCCTGCTATGCTGTTGGCCTTGAATCACAATGGTGGATCTCAAACTTCAGGAGACAGTAAGATCAAGGGCCAGCTCTTCTTCAAGAGGCTCCAGAGACTTCCACTGACTGAGCCACAAAGAAGCCACAAAAATCTGTCATTTCACCTTAGGCTTTAAAGAGAGACTAGCCCTCTCCATTTGTCAGTCACTCAGCTCGTCCCAAGACCACAGGCATCCAGTGGTCTGGGTGTGTCTTCCAAGTTTCCTCCTTCGGTTGTTATAATGTTCCAGAAGAAAATTGGAATGTGGCTGTCAAGCTTGTCATATTCCAAAAATCACCTTGAGCAAATTCTCCAAGAAAGCGTTACACATCTTTGTTCTAACTACTTTTCAGCCGAGTGAGTGAGGCGTACTAAATGCTGGACCATTTCAGCCTGGGTCCCAGATGCCTGTTCACCCAGAGTTGGGTGGAACTTTTCTAAAACTTAACTTTTCCTACATTCCACTTAAAGCGATCTTTCCCAGCTCCAACCACAGAACCACAGGGGACCATACTCTGCCTTCCGTGGCAGCTTTCCTCCTGCTCCTCTCCTTTGTTTTATCTTTTGGGAACATGCCCAGCTTGTTATTAATATTTAAGAACTACAAGGAGACTAAAGATCTTCTAGTCAAAATTCCTAATCTTACAGGCAAGAAAAAAGAACCACATGAAGGATAAATAAAAGGCATGTATGCTGTCACTCTTCCCTCTAACAGTCATGTCAGAGATCACTAATCAAGTAAAGAAATCTTTTCTACTGAACCTGGATGTGGCCTTAAAATTTTTCTCAACAGAATGCTCCAAGCAGCTTCTTCATATTTAATTATAAACATGATTGAAAACACACATTAAGCCCGTTTGCCTATCCAGTGTTAAATGATGTCACAGTTATTTGTGGCAAGCCCATGTCCCGTTTCTCAGGCTGCTGACCTTTCTACTACATCGTAATGCTGTGCTTATGCTAAAATGTCATGCTCTGCATTTCCCCAGCAAATATTCCATTTGGGTATAAGTTATAAGTTTTCCAAAAAAACATCTAATTTTGTTTTTGTCTTTTCTTTTCATAAGTAATACATTTACAGGGTTTAAAAATCAAAGCAATATAAAGGTGTACTCTGAAAAGTCATGATCCCGTCTCTGTCCTCATCCTCTGCAACCTTCCATTTTTATTCATTTCGTGTTTATCCTTCTAGGGTTCTTTTTGTACTAATACAAGCAAATCAAATACATATTCTCATTTTCTGCCCTGGTTATATACCAAAAAAGTAGCATATTATATACAATTTTAGAACTTTGTTTTTTTTAACTTAATATATTCTGGAAATGGATCTTCTTCATTTTTATACAGGTACATAATCATGTTACCTTCTGACTGACATTTAGGTTATTCAGACAAGATTCAATCTGAAAAACAGATCTTTTTTTATTTAAACACCTTTTTAAATAAAAAACTTTTTAAAATTATGCAGGCAATACATTATTGTGCAAATGCTACCACAAAAGAATAAAAGTTCCTCCATTCCCACCTGGTATCTTCTGGGAGTTTCTTATATACACATACAAACCTATTCTCTCTATTTTTCAGAAATATAGGATAATACTGTTTTGCAGCTTGCTTTTCTTGTCACTCAAAGTACATCACCAATCCCTTCTGGTTCAATATTTAATGGCTCGATGTCACTCATGTTCAGTGACGAATATACTGTTATCTATTTTACCAGTCTCTTAACTTATGGACCTTTAGACTGACTTTTTTATTTTTCTATTATAGATAATACTGAAATGAATATTCTTTCACATGTAATATAAATATCTTTTGTATATAAAATGCAAATACAGTATATACTGTATGAATTTTCTAGTGCTTATACAAATATTTCTGCAGGCTTCATTCCTGGGTAAAAGAGAATGTCCAACCCTTCCACCTTTTCCTATGTAACAAATTTCTAATGATTTTAATTGTTAACCAAGAAATTACTTCAGTTTTAAAATGTGCTGAATACATTCAGCTTCTCTCCATATATTCAATATATGTATTCATATGTATATTCAATATAATATATATTACTATGTAGATATTTAATATGATACAGAGAACACACTGTATTAGGACCTGGTGAACTTTAGGACTGAAAGAATTTCTTGGCCTGCTTGCCTGGAAATCTCAGTAACCCCTTGTAAACTTCTCATTTTCATAGTTTTTCAAAATTTTTCTGGACTGTTTTCTTGAATGGTAAATAGAATAATCCTCTTGGTAAAAGCAGATCTGGAGCCAGGGGAAAGGATCTCCATGACTTTGCAACCATTTCTGCCATCAGCCCAAGCTCCCTCTGTTCCGTGACTTCCTACCTCTTCAGGCGGAGTCACCGCACAGCAGGAATTAAACACCAGAAGATCAACTTTTTCCTTCAAACTTGGTAGCAAGCCTTTGACCAAAACTGTAATTACAGGCTGACTGTGAACTCGTAATAGCGTGCTCTCTCCAGAGTATGAGCAGCTGCCATGGGGTTGGTATCAGTGCACACGTACAGAGCTTGAGGACCTATCACAGAGGCTAGGAATGCAAATCCCACTCCAACCCCTGAACCTACTTCAATGCATGTTTCCACTTCCTTGAGCTCAGCCACCTCCACCTCAAGAACGTCCTGCAGCAGGAAAGGATTCTCCACAGGCTCTACACACCATTGAAAGCGTCGGGGTCCACCTGCCTGACAGCAGCATGGGGAAGTTCAGCTTCACCATGTGTCTCTTCTCTATCCCACCGTTTTTTCGTTTTTTGGATTTTAATAAGAGTCTATTTGTGCTAAACTGATGACATATATCGGAGAGCAAGATCTCAAATGCTTTGGAGAATGTTTTTGCAGCTTTTTTGATGCATTTGACATTAAGGAAGGAACATAAGGAACATTACATGGAGGTGGGAGGAAGCATGGGACGACTGGATTACAGGACAGTGAACAAGATTACTTGCTTTCCTGAGGATTAACACCCCCTTTGAGGGGTGTTGCTTCTGGTATTTCAAAGGTGTATTAACCTAGGTACACAAGAGCTAGGGCTTAAAACCTTTCACTGAAGAAGCTACAGGCCTGATGTGTGACTGCTCACTATGACATGCCCACTTAGGTATTATGATCAGATCACCCTGTGAGGCTACTTGCCATAAAAACTCCTTTTTAATTCCACAGTTCCCCTTTTTGAAGGATGCATTGATGATCAACCTTTTGATCAGGTAGTGTGGTTTCACAGTGCTAGGAAGGCTCATTCTTAGGAAGTCTCAGTATTGACATCGTTTTATCAAACATTGAGGATGGGGTAATGGGATCTGAGTTGAAGCCAAATTTTCCCCTAAAGGAAAGGGAAGGGAAGTGAAAATCAGCCAGGTCTTATGGCCTTCATTGTGAAAAAAAATACTATGGATCCTTTCTACCAAAACATATCTTCTTAAGCCTTCCTTTTTTTCTCTTTGAGATTTGATGCCAATTAGAAGGCTCCTGTTTTTTGCTGTCTCACCCCACTATGACTAGTTTTTAATTCATATTGATCCCTAAAAGCATTTGAATGTCTCCATCAACTAATTCCCCCCTAACTTTTTTAGAAAACGAATGTCATCTGGCTGATATTTGCTTAGTGACTCCATGCTATTTAATTTATTGGACAGATGTAGTGATTTTTTGAAGATAAAGTAATTAAGTGGAAAAATTTATAAAACTAAATTTAATACATTTTATTTTTCTTACATGTTTAAAGTGTAAATCTGTGGAAATTTCACTTGCACGGCCAAGTGGACATGACTGTTCTAACACTGTATTCTTCTGATGATAGAATTTTGAATAAAGTGCACTGGAAGATGAAAAAAGAAAAAAAAACTGGCCAGTCTGGACGGTTAATCTCTTGTATGTTCTTTGGGCATAAATTTAAAGATCATTCATGATCCTCCTCAGAATGAAGGCAAAGCTTTCCTATTTTCTAGCAGATATAACCAATACTTTTATTTTAAAATAATTTTTAAAATAAAATTTTAAAGTAAAACCATCACTCTTTTGAGAAACACTTTCTACAAGACCAGAGGCACACAAAGTATCATGGTGGCATTAATAAGTTTGTTATTTTGAAGTTGCCAAATGGAGGCTTCAGAATTAATTTTAAGGAGCAAGCCCTGGTTATTAGCAGACTCACATCTGTTCCTAAAACTGCTGTAAGTTTCACCATTATGAAGCCCGAGGCTGCTCTGGCGAGAGCCTTGGTAGACCCCGTTTAGATCTGTGACAGCCCCAGAATTGACCCACTGAACTCGGCTCTGATTAAATAGACCCCAAAGTGTCAGCTCGTACTCTTCTGTCAATTGCCTTGCAACATGCCTGATCTATCAGAGGGAAGCATGCAGTCTTTGGTTCATGCAACATCGTTGTGCTTTCTGGTCTTTATTACCTTCTATACAGATACAAATCATTCTTTGTTTTTTCATTTTCTTTCAGTTGCCCTTATAATAAAGAATGGCCCCTCCCTAGAAAGCCAGCATTCTTATGGAAAAAAATAAACACTGAGGATATTACACAAATCAGAGAAATAGATTTAAGGATATTCTTATTTCCCTCAGAATACTTCTTTGGATGACCACTTTCACTGAACAAAAAGAAAACTAAATTTAGGCATAGTGAGGATGGTGATAAAAAATAGCAAGACCATGTAGCTTGGATTATTGATGCCAAAGCTGTGGGGACACCAAATGGAGCTTGTTTTTGCCTTTTTCCTACCACTGCTCCCCGAAAAGAGACAATCTGGGACCCCTGTGAGGACAATGCACCTAACCATGTTGCTGCATTTGCTTCCTGCAGGGCTCCAGTACAGGGCAGGAACCAGCAGTCCAACTGCTAGACAGAAATGTTATCTTTAACAGCACTCATTAGTCATTTATTTCTTCCTCATGTAGCTGAGCACTTAATGATTTGAATCTTGGGAGGAAGCAGAGAATAGTTCACTGCTGGATGACCCATCTTGACTTTGGAAGTTGCCATCGTTTTTCATTACCCTCAAGTGTTATCATTAGATTGTGAGCAAAGCCAATTTTCTTAATCATTCCCAATCTCCCCAACCTTTCTTCACTAGAATAATATCATCAACACAAATCGGACACCTGAGATTTAGCTGAATTAGTAACACATCAAAGATCATTTATGGCTGCAGCTATCAGCCTCCAATTTCATCTAATTAGAGAACAAGATTATTTCTCTAACTCCTCACTAATATTTGGAGTTGAAAAACAATGAACCAATCCTGATAAGGAAAATAAGTGAGTTTCATAAAGCCACCACTTTTTTGTTCCCTCTTTAATAACCTGACCACTATGCCCCATATGCAAACTTAAGTTTCAAGAACAGAATATATGAGCATTTTCCACAACAATCATTAGCCAAGAAAATGCCACAGAAATTCCCCTGAATCTTCAGAAGCATTCTATCTCGGGGGCCACCCATCCACATCACTACTGCTTTTATGCTTAAATTCTTAAACACTCAGGAACAGAGACAAATCTTTCTTTGTCCCTTATCATGAGAGTACTTAAGTATTTCTCCCAGTAAATTACAGTTCATTCCCCAAAGATGTTATTTCTCAAAGATGCTATGAAGCGATTTTTAAAGAACAGTCAGCAATATTTCATGGGGAAAGAGCAATCTGACTAAGCCTGCTCTAGCTTGGTAAATGACAACTTTTTTCATCTGAGACACATCTATAGATATGTCTGTCTTGAGCACAGAGAGATATTAAGAGAATCATAAAATTACAGAGAAAATGTTGGTGTGCTCTATAAGAAACAAAATGGGAAATAATATAGCAAAGGCTCAGAACAGGGACTAGAGAATGGAGACAGCTGAATGAAGAAAGGAAATATGAATAGAATGAAGACAGAAAAAAGAGAAAGGTTAAAAGGTAGAAGAAACCCTGCTGCGGTCAGCTTGACAAATGGTGTGTGACCACTTCCGTACTCCATGAGGAGACGTGGTAGGTCAGCACTTGGGATGATTAAGTGTCCTGTGAATGTACCTGGCTTTGTCCCAAAACTCTAATGTACAGTAACCCTGGCAGGGTCATTCTATACCTCGGCTTACTTGCCAACATTATTTTGAAAGAAAAAAGGAGAGGTTATATTGGAAAAGCAGTAAGAAAAGCGGTGTCCTATGGGATATTGGGGAATTCTGATTTTGATCTCCTTCAACAGAAGTTCAGACAGGGTTTCTTAACATTTGTCCTCAGCAAAATTAAATGTTTTACCCACTCCTGTCATTTGCAATGAAAGGGGTATAATAGGCAGAGTTTGCAAGTTTCTTTATGGGAAATTAAAAATACCTAGTAATATAAGTTAATTATTCACTATGAGATGTGCAAACCTATAATTCCTAGAAATCTAGGGGAAAAATAGACCCCTCGATTTTCTGAGGACCCACAGTACAGCTTATTAAGAGGCAAATGTCAGCAAAAGAGGGCCTGTCCATTGTTTTCCCTCTCTCCATAAGTGCAAATAGCACCCCAGTGGGAGTCTAGAGACCTGTTTATTTTTCAACTAACAAAGGTGAAGGCTATTAGTGTGGAGTCAAATCTGAGCTCCATTGTGTGGAATTCTTATGTCCCATGCTTGTTCCCTGACCTCTAAGTCACACATCAGTCAGTCCTTTGTACTGTGATTAATTACTAAATGTATATTTCTCAACCCTCACAGATATTTGAAAAGTGCTGAGATACCAAAGAACAAGGCAAGGGGTTCCACTTTTTGGCTGGTGGGCTGCCTGCCTTGTCTGAAGCCATCCCTAACTTGGTGGAACTGAGGATCCTTTTAATAGCTAATATTTATTAAGCACCTAACTATATGCCAAACAATGCTCTGAACACTGCATGTGAATTAACTCGTGTGTTACTCACAGCTACTCTGAGAAGTAGTTACCTCATGTTACAGATGAAGAAACTGACCCTTAATGAGGTTAAATGGCCAAGGCCTCACCACAAGTGGGTAGGGAATGCCGAAGTGTGAACTGTGGCTTCATATTGTTTTGCCCTCTGGGACACCAAGTCATCTGAGGCTTCATATTGTTTTGCCCTCTGGGACACCAAGTCATCGTGTGTCTGCATTCCCTCTCCTTTTTTAAGCCTGCATTTCTATACCTTACTACCTTGAGTAAACAATGGATCTTGAAGCTCTTTTGATGCCTATGCATATAGATATACCTTTCTTCTAACAGTAAGTCAAATACCATCTTCTCCAAGGCTATCCCTTACCTTCATGTATAAAATAGCACCCCAGCTACCTCTGTCATTCTTGTTCCTTACTTTGTTTTATTTTCTTCTCAGATTTTATCAACTTCAGACATATATTTATTGGTTTATTATCTATCTCCCTCCTCTAAAAGATAGCTTTATAAGAACAAGAACTTGTTTTTTGTTTGTTTTGCTTTGTTTTGTTCTGTTTTGTTTTTTATTGTTATAAGCCCAGCCCTGTGGAGCAGTATTGGCACATAGTAGGCATTAAGACATATTTTTTGAATAAATGAATGCTGTGAGATTACTCTTCAAAAAGACTTTAGCAATTTACATAATCACAATAGTGTATGTGTGCCCATTGACCCATGTCCTTGCTAACACTGGACACTATGAGACTTTTAAATTTTTGTTAACCCGATGGATCATTGATTACAATCTACATTCCCTGAAAATTTCTTGAGTAAATTACATGGTCAGATACTATCCCCTTAGGTCATTGGGTTTGATTTCATCTGTCCTATATGTAGGAGCTCTTTAATCAGCTGAGCACTGAACCTTTGTATTTTATGTACTGGAAACATTTTGTCCTATTCTTTCACTATGTGCCACTGGTTAGGCACAGAAGACGCTTTGGTTGGCTCCTCAGGGATTCCTACTCCTGGGTGAAAACTGGAAGTTCTATGGCCTTAACATCATCACAAACTGACTCATTCCAGACGACCTGGGCCTTCTAGAACCATTTGGTCAGCAGCTACCATTCATGGAACCCTGCCCCGAATTAGGAAGACTCCCAGGCTTGTGCTTCCTATAAAGCCTTGCCAGAAAACGTGGGGTCAATTTAGGTACTGTCCAGTTCCCATCAAGAAAAACATTTAAAAAATATTGTTGAAGGACATGCTGTCTATCCAGGCCTTTATAAGTTCTATCCAACCTAATTATCTGAGAGCTGGATTCTTGGCCTCTGCTTTCTTGGAGTCACACTAGCTGACTCCACTTATCCAGTTTGCTGGGTAACAGATGTTTCCCATCCCTTTGAAAATGCACCAAGGAAACCCCACCACCAAATCTGGGTTGCTTGCCAAGACTCAACTTGTTTTATTCTCAAATCTATTTATTCTAGTTAATTTTGTTATTGTAATTTATAATTTGGTTAAATATTATATAAAGTGATCAAAATGTGGAATTAGTTGTTTCTGTAAAAATTCGACTGATTGCTTTGCATACACTCAGTAAATTAGGTGCTAAAAATTGCTGTCACACTTGATTTATATCAAACGACTGTGAAAAATTGGGAATTTCTAATAACTGTAGAAATTTAGAATTATTCCTCATTCAGATTGTATTGTAAAAAAAATAGTCCCTTATAGCTAAATGATGATAACTTTTAATATAATAAAATAAATATCCTGTGCATCAGTTTTTAATAATTCCTTGTGAAGGGGTTCAGAACAGGCCTCCCCAAAATGTGCCACTTTAGCATGTGAATTACTCTGAGATGAAGGCAATTAAGACCCTGTAGGCTTACAAGAAACTTTTACCTCTCCTTTAAAGAATTTAAATTAGGGACCTTGCCTACAATAAGGGTTATCATCAAAAATAACTTTTTATGACCTCTCTGTAGGGCAAGACAAACATCTAATTCCTGAATATCTGCTCTCCTTATTATCCTGCAAATGGCCTTCCTCACCTCTGAAGCTTCATCCTTACCCCATCCTTAGTTCAGGATGCCATATATACCTTGTTTTGTCAGTCTTTTAACCTCTCATGTTTATAAGGTCTCTGACTTGTTCATTTGTATGGCATCGCCATACATACTTATAAAGCTAAATTTGGTTATTTTCTCTTGTTAATCTGTCTCGTGTTGATTTGATTATTAGACCAGCCACAAAAACCTAGATGAAAATTTCTTCCTCCCCACACCTGCCTTAATACACTTTTCTAGTAGCCATCTCTAGTCTGAAGATGGCAGCAGCAGCCAGTGGAAACAGGATTTCAGGTATCAGGCCTGCACTAGATCTACTGATTTAGCAAGTTCTTCAAGTGATTGTAGGTGTATTGGCCTTGAAAAACACCAGAGTATTTTCCTCTGATTTTATGAGACATTAAAATAAATTAGTGTATTTGAGGAATTTTCTGCATGTTACTCATCCCATATCCAAGATTTCTTTTAAATGTCATGCTAGGGGAAGCTTTGCTTTTTAGAAGTGATAGTTTTTTCCTCAGGGACTATAATAATTATAACATCAATCTTACCTTCTTTTTTGCTTTGGCCACAGGGAAGCTCATAAACAGAGTTTTTATTCTGTCATGTCATTTGTTCTTGTCTTCCTATTTTAATTTGTATTTCCCCTAATGTGATATGTTTCTTGAAATTTATTTACTTTGTATTTTTCCTTAAGATAATTTACTCCTCCGTCTAGAACTAAAGAACTGAATTTAATCTGATCTCCATGTACCTTCCTGATCTCATCTCCTTCCCTCACATGCATGAATATCATCTTCTAATCCAATTATCAACCCCTTTTCATTACCCATTATTCTCTTCTTTTTTCCTTGAATATTCTTTTGACCTCTCAAAGTTTAGTCCAAATTACACCTTCTTTTAAAAAAACTTCTCTTGGTCATGCTGGAACAAACTTATTTTTTCCTCTAGATTCCAAAAAGAACTCTGTTCATAACACCAAAAAATAAAGATTCGAGTTAAGCCTCATCGTGTCTGTTTGCATACATGACCTGCAAGAGTACTTTGAAGGAAAATAACATGTATCATTCGGGTTCTCAAAAGCACTCGTCGCATAGGAAATGCTATGTTAATGAATGAAGAAATAATATGTAATAGAATGAATGAAGTATATATGATGAGAGTTTCATATGGTTTAATTTCTAAAAAAAAAAAAAAAAAAAAAAAAGAAAGCGATTGACACAGATAGCCAATCCAGTCAGTAAAAGTAAAATAACCCATTATTTTTACATTTTCTGCTTTATTCATCATTCAAAGACATTCATAACCCATGATTTGGTTGGGCATCTGAAAAGTTTATTCAAAATACATAGGACAGCAGATACGTATGTTGTGAACTTTAAGTCAAGCCAAGAAGGTGCTGGGATGTGCAGTAGAGTGGGTTAGATGTCTGCTTATAGAATTTCGATGGATGATAAAAGATATTTTCATTTTTACCCAAATCACACTGCTCACTGGGGTTTCTGGAACCATTTCTAAGGACTCACAAGCCTTTAGCCAAGCGTTTTAGGGCCAAAAATCCCCATGGGCCATCTCACAAGGATTTGCAAGGGAACAACGTAACATTGACTTTAGTGGCTGAGAGACAGTACAGCACAGCAGTAGACAGACAACCTGGCACACAGCCAGCCAAGAAAATTAGACATCTGTGTGTGAGCCAAAACATCCCCCTGACCCTGAGCTGAAGGGATGAGCTTCTGGCAGGGACCATTAAAAGACTCAGACTCCCTAAGCAGAGAATGAACTTCACATTCAATAGCAGGGGAATGGCCCATGTCACATTCACCAGCCTGGGACATAGCAGTAATTAACAAAATCAACTCTGTTAATTAGGAGACAAAGAGAACAATAAAGTTTATCAATTATCTCACCTTCTATTGAGATAAGTACTGTCTGACAGAAATAGAATGCAAATTACAAACTTAACTTAAATTTTTCTGGTAGTCCCATGAAAAAGTTAAAAAGAAACAGTTAAGATTAATTTTAATTATCTACCATTAATAATAATAAGCTATATTTAACCTAATATACCTCAATTACATTTCAATATATAATAAATATTTTAAAAGTATTAATAAGTTATGTTATATCTGTTTTGCATACTAAGTCTTTGAAATCTATATCTCAGTTTGACCAACCACATTTCAAGTACTCGGTAGGCACATGTGTCAAGTGGTTACAATGCTGGACTGTGCAGAATTTAGAAATTGAAAATACGAAAGCAGTAAGTTAAGCATCTATAAGTATTAAGAAAGGGTTCTGGCAGTTCTTGTGGTACTTAGAGAGGTCATATGTGAACTGTTTCTATGTGGAGTAAAAAAGAAGGGCTAGAGTGTACTGGACATCAAGGGAACAGAATGATATCCTGTGTGGTAGAAAGCAAAGAGGAATCTCACTTATGGAGCCATTTAGGACAGGATTCTTTCAACGTTGAATTAACTGATAATTATTAAACATCTTTTATATTCCCCCCTCCAACTTTCCACTCTTCACCTTTTATCTTTCATGGTTGCCATTGACAAGGATTCAAGAAGAACCAGCTCTTGCCCCCTAAGAAAGAGGAAATTCTACAGAAAGAACATATCAAATGGTTAGATTAAAAGATACTGCTAGTGGGGAAAAAAAATGTGCTTTGGGGGGAAAAAAAATCCTTCTATTTAACCAAATTCAAAATAAAGTTTCTACAAAAACGATTATTGCCACCCTCTTGTCTTTTATTTTTTTTCTCTAGCAAGTTTTGAACTAAAACAAATTTTCCAAAAGATTTGTAAATGTTTTTAGCTAGATTCAGAACACGTTTCACCACATGGCTTGTTGGGGTCAAAAGCAGTGAAATGTGGTTCTTACAAAGGAACTCAGTTCTCCCTTGTGTTGCTTGGCACAGGCCACTGTTCTTTGCTTCTACAGCTCCCCAGGATAAAGCCAAGATAAAGTCTCACTCTGCTATGGTTCTTCACTTAAGACAGTGTCACACACACCTCAAAATTGCCATGAGTCTTATTGGCAAGTTGTTGTCTATCAGACATCTAGAATTAGTAGGAGAAGGCACAACTTACAGCAATGGCTTTTAAACGCTTTTCTTTGTTTACCTCAACCCACAGTACAAAATAATTTTTATATCATCAACCTGCAGACACATATGTAAAATGCACAAAACATACAATGACTATATCAAGAGGATCATAAAACAATACTTAATTGCCCCTGATGCTCCCCACTATATTGATCACTGTGCATTAATGGGTCATAAACTTGTTTGAAAAACACTGTCCTAAAACATGATTCCAGTTCTCAAATTGCTACCATGATATGTCTATTTGCAAGGCCTTCCATAATCTGGGCCCTTCTCCCCATCTTGTGTGAGTTCCCACTTCTCCTAACAGAGCTTTTAAAATAATATCACAGCTTTCTTTTGTTAGGCACCTATGATGTGACAGTTTCTGTACTAGAGGCTACATGTGTAATATCTCTATTACTAACAACCCTGGGATGAGAGTACTGATCTTCTCCCAATAAATAAAGAAACTGAGGCTCAGGGAAGTTAATCAAGTGAGTAAATTACTGAGTTGGGCCTTGAACAGAAAAGGGTATAAGCCCAGAGCCCCTTGTCTTTTCACTGGAACACTGATCTCCAAGTGGCCATATCCTTTCTGCCTCTCCACTCAGCCTGCCTGGAGCCCGCCACATTCATGTTGTTCCCTGGGCTAGAAGGCCCTTCCAACCTCTGCTTCTGGTAATTCACACCTGCCCAGCTTTTTGCAAGAAACCTCCCAGATGGCACTGGCCCATGGTCCTTTCCATCTTTCCCTTAGTAAATCTCAGAGGTTAGAGTTAGAGCACTAGTAATGGTATGTCTCCATTTCCTCTGTTGCAAAAGAAAATAATAATTGTTCTCAGCCCATAAGATTGTTGTCAGGATAAATGAATTAATAAATATAGAGTGATTAGCACAGAAGCTAGTACATAGTAGGTGCTAAATATATATTATTCAGGTGTACCACAATGAGACTTTGTTATACTCTGTCCTATCTCTTAATTCTTTACCTGATATGTATATATCTTAGTTCTCCAACTAGAATGTAAGGTCTCCCTGGGCAGGACTGCATCATATCTATACTTGTAGCTGTACCCAGAGTTACATAGTATCAGGCATGCCACATGCATTTAACAAATATCAGGTTTAGACACTACGAACCTGGCCAATGCCTGACGAAGAAAACAATTTTTTTAAGCAAAGGAACAGTCGGTCAATAATGACTTGCCAGTCTTCACATTTCTGAAGGTAAATATTGATTACCTCTGGAGATGATTTTGTCTTGGGAAATTCACCAAGATAGTTTTTAAGTTGCATACATGAAAGTACTCTTGGGGTAAACTGTGATGCAGATACTGCTTTGTGCTTTGTGCTTTGTGCTTTGTGCTTTGCGTTTTGTTCAGTTATTGAGCAGATACAAATTTCATATATTATGTACTAAGACTGAGATGTACAAAAATTTGCATTTTTTCCCCCAAATCAATGTTATTTTAGCTCTTGAGCCTTTATTTCCACTTAAGTTCACTTGGTCTCTTCAAAATTAAAGCTGTAATTCTAAATATGATTCTCTCCCTCTCAGTTCTCTTTCTTTCTTTTTTCACCAAGGCAGTCTAAATTCCTAAGCCCAAACAAGACAAGAATGAAGTGAGAAACAGGCCAATAAATTCTGGATGTTTTTTCTAGTATTTAATAAGCCTGTTAACATAGCTCTCTGAGGTTAGTTTGGGCCTCTGCAAAAAAAAAAAATAAATAAATAAGACATTTAAACTCACTTGATATAGCCAGTTTCCCTGACCCTGGTTTTCTTTTAACCTTACCCAGTTTTTTCATTCTGTAAGCCCCCCACCCCCACAATAAGCACCTTACTGTAAGGAAGTGACAATTACAGCAAAGGCAAAGACATGGGTGCGGCAGACTTTTGCCAACAGTCATAAAGAAACATTTTTCCACCTCCTACACAGAAACACAAAACAGCAAACACAAAAATGTCACAAAGAGAAATCTCACAGGAAAAGAAAACTAGGACATCTAAAGAAAATTGCATATTTTATTGTATTTATTATCTGTTACATATCTGTCTTTGGGGAAAACATTTCTGCTCCACTAAAAACACCCTGATTGATTCTGATGGCACTCACACACTGGTCTTCCTTCTAGAATTTCAGCTGTTAAATGCTCTCCACCATCACCCCACCCTCTCTTTCTTTAGGCACTTGATACAATTGTTATTAAATCATAATTTATTTAATGGTTGTTTTCTGCATTAAACTGAAAAATCAATTAAAGCAGGCTCCATATCTGTCCTGAATTCTTTCTCTACCTAACATATTGCCTGGCTCATAGTGGGTGCTCAGTAAACCTTTGCTGACCAAATGCCTGAGAATGAATGAAGTTGTGCAAGAGAACATGGGGGACCCTTTAGGTAGTAACATGTTCTGAAAACCCCCTAGACTAATATTTTCTACATACCCATTGCAATTATATAAAGAGATTTTATAAATTATAAGCACAATAGAGTGATTTTAGCCTAACTTCATAACCAAAACATGACATTTCTATTAATATATGGGAGCCAAAGAGAGATAATGCAAAAAGATTAAAATACTGTCATACAACTCTTATGCTCTGCCTTTCCAGCATTTAATTTAGTTGAGTTCATTTTAATTTAGTGAATTTTTAAAATTTAGAATTCTGTGTATGCTACTTCCTACTCCCTCTTATTGCAGGCAGTCATCCTGGCAGAAATGAAGCAGAAAAAAGCATCTGGGCCAGAATTCAGGTAACAGAACTGAACAGGTATTAGAGTGGTCAGCCATAATTACCAGATAGAGAAGACTGATCTAAATCTTTTCCCAAAGCATGATTGAGTTTGAACTAAAGCATCACTTTTCAAACTTTTATGTACTTGTGAATCACTTGGGGATATCCAGTTAGATTGCAGATTCTGATTTAGTAAATGTAGGGTGAGGCCCAATATTCTGCATTTCTAACAAGCTTCCTTCCAAGGATTACAGTTTAAGCAGCAAGCAGGGGCCTAGAACAGATAGGTCACAGATTGGCACAGGTAAGAGGGCACAATTATGTCCTAAAACAAAGGATTTTACTTACTGAGAGTTAGTTCAAAGGGCTGAAAGTAACATTTTGGTAGCTAGTAGGGCCAGAAACTGAGGGTGAACAGCAAAGACCATATGTGACCAGCAGAGGGAAGCAGAGGGCAGGGGAAATTGCACAGGACTTACCCTCCCACACACACACACAAGCTCAACACCTGGAAGGCAATTCCAATAAAGCTCAAAACCACATAGGTAAGAGGACAGTTGGAAAAGCAGGACAATCCAATGCAGCACGAAAGTATGTGTTCAGAATAAATTCACAGGAGAGAGCACATGTACCAGTGGAAAAAATATCTATGGCAGAGTTGGGAGACGAAAGATCCAATTCAGACGCTGGAACTAATGAGCAGTGCCTTTGGACCCACCTCTCACTCACCGTCAGCGTTGATTCCCTCATCAGGATGCAGTGCAAAGGGTGATCTGTAAAGGACATTTCCAACCCTCACATTCTGTGATCAGTGCTTCTTGTTCAGACTTTGAGGAAACCGGAAGACTCCTTAGCCTTCAGGAAAAGACCTGGAGTCAGAGGAGAGAGCCCTTGGAGAGATGGCCGGCCACCAGGAGAGAAGGCCCAGCAGGGCTCAGGGATGTGTAGTGTAGTGATTTAGTTGCAAAGTCAAGGCTCTGTGGAGGCTTGGGGAGTTTTATTGCTTTTTTTGTAATTTAAAATTTTTTTGTTGTTATCAAATATTACATACAAATAGGTTTAAAAGTCTAATAGGACTATAATAAGACTTATCATCAAAGCAAGAGTTCCTCATTCCCCTTATCGTCCTCATGTTTTTCCTCAGAAGCAACATCTTTGACCTCATTTACTGTTTCTTCTCCAGATATGCCTTCATATTTACAAATAATATGTATATTATAATACTATTATTTAATTCAGGAACTATTTGGCATTTTACTGTGGTGGATTAGGATGTTAATTCAATTACACCATCTCTTACTCTTTATTATTCTGCAAATATAATTTATCCTACTTGGGGGATCATATCTATATCCACCATTTTCATTATTATCACTGTATAAATACTATTCAAGTGACATATTATATCAAGTAATATACTATGATTATAATAAATTTCTTGTACAACTTTCTATTTATGTTGAAATTAATTATTGTCTTATTTTTCTATTTCCTTACTTTGATCATCTGACTAAATTTCCCACATTCTCTAGTATCTCTGTAAAATGTCTCTTCCAAAGACAATTTTCCACATAGGAGAAATCGTCAGACTATTCACAGTTTTATATATTTTTTGTGTTGGATCTCATCCTTCCTGAATCTGATCCTCAGTTTTTTCCCTCATTTGGGTAAAAAATACTCTCCAGCAATGTCCAACAACCCCTTATGTCAATGCTTCTTAGTTCATTACGGTTTCCTAAAGTACATTCTCCAGGAGATTCCTCAGCAAGAACTCAAAGAATCAATGCTTCCTAACTTTGGCACATTCATGACAATGGGTCTGAAATCTGTAATTTGAAGGTTTGATTGTATATAAATCCCTTCACTTATATTTGCTTTCCTTCACTACCTTAATTATGTTATCCCATTGTTTTCTGGCATAACAAATTGCTCTGAAAAGGTCTCATAAAAATTGACTTTATTTTCCTAACACATGAATTACCTTTTAGCCTGAGGATGTTTTTCTTTCTCTCACGTCTAATATGCTTACTAGACTGTGTTCTGGGGTTGACTTTTTGGGTCTGTTTTTCCAAGTATTTTCCATTTTAATGTGAGGCTTGACATCATTTTTTATTTCAGGAAAATTATCTTGAATTATAGATTTTAGTATTTGTTTTGCTCTATTTATTTGATGTTCTCCCTTGGGGATTCCTATCATATGGATATTGAATTTTCTTTACTTGTATCTATCACTTTCTCTCAAATCATGTTTCTCTCTTTTATTTCTTACTAATTTTTATATTTTTCCCTTTTTCCCTCTCCTATTTTTTCTAATACAATATCCATTGTATTTATTTGGTTTTGTTTTCTTTCCAGTTTTGTCATGTCTGAATATTTTTATTTCTACTTATTTTGTGAATTCTGTTATTTTTCACGTAAATGTTCCTTTTCTCTATCTCATTCTGAGTTTTTGTAATTCTGATTTCTACTGTTTTTTCATAGTTTCTACCAATTTTGGGGGGTTTTAGTGTGTTTTAAAATATCAGTTTATAATTATCATCTGTTTTATGGGTATATTTTTCTGGGCTCTTTCACTGAGTGGAAATATTGTTCTACTTCTTATTCTCCTTTTTGAATAAATTTATAATGGTTCACAGTTCTTTTTTGTCACTCATTTTTCAGACAGATGAGTTTTACTATATCTTTAGGAAAGAGAGACAAGTAGATAGGTAAGAGGTAAGCTTTCCTAGTTTCATATCTCTAGGATTCACTCTTCTGTTGTGTTTGAAGAGAAAAATATATGGCCTTGAGCTTCCTGAGATGTGCCTCCTCTGCTTTCCTCTCTCATTTTCATCAGAACTTATCACCTTTTGCCATTATTATTTCTATTCTCAATTTGAATTCTGCTCCCAGCAATTTCTTCCCAGTGCAGAACTTTGCCTCTAAAGGGAGCTTTGGGTTTTACTTTCTACAGTTGTTGCAACACAGACTACTCTAGATATTCTTCCATTGATTATAGTCTCCAGCTCATCACAAATTCAACTGGAGTATGAAAACTCTAAACACTGTGGCCTTTTCACCTCACTGTCATCGAGAAGAGCAGTGGTGCTGGTTTACACCGCTTGTATTACGTTCCCTCCCAGGGTTTCTTGAGTATATGTCACTTTAAGAGGCTAAGTCTGAAAAGACTCAGGGAAAGTGATCATCACTGAATTTATGAATCTTCTTGAATCCCCCTCCACATAAAATATGAAAGAACAACTATTAGCTTTAAGTTTTTAAGTTTTCTCAGTATTTTTTTTTTTAATTTACAACTCATTGGATTTGCGGTTTTTGATTTTGCTATCCTATTTGCTCTGTCAGAGTACCCGAGTTTGCATGGATCTTGGACTTACATAATCTATTCTTTCACCATTTGTAAATAGGATAGAGATTAATGCCCATAGAGTTATCAAAAGGGTAAGATGAGGTGAAATGGAAGTCAGAACATGTTAAAACATGTTGTGATTTAACCTGACATGTAAAAAATTATTTATAAGCCATAAAATGATATGTCATTATTAGCTATTTCAAAATAGATTTATGAAATATGAGGAAACCTATAATCATATGTTTAACTGCATTGTTTTTACCTAAAATGTTATATTTCTTCTGTCTCTTCCCATCAGAATATAAACTTTCTAAGAGCAAAGATTTTTATCTGGTTTGGTTTAATGCCATAGCCTCACTGCCTACCACAGTGCCTGGCACACCGCAGGCACTCAATAAATACTTGACGGATGAATGAATTGTTTGTGCTAACTTTGTCTCAAAGCATGTTATACAAAGGATAAAACAAGTAGACAAAAATTAAATTATTACTAGGCCCTTTTGGATTGGGCCTCTGTAATATGCTCTGCCAACCCATTTACTTCAGCATTTCAGTTTGCTTTGCATTCTTGCCTAAGAATAAGATTGGCTCTCCTGCTGTAAGACTTGGCAACGCCCAGAGCACCAGAAACAGCTCCTGCAGAAAATGTGGCAGCACTGTGCTCCAAGGTTTCATCCTCCAGTCCATAATATAAAAAGCCTAAAACAATGTGGAGAATGGCTGGGCCAAGAACAAGGAACAGCACTGTCTTTCTCTCACTGGTGTTTATAGAAGTCTGGTGGTCTGTTTTTAAGTAAATAGACTTTTGTTAATGGAGCAATCTGTCAAAATAAGCTGGGCTGCTCAGAGGAGCCGAGAAGGTGTAGCACCAATTCCTTCTCCGCTGGGAGCTATTTATTTGACGAGTGTGACAAATGAGAGTGACACAGAGCCTACGGTAATGACACTCAAAGCAAGAAAAATAATAGCGTGTGGCTTAGGATGGGCTCATCTTAACTCAACTATAGATGGGTTTTGTGTGTTAAAATAGCCAGCCCTTTCCATTTGTCTTTCAAACACATGAAGGAGCAGACAAATGCAGAACCATTATCAAGTGGCTTCTAACTAGTGGGTTTTGCAAAACAAGGAGGTACAAGAAACAGATTAATGAGCAAAAGTTTAGTCTCTACAGGTTTTCTCCCCCTTTACTAATGAAGGGGTGACAAAACCACCAATTTGCTTCATCACCACATAGTACTTGATAAATGAGTAGCATATTTACACCATGAGATATATGGGGTGGGACGTGGGGGGGTGGGAATTACCATGAAGACTCATATTTTGGACTTTACTCACAATATTCACTGCTTTAAAATGACACAATGAAAGGGCCAGGTGTAGATTAACCCTTTTAGTTTGTGCCAGAACCTTGAATTCTTTGGAAAGAAAAAAAGGATTTAGAGTAAACTGCAAACGCTTTAATCAAATGGCTTTCTTTACATGCCATGGAAGCATTTTGAAACATTCATGTAAAAAGGAATTCCCTTATTTTCTGAAAATATAACCTCTTAAACACCAAGGACACTGCCAGACCAAGTCCCATCAAGTAACAAGGCACAATAAGCTTAAAATGGGTAAGGATTAAGTTACATTTGTATGAATAAGCTCATTTTTGTTGTTCAGGTCTCAATCCTTAAATGATCCTATCTCGTGCATGGATGGTGTCTCCTCATCAAATTATACATTAGTATTCTCAGTGTGGGTCCCAATGAGACCCAAAATGTCCCCAGGGTTCACCAACCTTTGGAGACAAATAAATACATTAATAGCAATAATTCAAGGTTTGCTCACCCATTGTCCCCACCTGCAGAGCCCTCCCCTCACTTCAACCAGGTGTTCCTGAGATGCCCTGGACATGTTTCATGTGTGTAGGTGAGAAATCTGCACCTGCTCTCTCCATGATCAAAGGCAATGCCTCACTGAGGGCACCTTCTGAGGGAATGACATTCCCAAATGCCATTTTTGTCCTGCTGCTGTTCCCATGCTCCCCAATCTGCAGAGCACATGAGCTGCAAAAAAAATGCACCTCTCCTTCAGGCCTCATAGGTCAGAGCCATGCTGGCTCTACAACTAAAAGGAAAGAGAGTCTCTCACTCCAGTACATGTCCCACTTTTGGGGGGGACCTGAAACAGCCCGACTTGTGCCCCACATCTCACAAAATCTTTGGTAAAAACATCTTCATTCACTTCTGACTTCTGTTCCTCACTCCACCCATCTCAGATAGAGACCAAGGCCCTGGGAATAGATAAACACACATACTCTGTCACCCAAACAGGCACAAATGTCCTCTTCCAAAAAAAATCAAAGTCTCCATACAAATTAATTCCTCTGGGGCCTTCCCTGCATTTGACAAACAGGTCAAAATAGACTTGAATCTTAAAAGGAGAGAGTCTAATCCTGCCGCACCCTCTCTCTCACAACTAGGCACCTGGTCTTGTAAATATTTCCTTCATAAAACGTCACCTTGACTTTTCCTTTCCTTTTCACCTGCCACCATCTTCATTCAAGCTTATCTCTTTGCTCTTGGCTTACCTGAGAAGTTCACTAATTGGAATCACTGCTAATTCATCCTAAAAGCTGCTCCCTAAACAATAATCCTTATGTGCTGCCTTGAACACATAAACTTTTTGCTGTAGTTTCTGACTTTCAATCGACCATACAAATAGGGTATGTTACAGTGGCGAGAATGCTAGCCTTGAAATCTGTCACCCTGGGTTCAAATCTCAGCTATGTGCTTGAATAACTTTCGTAACCTTTTTTACGTTAAGCCTAAGTTTTTATCATCTGTAAAATGTGATATTACTATCTGCCTCATAGGTTTATTGTAAGGACAAGTTAACTAATGAAACTGAACTGTGCTTTTTTATTTTTAATGCAAAAATACAAATGTGAAGAATGGTATGAAAATTCAAACCCTTGCAACTAAAGTCCTTCTTAAGCTGGCTGCCACCCACTTTTCCAACCTTTTCTCCAATTATTCCCATTGCCAGCTCTCCTATCTGGACTCGACAATCTGTTTCTTGCCCTTCAAACATGTCTCTCACTTCCAAGTAATGCTAGTTGCTGTAATAGATAAACCAAAATGTCAGTGGCTTAATACAAGAGAAATTTCTGGCTTGCTCACTTACAATCCAAAACGGGTGTTCCTATTTGGCAGTGGTTCTCCTCTAAGTGAAGACTAAGGGATTTAGGATCTTTCCATTTTATGGTCCCACCGCTCTTAACATATAGTTTTAGGGTCACTCCAAAAGTAGAGAGGACACTGAGAATCATACATGAGAAGTTCTTATGGGCCAGCCCTGGAGATGGCACATATCAAAGCTGAGTTACAAAACAGCATCTAATAGAGCCCAGTAGAGTGTCCAGTAAAAAGAGGACACAGGTTTGGTGAACAGCCAACTACTCTGTGCTTGCCACCACCCCAGACACACAACTAGAATATATTTCCCAGAACATATTCCCCAGATAAATCCTTTAAAGACCAGCTCAGGGCTCACTTCATTCATGAAGTCCTTTTGCAGCAATTTAGCTGATGATCTTATTCTCTAAACTTAAACTCCTAGCACATATCAATAATACTATTTTTAGACTTATTAGGCTTCTTTTTGTTGAATCACAAAGACTTATCAGATCTCCTTCTTCTGAAACTTTCTGAGGCATTTAAATCTGATAGCACCCTCCTTGGTGAAATACTTTCTTACATTGATGTCCATGATTTCAGACCTTCTCCTGTCTCCTGTGAGCTCTGTTGCTGGCTCAGTTTTTTCCACAGAATAACTGTGAGAGCCTCCCCACACCCCCAAAGAATAATTCTTCTGGTGAAAGTGGCTAGGATGCCACAGTCAGGACTCAAACCTCAACCTCAAAACCAGGAAGCACTGGTTAGGGTAGGAGCCGACCTCAGCCCAGAGACCTCCTTAAGTTTCTAAAGCCCCTTCAGAGTTGGATGATGTTAGCAATTTAGACATAAAATGTAATAGGGTAAAATTAATCCTTTTTTGTAGCCAATGATCCATGGTAAGCAGAGGTAGTATTGGCTATAGAAGTAGCAGTAACAGGAGTAAAATATTTAAAGCAGTAAGATTAGGAGCAGAAGGTGTAAAAATGTCTCCACTTTTTATAGTGTTCATTAGAGTCCATGTAATTCATTTTCTCCCTATAGATGGCAACTTACTCATTCCTGTCTGTTCTTTGTTGCTTTGAGGAACAAATGAGATGAAAATGAGAGTATGATATGGAGATGAAAGAAAATCAGGAAACTGGATTCAATGGTAATTCCTTACAGAAATTTAAAATATGAAAAAAAAATGTGGCAGAATCCTGAAAATCCATCTGCAGTTGTAAAATAGTCCCTAATTCCCCCTTTCCTCCACCCCAAACTCATCAGCTGCCCAGATCTCAAGAGACATTTGGAAACTTCTACTCTGAACTCCTCAGAGGAGCTCCAAAAGGTAGAGATTATTGATCTCCCACAGCTCCAAGTAGTCTGGGCTCAGCCCATCCTTTTGAACAGACACACACCTCACTTCTCGATACGCTGTTGACAGCGTGGAACGGTGTAAACTAAAGGCTCCTTCACATTTATTCATGCAGTTCAGCTCCTGCCCTGTTGACATTCCAAAGCAGATGTGCAAGGGCCCAAAGACAATTAAATGATGATTCATACTTCAGGACGCCTGCTAAAGCAGGCTGCCTGGCTGTGAGTGAAAACATCATTTAGCAGTAGCTGCTGATCTTTCCCTTTGGTTGAGGACCAAGTCAGACTAGGCATGGCTTTGAAGTTATTTCTGTCTCGGTGGATTAGAGGTATCAAAAGAAGCAGCTCCACAAACCTTTTAACAAATATTTACAATCCTGCACTAAACAACCTCCACTATACTTTAACCTTTACTGTCTTGTGAAATGCTTGCCAACCTCCCTGCCAAACTCATGTACTTGCCAGAATGAGAGAGAGTGAGAGAGAGAGAGGGCAGCAGCTCAAAGGAAATGAACTTCAAAACATTAAGGCATCCACTCTTTGCTGTGGAGGAGAATGGGGCCTTCTTATGCTGGCCTGCCTGCAGAGGTGGACGCCCTTTCTCAGTCCCAACCCACCCCGGAGGGGGACTCCTCTGTCCCGGTGGTATTTTACTTCCTCCAGCTGTGCCAAATGGTGGCCGTAAGGCAGCGGGGGAGGGACACAAAGGAATAGTTAAACTGTAAAGGCGTTGGTTATGAGGCTACCCATGCTTTTGTCAGAAGACTGTGACACTCTGCATAGTTTAAAGTAAACCAACCTGTTGGAAGTTTTTTAATGAAGCTGCTCATCGCAGAATTCTTTACTTGCTTCTACAACGCCGTAAGGATTAGTTAAATGGGTGGCACTGATGCGTTTTTATTTTAAAGACTCCTCACTATGAGCACAAAGGTCTCATAAGAAAAATAGATCAAGAATAAAAGGGTAAATGAAAGAAGCAGGGTACCATTTTGATGGAGCAGAGAAGAGCAGAGAACCAGCCCCTGACTCCTCTCCATCCCCACCTCCAGGGTCCCCATTTCCCAGGACTATCACTTACATGGATAGTGATGGAATCAGGACTGAGATGGGAAACATAAAGGAGAATCACAGCAGGGGTCAGCACTGGGGAATCCCTAAGTGGCTTTAATCAACCACAGAGACCTCTATTAGAGAAGTTACCACAGAAAGGCGGAGCTTTAGAGGAACAGATGGCAGATGCTAACATAGCCACAGAAATTTGTTCATGAATCCCCATGGCATGGTACCCAGAGACCCCCAGAACTTACTGAGACTCTGAGGGGACCTAGTCAGGAGCTCCACAGCCGTAGCAGAGGCAAGAGCCAAAAGTCTGTGCTACACTGCTAACAGAACCGCTAGCTGTTACCTCCTGCTGGTGTGACCCAGGAAATGCAAAATAAAACTCAGGGATTTTCTGTCTAAAGTTATGTCAGGCATTTCATTCATTCACTCATTGATTCACTCATTTTTTCAACAAATGTTTACAATACACGGCACTGGATTAAATGCGTTGCAAAACAAAAGTAAGTTAAACATAAGTTTTGCTTACACTCTTCACTACTGTAAGTACACAAATATCTGTAATACAAGTTAGAAATGGGTTCTTATATAGTCACAGATAAAGTGTGCACTGGCTCAGCTCAGGGAGAGAGATGTTCATCATTTGGGGGGAACTAGGAAAGATTTTGTATAGGCACTACAAGCTGAGGTAAAACGAATCTGTGCGAGGTGGTACAGAGGTTTTCTCAAGGAGAAATCGTGTGAACGATGGTATTGAGAAGGGAAAGATTGGACGTGCTGAAAAATAACGGATGGTTCCATTCAACTGAGCGATGGAGTACCGAAAAAGGAAATAGTGGGGGAAATGGCAAGAAAATGGGATTGTCAGAAGATGCAGGGCAGAATGTGCCAGTTTGAGGAGTATGATTTTTAATTTATAAAGTAATGGGGAGCCATTAAAGATTCCTTAGGAGAAGAGTGACTTGATGAAATGATTCCTTCAGGAAGATTAATCTTTGTTTAATAAACAAGAAAACTCTTGTAGACAGGGATAAGTTCATGATCAATCTTTACAGTAACCCCTGTTACAATAATATTTAGTAGCATGAGCAAGCAAGATGATCATCGGTTTTTATTTCCAAACTTACATCTTCCTACTGCCCAGAATATTCTCTCAGGCTACCAACTTTTCTGTGTGCTCAGGGAATAAAAACTCATATAAAAAAATAGCCTATGTTAATCATAATTAGAAAAGTCCATCTGCTGAAGAGAGGGGCAGGGCAGAAAACAGAGAATAGCTAATTACATGTAAAATGAATCCCATTGATGCTTCCCAACAAGGAGTACATCTTCCAGGAAGCCTTCCTAGATTACCTCACAGTTTCTCCTCACCTCAAGTGGATTGGGGGCCTTCTTTCATATCCCACAACCATCAGGTACATATTTTTAATTTACTCAAATAACTTATAAAGTAATTAATGCATGAGCTCATTTCTGAAAATTAGTGAAAATATCTTTTTATACAGAAGTATTTTCCATGTTAATTATGTAAAAAATAATGGTACACTGTGAGTCTTATTCTGAGACATTAAATATATGATAAACTCAATATACTTTATTTTACACAGATTAAGAATATGAAACGGGAACAATGATCATCACTCCATAAAATCTAGCCAATACCTGTTGATTGTACTCAAATATAATAATCTCTACTTATAGAAAATGCTTCCTACAGCAGTTCATAAATTTTTCTTTTAATTTCAGATTTACTTTATAGATTGAAAATAAAGAGGGTCTTAAAGTTAAATATAAAAGTTTTTCTCTTGTCAAAGTGCAGAAAATACATCTTTAGCAAAATTAGCAAAAAAACATACAAAAGAAAGAAAAATCTTTTATCCTTTCTCATATGAAAATAATGACTAACAATATAATATTGTATATATTGTTCTAGATACATATGTAAAAAGGTGCATGCTTGCACATGATCTTGTAGTTATATATTGAACAACATATTGTGAACAATTTTCTATGAGAAAAACATTCAGCTATGATATACAGTACTTTTTAATAAATACCATCTTATTGCATGAATATATCATAATTCATTTAACATATATATTTTTGTACATTTAGAGTGTTTCCAGTATTTCCATTTTAAAAGTAGAACTTTTATAGGCACTCTATGAATAATTATGTCTTAGAACACATTTATAGACATCTAGTTTCTAGGTCAAAGGACAGGCATATCTTAAAGGGTTTTGATGAGTATTGACAAATCTTCTTCCAGAAATCTTAAACAAAATTTTTCTTTCCTACAATGAATAAAAGTGGCCTTTTTCTTCAACACCAAATCTTATGATATTTTATTTCTTTATTTGAATATTTTAAAATGCTTATTATTTTTGTGATTTCTTCTTTTATGAGTTGTTTTTTGCCTGTTTAAAAATTTATGTATTTGGGATTTTCCATTCTTATGTTTAACAACTCTTTATAGATATGTTGCAAATATAGTTTAATATGTGTATTTTACTGGTTTTGTACTGGTTTTTATATAAAGTAGTTTAAATTTGTACATGGTCAAATCTATCTACCTGTGATTTCTTGATTTTTTGGTCAGATTTAGAAAACCTAGCTACTCAAGATTATATAAATATTCATAATTTTTTCATATTATTCATATAAATTTTTGACATTTAAATTTCTTTAATCCATTTGGAATTTATTTTGGTATGTGGTGGCAAAGTTTTCATTTGTTCCTATGTGTTTTGCAAGTAGCAATCCAATTGCACCGACACTATTTGGTCAAAATTCCATCCCTTTGCACTCTTCCCCCATTCACTTACTTACTTAATTTTTATAAATGAATAGACCAGTTTGAGGATTTTCTATGTTTTTCTTTTCATCAAGATTTCATTTATCAGCCAATACTGTGAACTTTATTTTAGCTTTATAAAACCTTGTGATAGCTGGCATGATATGGGAGGTCTTCCTGATTGGTTTGTTTTGTTTTGTTCAAACAGAAATTGTGCTAGTCTCATATATTTTTCACATATTTATTTTTCAATATGTTGTGAAATTTTTCACTATTTAAAAAGGCATATAGAATAATAAAGTGAACACTCAGGTATCTACAATGCATCATAAGCCTTTTTTGAGTTTATTTATATCTTTAGCAAATATGTCAATATATATACTTGTTTAACATTGAGGGTTCAATATTATGTTTGTGAATTTTGTGCAATTGATATATGTAGCTATAGTCTCCTTTTCATTGGAATGTATCACTTAAATTGTTTATCCATTGCCTCATAAATAAAGCTTTATGTGGGTTTTGTTTTGTTCTGTTTTTTCTTTTTTTGATTGTTTTTGTCTTTTTGTTTTTGCTTTTGCTCTGAACTTTCTTATCCCATCTCCATATATACATGTAGGAATTTCTCAAGGATACATACTTCTGAGTAGAACAGCTGAGTGTGGGATGTATATCTCTTCAACTTTGTACGAGGTATTGTCCCATTGCTCTTCAGAATGGTGGTTTACTTACTTTGTTAAACTAACAGCGGAGAAGAGTTTCCATCACTCCACAGCCTCACCAGGATTTAGCGTTTTAAAGCTTTTAAATTTCCACCAATCTGATCAATTTATTCTTCTAGATGAACTTTAAAACTGTGTCATTAAGTTCTGATATTTTCTAATTTCAAATGTTTATTTGACAAAATTAGCACCTATGTATATAATATCAACTCTTCCCATTTTAGAGCATGTTTCTTCTCCAAAATTTTCATTTGCCTTTAGTAAAGTTTTGCACTTTTCAGTCCTGAACATTGCTTAAGTTAAAGCATATACTTTGCATCTTTTGTTGCTATTGTGAATGAACTTTTTTCAAAAGTTGCTTTTTTAAATCTAAAAAATTTACTTTATTCTTTTATTGACTTTGAATTTAAGTAGATTAGGGCCCCCAAAAAGATGGGAAATATGTTAAGAACAAATAGCTGAGCACATCCATAGCATTATCTAAAATGTCAAATAAAAGGTCAACACTGAAATTAAATTTCAATACCATTATAAACACCGCTGGTCTCCTTCATTTGATCTGCCCCACTCTCCAAAAGCCCTATTTTCTATTTTTAAAATATCACTTTCAGTGGCTTTTTCTCCTACAAGCTGGTAACCTTGAGGTGATCCAGAATTCATCACATGGGAGAGTGGGCTGAGGGTGAGCAACTCGTTTTTGACCCTTGTCCCCAGGGTATTTTGCTCCATTTTGCAATAAACATTTCACTAGTTTTGCTAGCAGTTGTAAAGACAGCTCTTAACTCTTATCTTTAACCTTACACTCAAAACTCAAGGACACAGAAGAAGGCAGGAGTGAAAATAAGCACTCCTACCTCGAAGCTCCTCCCTTTCTTTTGGAGCATCCTCCCCTCATCAGTAGGAATTATCAAGCACCTACTATGGGCCAAGGACAGGGTCTGGTGCTGTAGGAAAGGGAGAAAATATAAGAAGACCATACGACATGGTTTTTATCCTCAAGAAGCATAGAGTCTAGTGGAAAAGAGAATTAATGTGCATGCAGAATTAGAGCAATTCAGTACCTCTAAAGTGTACACTCATTTTTTTTCTATACTACTTTTGGTTGCATCCAATTATAAATAGACAGATGATAGATAGATTAGATGATAGATGATAGATAGATAGATAGATAGATAGATAGATAGATAGATAGATGGTAGAAAATGCTGCTGTTTCAACAGTGACAGCTAGGTACAAATGATACCATTACTTCCCTTAGGGCTCTGAGTATGTCCCTCCTGCAATCACCACTCACTGGCCCCTAGCTGTAAGTTATTCTGGACCACAGCACTTTTCTTTCCAAAGATATTATGTTGAGTTCCCAGCTCTGTTTAAGCAATCTCTGGCATGAAACAGTAGACTAATTTGCTTCTCAGAACTTTGAAAGGGGTGGAAAAAAGCATCCAGAACCCTGTGTACCTGGGATTTATTTTACCTGTTTAAAAAAAAAAAATAGTAATTCCTCCCTCTAGCCCATTACTTCAGAATGACACTTGGAGTAACACCTAGTGTGAGAGAGATTAGTCTGTTCATTTGTCTTGCATTATGGTTTACATCATTAAAGGCCCAAATACAAAAGATATATACACAGTCTTAAAGATTAAAAGTAAATTGCAAGCTATTTTGATTCTTCAGAAGGAATTAATAGTATCACATTCCTTAATCTTTTATAGAGGATTTACAAAGTAGTTTCATAAATATGATCTCCTTTAATTCCCACAACAGCCCAGTCTGGTAGGCTGAGAAGGTAATATTATTCACATCAAATCCATAGATCTTAAGGCTAGATGGGACTTGAAGATAAGAAAACAGATTCAGAGCAGCTGAGCTGACATAACTGGTGAAGATGGGACTAGAAAACCTAGTTCTGACCCCTTATCTATCTCAAGTAGGGAAGGCTAACAGTGGTCATTTAATCTGTAGATGACCACAAGGGAAGGAAGGAGGATTAGGTTCTCAAGTGTTTCAATAGAAAAATGTCTCTGTTTTACGACTGCATTGACTGAGAGCCTCACATTCAGGACCACCAGAGTGTGAGGCATGAAACCCCTTAAATCTCCTGTGCTTTCTGTGCTAATGTTACAGCTGACAGAGAAGTGAAAAGCCCTTCCCTCATTCAGCCTTCCCAATGCCAAGGGAACATTGTTTCCCAGTTGATGCATCCCACCTGGCTTTCTCAGGGGATGCTTAGGTCTGAAATTTCAGACTCTCTGAGAAAAGATCATCTAAAAGGCAGACTGTGATACATA
Organism: Macroglossus sobrinus; assembly: GCA_004027375.1. NCBI lineage: Eukaryota > Metazoa > Chordata > Mammalia > Chiroptera > Pteropodidae > Macroglossus > Macroglossus sobrinus. The sequence continues at coordinate 130,840 of PVKZ01000549.1, forward strand.
GGGACTAAACTTACTACAAAAACTTGACGCTCCATTAGAACAACAATGCATCTACAGTGGAACCAAATGTTATAGTTTCCCCCCAGAAACAAAGCCATAGAACAGTTCCAGAACAATAACTTTCCCACCCTGACTCCTAAAACTAATCATTCTATAAAACCTTTCATGTACCAATGAGACCAGATGAGGTGACAAACCAAACTAGAAAGGGAATGAGGACCATTTATACCTCTGTGTCTACTTTCATATTAGACAGCTGACATGGGAGATGCAAAGGTAAGACAGGTTACCTAAGGATTGTACTGTAACCTCCTTCCTCTTGTGAGGTAAGGTAGTGTGTGGCCGTCTAGCTAAGCTCTTTATTTGGCAAGCCACCAGGCATTTGGAACAGACAACTGGATCACCATGCCCCCGTGACATCAACACTGTTCAGACACTGGAGCGAGTAAAACAGGAATTTGATCTACAGATTGGTTTTGGAGAGAACCACACTCAGACTGGAAGGCTGAACCCTGAAAAAGATCTGTCTCGCCAGCTGGCCAAAATAAATACATGCAAATATAAAAGAAAGGGGAAGAAAAGCAGATTATGAATAGTTTTTCCAGACATGCAATTCTAAACCTAAGTCCAGATATGCACGTTAGAAAAAAAAAGTGCCCTAGTCTTTTGAAAGATTTCATCTCTGGGAACAACCTTATTTTACTTTAAATTTGCTTTGATTGAAAAAACATAGAGTGAGGAACTTATATGCATTTATGTAGAAGTTTATTATTCTGAACATGAAAGCACATTAATACAAGACCGTTATGCATGTCGGTTGATTATTACCTATATTAAACATACATGACTACCTTCTATATCCTGGCAGTTAACACTGGCTTTTTGTTGTGAATTGCTGAAATCCATGTTTACATTTTAAAATCTTTTTTTTTTTGAGATCAAGTTTTTCCATAAATATGAAGTTTAATTATTTTAACAAACACACACAACGAACACAGCACATGCCTACAATGTGCTGTGCAACACATTACTGATACTTCTTGGTTTTTATGTTGAGGAGAAGAAGAAGTGAAAGAAGTTGAAATTCTCCTTGGAAAAATAAAGCTTATGAGAGACATAATTGTTTACAACTCTAATCTTTATGTAACTTAGAAAAGTACATATTGAATTTGAGGTTTTAATACTCCCATTAAGAAGAGTTGGATATATTCGGTTTCTGTTTGTAATGAACAGTCATCTTACTGTATTTTAAAATGGCATGCATTGGTTGTTTTCAATACTATAGTCTCAAGTAAAGACAACATCAGTGAAACAAAATTATGAATAATGTACTAATTATCGTGTGCTAAAGTTTAACAGTCGTGCTATAACTAATAAGTAGGCCATTTAAAGGTAAAGTCTTTAATGGTATAAAAATAATTCCTTCAAATACTATATTATGTAAAAGATAAAAAGATATAATGAACTACTATATTCCTTTGTTCTAACACTCAAGAGCCTAAGAGTACAGAATGTTTACAACCATTTATACCCTAAACAGATTTAATGACATTGTTCTTCTTTGGTTAAATCATGTCACATAAACCATTCCAAAGAAATAAAAAAGAACACAGTAATGAGCAAGACATATAAAGTTCCCAAACTCCTTCCATAGCCTTGCTTATAAGCTCATCCATTATTGAACAAGCTTTCAAAGCAGCCACTTGATTTTTCTAATGAGCATCTTTTGAGAATCACAACAGTCATTTAAAAAGAAGAGATCTTACTAACCAAGAAAGTTCATATCTCACAGAAGCCTCACACATTAAATACTGTATAATCCATTTATTGGGAAGCAGGAAAACCCAATATTCTAAATATGGTAATCTCAAATAAGATGAAATGAATGTTTTTGTATTTGAATAATAATAACATACTTTGAACCCTAAATTATGAGTAAACATTTAAACACAAAGCGCATAAACACTTTCCTTTATTTTTGACACTCTATTTAAAATTATTAATTATGGCTTTGATGCTGACTCATTTATACATGAGTTATGTTATAAAGTCAAAGAGAAGATGTCTTTATTTAGGTACTACAGAGTTTAACTAATTTTCCATATCAAAGGATATTTATTCTTCTCTTTTACAAATTGAGATCGATTGGAAAGGTACTCAGGTATACTAATCTTTATATAATCTTCCCAGGTTACTGTTGCAAACCAAATTTCTGTGCCAAATAGCTAAAAATATCTTGTTTTGCAACTCTCAAATCAAAGAACTGTGATGATCATAAGGGATGAAGAATAAAAACTCTCAAAAACAAATTCACTCATGTCATTTTGATGCTGCATCTATACACTTCATATGTTTAATTATGTCTTAATATGTGTTTACCCACATCAATAACGTCAGATTTTGTGGTAAAGTTCAGATTCATTACATTTCTTTAATGGTATCTAGAACAATATGATGCCCATTTAATAAGAAGCTTTGATGATGGTTACAAACCTCCAGTGGAACTCCAAGTTACCATAAGAATATAGTGTAAAAAAAATTTTTGTAACAAACTAATAATCATCAGTGACAAAGATTCTGACACCGACTTGTCACTATTTTTATTTTTTATATATTTTTTCTTTTTTACTTGTCACTATTTTAAAGTACTCTTCTTCAGTCGAAAGGCAATTTCTGAGTAATAAAGTGCTTCTCAGATTTGAATGCACAAAGTACCTACAGATTCTGATTCTGACTCCGGTTCTGATTCTTATTCTTACTCTGGGATGGGGCTGAGATTCTGTGTTTCTAACATGTTCCCAGGTGAGGCCAGTTCTGCTGGTCTAGGAATCACACTTCTTGTAGCCAGAGTAGAGAAATATTCTTAGGAAACCAGTAAAAAGCCTCAGTGCCTTACTGGAGTGTTCCCTAGATTTTAATGTTTTATTATAAAGAGTCTTATCTCAAACACACCTACCTTCTCAGCTATGTTAATGACCATTGTTGCTGTGAAGACAGAAACTCAAACAGAAAATAGAAAGCTTTCACAGTCTAGGTCTACTTTAAATGAATTAAATATATCCTTCTGTGAAACATTCATTCATTAATCAGATGTCTGTTGAGCATTAAAAAAAGCGCCAGTGTCAGGCAAGACAGAATTTTAAAAGGCACAAATTTTGTATTTAAGAAGTCTGCAGTATGGTAGGAAAGATGAAACATCTTCACCAAACACAAATAACTGTACCCAGTGTAAAAAGGAATCAGTATTCAACAAGTGATAAGCTTGGGGTGCCGGATGGGGAGGGAGGGTGGCTGAGGAGAGACTCACAGTTGTGTGACTCAAGGCTTCCTGAAGGAAGTGTGAGTTCCCCTCTGAAGGACAAAGTGTGTTGAATATGGAGATGCAAAGTGAGAAATGGTCCACAGCTATATAGATAGAAATTTGGATGTTTTTGTTAACATTTTTAGTTCTACAACCAAGATGTATAACATTTAACATTTTGGGGCATGTTTTATGAGAAGGTTTCTCAGGACTTGGAAGATTAGAGATTCTCAAAGTTCTAGTCTTCTCAGAGCGGAGTTGCGAAGAAGCAGCGTTAGCATCACTCGGGAACTCCACAGACACGCTGGACTCGGCCCCACCTGGAACCTGCTGAGTCGGAAACTCTGGGCCGGGACCGAGAATTCTGTTAAAACAAGACTTCCACAATTCAATTGGGAAACTGCTGGATTAGATTTTCTCTGCTTCAGTATGGAGAGAAATCTCCTCAGGAGCTTATTGAAATGCAGAATCCTGGGGTCCCCCGCCTCCCAGAGAATTTGACTGAGTACATTTGAGGTAAGATCTGAAAATATGCATTTTTAGTAGTATCCCAGCCTTTTCTAACAGGTGGGTCATAGACCTCATTTGAGAAACACTGAGTAAGAGTATAGTTTCAGAAGAGATATAAAAGAAAGAAAAAAGAAAGTTGAAGGAGTCAACAAAAATAGGTAGAGAAAGAAGAAAAAGAAAATAAACCAGCTCTGTGTTTATCCATATAAAACCAGCCAGAAAGGAAAGGGTTTGATTCTGAATGCTCTGGAAAGAAAATTAGATCCAGAAAGCTGATACCTAAGTAACTCACACATTTCATAAAGTTTGATGGACGTGTCTGTGAGGATTTTTCAATAGCCGTAAACAATTCTTCTTTTATAACAGAGGTCTCTGAGAATGACTCCTCTTGACATTACAAGTGTAGAGAAGTCACTCGAGTTCTTCCCTGCTTGATGCCCAAGAATTTGATAAGCCATTGCCATTTTTAAAGGACTGTCGTTTATTGCTTGTGAGTCACAGGAGGCCTTAATGGCAGAAATTACTCTTAAAGCCTTGTCCTGTTTAGAGAGCTAGGTCAGAATTAGCCATTTCCTCTCAGAGGTTTCTGTCTTTTTCTTATAAACTTCCAGGGTTAAATCTCAGAGAGACTTAGTATCTAGAAAATAAAGTTCTGGCTCAGTAGAAATTACAACCCTATAGCATAGTGAGGTTAATTACTAAGTTTTGAGGTTAAATTTTATCCTCTAATCTCCTCATTTTAAAACAAAATTGAATTACCCGCTTTGGGTGTAGGTTATTCCAAACAGAGGATAAAATACGGACTTCCTAAAATCCTCAAGGAGGCGTATAATTTCTGAGGCACCAAAAGATAGTTTCCAGGGCATAGATATCCCCAGACCTGCAGGCTGTTGACAGGCAACTCCTTTATGAAGGATTGTCCTCCCTTCTGCAGTTTAGAATCAGGTTAAAGAGCAAAGGCCCTGGAGTCAGACTGCTTGACCCCATGACTAATGTGTGACTTAAGAGCTAAATTACTTAATTTCTCTCCACTTCAGTTTTCTAATCCTTAAAATGGACATGTTAATCATAAGTATTCCATACAACCTCATAGGGTGGGTGTCATAATTTAAAAGATAATGCATACAGAGCATTTAGAAAATGCTCTTTGACACTTAGTATTTAAATGTTTTTATTATTCCATGTATTTTATATAGCATAGAATGAATATAAGTAGACTTGAATGTGTTATTTAAAATATTTATTAAAACACATGCATCATTGAGAGTACTTTGAGAAATGAATCACTCTTCACCTTGTTAGTCAAGAATTCATTAGACAAGAATTGAAAAAAATCCAAAAAGAGGAGCTTTGGCCTTTTTTATTCTGCTCTATTGGTGTTTCCATTCCAAAGTAGGAATACTTTGAAAACAGTGTTCCTTAAATTTCTCAGGTTGCCTGGATTTGTATTTGTGGCTCCTGCCTTAACTGTGAGACCTTGATGAGCTACCTAATCTCTCTGACCTAGTTGCCCCATTTGAGAAATGGACTCATGAGCACCTGCTGTGGAGGGAGCCTTGATAACAGAGTTGCTATGTAGTTGTAGGTGGTCCCTGGCAACAGAGAAGAGAGAGTGCCAACCCCTGTGGGTCTGTGGCACATCCCAAAGCAGCCACCCAAGAGAGAAATTTCTACAAAGTCTTGTCTTTTACCATGGAGATTCATATGAATTTTTAAAGTTCTATTCCATGACATAGCTGTATTTTTTCATGTAAAAATGTTTTAAATTTCTTTCCAGTTAAATTACTTAAATTTCTTCCTCCTTTCTCCCTTTAACACTCCTCAAGTAAAACTGATACTCCTTGACTGCCCATTTATTTCCCTAGAGGTAAATACAGCCATTTCAGAAATCCTAGAGGAAAGTTCTATGTAAAAATCACATTTTCACAACCAAGCTACAATGAGAAATCTAGTATAGTAAACTATTTCCCGAATTGTCAAGGATTTTCAATTCTCAGATATTCTCCTTCCATCTTTCTACTCACCATCAAAGATCCAATATAGTATTTTTGTGTGTTAATGCACAGAACGGTAATTGAAAACAGGAGATGCAATACTAGAGAAGCCAGCATCCTTTGGAGTTAAGAATGCACTGCAGAGCTATTACACAACTCATACATTATTCAGCATAAATAACACCCAGAAAAATTGTGTTAAGATGTCTCCCACATTTCAAAAGCACAGAGTTGTACTATAGAATTTGTAAATTTTCTGAATAGGGCTTCAAGCCTTTTATGAAACCATTGCTTTATCATTTTTTGAGGAAAGAAGACCTCGTCTCTAGTTTTTGTGTAATAAAACACCTTAACTTGAATGCTAAAATTCTTAACTTGGTCTTAAAATCTAAAAGAGAGATTTGTTCCTACCTTATAATAAATGATGGTCTTCCACTCTTAAAAATTCAGAATACCATGATTTATAACAAGCATTAAAAAAAAAAACTACTGTCATAATGCCATAAACCGTTAAGTTAAATTCTCAATTACTTCTTCTTCCTCTAAATGTACGTCAAGCTGTTGATTTATGGACTTACACAGGTCTCCTATGAGAAGGTTATAGAATAAAAGAAATACTTCATGCAACATCATTAGGGTCTCTAGAATCACATTAAAAATCATACTTTAAAGAGTCAAATAGTAAAACATGTATATATAGTAAGAAATGGAGTTGTCTAATCTATTAACTAATTGAAATAAGATTAAGGAGCATTTTTATATTTGGAATGTAAATGATGTTTTTTCTTCCTTTTGATTTATTTCTTATAAGTGATAGTTATAAATTACACATATCATCAGCATAAACCACTGGTCTTTTAAAACTCTTTTCTCTATTAAAATTTGTGCCCTGAAGTTGATGAACAAGTTACGACAAGATTTTCAGTGATTTTTTTTCTTGTTGTCAGATGCTTTGGAGATCTTTATACTTTCAGAGAAGCAGAAAACTAAAGTAAAGCAAAATTGCCACTTGAGTACGTGAAAACAAATATCTTTTTCTCTTTCAAGTAAATTAATATGGTGGTGTTGTGAAGATAAAAGACTCAATCAACTCAAGTTTAAAACAGCAGATTTCATATTTTCACTGGAAATTTAACTATGATATTACCTTATGTATTTTAGAAAAAAATTTTAAGGCTAAGTTTTTCCAAAGAGATTGTATGGGTACTTTGACCTAAGATGTTTTGTGGACAAGACCTGCCTGAACCAGTTGAACCTCTAATGGTGCACTGCCCACCAGCTCGAGCTCAGAGTCTACTGTAGGCACATCTTTTATAATCTTAAATGTTGCCTCAAATAAACTATTTACCTTAGAGGCCAGAAGAGATAATTTCATATTTTTTCTATTTAAAACCAAGGCATGCTCAATGATTAAAAAATAAGAGAATGAAGAAGTTTCAAAAGTTAAAAGTCAAACTGTGGTTCTCTTAAACCTCCCCTACACCTTCTACCAATAAACCTCCTACACCAGCCATATATTCTCCACAGGTATTCACTGTTAAAGGCTGGTGTATTAAAATCACTTAAGATTTTTTAATAAAAAAATAACAAGTATAGTCTGTCTAATTTTACAATAAAATGGAATTATACTGTAGATATTGTTCTACATGTCCATATAGAAAACCAAATTTTCATTAGCTTCTGTGTGGCTAGAATAGACTCAGAAAAGGAAGTAGTTGCACTTCCAATGGTTTCATGGATTAAAGCTATGACAATGGTATGCTCCATTTACTTTATAGAGATTTACCAACTAATAAAAGGTCAAAGGATCAGAATGTTCCTGCCTTCTCTTTAGAGGACCATCTCAGCAGACAGAGCCAGGAACATGCGTAAAAATGTTTGCACTCTGACCATTCTGTACCCTCATCCTATGTCCAGTACTCACCATGCCCCCTTGATTAGTGCAACCTTACTTAAGAAAGGATAGTAAATTAAAATTTTGTTGTAGTCTGTTATTCACTACACTTGATTGTATTATAGCTTGTTTATGTTATAGCATCATCCAACAATAAAAATTACAGTGATTTCCTTGAGATGTTGATGTGCCATGATTTCAGACATTTCACTCTCATCACTTTGACAGAGTTGTTTTTCAGCTACCTATCTGTTGGTTTTATAGCAAACTGACTTCATTCATTACAGCTTGATTTTTCCTATTTCATTTTCTAAGGTTATTCATCTTATGTTGTGGTCCTAAAGAGGCTATGTGTGTGTGTGTGTGTGTGTGTGTGTGTGTGTGTGTGTGTGTGTGTGTGTGTGTGTGTGTGTGTGTGTGTGTGTGTGTGTGTGTGTGTGTGTGTGTGTGTGTGTGTGTGTGTGTGTGTGTGTGTGAGAGAGAGAGAGAGAGAGAGAAAGAGAGAGAGAACGAGGAGTGTTAGGCATTGTGAAAGCACTGTGGGTGCTAAGGAACTCTCTACTCACAGAAAATGTTAAATAAGAACAACACTGAGGATGCATGCTGTCATTGCTTTGACCTTTGAAGATTCTGGGCTTTCCTGGGACCTCACAGGATGCTCACTTTATTGTAGAAATAAATAGTAAAATATATATATGTAGTGTGTTGGCTCATACAGTCCTGAATTATGAATGTTCAGACTTGCATTTTATTTAAGTAAGCTCATCAAATGTTAATGAAGCATCTGCTATGTACCAGGAACTATAATAAGCACTGGTGATACGGTGCTGATACAGTAAGGTATCAACAGAGACCTAATCCTTGCCCTCATAGAGTTTCTAGTCTAGTGGGGAAGATAGCCATTACTCTAGGATATATGGATATGAAAGGTATTCCAAAAGAGTAGGTAGCAGTGTAGAGCAAAAATATGTGAGCCACCCTCTTAGGTAAGGGAAGAAATCTCTTCCTGAGAATAAATTAGTCGGGCAAAGATAGGTGAGAAGAGGAAAAGATATTATAGCTCTTAGCAAATGTCATCAAGTGTCTGTTATTTTTGGAAATCAACAATTCTAAGATACTGACTAACAAAACATTTTTTTATGCTATTGAAGAACCTCTGGGAGTAAGATCTTGTGACAACATGCTAAGAATGTAGACTAGGACTCTCAAAGCAAAAGATTAATGCTTCTGGCTCTGATCTACCAGTCTAGGCACCAATCAGCTTCTGCTTCTAGTTCATTCTCTTTCTATTAACCCATTTCTACAGGAATTATATGTTTTTCCCTCCCTCCCTCACCTCAATTTCTCTTCCAGATGCACCCATCAAGCAACAATACTATAAAGTACAATGTTTTCTAAAATGTCAGATGAGTAACTGGTATAAAAAGTGATTGTTTTAGGTAAAACAAGGGCAAACTTTATAATACTTATGCACTTCTTTTTCCAAATTTCTTCTTTTTAAATAAATTCAATTAACTAGCAGGTCAACTTAATGAAATATATTAAGTAAATAAAACTGAAGCAACATTCAGGTAACATCGTTATCGTAGGGGTGCTCAAACTGATAACTTAACCTTTCTGTACCTCATATATTTCTTCTATAAAGTGAAAATAATAAGACTGGTCTCACTGATAATGGTGAAATAAACATGTCCTTAATTCATAGTTGAGTTTCTGGTACATAGTAAGTTTTTAACAAGTCACTATTTCTTTTTTATTCCCTTTTTTACTGTCTACATGCCTACCTTTCTGCTGTCGACTCCTAACTGGCCTATTCCTAACTATTAAAGATAAAATGTAAGATATCACATATTGACTGTACTTCAAAATAAAAGCTTGAGATAATCTTATTATCGTGCATTTATCTAAAGTTAGGTTAGATAGATACACAGACACATAGACATAGACGCAAATATATATAAAAAATGTCAATACAAAAAGAAGTGTTAAAAGACTGGAAATCTTTTTTCTAATGATCATTAGGCAGAGAACTCTAATGTTATGATATTGTTTGATAGACTATGAGTTTATCTTGTTCTGTTTCTCTCTAGGTAAGAAAAGACGAGAAGCAAAGTCTTTTGAACTAAAATAGAGATTGATTCTCTGTTCCACCACCTACCATCTGTGTGACCCTGATCATAAACTCACTCCTCCTGAGCCTCAGTTTCCTCATCTAATGACATCTACTAACTTAGGAGGCTGTTGAGAAAGTAGAGACAATGGATGTGAGACATGGAACATTATACTTTGCTTAAAATAAATGCTAAGAAAACATTATTATAGTTATTATTTTCAAGTTTACCTACATCCTATGACAAACTATATAAAAACCTTATTGCATTAAATCGATGTGGTATGTCTATTTAAATTTTAATTTTATATCAACAACAAATAATTTTTTTGTATGTGCATCCCATACAATAAAACATACTTATACTAAAAAAAAGTTGTCATTGATCTGAAATTTAAACTTAACTGAATATCATTTATTTAACTGAGAGTCCTGAATTACTCCTCCTTTATCTAAAATTCAAACTTAAGCAGGTGTCCTATATTTTTATTTGCTAAATCTGACAGCTCTACTCTAGAGCTACCCAAGAGGCTACTGTTTTAATACCAGCAGAAGGGTGCCTTGCACGATGCTGCCTCAATTCAGTCTCAGGGGATTGTATCAAATTGGCAGAAACTAAATCACATCAGACACTCTGGCTGCAAAGACATTTGGGAGATACAGCTCTTAGCTTTTCATTCTCTGTATTGTGGAAGACAGGCGAGAACAAGAAGGAACATATGAAAAGCAAACAATTCACCAGAATAGTGATACCATAATATTAATTCATTGTATCTGTAATTTGTTTTATATTTAACAAATACCTATATCTTGAGCATCCATTATTTACTGGGCCCTAATTATATTGGAAATACAGCCCTAAACAAACAAACAAACAAAAACCACACAAAGTCCCTGTCCTCACAGTTTATATTCTAGTGGAGAAAAAATTATATATGATTAACAAAAAAACCTGTAAATTACAGAAATACATAAAATTGAAAGTAAAAGGCATCTATAATCCTACCACTCTTCTTCCATTTCTATGTGAAAAAAAGTAAAAATCTCCTATCTTTTTCTTCCTCCAATTTTACCTCCCAGAGATAATCATCAATAAAAATTGTATATATGTGTGTCTGCACATGTATTGTAAATAAATTAAACCTGATCAAAGTCTTACAGTGGTGGGAAGTATATAGGCTCAGTTCATGCTGAAGGAGTCATTAACTCGTAAAGTTAATTAGAAAAAGATAGAATCCAGACATTTCTTTTCTCTTCCCTTGGGATCCTCGGTGTCTGACTCAATTTCCATGTCCATCTGGGAATCATTTACCCCATTGGTCTCCATCTCCATGCCATCAAGGGCTTCCTCAAGCCCTTGGGGAAGTCAGAGAAAGGTACCCCCACAAGGCAAGAGAGCTAAAGTGTTTATCTTCCACTGCTCTCTGTCATTTGCTGAAGGTAGTTCCTGGTGACATGAACTTCCTTACAGTCTGGCCTGGCTTATGTGGAGACTGAGAGAAATGCTTCATGGAAAAATCATAGCTGTGTGCAGTTGGCACTGTCGTTATATACAAAAACTGAGGGTTCCTGGAAAATATGGACCTGGGGACATGTAGCATATTGGCATCATGCTACCAGTGGCCTTTGGTCTGTATCATCCCTGCCTCCTGTTATAAGTATTTGTGTGTAATCAGAAAAAAAATATATTAAATTGCTAATTGTCTTAGCCTGGGTTGCCCCAGAGAGGAGAGCCAGAGGCAAATTCTTCTGTACTATAACTTTATCAAGAAGTGTAAACCCAGGAAAGCAGGAGCAGTGACAGAAGGAAGCAAGGAATCGAAGACAGAAGAACCAATATGAGGTATATTTGGAAGATAGCTGCCAGTAAGTACAAACTGCTTTATCTCCCAGATCTGTCCTCCAGGAGGCTATATAAACTGAGTCTCTAAGGACACTCCACCAAGAGATGGAAGGGAGAAGAATGTATCTACTTGTTCCTTTCTCCCATTGTCAAAGGATCACTTGACAGGAATTGAAGTCTGGTGCCCATCTGCAGTGCACATGGGTGAACACTGGAAGAATCCCATGGCCTCCAACATCTCAGCATTGAGATGCACTAGGGCAGTCAGCGAGTAGATGTGTGGCCTGTGGGTGTATGAGGTTGGTCTGAATCTCCTCTGTGGCCAGGCCTAGGACTAAAGAGCCTGGAAAAGAGCAAAGGCAAGAGGATCTGAGAGGCTAATTAAGTGTGTCTGATTCACCACCTGAAATAACTCAGTAATGATGACCCTATCCTCATGTGAGAAAATCATGCTGAGAAAATCTTCATGAGGAGTGTGAAGCATGCCCACAGAAGCTTTCAAATTAAAATCAACTTTCCATTGTGAAAATCTGGTACATAAACTAAAATCAAAGAAAACTGAGTGGATAGAGGTATTTTTTTCCCATAATGTCTGATCTCAGTGAAAACAGGTCTCATAGGAACTGGAGAGGTACTGGAAGGATGAAATGAAGGAAAATAAACTAAACGAAGCAAGTCTGAATGAGTTAAAATCAGGAAACCTTGTTATTATCAGTGAGATAAAGGAAATGGGTTCTCTGGTTCACTCAAAAGATATTCTATAAAAATTTTTTAGCTGCTTTATTTTTACATGTCAACTTCTATGAAGCACTAACTATAAGTATATACAGATTTTTATATATTTTTATGAACATGCATTAAAGAAGCAGAGGGAACTATCTCAAGGCACCAGGATGCTCGAAACCTTTATAGCACTACCCTTGGAAGACAAGCAACAAAAACAAAAGAAACATGCTCATCTGTTGAAGAATATGAGCAACAGGAAGAATACAGGCCTATACAGACATTGTTTAAACAAGGAGACAGGAAATGTTCATGACTTCAGTTTCTTTATAGTCATCACCTCTGTATTTTTTTTAAATCTAGATACTGTCGAATGCATTATGAGTAGGTATTGATGAAAAGGTTGATGACAATTTTTCTACAGTCATGCAGTATTATTTCAAAAGGAATTACTTTAAAGAGAATACTTGACGTGCTAATGTACCTTAAGAAACATTCCCATTTAAATTCTATACCCTCTGAAGAAATTCAATTATTGAGTTGTTCCACATATGCAAAAAATGATCTAAAGGTTTTTAAATTAATATATAACATAAATATACTGTTAAAATACACGAAAGGGTTATATAGAAGACTAAACATAATGAATACAATAATGAAGACAGTGCAACCTTGGTTTTAAACAACAAATACATTTCAATTTCTAATAGAACAGCTCTTTAAACTGCTACAGAAACCACAGTCTATGTAATGAGATCACTGAACACGGTCTTGAAGATCAAGTGCTTGGTTATAGTCAGCCATAGCTTCCTCAATCATACCTAGTTTACCACGAACTTCTGCTCTAAGATTATATACTAGAGCATCATCAGGCTTCAAAGACAGAGCTGTAAAAGAAAAAAAAATTCAAGATATGTTTTTATGCTAGCACCCCCAAATAGTCTCATTTTTAAAAAATAAAAATTGTACAATATAACAACTTTAATATTACTTATTTGAAAACATTTTTCTTCATATATACCTAATCATTTCATTAAATTTAAAATATTTAATCTTCCAAGAAATTAACTTGGGGAAACACTGTATTTCTTTCTTTGAAAGGCTAACAATGTTTGTATAGTTTCCCTAATAATTTTCTATATCTTCACTTACCAATGCTATAAGTTATTACATAAAAGAGCTCATATTAATTACATTAAATATATTATGTAGAAACACATTAATTCTAATGTAAGTTATCTAGACAAATAGACCCGATGGTTTTATACTTTTGTTACTTAAAAACAAACACGTCAACCACTGTAAATGTATCCAAAACATTACAAAAAATATACCTTGGCTTAGGTCTTCCTCAGCTAGTTCATATTGCTTTAAACAACAGTAGAGCTGTGCTCTGTTAAAATATACTGCAGCCCAAAAGGGACAGTTTTCAACTACATTTGCAAAATCTTCTCTTGCGTCTTCATATTTCTTTAATATTGTATTTGCAATAGCTCGATTCATCATAGCACATTTATTTTCTGGATCAAATTTTAAAGCCTTTGAGAAGTAGTCACTGGCCTATAAAATATGAAGATAATCATTTGAATATATTTTAACTGGCAGCTATACAGCAATTCAAAGCACTTTTATTCTTAATGTAAAATTCAGACCAGTGGCATATCAAGAGAGTAGTGCAAGCACTTTACCATAGATGTGGATGATAAGACTGTGAATTTTCTGTAGAGAATGTAAAAAATAATAATAAAACTGAACAACAGTTGGTCTGCTTTTTTGGTATCACCAGGTGTAGACAATGTCAGTGGACCAGTGTCGGGGTCTTGATCAACAACAAAGTGGAAATTTTTAAAAAACTGATTCTTTACCATAAAAGCTTGAGATGTTGATTCGACATATTAACACTTAAGACAAGAATCTCTTCTCTAATTTCATGATGGATGAAATTTTGGCTCCTACTTTAAAACTTACCCTAAAGGAAGTCAATTTTCACAGTTGAGCTTGTTCTCTCTGATTACTTACCACTCTATTTTCCCACAATAACCACAATCTGACTTCTACCTACCTCCCCCTCTTCTATGAGTTCTGCTCTTATTGAAGATGTCCTCAGAACAATGGAAATTTTCTAGTTCTTTTCTTCCGTGACATTTCTGCGGCATGAACATTCTTGATCTGTCCTCTTTTCTTAAACTTCTGTCTTTGAGACAGGGTGTCTCTCTGGTTTTTCTCCTACGCTCTGATCATCTATGAGTATCCTTCAACAAACTATTTTTCTCTTTTTCCCAGGGATTTGTCCTCAGTTCACTTGCATTGTGGGTGAAATGGAACATTGATAGCATGGTGGCCAGGTGCCCAGACCATGAAGCCAGATTTCCAGGTTCAAACCCTGGCTCAACCACTTGTTATCTCTATGTCTTTGGGTGAGCAACTAAAGCTCTTTTTTACTCACCTTTTCTCATTTGTAAAATGAAGATAACAAATAGAACATTACTGCCAGTGTTGCTGTAAGGATTAAATGAGCTAATTGTAAAGTACTGAGAATGATATGCAGAATCTAGTAAGAACTCAATTGTTATTAATATATTATTTTTTTTCTCAGTGTCTACAAATGAAGATACATCATAGCCCTCAGGCAATCCTCCATGAACTTGGCTGTCTATGGCTTTTGAGAGGCAATTAGATCAAGATTCTGTAACTCATCTCATCCCAGGAAGCTGCAGTTAAGCGCAGTTAAAGCATCTGTTAAGATAGCAGCAGAATTGACACCCTTCTGTGAAGAGCTCAAAAGGAATTTACTCCTAAACAGTAGTCTGGACTCAGAATCATCAGAAATGAGGCAAAAGAATGACTCCAAGACTCCAAGGAGGGCCAAGACTTCCTTGAAAAAGCAGTTTAGGCTTCATTTTAATTCACCAATAAACGATCGATAAAAGTGACACAATTATACATCATAACAGCATGATCTCAATCAGATAAAAGCAAACGTCTAACTCACCTAAAACAACAAAAATTGGTAAAATACAATAGTATACCTAACTTTGAAAAATGTAACTTTCTATGATAGCTTTCAAATAGATTACTTGGAAATAAAAGCCTATAATTTATTGAAGTTACTTGAAGTACAGTAGTATTAACTATGAAGCAATTAAAGGCCAAAGACACCAACCACAATGGGTGGCCTTAATTTTTAACAATTGGTCTAATGTCCTCACATTTGTAATTAATTAGAAAACAGATACAATTATGTTTTAGTAAGTCACTTGCAGTTCATGATGCATACAAGTAGCTAATCCAAATGTGATTTAAAATCATTAAGTCACTAACTAATGATAAAAGAAGCTAGAACAAATACATGGTTCAACCCTCTAGAGATTATTTAATCCGTTGAGAGACATTTTCTCCTGACCCTAAATCTTCTTTCCGGTACAGTCAGAAACAAAGGTGAAGAGAAGCAGAGAATATAAGAATATTATCCACAAAGATGCTTAGAACACACTAAAATAGCTGAATAACTATTTTCAAACTCTGCTTATTTCTGTAGGGAGTGTGCACTGTGAAGCCCAAGCATCTAATATATCAAGACAGAGGACGGAACATACTTTAGATGAAATATTTGCCCAGCTAATGTGTCCCCAGTTCTGAAGAAATAGAGCCATACTAAAACCCCCCACATATTAGATCTAACCAAATAGTTTCATACATGATACCCAGAGAGTTATTAAAGACAAACACATTTAAAATGCGAGTGTCTCCTTCTCATCTGGATCCTAAATCTTTATGGAAACAGAAAATTGTCCCTGGCACTATATTGTCTTAATTTCACTAACTCTACGATACAGAGATACATTGCTAAAACCCAGCCAGAGAGTGGTCTGAGCTCGATAAAATTTAAGGCAATAGACACTGGCTTGTCAGCCTGGGGAAACATTAGCCTTCCAGCTGTCCACTGAAGTCTGAGCTTTGACAATCTCATTCATGCCTTAAAGAATTATACCTTCAAAAATTCTCTGTCCCAGCATCGAGCTTCACCACTGACGTCAATCGGGCTCATCACAGGAGTTGTTCAGGGTATGATCAAACTTGGGAAAGAACAACAGCTAAACTAAGACAATGGCAGAAGACACAGAATGGAAGGAACATGTTTGGAAAAAATAAGAAACAAAACTGGCATGATTAGATGAAGGAGGTGACGAAGAAAAAGTTATGGTGATGTTTCTACTCAACTGACTTTATATAAGATGACATCTTGAATTGAGAGAGAATTTATATGAAGAAGCGCTGGACTAGGGGCAGAAGATATAGAAATTTATTCTTTTTTAGCTCTAATACACTTATAAAATGTCCAGTTTTAGCCACGGGTGATAAATTTTGGTTAGGAGCTCAGAAGAAAGGTGGAGGCTGACCTTCAGTATAAGCTTGGGTATAGACAGGCTTTCTGAGTGAAGAAATATAGGGAGAAGAAGAGTGCGATTCTTGGCCCTAAAGAGCATACAATCTAATTGGAGTGAGGAGGTACGAGATCAATACACAGAAACAATTGTGATGTGACACCAAATAGTACTGAATCTGTATAGAAAGAATTGTATATGAAGCAATATAGAGTAAGATCTCACTTTAAATTCATAACTACAAACCTCAAATGAGAACTTAATGTTGTTTGGTAGGTAATCCTACTACACTTCCATAGTGTGTTCACCCTACCACTCTCTAAAACAACCATTTCACATTTTCTCTTTTCTCCTCAAAACTCCTAGCTACCCTGTTTCTCTTTTTAACTGTCCACCCTACTATTCACTAATAATGGATATTTGTATTCTATGGAGAAAATATAATCAATAGGAATGTTTACTATCAAAATCTACCGATCTACATTCAACTGTGCCCCAACTCTCCACCTTCCCTCATGGCATAATGCATCCTGTCTCCTGCTCCATTCAAAAGTCACCCCTGCAACTTCCAAACTGTAACTCCAGTAAATTCTCAAAGATTCTGATCTTAATTTTCTCTGCCATACTCTTACATCAATAATTTCTCCCTTTCTACTAGATTCTTATCATTAATATAGGAACATGAATCAATAGCCCTCATCTTAAAAAACAAAACCAAAACAAACAAAAAGATCCATATTTTATCCTATTCTAGCTAGCAGCCCTATTTCACTACTCCTCTTCACAGAAGAATTTCTTGAACCAGTTGAACTGTCTCTACTTCACCTTGCATTTTCTTCACAACCCTTTCCACTCAAGCTTCTGCCTCCACTGCTATTTCAACAGTGTTCCTGCCAAAGTCATGAATGACTTCTTCCATCCTCTTTTTCCTTGACGTCTCAGCAGCATTTGACATGGGGCACATTTGTCTTCTTAAAGCACTTCATTCTTGAGGTAATATCATACGCTCTTGCTTTTCTTCTTATCATCCTGGATGGATGCTCCCTTCTCAGACTACTTTCTGGCATCTCTTCTCTGTTTCACTTCTAAATATTTGTTCTTGAATCCCTTCTCTCCACCTATACTATCTACCCAGGTAATCTTCGATAGTCCCACCAATATGCTAATACTGATATAATAATGCATATATGAGACCATATTAGGCATTTATCACCACAAATATTTTCTTATGTATTTTCTATTTCTTCCCCCAATAAAATATAAGCTACATCATAAAATAATCTTTCCTTATCTTGTTCAGCTCTGTATCTTCAGGGTGTTTATAAAAGTTCAGCACATGGCAGGTACATCGCAAATATGGCGAGACAGATAGAGTTAAGAGCTAGGTGGAAACAGGAAATATCTGCTGAATTTTTCCAGCAAAATAAAGACACAAACCATAGCCTCTTTGTACATAAAGGTGACCTAAAGATCATTTTATTAAGAAGTATGGTGACAGTATTGGGTGGTGAAGAAAAATATAGAGAAGACATTTCTCAAAAAACGCAGGCAATAAAGACAACTTTTTAAAAAAATGTGTACATTGTTTTAAAAGGGCTGTGGAAAGTACAGAGGAACACAGAGCTTGCGGGAGAAGCCTTCCCAAATCAGGATAGGCTAGAAAAGTCATAATGTAAAGTCTTTCACTATAGCATCAAAGGGAGTCCCACTTGAACAGTTGTTGTGATCCATACCCCTGTTTGCCACAAAAATCTCTGCTATTAGACCAGGAAAATAATTTATCTCATTCAAATATGAGCAACATAAAAGTAATGTGCCTACCTTCACTGTAAAAACAAGGATGAAAAACTTAATTTTTGGAAATATAAAAACTCACCAGACAAAGAGTAGTGTGACAATCTAGATAAAAATTATAACATAACATTTCAAAATGAACTAGGAAAGAATTGTTAAAGAAGAAATTCCATTTAAGAAAAAAAAAAATAAAAGAAGCCTGAATTGTAAGTTCCACATGTGGATAAAAAGATACCTCAGAAAACATGGGAGAGATTTTAAAAAGAGATTTGAAGAAGACAATGAAAATGAATAAGAAATTAAAAGATTAAGAAATGAGAAAAAAATAATTGACATATAGAAGTCAAAGGACATCAAATACGCACACACACATCAAATATATATATATATATATATATATATATATATATATATATATATACACACACACACACACACACACACACACACACACACATCTAAATATATATTGGATGTTCCCAATGAAACAGAAATTTTTTTCCTCTGAAATCAACAAAATCTCTGATATCTACATATTGAAAATATACACTGTGTTCTTAATAACTCCGATACCAATGGTCATGTCTAAGATATGCCTTGGTAAAGTTTTTACTTAAAAAAAAAAAATCTTTGGTTATTCTAACAAAAAGAAGTCACAAAAAAAACAAAAATCAGGTTCACACCAGGATTCTTGACATGAACATATAGACAACAACAAAAAACAGTGTAACAACACAAGACACTCAAGAGGGAAGAGAGTCAGGAATTTTAAACCCAGACATGACTCCTTAAGATATAAAAGCTACAAGCAAGAAGCTATGAACATAAAAAAAAAATCAAGAAATATTATTTTTATGAGCCCTTTCTCAGGACTCTACTAAAGGACTAATTTCATACAACCAAAAAATAGTTGGTTGGAGAGGAAATTTTGGCAAAAAGCCTGATGATGAGAATTGAATATATTTAACTGAAAAACTAAAACTAAAATTTGAAATAAGAATAACAAAATAGTATGCAAATATTAAGTCTTTTGGCAGTGAGAGGACCATGAAACTCACAGCAAAATGGAAGAACAGAGACAGTAGAAAGAAAGCTGACATAATACGCTCAGCATATAATATAAATATAAACACTTTTTTAAAAATAATATTATTAACTTAAATTAAATAACAGGTGAAAGAGAGGAGTAAAGAAGGAGGAGATTAAAGGGTAATTTTATTGTTCATGGTAAAGAAACTAAAGAAATAAGAAACGAAGGGTATAAAAGTATGCTTAGGAAGGTCATCCATCACTAGAGCAAAACTGTAAACCTTCTTAAATATCAGAGAAACTGAAAAAAAAATTAAATAGGCCCCAAAACAAAATATTTTTCAAATACCTGAAAAAAAAATGACATAAAAATAACAAAACTAAGGCCAAATATACTGATCATGCCAAAATGTAAAAGGGCTTGACTTGCCTATTAAAAAAATTTTTCAAATTGGCTTCTAAAGCAAAATACAACTCAATGCTATATAAAAAAATACATCTAAAACAAAGAATTCTAAATGTTAAAAATAAAAGGAAGAACAAAGGAACACCAAGTAAAAGTAAACCGAATGAAATATGAAGTCACAATCTTTATATCAGATAAAGTAAAATTTATTCCAAAGAGCCTTAAAAGAAACAAAGAAAGTCATTTATAATGCTGAAGGCTATAATTTGTAATGCATATGCAATAAATACAAATATCTATACATGAATTGACACAGTGGCAATTTTCATAAAGCAGAAATTACAAGAAATATAAATAAAATCATATATAGGCCCACACCAATGATGGGATACTTAAATATCCTTGGATTTTCCCAGTCCAAGATAAACCAAATGAAAAATAATAGATATTGACTAATTAAAAATATAATTAATAAGCTTATACATGTACTTTAATTCTATATCCTGAGAGTAAAAACTCTTCTTTGAAAAGGCCCCTGGAATATTTTTTTTTAATTGGCATATATTAGACCTCAATAAATACCAAAATTAGAATATATAAAAGCCCTTACACCTGGACTGTTTAAATGCCTATTAATTTATTCTTAAGTCAAAGAGAAAATAAAATTATAGGTGCAAGATTTTAGGAAAATAAAAACTAAACAATCAAAGACGAAAAGTACTGCTAAAAGCAGTACTTGAGGAAAGGGCATAACCTTAATAACTTATCACAATAGAAAGTAAAGGATGACAATAAATCAATTTGGCTTCTGACTCGAAAAGATAGACAAATAAGATAAATTAAAGGAAAACAGAACAAAGGAGTCAATACAGATTTTTAAAAATTAGAGTTTGAATCATGTAAATGCATGAAAGTTCAAATAAAATAAATTTAAAATATAAAAAATATCATCTAATAACCCAACACTTTTATTTTATATATTATGAGTTGAGGTCCAAAGAGATTAAGATATCATAAGACCAGAACTAACATTCAGATATCCATTCTCTCAATAAGTGACTGCAATCTAAAAAAGATAGAAATTAAGTTGAGTTAGATAATCACATCATAAAAGAGACCTTAAAGGAAGTCTAAGATTTGGCTGAGTGGAGGCAAAGAGCAGAGGATTCCATGTTGGCAATTTGCCACGATGAATAGCAAAGCATTTGTTAATACTTGGGTACTCCAAAACAAGTTTACTGGACAAATGTTGAATGGTTGTTGTTAATGAGGAGAATAAATCCATAGAGTTTAAACATTTAAAAGATAATTATAAACATTCTTATGAAATAAAACTTTTTTAAGACGAGCTAATGAATGATTAGCCTGTAAGATTTTGTATGTTAAAACTATATATAGCAAAGAAAGCATTTACTGTTAAAAAGAAAATGTTAAGGAAATTTACATTACCTGAGAAAACTGTCTGTGATGAAGGTAGATATTTCCCGCATTAAAGTAAGCCAGTGAGTATGTGGGGTTTAAAGAAACTGCTGCTTGATAGTCTTTCATTGCATTCTGTTGCTGACCCATAAATTCATGAATCACACCACGATTTGTTAAGAACTCAGCTGTAGTATTGATCTGCAATATAGTAGTACGAGTATTTAGCATCTGGGAATAGTATTTATCTCCAATTTCATGACTGCAAAAATGAACATTAAGAAATCTACTTGTAGGAAACCAGTAATTTTATAGTTCAGGTAAAACCCCATTAGAGCAAATATTTTGAGAAAGGACTGGGTATGAAATTGGTTCAATGTTAACACTTTTTTGTTGATTTGGTTGTAATATAAGAAATAATTTTAGAGCTTTACTCAGTTCCTTTCCAAAGAACAGACAGAGGCAAAAAGTGTTTCTGTTTAGCTCTGTTAAAGCTGGAGAAGAAATTAAATAGTTAAATGTTTATTTGTCTTGAGCAGTAGCAATTATCTTTCAGTTTTCTTTTTTTTCATCTCAAAGATTACAATATCTACTCGAATCTATAGATATAGATCCAAAATATAGGGAAAAAAGGAGATTCTCTGTCACAGTACACAAAACCTGAGAATTTAATTTGCCATTTCATTACAAAAGAATCTGGGAATTTACTTTGTTCTTTCTTTAGTTCCTTCAAACCCAGAACATTATTTTAGTTTTTGCATTTATTTTTTATTACAAAATAATTTTGATGTCCCATGAAAATATAAATAACATTTGCTGTTCAGAATCAACATTTATTATAAATTTAGTTTTTGAATTTTCAATGCATTTAGGTTATAAACTTGGTAAGCCATAATAATGCTTTACTCTGGGAATCTCCTGGAACAACAACATCAAAAATACAAATATTGTGTTCTCTACAAGTCATTTTAAAAAGGTAACAGTACTTTTTACTTGACCTTGTTCATTGATGGTATTAATTTATGTTAATAATAATATAATCTAAGTGGATTTTTACCTTTATGGCACTATTAAGATCCTGCATTGCAGCGAAATTATCACTCATCTGAAGACAGACAACAGCTCTTCCTTCATAGGCTAAGTAGCTCTTTGGATCAACTTCTATGGCAATGGTAAAGTGGTGCCAAGCTTTCTGGAATTTTCCTTGGGCCTAAAATAATTTTCCATTTACATGAAGTAGGAAATTACCCATAAAATGACAAATGTTTATGATTCCAACTTAACCAAATAAAATCTTTAGTAAGGGCATATTTATATTGTACTAAATCTAAGATTTTTTTTAAAGGAAATAGGCTATATTATGATTGCATCCAATTAATTGACTAATTATTGATTATTTATGCTGAAATTTCAACCAAAATAAATCCATTTGTCCCAGTCATCTTTTATACCAATCTTAGACAACATAAAATCACGGTCCTCATGTGAAACACCAATGCTTTAAACAATCAGCACAAAATTTACACTGAGCTCTGCACACATAGGCAAGGACTGTATTTATTTGGTTAGCATTGAATCTCCAGTTATACATAGTATACATAATAAAATAAATATGTGTTGAGTAAATAAACACATGAACTACTGGTATAAAACATATTTTGATAAATTGTACCAGCATCTAAAACTTTTGGATTGCTATACATATTCTGTGAAAAATGTGTACAAACATACCATGCACCAACTAGAAAATAAGAGAAAAGGTCAAGAGAGGGGCACTGTTTATAGAATGATGTCAGAGTATTTCCTGGAGAAGGCCAACTGGCAACTAAATACCTCATCACAGGAAGGCAGTGAATTGATCAATTCAGCATGGTCCAGGGCCTCATGGGCTCAAAAACCCAACTTGTGAGAATCTCAGCAGCTGACTCACATTAACCCAGCTGAGCCCAGTGACGCTTGCATAAAACTAATAAGAAATATAATTAATAAGGTAACTAGACACTGTTTTTCTACCAGTAAATCTTCTCCCTCTGGGCAAACTATATGGAATTCAATATCAACATCACAAGTTTGTTTGATAAACAAGGAATCTGGCAAATTGAGGTTAGGTTATTAGAATAGTAAGCTGCAAATGATCTCACAGTAAGATTGTATCTGTCTCTGTTCCTGACATCTGTTTTGCTCAGTTCTATACCCTTAGTGCTAGGCACGTAGTAGGGAAATCTGTAAGTATTTGTTGAAAAAAATGGTCACTCTTTCCCCTGAACAGGATTTGGATGGGCCTCTCTAACTCTCCTTTTTCAGCTCTTCTTTTCCTGATTCAGTTCTTCCTCATGCCAGTTGATATATACAAGTGAGATATTCATAAAACACAGATCTGATGTCACTGTCCTGGTTAGCGATATTCACATTTTCAACTGGCTTGTAAGGCCTTCACCTCTAGTCATTATTCAATTCGCTAGTCTCATCTCATATCATTCTCCCTTCTCCATAAAATTCCATCTTCTGGACCCCTGTCTCCTTCTCTGTCTGGAACACTGCATCCTAGCCCCAACTCCTACCCCTGACTAATTACTAGTCTTTCACACCTTAATTTGAATGTTAATATCTCAAAAAGCCCTCCCTTACCCCTCAAACACAGCTAGGTTCTTCTTTTATAAACTGTCCCCAAACCTAACCTTTTCCTTTCTTATGCATATAATTAATTAATTATTCATATCATTGCTTCATGCTCATCCCTCCACTAAGTAGTAAACTCTACAAGAAAAACCAAGTATAATTTGTTCGTTGCTATATCCCTAGGCCTAGATCAGTTCCTGTCCCATACTAGGTGCTCAGTAAATGGCTGTTGGATGCAGTAAGTGAGAACACATTTCATTGGATTGCAGTCAGCTCTAACTGCTTGGGAGTCATCCTGTCCCTTTAAATTGACTTTGCACATTTTTACTGTGATCCAATAATGGCTATCTCTATGGTTAACTCTCAGAAGGCAATCTTATTTCCCTTATTAATAAGTTCTTGGGTATACTTCATTATAACCACCAAACCCAACAACCACCTCCAATATTAGTCTGAGATAAGCCAAACTCACTTATTTTTAAATGAAAAAAAAAAAAAGAATCAACTGTAATGGCAGATTATTAAGAAGAATTTCTGAAATTTGTAATAATTTGAACATATTTTTGCCCATTCAAATTTTTTAATATGAAAAGAGATTAAAAATGTTAGATTATTCAGTTTCTTTCTACAGAAAATATAGCACTTTCAGCACCTTATTCCAAAAATGTCACTACATTTTTTACTAGTGCAAACAGCTTGGTGAGTACATGGGTCAATTCAGAGTGTCCCCAAGAGGACTTGGAAATTTGCTTGGCAACACAGAGTAGCACTCTTCCATATTGCTGAAAGGACAAATGCATCTTGCCTTCCCACTGTGTTCTAATTCACTGTCATTTGGAAGACAACCTGAAGTCAGAAGTCCCTGTGTAATTAATTGCCTGATGTACTGCATGGCTGGAGTCCACTTCAAAACTTTCATACATTGTTTATTCCCTTTAGCTTTTCACTAATTCAATAGGACAAAACCTATGGAGCTCAGGTATGAGTTAGTAAAACATGTTAGTCAGGTTCTTATATGTGATATCCATGAAGCAATTTCAAAAGTTGTCTATAAGTGTGGGGGTGAGGTAGAAAGGGGTACAGGCATTAAAGACACTCAAGTTCAAAAGATCCTCATCTCACTAGCACATCAGGCCCCCAGATGCTCTCCTCAGGCAGGCTTCCTGAAACTAGTTAAACCCCTGCTTCCCACGGCAATTCTGGATACCAACAGCAAGAGAAAGGTAAAATGTTCCTAACCAAAGAGATAGTATGTATCCCCATCACCAGTAAAGGGCCAAATATATTCTTTCTCTTGTCAAGAAGGTGCTTTCATGGCCTAAAATGTTCTTATATAATTACCTGCAGATTATAGCCTAAACTAATTCTTGCTTTTATATATGTTGGATCAAAATGCAATGCTCTCAGGAAGTCCTTCTGTGCTTGCTTGGTGGCTTCATCATGACCATATTCCATGTAAGAATTTCCCCGTCCAACATAAGCATCCAGAAAACATGGGTTAATATTAATAGCCCAGGTGAAGAAATTGACAGCTTCTTCAAACTCTTTATTTCTGAAAATAAATGAAAATATTGATGCTTTCTGATGAATTATCTAAGAGCTTTCTTGTATATGTTTTCATAAAGATTTGCATGGATCTTTATAAAAAAAATCTTTTGTTTTTATTGTCCATCATATAAAGTAAGTACATACGTCATTATGATCTCAGGAAGTCTTACAGGTTCTTTGAAGATTGTGGTAAAAGAAAAGAGAAGAAGTAAGAGTCAATTTTATAGCAGAATATGCTGGAATGGAGTTCAAGAGGAGTTTTTTTCAGAATTTTAAAAGGCTGAATGGCCTTCCTGAAGCTGTTTTTAACAGCTATCAATGGCCAATATGGAAAAAAATCGGCTATTATTGATGAAACCAACTATTTAAATCAAATTATAATAAATTTATATGTATTTAATATGTCTTTATATAATGAAAAGAACCAAATTTTTATCACATGGGAGCCCTTACTTCAGATCTTCTATAAAGGCAGGTGCTTTCTTTTTGGACACCAGCACATGATCCATAGTCAGTGGACACTCTAATGAGAATCATACACTTTCTGTCAGTGATCATATGGTTTGATATAAACATATTTTTTTTAAAAAACTAATTCAATATTTGTAGTAACTGATGCTTAATGATTTATGTATCAATGAACATATATCCTGACATAACATGGATACCCTGCCACATTTTTCCATTGTTGAATTGCCAGGTGATTATTTATAAAGGGCTTTAATCTCCAGGACACGGTGTGATATATACATCGTGTGCTGAGATTGCAGGCTGGGCCACAATCACAAAGGCCCACTGCACTTTCTAAATTAATCACATACATGACCAAATGTGCCCTACAGAGTTGTTCAAATAAATCATAAATACCTCCAAAAGCTAAAGAATGTGGCTTGCAGAGTCAAAGATTCAGAAATCTTTTATGCAAATATAAGAACAGTAAAAAAAAAATGTGCTGCAGTAAAAAACTAGATGGGACACATAACTGAGTAATCAGGCTCTCCCTGTGACATTTTTTTCCATATGAAGGTGGTTCTCAAAGAGATCTAAAAATTAACTCTACCATAACATTCTTAGTGACCAAATTGAGCAACAAGTAGGATATTCAGCCTAAGGAATGTTGTCTCCTAGCAACCACAAGAGTGAGAACCAGAGACATACAAAGGCATACTTCAAAAGTCTGCAACCCCATGAGTTCAAAGATCAAAGCTCTAAAATTTAAATATTTATTCCTTTATTTTAAAATTTCCAAATGGGAAAATTTTTACTTTCCTCACGGTAATATACTAAGAGTGAATCTCAATACTTAGAAATTATGCTGCTGTGTTATAAAGGCAAAAATATTTTTCATGAAAAATATAACCAATCATTAAACATTTCTTATTGTAATACTTAGTAAAACTGTTAAAACTTAAAACACATGGAATTAAGACTGTGCATTATCAGGGATTTAATGTTGATTTAAATTCTATTTTCATTAAAGAACAAAAGAGATTCCTGTCGGCTGTTGAAAGTTGGCTATTTGGAATTGCAAAGAGGTATCAACTTAAGAAGTCTCTGCCATACAGTATATCCAGTGATTACATTTCATGAAAGAGATTGAGAACTGACACAGAGAAATTTATTGACTCTAATAGTTGCTAAACATAGGAATGAGGTTGAAAGAAATTTTGGAATCTGTTTTAATTTTAAGAAAATGCAATGACCTCAGACATTTTTGGTCTGTATTCACCCACCAAAACAAACACATCAGTCATCATTTTTCATCTTTTTTTAAGAATGACAATTATTTAAAGAGATGGGTTGTACAAAGATTGCTGGATTAAAATAGACAATGCTGTAACTATCTTTTGCTGTCTTTATAATATAAAATAAAGAATCCTAGTTTAGGTCTTTAAACCCAAAGACACCTTCACAAGTTCCAGCTATTATATTATTATGTTCGAAAATAAAAAATCTAGCTATCATAGGGAAATGCAGCAGTGCTATCTATGTCCTAAAAGGGGGAAAGAATGTTGACTTCCTCAGTCATTTGAACTATGTCTATTTTCTAAGTCGGATATTTACATAGTCTAGTCTATATAATTTATAAACTATCCTAATTTCCCCCTCAAATTAATTACTATTATTTCTCTCTTGGAAAATAATGCTGTAAACTATTACTTAACTAAATATATTTTATCCCACATTGAAATCTTCATATGCTGAATTTCTATACTTTTAAAAGCAAAATGACCAGAAATTAATTTTTATGTCAAATGTATATATAGAAGTATAAACATTATAGTTAGCAAAATCTAATATTATCTCAAAGCATACTTTAAACTAATCCTCTTTTACATTTTAGCTTTATAGAACTGTTCTTCCTCCCATTCAATAACTCATTTTTACAATAATCCCAGAAATCGGTAATAGTGTTTTAAATAACATGTTTTTGTGGATTTTATTCAGTTTTACAGATATTTACCAGGATTGCTTTAATTAGTTTTAGATTTAGAATTATGTTTCCTAAATGCAATTTTTTTAAATGTATAATTTTTTGAAATCACCTTTTTTCTAACATTCATGCTTTTTAAAAGTTAGTTTCATTTTAGGAATAAAATTAATTACTTGATTTTATTCTTAGACATTTCAAGCTATATGTGATTTTATTCTGTCTAACATTAGGTCCTTTCCCAGTAAATGGGCTTGAATCAGACGCTACTCCAATGCCATGATGTAGGATTTTACTTACAGAATTGACTAAAATAGTTTATTAAGAGGCAGAATGATGCTAATGACACACTTAGGTGTACTCCTCTCTTCTATAAAGGGATTCTTTGTCTTTCCCCATTTTTGTACCCTTGTTTCTTCCATATATTTGTTTCTTTCTTCCATTCTTTCGTAATATTATTAGATAGTCCCACTTGCTTTTATTTCCTTCAACATAATTGCACTCCATACCTGTAATAGCACATGGCGGTAGCTTGACAAAGGCTCACATCAGTCTTGCTTATCAGTGCGGCTTGTTTAAAATCCTGAAACAGTTTTATAAATTTTTGTTAATTTCACAATATTATCTTTTGTGCTTTCTTAAACTTCCTTCTGACTTTGGTTCTACCATGAATATACTTAACACAAGCATTAAAATGCACATCCTCTTAAAACTTTATTTTTTCCTTTTAGTATCATATCTAGTGAAAATGGATGGAGCAGAGGAAACCCACAACTGAAAACTCACTCAGAATATTGTGCTACTGGTCTCCACTTTTCTTGCGGTTTTGCCCTGCTATGTAAAATATGATATCTCATTTACTTTATTTTTATTGTTTTCTCCAGCGCACACCACCAGAGAATTGCTCATCTACATAGACATGGAAATTCACCTATAGAGAAGCTTTGGTGTTATATGACTGTAGGACAGACAGACACCCAGGCCCAGGTAAGGGCCTTTTGGGTGGATTAGCTAAGGCTGCTCCTACCTTTGGAATCACACTTTGGGGCAGAAATGTATCAGTTTGTCCAGGGATCCTAGAAGCCTCCTGAGAGGAGCTATGGAAACTCTAATCCCAAGATTTTAAGTCAGGGAATTTAGCTGGGATAGACCTCAATAGCACTGGGGAAGAGTTCATTTAAGAGAACTAAAAATGCTAAGTCTGCAAGAGAGCCTGCCTCTGTCACTGAACACTGTCCTCTATTAGGCACCAGAGATACAGTGTCTGCAACTCATAAGCTTTCCAAAGCCCTACAAAAACATTTGAGACCTGAAGCAAAATAAGAACATCACTAAATTGAAATTAATAAAATATTTATATGAATATCTACATATCAAAATATCACATGAACTGCAATGGTTTTGCTTTTTCCCAAGGGCTACTTCAGCAGGAATCTTCATGGGCAGTTCTGGTTGTAACCTCAAGTGACCAAGTTAAAAAGTGGAGAGCATTGTAAACTCCCTTGCGGTGGCAAAAGGAAATCCCTCCAGGCTCCCTAATTGGAGGCCAGACACCCACACTCTACAGCCTTAAAGAGCAGGGGTGAGAGTTCTGGCCTCCACTCAAATGAAGAGTAACCATTACAGTCTCTCCTCTCCCCATTTTCCTTCTCCCCTTTCTCATGCCACAAACCTTCCCTGGCTATACCAGAGGGAAGACGCTGACTGTCTTGGTGGGTAGAATATGTTTTCTAAAAATATTAGAGGTGGCAAGGGAGTAGTAGTGTCAAATCAAGGCTCCAGAATTTCATAAGAAGGTTTTAGTCACAAACTAATCTGTGAATGTGGACTCCCCACTTAGTTTCTTGAAGTATATTTTGATACTAAATGGAACTAGGTGGAAGAAAATAAGAAATCTATTGTCTAATCAAATGTAATCTAATCAAAAATGTTACCAAATAACTCCCCTAAGACAGGAGTCCCCAACCCCCAGGAACTGGAACACACAGCAAGAAGTGAGGGCAGGCAAGTGAGGGAAGCTTCATCTGTATTTGCAGCTGCTCCCCAGCGCTGTCATTACTGCCTCAACTCCACCTCAGATCATCAGGCATTAGATTCTCATAGGAGCACTGGTCCCTGGAGCCAAAAAGGCTGAGGACCACTGCCACATTTTAACAGTTTTGTTACAATGGAGGCAAACTAACAAGTATAAGTGAGATTTATTACAAATATTCCTATTAATTTTGGAAGTTATGAGGAGAGACCAAGGACTTAAAAGGTTGAGAATACTAAGTTTAGTTTTGCAGTCAGATAAAACTTTCAACAGTCAGCTTGACTCTCTCTATATATAATCATTATTATACTCTATGGTAGTTCGTCATTATCAGTGAGATAAACGATGACTATTAGGATTACTATTTACAATAAAGCTACCAGCAGTTTTTATAGCTTTTCTCTTCTGCATTACTTTTTTTCTCTAATATAAGGAACATAAATAACAAACCACACAGTCACTCATACAAAGCAAATTCCCTGCACTGGTGAGTTTATTTGTAAGGACCTTCATCCACACTGTCTTCCTTTCTGTGTCAGAGGATAGGCTCTTGACCTGTTCCTTTCATCTCCTTTGGAAACTCGCTCCATTAGATTCCTGCTGTTTTCTGTATTTTTAATTCTTGTTTCACTGCCTCAACCTAAACCTAATGTGCCTTCCCTCAACCCTCCCTGCCCGTAAACTACACCCACCCCTGTCTTTCTAGTTGCTTCCTGTCACTCACTACCAATCTCCTTGAAAGCATAGTTAATACTCTCTGTCTCCACATCCTCAAATACCAACAACTTCCTATTATTCGTGTTGTTTAATAAGGCCAAATTCATTTTGTAATTTGTAATTTGCATCTAAAGACATTTTTTATTTGCTTGCTTTTATTCTTATCAAAGTGACCCATGTATATAGTGTATAAGATCTAATAAAACTAGAAAACTTACAGTGCTTACAGAGACTGCCTGCTACACCATTCCTCACCTAAGTCCCACTCCCCAAAGGCAAATGTTTTTACATCTTGCTGTTATTTCTTCTGCTATTGATTTTCAAATTTCAAAATAACATGATCATTGTATCATATTTAACTTCTCACATAGGACAAAATTTAACTACCTTACACTCACTTCACACACTTCCGCTCCTCCCACCATCCCTACACTTAAGACAATTTGTTTGTTTTAGTCTCTATTTTATTTCCCTCAAGTGTAGGGTCCCTTGTTACCCATTTGTATTTAAGTTTGAGGCATTAAAAATCCAGAATGGTAGTTTTAGATGCCTCAAGATTTCTTTTCCACTATTTTTAACCTTAGGTGATTACAACTTTTCAATAGGACAAAGAGATAACAGATTTCAATAGGACAAAGAGATAAACAGATGTTCTCAATCCAACAAGCTAACCATTAACTTCCTAAACAATGCTGGTTTAAATGCTATACTCTTGCTTCCTGATCAAGGCGTTCCTACGAAGATCATACAACTATCAATTAACTAGTATGTTTTCAGCACTCATCTTACTTGACCTCTCTGTTAATTAATAATTCCCACTAAAAATGTTTTCCTGGGTAAGTGTTAAGACTGCTATCTCCTGGTTCTTCATCTAGCCCTTTTATTATTCAGTCTTATATTTCTTCACTGGTTCTTCCTCAGCCTGCAACATTTTTAAATTTAACTTTTCAAGTTATTTTTTTACTTCACATAGGGAAAAATTCATGTTTTTTTTGCTTTTAATTAGTGTTTACAGGGCATATTTTTTCCAGCCTTTTAGTTTTACCTGCTATATCAATATATTTAAAGTGTGTTTCTTGTAACCAGAATATAGTTGGGCTTTTTTTTTTAATTCTGATCTGACATTCTCATTATATTAATTGGTATATTTTTACCATGTCTATTAAATGTAATGCCTAATGGTTGGATTTAGGTCTACCATTTTATTAGGTCTCTTCTGCTTTCCATTTCTTTGCTTTCCCTGTCCAGACTTATTTTGGATCATTTTAATTTTTAAATATTCTGTTTTAATTAATCTACTTGTTTTTGACTAAGGAGGTTACATTTGAGCAGAAAATGAAAATAAAAGGAGAGCATGAGCCATTCACAGATCAGTAGGAAGAGTATTTTATGTATAGAGTGAGGACCCTAAGACAGGAAGAGAGCCTGGCATTTCAAAGTCATAAATAGCAAAGGCCAGAGTGGATTGGCTTGAGTGGAGGAAAGGAGAATGTTTTAACAATGAAGTTGGATCAGTGAGCAGCAGTCAGATCATGAAGGGCTGGCCAGTGAAGAGTTCAGATTTTATTCTAAGTGTGATATGGGAAGTTATTGGAGGGTTTTGAGCAGAGGAATAACTTGATCCGCTTTATGTTTTCAGGTGGCCTCTGGCTGCTGTGTGGAAAACAGCATGCAGAGAAATAAGAGCAGAAGCAGAGAGGCCAGTTGGGAAGCTATCACAGTAGTCCAGGGGAAAGATGGTTTGAGACTTGAATTAAGAGGATCATAGTGGCAAAAATGAGAAATGACTGAATGTAAAATATGTTTTGATGGTGGAGCTGACTAAACTTGCTCATGAGTTAGAGATATTGTGTGAGGAAAGAGAGGCGTCAAGAACAATTTTCACTAGACCATAAGCACCTTGAGGATTAGAAATCTGTCTTATTTATCTCTATATCTTCAGTGCCAATACCAGTACCTTGCTTTGCAAGAACATAGGATTTGGAATCATGTGAGACCTGAGTTCAAAGTTTGCCCCAGTACTTTCTCGTTGAAAGACTTTATTTAACCTCTTTTGAATATCAGCTTCCTCATCTGTAAATTACAATTATAAATTGTGCAGCACTGTTGAGAACCTGGTGTGTTGATGTTAAGTACTAAATATTTTTACCCAGTAGATAACACAGGCCCTGCATTTAATTCTCCAACAGCTGAGGTCTTTTCCTTCCAACCCCCATCTTCCTCACTTATTCATCACAACACTGTTGCCCAGAGTTTCACAGCTTTCTTGCCTAATGCAAACAACGTTCTTTAGCTCTCCCTACCTAAAGAAATTCCAAATGGTATTTCTCAACTCTTGAAATTACATTTCATCATAGTATAAATTGCATAGTATAAGGTTTCTTGGGCACTTCCTTGATAATAAGTAATTCTGTGGGGCAGGATCTCAAAAGATGACTCCAGAAGTAGAAAAATGATATAAGCCATCTTTGGAGGTGAAAAAAAAATAGGAAAAACTGCACTGCATAATGTTCTGTTGTTGTTCCTCAGAAACAAAGAAGGAAAACTACCATTATTTAACTGCAAACTTCAAATTGCTATTTATTTTTTGCCTTATATCTCTTAATCTTAATTCTAAAGTAATTTAAAATAGACAATACAAATAAGATAAAAAATGAGAATGGTGAATTTCATTTAATTATTCTATAAAGAAATACATTTTAACCACCTGTTTCTTCTCGATATCTTGTAGATGCTATCTTCTATTGCAATTCTGAGTACCTATTTCTACTATTTTCAACAGCCTATTTTGAGCAACTATTTTCTGCCCTATGCAAAGTAACTGATTTATCTTGATATATTTTCACTGGGGAAGGAGGAAAATTGTGAATGAAAAAGAATTAGCACCACACAGAGAAGTAAACAATACATAAATCATTTTATTTGCCAAATAATTGAATTTCATGTATAGTCAAGATTCTCTCTTGGGAGGAGTTGATAGTTTTAATATTTCATCAAATCAAAAATTTTTTTATATATTGGCTGTTTGTAATCAAAACAAAGTAAAAATGCTCTCTTTTTTACAAAGATTATTCTATTAGTCATTAAAAGTATTTCAATATAATTTTTGCTAAAGTCGAGTTATTATTCATTAATATCACCAACTGATATTAAGAAAAACTTGTTCACTATTTTCAGAATTGAACACGTAAAATAAAGTAGCTTCATTTTTACAAGTTAATTGAGGTTTACCTCTAATGCAAAACTGTACTGTTCTAGTTCTTCATAAATGAGTCCACGATTAATGAAGGTATTTAATGTCACAGTTTCTCCAGCATCAAGAAGAAGCACAATTCCATAATCTGTTAATGCCTAAAAGTAAAATAATCACTTACAACCTAGATGTGACTCTTCAGAGTCTTACTATATTATCCAAGGAAAAATGTGTTTATGTCCAAATTAGGACTTCATTGTTAGTATTTAATCTGACTTACAATCATGACTCAAAATAATCATTTGTTAGATTTAAAGGGTCCCCTTCACTAAATATTATGAATATTGCTACTTTTAATAAGTGGTGATCACTGTGCTTGCACTTCACATGTTATTTGTGAATCATTCTATGCATTTTTATTGTGTATAGATTGGAAGAGGGCATATAACAACCTTCTCCCACCCAGTAGTTTCACCAAATGACTGTTGATACTAAAGACTTGTTACTTATTGAAGTTTAAGTTTTTCATATTGTATTGTTTCCCTCAATGAAACCTAAGTTTTTTGGAGTAAGAGCTTATCCATTTTGTTCACCATTATAAAGTCAGTAACTAGCACCATGCCTGTACACAATAAGCACTCAATAAATTTTTGTTGCAAGAATACATCATGAATCAATGTCAATGAATCATAATAAAACAAATAAATAAGCACTTATTGGAAAATTACTTCAAAATATTTTAATAGGTATACTCGTTTTTTAAAAAAAGACATTGGTCTCAGTTGAGAATTAATCGACTCAGAGGATATTTCTCTATTTATTTTATCTTTTTTTGCTCATTTATAGAATAAACAAGCATTTACTGGTTATCTACTCGGCACCAGGTGCTAGGAGCAACCCAAATTTGAGTTGGAGCTGAATATCTTAATTCATTTTCCTACTAAACATTTTGTACAAAAAAGCCATATGGTTTCATCAGAAAAGGGTCAAATTTTACATGCCTATAGCATATGCTAACTGAAAATGCAAATAAATAGTATTTTACTATTTGCTCAGTGGTCTTCTAGTGTTTCATGATTAGGCACTCGAGCATCTAAAAGAATTGTACAGTTAAAGATGCATATCATGGAATAATTATAAGCAAATATTTCCAGGGCTGTAAAAATAATTCATAATACTCATAAAAGTAAAAGAAAACTAGAATGTCGGCACTTTTCCTTTCATAGAATCACAGAATGTAAAAACCTGTAAGATACCTTAGCAATCCATTAAGCTGTTGAATATATGACAAGAGGAAACAAAAGCTAGAAAATGAGATTTCATCAAGGTTATGTTGCAGAAGTGATGCAAAACAAGACCAGTGAGAAATTAAGCACCACTCGTGGAGTTGGAGAACTCAGGTTTATTACGCCAGAGGTCCCAGAAGAGATAGTGCTCCGAAGATCTGGGCCCCGAGCTCAAGGGCAATTTTGCTTTTATATATCTGTGCTGTTATAGTTCGCATGGGCTACAGGTAGTTACAGAGCATATGATTTTTGAACAGTAATTTAGGTAATACATCTGTTATAGAGACAGAACAATCATAGGGGTGGGTGAATCTTCAGTTGATCTCAAGATCATTCTACTCTTCGGCCTATGCAGTAAGCACGTCCACAGAAGCAGGACAAAGAGATGATTACAAGGTTAGCCATTTGAGTGGAAAATTCCTCTTCAGTTACTATGCAAGTTTTTGTATCATGCCTCTGCAATTATTACTAGATTTTCAGTCTGGGAAAAGTTACTTAACTCTAAGTTTCCATTTCCTTTTCTGCAAAATTGAGATATTAATAATTCATCATATGTTATAAAAATTCATCATTTTGAAATGTTAATATGTTGATAATATGTGACAGTGCCTGTCACACAATAACCCCTAAGTAAGTGTTAACTGTTACTATTTTTATTAACATAGGATGGTAAGAGCCAAAATTCACCTTTTCTTAATTTTTGTAAAACCATATCTTGGGAGAGTGTCTGAATGAATTTTCTGCAGAAAGACAGTGGTTTTTCTCAGTGTAGTGATGGCAGGAATGCTGAGGAACAGGTGGAGGAAGACAAAAAGGGAGGAGGTGACACTGTTAAATGACATCTGGTCCACAGCTGGAGGTCAGATGTTTTTATAAAGCCATCTAAAGACTGTTAACCAGAAGCAAACAAACCTGTGAAAACCAGTTCAGGTCTCTGCTCCCTGTGTGACCTGGATGTGTTCCCAACCTCTCCCTACTTCTATTTCTTCTATAAAATGAATGATTGGATTAAATGAGTTGGGTACATGGCAGCTTGAAAATCGCCAATATATTTATTCTAGTTAAATCTCTCTTTAAATGGTTTTTTATTTTCCTTATTCATAGAGCACTGGACTCTGTTACATATTAGAGATTTTTAAAAATGAGAGTTTTCTGCCTCCACCTAGCCCATTGTTCTTCAGTTACCCAGAAAAGGCAGGAGTAGGGGTGGGGAGGAAGTCATTAAAGTCACTTTCTGTGCAGGTTACTCTGATAAATGACCCTTTAATTAGCTCCTAGAATCTTAACAACTCCTTTGTTAAAAATTAGTTACTCATTTGACAACATTTCTGGAGGAAACCTGATCTTCCGGTTACCAGGAATTCTACATCTTTTGGGGTAGAAACAATGTTTCTCAACTTCTTACTTTCCACATCAGGTAAATTTCTAAATCTCTATATGTTTTAAACAGATTTAACTGCCCACATTTCAAGGAGATGGGGCGGGGCTGGGAGAGGTGCAATGTCCACACAGAACTGTGGAAATGTGATGTAGTCTTTTAGACAAATGCTTCATTGGCTATGGAAGTGTATAGAAACAAGGAGGGAGAGACAGGCGAACAACAGAGAAAAAGAAGCAAGAGGATGGAACAGAACACAAAGAATACCACAGACCAGCTGCTCCCCAGTGAAGAATCTTAATTGGAAAAGGACCAAACTGACAAGGGGGTGCATAAGAGAGGGGTTAGAAAATATAAAAGAAGGCTTGCACAGGTAGAAGCTGGAAAGGAAAAATACAAAAAGAGTTTGCTGCAGGCATCAGGTAGGCCTTCAAAAAGCACAAACAATACTGGTCACTGGTTGTTGGTCCCCAGAGCTGGAAACTATCATTCATAACTCCTTGTGGTCTGAGCACTGTACAAAAAAATACCTCAACAAACTGTTCTTGCTAATGTTGAGATTTTGAAACAATATTGCTAATAATCACTGCTTTATTAAAATTCTGCACATGAGTATATCAGTAGAAACATTTACTCTAATGAGAATTATGTAATTTATTTTAACTTATGTATGTCTTTATATGCTTATGTAAGCATTGTAAAATTAATTTTTTATTTGACATTCTAGAGATTGTAAAAGAAAATTTGGTGAGCACAAAAAATTAAATACTCTTTGAAATGGTTCTTGCATTTCCCAAGTTGTGTATGTGTGTGTATTTCCATAGAAATTATTTTTCAAAATTACAACTGAAATAAGAAAAAAACTTTACACGTGCTTTAAATGTGTTTACAAATGGTTTAACATTTTGTTTGCTAAAATGGTCATCTTACCATTCGAAGTTCACCTATCTTGGTGTAACATAATGCTCTGTTATAAAATGCTACATAGCTGTTTTTGTCCATGTTGATAGCTGTAGTTAAATCTGTAATGGCTAGCTTATAAGTCTAAAAAGGAAAAAATAATTAGGTAAGAGGATTAATCATAATGCATTGAAATTTAATTATAAAATAAATTCTTGATTTCATCTATCATAGTTTTTGGAACACTCTGTGTAGCATCTGTGATATTAAGACAATCAAGCTAATCTTTCACAGAGTTAATTAAGAAGATATCTTGGTAGGAATTTTTATTATTGTTCCTGCTACTTGCAAATAAAATTAAATATATAAAGAACTTTAATTTAGATGATTATCTTAGTATCAAAGATGCTATACAGCAAGGAAAAAAATTATACTTGCTATTAGTAAAAGAAAGGCAAGCCATATTCCTCCAGCAAACATTCACTAGAGCTTGCTTGCTTCTATTATACTGTCATATCACATAATTGTCATGTTTTCTATCCATATTCTCTTTTGCTTCCTTTTTGATGCTTCTCTGATACCTTAGATCATCCATTTCTATAGATAGTAATTTTCATGGAATTAATACATAATACAAGGTCTTACCTGTACCTTAAGGTATTATTTGCAAAATATTTCATATAAAATAGCCACAAAAAAAGATAGAAAAGAAAAGTAGAGAGAAACAAAATATTCCATGAAGCATCAGATATCAATGCTGCCACACACACCCACTTTGACTCAATAATTTCCATTTAGGAATCAATCATAAATTCAAGCAATGATTTTGTTCTTAGTGTGTATAACTGTATTATTTAAAATAGTAAAATAATAAAAAATGTAAAACAACCCACATTTTCAGCAATCAAGTCATAAAAAAATAAGCTATGGTAGAATATTATTCAGTCATTAAAAATGGTATCTTCAAAGGTTAAGTATGACAAGCAAGGCACAATACCAATTACATAAATAGCACAATCCTAATTTGGGAAAAATATATATATATATATATATTATTATTATTATTATTATTATTATTATTATTAGGAAAAAAAGACAATGCAAATACACCAAAATGCACTCAGGAGTTTTCATTTGATGGTGGGATAATAGCTGATTTTAATCTTCTCCTTTATGAATTAAAATCCCTTTTGATGTACTGTCTTTAATACCACAGTGATTCTTCTCTCACAGAGGAAATAAACAGAAGTGATTCTCTACTTCACATCCAAGCATCTGCCTACCCCAAAATTTCAGTAAACAAGACAGGAAATCACCCTACCTTGTTGTAGTATTTCAGAACTCCTCTGTAAATATAAGCTCGCACACTCTGAGGATAAATTTTGATGGCCTCATTACAATTCAAGATTGCTTTGGAGTATCTGCCTTTCAATCCATAGAAGGCTACTCGGCTTAAATATGCCTTTTCAGAGAAAGAGAAGAGGAAAGAGAGAATGGATGTTTTCATAAAAGCATTAGTTCTACCAAAATATCTGGTAGTTTGAACAAATCTGTGCCACCAAGAGATGGTATAAAGTGTAGTTTTTTCTCACTATTTTATTAGAAAAAAATCAAACATACAGAATAACTGTATTAATAAATACCCACTTGCCTACCACCTGGATTCAATAATTATTAACAAAATTAATCTTTTATAATTTTAATTGTATCTATGTTTTTCTGAACTGTTTAAAAAGTTTCAGACATCATAACAACTCACCCTACGTGTTTCAGTACGCATTTCCTTTGGGGAAGACGTTCCCCTGTATAATCATACTACCATAATATGTTTAAGAAAATTAGTAGTATTTCCCTAAAGTCATCTAATACTTAGTCCATATTCATAGTTCCTAAATTTTTATTTATTTATTTATTTTATACCTACAGCACCCAGTCTTCTTAGGTGGTCTCCCATTCAAGTACTAACCAGGCCTGACCCTGCTTAGCTTCCAAGATCAGATGAGATCCAACATTTTCAGGGTGGCATGGCCATAGACTCATAAACTTTTAAAATCAGGATCCAATCAAATTTCACCTACTGAATTTTATATTTTCTCTATAGTCTCTTAAAAGACAGAAATAAATGTGATAGCAAAACAAGAAATAAAATTAATAACAATATATAAAATTATAATTATTAATAGATACCTTAAAATATTAACAACATTTACATTTTACTATTCACAAAACACTTTTACATATATAATATGCCTGTTGGAAATAATATTTTTAGTTCAAGGGGAAATACAGATATACACATTGCCAAAATATAATTAACTGAAAAGTAGATATAAGTGACTGGTTGTTGCTAACTAATAACAGTAATATATAAAGAATTTAATAGTTTTAACAAATCTAGCACACTCTCTAAATCACTGAAATTGTTCATTAAAATACCTCATAATATTTTGGATCAAGGGTAATTGCACGATTAAAATCCAAGATTGAGCTATCCTTGCGGAGTTTTACTTTGCAAAGCCCACGTTGATAAAAACCTTCTGCAAAATCAGGATTTGCTTTCACAGCTTTCGTAAAGCAATCAAAAGCCTAGAAAAATATGTGATTAAGAAGCAAATCATTCAGTGAGTAGAATATATTCATTTAAAATGTTAATAAATTACTGTATGTAACTATTATTGAAAGTTTTCACTCTTTTTTTTTTGGTCATTTTAAATATGTTTTTCTCAGTGAAACTTGTGGAGTGAGTCAGGTTATTATTATAATTTACAGGTCCCCTTACTCCTAGATTAATGTCTACATAACCCCTGTCATTACATTACAATATTTTTGCAGGTGTAATTTTAATCATTATTCTTCATAGAAATGTGCACTTCGAAGAAATCATAGCCAATACATTTGTTTTCCATGACAGCCCAAGAATCATAGCAGATATATAGGTATGAAATTTCACAACAACGGAACTCTAAAATTTTTTTCAACATTGTAAAGCAAAGCTAAGTTTTCGGTTTCCAAGAGGGCTAAATACATGGAAAAGATTTGCAATTAATCTTATATTTTTTGGAATTTCTTAATGGTACAGCTAATCAAGTGCAACTCTTTTACAAGGTTATAGAGATGCATGTTTCAGACACTTTCTATCTCAATGAATATAAGGGACTAGAATGGTGTGTGTGTGTGTGTGTGTGTGTGTGTGTGTGTGTGTGTGTGTGTGTTTAGAAATAGAGTTGTGGAATATCCAATATTAGCTATTGGAAAATATCAATTATTTTACATATTAATCATGTTACTGCAATTTTGAAGTGGAGACTTGTGTAAAATAGCCAAATACTAGATAAATATATGAATATTGAATCAACCTTTCAATGAATTTCAATGGTTTTCAATGAATCTGACCACCTTAATAACTGTTTCAGTTTAATTTGAATTGTTCAGTTGTCAATAAAAGTAATCAGTGTCCTAATCATTTTCTAATTAATCTCCATTACACTGAAGCACTCAATTTACTTACAATTTAATAAGTAAATTGTATTAACATGATGAAATTATTTTTCTGTAATAATTTCTTACAGTTAATTTATTGTTTTGGTGGGAAACGCACATTAGTCTTTAGAATACCATTGAAAAATAAACATCAAATCAAGCATTTTGAATAAATAAAACAATGAAGTAGGTATTACAGAGTACATCCTGCCTATAATAAGCCAAGCTTTATGAAAAGCTTTAGTTTAGTCACTCACTGAATAGTTAACTTTCAGAAACAGAACCTAATGCAATTCCTAAAAGAACAGATAACCTATGTTCCTAAATACAGAAAATACCATCTGTAAGTTGCCTTCATCCATGTAACAAAGACCCAAATTATACAGACAATCAGCTGAAGCCTCTATGGCATTAGGTCCTTTATCGGAATGAGAAAAGATATCCAACGCCTTTTTAAACATTCTCACAGCTTCCTATAATGATAAAGAGAGAGAGAGAGAGAGAGAGAGAGAGAGAGAGAGAGAGAGAGATGGAGGGGGGAAGGCAATGAGAATGTTTCTAATATTTACTTAACACAACAGCTTTAAACATTAAAAGGAGTCCTGAGCACACAACCCTACTCTCGGTTCACATGAGGACACAGTCCTGGCAAAGGCACAGATCTTGTCAATGCACCTTGAGAAGGGGAGACCTGGGCTGGCCATGGGGAGGACATCTGATCACAGGAGGTTCCACCCAGATATCTATTCTACTAGAAGTACTTAAGCAGGCTTACACACATGAACTTTTGGAACTACATTTTCTAAATTCTAAAGTTTATTTTCTTGTAGTTGTAAATCAGACTTAAATTTATAGACTAGTTTATGACCAATTTCCTAGTAATTTTTCTAAAGGGAATACTGGGCAGCTATTACATAATAAAAAATTTTCAGTGATAATATCTTTTATTAAGGTTGTGGATTTAATCAATGTTTTGTCCTGCTGTGCTCTTAATGGGGTTCCATTGACACCAGAAAATAAACATCAAAAGTCACCCATTTAAATTATTTAATCAAAGTAGTTGAAACTCATTAATGAAAAAAAATTCAATTTTCCAGATAGAAATGACTTTTCATAATTACCTAATTGATGTATATTTCTATATAGAAACAAAAATATTTGTAACTCTTTAGCCCATTTTCTTAATTATATTACAATGCTAAAGAAACGAGATTTAACTTAGATATGTGTCCTTCGTACACCCACATTAGCATTTACTCCATATGTTTACAGCCCACCTCAACATGCATCCTTCCATTCTCACTCTCAGCACATGATCTTGCCATATAAAAAATCATCACCTCGACTTCTCTCTTTTAACTTTTTATGTATCTATATCTTCCTCCATTTCCATCTTTTTCTTGCCTGTCTTTAAATGGGTTCCATTCTTCTCCTTTTCAGAGCTAACTCTTCAAGCTGTGTCCTTCCCATCTCCTTCTGCCCTATCTGAGGACAACCTATTATTTCCTTCCTCCTTTGAATTATTGCACCTTCACTGGCTCCTTGAGTCCATAAAATCTTCCATCCCATTTAAATTTAAACAAACATATCCTCACTTCCTCCTGCTTCCTCCTCTAGCTGGTGTTCACCACTCCTCGCTCTTTCACTGCTCTAAAAAGTCTCCTCTGTGGACTTGAAGGTAAGGCATATTTACATTCTGAAAATCGTCCTGTGGCTGCTGTGTAGATAAATACTTGGAAGAGTGCAACACTATTGCTATAATTCAAACAAAATAAAAATATGTTCTAGACTAGGATAATGACCACAGAAACAGAAAAAGGAAGGAAGGAAATGCATTTGAGTTGATTGGGTAGAAGAGGACAATCAAAGGTGACCCAAGTTTTCTAGAAGAGCAACAGAGACATAAGGGGAGATTAAAGTAAATATAGGAGTATTCCTCAAAGAAATTCAATATTATAAAATATTCCCTAAAATAATCCAGTGACTCTGTAAAATTCAATCAAAATTCCAACAGGGTTTTTAATGGATCTTGACAGCTGAATTAAAAATGTATATGGGGGACTTCTAAATGTATTTATAAGAATTGCACATATTTTTACAGAAAGTCTATTTCTTTGAAATGTAAAGGAAGGAATTCTTGAATTTCATTTTTTTCCCTATGCTTTTAAAATTTACAACTTCTGTAGTTAGAAATCTATTTCTTACAGCTCTTCTAAACTTTGTCTCGGTCAATTTTAGACTGGATACAGAACCAATTGATGCAATTATACGCAACTCTGGTTGTAGTAAAATAATTCTGATTCATAACTATGCAGTCTTGAGTTTTTCTATCTGATTTTGGTAAGTATTCTTTAGCTAGAGTTGACTTTTTTAACTTAGGACTGAGAAATTGAGGGATAGAAATTAATCCTTTCACTTTAGTACATGTAGGTTTTCAATAACTAATTCAAGGTGGAGTTTTAAGGGGTCAGTGGAGTCAGGCCAATGATATACAAATAATGGGCTCTGCTTGGGCAACTACTTTTTGAGTTCCTTCCATCTGACATAACTTAAATAGTGAAATTTGTGTTTATGAGCTCATCTGCAAAGATTTTTAAAATATTTTCAGCTGTTCCAAATGGGACTTATTAGCAGTCTGTGTATAAAAATATTGCATCAGGTGTGACCTGATCCCTTGTTTGCTTAATAAGTTGTAAAATAATGGCTCAGAAAAGTAGCCTATAGTCTAACCATGGTGCTATTTGTTAAATGCATATCTAAGCTAGTATATCAATAAAGCAAATACTCATTTTCATTTCTATTAATGATTCTTTCCCCTACCAAAAAAAGAAAAGAAAGAAAGAAAAAGGAAATGTATTTGGAGGAATAAAGGTTCAAGAATAAACAGGAATTTCCTGGAGAATGTAATGTGGGCACTTGTTTTACCAAATACCAAGAATTGCAATAAAGCTATAATAATTAGGCCAAGAATAGACAAATTGACCAAAGGAACAGAATAGAGAGCCCAAAATCAGATCTACACGTACATGAAAACTTATAATAATATATGTAGCACTTCAGATCTTTGAGTTAAGGAGAACATTTCAATAAATGATACTGGAACATTTGAGTATCCATATAGGAAAAATTGAAATTTTATTGCTATCTCACACTCAAAAAAATCAATTTAAGGTAGAATAAAACCTTAATAGAAAAAGCAAAACTCTTAAACCTTTAAAAGAAAATATGGGAAATATCTTTATGATCTTGCAGTAGAGAAGGATTTCTTAAACAATTTGTTTAAGCCATGCTGACAAAAAAGTAGATCTATTCAACCACATTAAAGTTAAAAGCCTATGTTCTCCAAAACACAACATAAAGAAAATTAAAAGATAGCCACAAATTACGATATAGATCACACATTATAACCAACCATGGATTAATATAGACAATTTAGTTTTTAAATGCCTAAAATCGATAAGAAAATACAAACAAAAATGTGTATAAGGAATTGACAAAACAGGGAATATGAGTGGCTAATAAACATAAAAAGATACCAAACCTATGCTCAAACTGAGAAATGTGAATTAAGATCACAATGAGAAATTGGTTTTTTATCTACCAAATTAACAAAAATACAATCTGACGACACCAATTATTGTGGAGGATGCAGATCAACAGGCATACTCATACATAGCAGGTGGGAGAATAAACTGGTTCAACCCTATGGAACAATGTATCATTTTTTTGAAAGTTA
Source organism: Macroglossus sobrinus (assembly GCA_004027375.1). Lineage (NCBI taxonomy): Eukaryota > Metazoa > Chordata > Mammalia > Chiroptera > Pteropodidae > Macroglossus > Macroglossus sobrinus. The sequence goes on from PVKZ01000549.1 coordinate 175,568, forward strand.
AATATTCACTTTCTCTACGTGCCAACACTTCTACTCCTAGGAAATTCTGAAAAATTATGCCACATATTAACAGAAGACACAAAAAAGAATATTTATAGCAGCCCTACTCTTAAGAGAAAAAAATAAATAAAAGAAGCAAACCAAATGTTAATTAAAAGAAGAATCAATAAATAAGTAGTAGTATTTAGTTTTATAAAAAACATACAAGCAGTCATTCTAAGCAAAATGTAAAAATTCTATTAATAGGTTCAGTAAGCATTTCTCAAGACTGTACCTTGCTTCTCTTAGCCTTCATTTGGGCTTTTGCTAATAGAGTGTATGTGGTGATCTCAGGCCTATTCAAAATGATCCCATCTAAGACCTGAATGGCCTTGTCATGGTTTTCACAAAATGAATAAATGAGTGCTTGCTGTATAGGACTCAACTCGATGTGACCTAAAAGGAAAGGAAAGTTTATCAATACCTTTGGCAAGAATCTAAGATTTAGAACATGTGTAATTATTTTAAGGAAGTCAAGCAAGTCAATGATCTATCTTTTAATATGAATTAACAAATCGATATGATATTAAAATCTAGTTACTATCGATATAATATTAGACATTTCAATTATAAACAAACAAAAAAACGTAAGTCTGGTATTTTCTATAATAACCTCTCTCACAAAATTCACTATGTTATGAAGCATTTTACTAATTGATTATGTACAGGGGAAATGGAAGTTTTAAAGTTTCAAAACCTAACTTTGACTTTCAAGTGAATCCTTCACGCTATCTATACAGAGCTATTGCATATAACATAAACATTTTAAAGAAGTGTTTCTTTTTAAATTAAGACAATTATAATTTTGCTTTAATTATATTTACCTTTGTTCATTTCTGCTACTTGATAAATAGTGAACTTTGCAAGATCATAACATTTCATCATAAGAAGATATTGTCCTCTAGAAGAAATAATACCTTTTTAATTCTAAGCAGTTAAAATTAATTTTTCCACAATACAGTTTCTTAAAACCAGTTACTTAAAATTTTACAATTACATTTATTTATACTTCCATATGTATGATAAAAACAATGTGAAAATTATAAACATTTTATGTAATCTAAATGAACCAGTTAACCTGGAGATGTGACATGAACACAATTTAGGAAATGTGAAGCTGAAAGAAAAACACTCAAAGCTTTTTGCAGTTATCTGTATTTAAAATGTTATACTTCAATGCTGAGAAATGATTAAAAGATAAACACAGTTCAAGGGACAAAAAAGTAGGGGAGTATTTACATAAATTGCTAAAATGTGGTTCAAAAGTTTACAAAACAAAGCAAGCCCTTAGAAGAAAGCACAGTCACATCCCTTTTCACATGTCTATTATAAACCCATTCCCCAGGTCAGAGATTATAACCTATTTTTGGTAATGATAACTCATAATTTGTAATGGGTATCTATAGCAAGCTCTACCGCATTTGAAATACAATTTAATATGCCACTATTTTTTTTCCAATGAATTAGCTGAGGTTTACATTTGGTACCTCTGTAGACACAATCAAACAACTGATCAAAATATGTTACTTTACTTTCATGAGCTGTGTGATAACTAGAGAACCAGTATTCTAGAGAGGCTTCAAAGAACTTACACACTTAACAGTTGTGTTTTGAAGCAAGGATAAAGTAAGGCAAAGGTCTGGTTGTCTTATATTATTCATTATCTTTGAAGCTAACAAAAACAATAACTATATCTGATTTGCTGGTGTGAAGATGGCCATTGCTGAACTACTAAATGTAAAACAAGGAGGCTAGAAGAATCAAGAGAAAGCTAAAAATCCCAATGGCTAGCTCAGTTGCTAAGCTATCCCAAGAAGAATTTTATTTCTATGCCCATACCTTATTATATATAATTGGATTCCATCTGGCTGAAGGTGGATAGCATAAGATAACTCTCTTACTGCTTTTTTCAATTCATGCAACTGTTGAATGATAAACAGAAACTTAGTTCATAATAAGATTGATTGCTTTCTTTCTGATGTTTATCCCCTCCCATCCTTCAATACAGAAATTTTGCAGAAACGTGTCATGATACACTAGCAAATAGGAACAAAGAAGTAAAAATATTTTTTAAAAGTTTGTGATGAAGTCTTTTGTTTTTTACAAACTATTTATCTTTAATTTTGAAGAATTTTAACATACCTACATATATAATTTTATATATCATACATTCTAATTTGTTTTCCCTTTTTGTTTAGCCTTTCAGTTTTTCTCTCAACCATAACACCTTTTCCACCAAACTTTACTCAGGTTAATGAACTAGTATGCAGAGGAGGGAAAAATTAAAAAGTAAAAGTCTGGGGTGGCTCCATAGTATAGTGGTTAGCACATCTACTTTACACGCAGAAGGTCCTGAGTTCAGGCCCCAGGTGGAGCCACAGACCATACCCCAGGTGCGCTGGGCCCCCAGGTGCACCAGGCCCTGGGTGCACGCAGACGCAGGGAGCATGTGGGAGGAGATGCCCCGCCTTCAGAGATCCAGTTCCTAAGGGGAAACGGCAACATCCATAGGTCAAAGGTGAAAGTGGGAAAGGGAGAAAATTAAAGAGGAGGGAAAAAAATTCCACTTAAAAATAAGAAAGAAAAAACAAGGTTACTCTTTAATAAGTAAATGAATGACTAAAAATATAAGAATGATGAAACAAAATATAAGAATGATGAAAAAAGTCTGCTTAAAATTAATATATCATTAAAAGCAAACACTGATTCTTTCCTTAATATTGGTCACAGAAGCATAATCTGGATTTGTACAAATTTAGAGACAAAAAATTACTATTGTTGGAAATATCAGACTGCAGCAAAATAAACTTGGGACAACCAACTATTTCTCTTACTATGCTGATATGATGATGTAAAGAGAATGTACAAAGTAATTGTGCATGGAAGTAGGCAGTAGCTATTGATGTGGTACAAACTATTTGTAAGAAATAATAGATGGAGTCAAAAGAGAGAACCCAAAAGGAATGAGTTTGAGATGTGTTCAAATAAATTTGAAAATTTCTGTGAAACTTTAGGCCGGCTGCTTCCCAAACTGACCCTGCTCAGGTTGGCGTAATTATTAAATCATCTAGTCATAAGTCTGCATGGTTCACCTGTTCCAATCATGAATATTTATACATTGAGAAAACCCTGACTGGAAAAGATAGAGGCTCACTCTCTCATCTTTACAAGCTGTCCTGGGGTTGGACTTCTTCAAACAGCCTTAGATTAGATTCATCCTGGAGGTTGAACCCAAACTGCAGGCAAATGTATTCTACATATACACACTGGATTTGATTTGTAATTGTTTTATTTACATGGAACCATATTGTACACACTTTACACTTTTTTCTGATTCTTGCTTTTCTTATTCAACAATATCTCAAGGAAATCCCTCCCAGTCTTCCCATACAGTTCTAATAATTCTTTTTTATTGACTATATAATACTCTAGATGTGAATATAATCCAATTTATTCAACCATTACTGTGTAGAAATTTTTGCCTCCTCAGAACAATGAGTTTTTGAATATATGTCCTTATACCCTGTTATTATGCTGGTGCTTTGGTTTCTAAGTGCACTCAAAGGAAATCCCAACTTCCCTCTGGAGCTCTCAGCTCCAACAATATGGAATAAAGCAAAAAGATCATACACCACAAGTAAGTCCATCCCTTCTCCAACAGGAGTCAAGAGCAAACTTTCCCTGAGGACAACACTAAACCTGCTCAGGGTCTTCTATTTCCATCATCAGGAAGGTTAGGGCATTGAATGGGACATTAGGTCCTAAGTTGCAGACATTGGAGAACAGAGCTCCTAGGCAACTCTCAATGGAGAGGCAGGGTGAGCGAGGAAAAAAAAAGTCTTTTATATTTTAATACTGTGATTTTGAAGTGGGTTTTGTGTTTTTTTGTTGTTGTTGTTTTGGGGGGGAGGTGTTTGTATTTTGATTGTTTGTGTGGCTGGTAGGAGGTTGTTTTATTTTGTTGTTGTTGTTGTTGTTGTTTCCCATCCATAACTAGTCTAGCCTGACTAAAACCAGTGTGATTAAAGGACTTATAGGAGACAAGGGCAGAAAGGCAATGAGGAGCTAATTTACGTGGGCTCTTGTAGGCCTTTGGCTTTTGCAGAATTTGGCTTTTATTTTGAGTGCACAGTGAAGCTACTGAAGCTATTTGGGCAAAGAAGTAAAATAATCTGACAGGTTTTAATAGAATCACTAAGGTTGCTGTGTTGAAAATTCATTAAAATGGAATAAAGAACAGAAGCAAGTAGACCAGAAGGCTACTACAGTAATCCTGATGATAAGTGATAGTGTCTTAGTCAGGGCCATTAGTGGTGTAATGGAAAGGGTTATCTATTTTGAAAGGTATAACAGTTAACAGTGTTTATCTCTGGAAAGTCAGATTTGGTTGGGGTTAAGGAAGACTTTGACTATTTATTATATTGCTTGAATTTGTTACACCAGGATATATTACACTTTTAAATTTAAGTAACTTACAAATTTAAAAAGAATTTAAAAGAACATATGAATGAGTAGGATCTCATTCTATGTGAACTCCATTCTACAAACCCACCTGCTCACTAATACACACACACACACACACACACACACACACACACACGCACACACATAAACTGATAGACTCCAAAATGTTAATAGCAGTTATCTCTAGAGAATGAAATTATGGATAGTTTTAAATTCCTTTTTTTTTCATAACTACATGCAATTAATATATGTCTCTTTTGTAATAAGGGGAAAACATTATTTTTTAAAAAGAAAATGAAAGACAAAAATTCATACCTCATCAATTATAGTTAACTATAGCTACTTAATATTTATTGCTTATAAATGCATTAGCTTCTGTAATTAGCTGAAAAATAATACTTTAATATATTTTAAATTATATTAAACTAATATCCAGAAAATTAAAACTTTTTTTTTAACGTCAAGGTTCTTAAACCTTAAATACCTTATGATAAGTTTCTGCTCGACAAATATAGCTTTGAATATACAAAGGATCAAGTCTAATAGCCTCAGAAAAATGCCAAGTGGCTTCAATGTAGTTATCCAAGTGCAGCAGGTATATGAGGCCAATGTTTATATAGGCAAAAGTAACAGTTCTAAAAAAATAAGAATGCAAAATCTTGTTAGACATTTTAATTATTCCAAATGTTCTCCAATTATGAATGAACCTAATGCAATACATACATCAATATATACCAGGGTTTTTTATGTCTTACTAAAGAAGTAAATTAGTTAATTACATTCTGTTTAAAATTATAAATACCTTTATAAAATCCTTAGATGGAAATCAACGTTTGTAGTTTCTGTGCTAGGAAGAGAATTCCTGAAGTCTTCTAGACTCTTAGTAATACTTTACTCTTCCTTGATTTAATCTTGACTTACCTTGAATTACAAGCATAGTTTTTCTCAACTCAAAATTTTCTGCCTCGGGCTGTATTATATTTTCCATGAATAACAGTGAGAGACAGTAATAGTTTCAAGGCTTATGGGTGAAAATCCTCTCCACATAGGTATTAACCCAGCTTCTTTTCTATATCAAATATATGGTTTTTCTCTTAAAATCAAACAATTTTCAATATAGAAATGGCCTACAAATTACCTTGTTCAATGCCTCTATTTCTTTTTTTTTCTTCAAAAGTAATCTTCCTTTTCTTTTTTTTATTTAAAAAGAAAATAATTTTTAAAAACACCTCTTGAACACATTCAGATATTAAAGGTTTTGTTAATTCCATTTAGTTACTATTTAAAAAAATAGATGAAAGTTAAGTTAGGTTGTTTATAATATTTGTAAAGGTAGACAAGCTGACATTTCTTTTCATCTTTTATACAGGTGTCTGCTTCAAAATGGTTAAGTCAATACAATCTGTTCATCATATTTTTTGTCATTGCCTCTTACCATCAGCACCACCGTGTTTAGTTCTAATCACAAAGATAGAACAGTTTTCTACGTAATGCTAGTCTGCTGCTTACTTCCTGTCCTTGACAGCAAATGAAGACATATTTGTATTCCTTCATATACAAATTACTGGTGAGATTTTTATTAAAGCTGTCTTTTAAAAATAGTCTATTAAAAACTTTACAGCCTTCTTAGCTTTCAGCTAATATTTTCTATAAATTTCAAAACTACCTCTTTTTTGGGTGATCAAATTAAACATTTTGATTAGGTATATTAAATACGAAGTATGAGATTTTCCACTTGTTTTAAATAGAAGTAATCCTCTAGGCAATCTTAAATTGCAAAAAAAAAAAAAAAATGCTCATGTTGTAAAACATAGTGTTCCCCAGGTTTTTGGAAGTTAAAACTCCTGTTACCTTTAAAATTTTTATTTTGTGAATATATTCCTTTCCTAAAAATTAAATGTTGCTTATATTCTCTTTTTTTAAAAAAAAATTTTTAATAAATTTATTTATTTATTTATTATGGTGACATTAGTTAATGAAATCTAATAAGTTTCAGCTACACATTTTAACAGTAAGGCATATATACATTATACTATGTGTTCACCTCCCATGGTTAGATTTCTTTCTGTCACCATATATTTGACCCCTTTCAGCTCATCTAGCTCCCCCGTCTCTCCTCCCCACTACCCTCTGATAACTACTAATCTCTTGTCCATGACCATAAGTCTCTGTTTGTTTGTCCTGTTCATTTGTTGCTTTATATCCCATATATAAGTTATATGTGATTCTCAACTTTTTCTGGCTGGCTTATTTCGCTTAGCAGTGCCTCTATTTCAAAATGACGAAAGAGCCCAACTTCATAGAAGCCCTGACCCTTTACCTAAAAGACACCAAAGTTCCTACAGCCCACATTTTGGCATTTTGCAACTGAAACTCTTTTCTTTCCATTTATGGCTCAAAAATATCCAAAAGAAAATCACTGTGAAGCCATTTTCCATGACTTTCCTGAGACAAGTTCAAAGTTTACCTTATTGATAAACTGAGTAAACAATCTGTTGTTTGGTATGGATTGGTATGATATGTTACTCTGAAACCTTCCATTTTAATAAATGCTTCATTGGAAAGAAAGCGGGGGAGGGAGAATTATTTAATTAAATTCCATGTTTGACAGCTTAGCTGTCTGACTAGTGTGTATAACTTTCAGTCTGTTTCTTCCTGAACTTAATGCTCTAAATGTTATTGGCTTTTTTCTTTTGCTTTACTAAGCAAAATGAAGTCCGAAGTTCTAAATAGAAGTTTCCTTCTATTGAGTTATGTGTTGTGCATATCAACAATATATCAAGCAGAATATTATCTCATTATTTTAAAGCTTGATGACAGTGTTCTATGAAGTTAACTTCAAAGATCTCTAACCTGGACATCTCTAAGTTCCTCTTAGTAACTTCTTGATTTTGGTATCCATGGATGTAAATCCTCTCATACCTGCTCAATCTCTAAAATTTGCAAAAGTATCTGAGGCAAACAAATGTTGACAATAAGTCTTATTTTAGAAGCAACCTTATTTTTGGAAATAATATTCTAATTTTAGCATCACTTTATAATTGTCTCATTTTTACAAAGTTATTGATTGTGAGAGGGAAAGCTTTTTCTTTCATTTTGTTTATTAATTTTATACAAAAATGAAATTAATAAGAATGAAAAGAAAAACACACCTTTCTAGAGAAATAACAGTTTCGAAGTCACAGATTGCCAGCACCCAAAGTTTTAGATCTGTATAGAGTATGCCCCGATGTAGAAAACAACCAAGATTCTCATAGCCGTCATTTAAGAGAGCTTAAAAATAAAATTGTCTATTATTCAGCTTCTGAACAAACATATCTGAGTTATATTTTAGTCTCTAGCCTTCTTACTACTTATTACTTTTTAACATTATATAAAATAATACATATCTACAATAAGTATACCTATTGGAAGAGTAAAAAATAGTATTCACATAAAATGTATTTGTTTATAAATATAATGTGGCTATCATGGTTCACAAACTCATTAGAGCTAGAAGAAATCCTGGTGGTAATAAAAGATAGCCTGCTCACTCTATAGATGAAGAAATTAAGGTTTAAAGTGGCTAGTATCTAGCCCCTTGATCATAATTGTGATGCTAGTAAATGGGAAAGACGGGTCTAGAATCTAGAGTCTGACTTTTGATTCATTTCAGTGGGCTGGAAGTCAAAAGGGTGCCACTGTCCTTGATGTCTCCAATGGAAGACAGGAAGGAATTACTATTGGCTAAAGGACAGACTTTAGTACAAGCCCAGACTGGGGCACATGGCAGTGGTCCGGTTTACATACATAATCCAGGCAGGATGTGCAGCTCAAAGAGACTACTCCAAGGCAAGCAGAACTTGAAGTTAAGATAAGTAACTTGACTATGCAAATGAACTTAGAGACATCAAAGAACAATTATCTTAGACCACCTACCCGGAGAAGCTCTGTATTCTCTTTGTAAGAGTCTAGTTGTCTCTTAATCTCTAGATACTGTTTAACTGAGGATGATGGTATTCCACCACTTTGCACCTAGGTGAACTCAGCAACGTCTGGCGTGCTGAGTTCTAGCTGGAATTTACCAGTCAGGATGGGCTAGTTTATTCAGCTGGGGATTGTTTACTGAGCACTTATTCTATGCCCAAAATTGTGCTGGGCATATTCATATAATAAGAATGCATTGATAATAGTGTAGGTGGATATGGCCACTTTGGGCTGTTGGCATCCTCTTATTGAAGATTCTCAAAGCTCGTTTTTAGTTTAAGGGTTAAAAAACTCTGAATTTGACTAATCCATTTTCTACAGCAGGACACAGACCACCAGGAAAATTCTCTGCCATTTTAGCAAGCTAAGAAATAAACTTGAATTTCCAGAAATAGCCTCAGAACTCAATCTATAGATATTCTTTGATGTGATATTCTCTCTTTGTCATAATTACATACACATGTAAATACACATATACTCACATATGTTAAAAGGGCATAATAGAAACATTTTTCACTAAACTATTATAGCTAATAAAGACATATTAATATATATACAAAATAAGTATATATTAATATATGTATATATAATTATATAATAATATACATATTACATTAGTTATCCCACATTAGCATTCCACTCTACAGAAGTTAGCCACTGAACCTCAGTTCAAATTCCTATATGTGTGAAATTGAAGGCAAAGTACCTGAAACACTATAATCCTGTAGTGCTCTTAAAGGGTTACTCTTTCTGAATAAGCAGCCTCTATAATAAAATGCTAACCAGTTATTAGGATCTAAGTGAATTGCAACAGAAAAATCTTGAGTTGCTAGCTTATAAAAGCAACGTTTAAAATATGCTCTTCCTCGATATGTCCTAGAAAAAGAAAAAAAATTCATTTTAACATGTATTGCAAAATATACATTTTATTTTTTTGGCAAACCTATACAATTAATTTTGTATTTAGTAATTTGTGATTATTTCTCTTTGCTTCTCAAGAAAGTTTGGTCATAATGTTAATAGCAAAATGGATATAAACTTTTTATAAATAAATCAATTATACTTTATTGTATATATAATTATATGCTATTAATAATATGCTCCATATTAATTATATGCTTACTAATTTTATTATATTTCTTACATTTATCAGAGAGGTGTGTCAATAAAATATACATAAGATTTTTTAATTTTTATTTTTTATTGAATACCTAAAATGTTAGGCTCTAATTTATATAAGATTGCTCTCTAGGAAACCAAATAATCCATTTTGAACAAAATGGGTCTTGGTGGGTAAAGTTGTTTTAGTATATTTTTGTTATAATGAAGATGCTCCCAAATAAATGGGGAGCTGCTCTATATGGATAAAAGCTATTATATCAGTTGTATGAATTTTATTCTATCTCCATTAACTTCCTGCTCTATTGAAACTTTCATTATTATTAAATTATCACTCAAAACTATCACAACTATATCAATTCCTGAAAATCTCATATTCAATCACTTAATAATATAAAATCAAATCAGCTTTTAGAAATTAAATAAATAATTAAGGAAAAATAGGTTACTTTCTTTGAAGAAGTTAAAATAAAACTAGGGGGAAGATAAAAGATGCTCAAGAGGCAACAAAATATACATTCTTCTCTTGTGCACATGGAATGTTTTCCAGAATAGACTACATGTTAGGTCATAAAACAAGTATCAATAAATTTAAGAAGACTAAAATGATATCAACCATCTTCTCTGACCACAATGGTATGAAACTAGAAAACAATTACAAAAAGAAACTGAATAACACTCAAACACATGGAGGCTAAATAACACACTACTAAGCAATGAATGGGTTAGAAATGAAATCAAAGAAGAAATCAAATGATACCTTGAGACAAATGAAAATGAAAACATAATGACTCAAAATCTATGGGACACAGCAAAAGCAATCCTATGAGGGAAATTTATAGCATACAGGCCTACCTCGAGAAATAAGAAAATTCTCTAATAAACAATCTAACCTTACACTTAAAGAAACTAAAAAAAGAACAGCAAAATAACTCAAAGTGAGTACAAGGAAGGATAAATATAATAAAGAGCAGATCAGAAATAAACAAAATAAATAATGAAAAATAATACAAAAGATCAATGAACCCAAAAACTGCTTCTTTGAAAAGATTTAAAAAATTAACAAATCTTTAGCCTGGCTTATCAAGAAAAAAAACAGAAGGCCCAAATAAAATCAGAAATGAAAGAGAAATGATAACTGACTCCACAGAAATACAAATAATTATAAGAAAATATTAAATATGCCAACAAAATGGACATCTGGAAGAAATAGGTAACTTCCTAGAAATTCCTTCTAAGACTGAATCGAAAAGAAAAAGAAAATCTGAACTAATTACTACCAACAAAATAGAATCAGTAATCAAAAAACTCCCAAAAAAACAAAAGTCCTGGACTAGATGGCTTCGCAGGTGAATTTTACCAAGCAGTCAAAGAATTAACACCTATCCTCAAACAGTTCCAAAAAATTCAAGAGGAGGGAAGCCTCCCAAACTCATTTTATAAGGCTAGCATTACCCTAATTCCAAAACTGGACAAAGAAACTACAAAAAAAGAAAATTATAAGCCAACATCCTAATGAACACAGATGCAAAAACCCACAACAAAACATTAGCAAACCAAATTCAGCGAAACATTAAAAAAGATCATACACCATGATCAAGTGGGATTTATTTCTTGGATGCAAGGTTGATTCAATATCTGCAAGTCAATTAGCATGATACATCATATTAACAAAATAAAGGATAAAAGTCATATGATCATATCAATATATGCAGAAAAAGCATTTGACAAAATCAATTTATGATAACAACTCTGAGCAGAGTGGGAATAGGGGGCATGTACTTCGATATAATAAAGGCCATTGATGACAAACCCACAGCTAACACTCAATGGTAAAAAGCTTAAGATCAGAAACAAGTCAAGGACGTCTACTTTCACCACTTTAATTCAACATAGTATTGGGAGTCCCAGTCACAGTAATCAAATAAGAAAAAGATATAAAAGACATCCAAATTAGAAAGAAAAGTAAAACTGTGGTAAAGCAAGCCCTAAAGATTCCAACAAAAAAAAAAAAAAACGATTAGGACTGATAAATAAATTCAGTAAAGTAGCAGGATACCAAATTAATATTCAGAAAATTGGTGCATTTTTATACACTAATAACAAACTAACAAAAAGAGAAATTAAGAAGACAATTCCAAAAAGCATGGCAGTGTGAGAGGTCCCCTTAATTTCTCCCCTTGAAGTTCCAACAAGTTAAAGAGCTATCATTCAACAAAGGATTCCCTGCTCAACACACAAATATGTTTGAGAGATCTGCATATTGAAATATCTGAAGGTGGGTGAATTGGAGCAAACAGAGGAGGAGGGAAGGGAAAAGAGCAGAGACAAGTGCCAGGGATGCAGTCCAGAGCTCATTGTGGGTCTTGGAACAAAGAAGGAATCAGGCTGCAAGTGCACTCTCTGTAGCCCTGAGCATTCCTGCCTGAGTGATCAGAACATACTAAGATTGAAACCAATTAGCAGGGCATAGATGGAATGCAGAAGTGTGACAGCTGTGTTCTGGCAGTCATCATTATCAGGCAGAAAACAAAGCCTGGCAGCCTTCTCTTATCCTCCAATAGCTCACCTCCCTGTACCTTCCTAGAGCTAGCAGTGGGTCCTATAAGAAACTGTAGCAGTAAATGTCAAATTACAAAGGACATCTACAGTCCTGAGAACTGGAGAGACAGTTCCTAAGTATCAAATGCACACTGCAGCTTATTTTAGTGACAAAGGTGGAGACACAGAAGTGAGGCAGCCACTATTATAAGAAGGAGAACAAAGCCAAACACACCAATGGCCTCTCTCAGTCTACCTTGCCCCCACTCATCTACGTTGATCTCAGCAGGAACACCTAGGGTACCTCAGGCAGCACAGTACTATGTCTGGCTGCAGGGATAGCACCAGGATATCATTGGTGCAGAATCCCATCACATTATTTCACGGTTGTGGTGCCTGAGGTGACCTTGTCACAGAGGAGAGATCTACTTTCCCAGGGCATACAAGGTATCTTTCACTGCCTAGTAGAAATCTAAGAATCTGGAGCAGTGTAAGAGAAAATAAAACACTTACACTCCAAGGCCAACTATTGGACAACAAAAGAAAGACCTCTTCTTATCAACCTACTAAACAGGTATCACTCTTAAGAAAAAAAAAAAAAAAGCAGAGTTCATTACCATCAATGCTTAAGTGGAGAAATAATCCATCAAATACCATAAACAGCCAAGTTCACAAGGCAGTCCAGAAAGATCTCCAGAATATACACTTAAAGACATGGAAATATGAGACTTAAATAACAGAGAATTCAAGATAGCAAAAAAGCCAATGAGATTTAAAAAAAAAACTCAAATAGGTAGTTTAATGAATTCAGAAATAAAATCAATGAACGAAATACTTTATCAAAGAGATTAAAACTTTTTAAAAAAATTAATAGAATTTCTGGAGGTGAAGAATTCAAGATAAAGAATGAATAACGAGCTTAAAAAATAGAGCTGACCAGACAGAGGAAAATATTAGTGATAGCAAAGACAGAAATCTGGAAATAACACAGATGGAAAAAGAGAGACTTGAAAGTGAAAAAAAAAAAATGAAAGAACTCGACAAGAACTGCTCCATCAGAAAGAGAAATATAAGAGTAAAAGAAAAGTGAAAAATCTCTACAAGTACTATCTGACTTCTTCAAAAAAAGAAATATATGAATAATAGGTATACCAGAAGGAAAAGAGAGAGAGAGAGAGAGAAGGGAACAGAGAGCCTATTCGAACATGTAGTTGAAGAGAACTTCCTAAATCTTTGGAAAGAACTAGATGCTTGACTCTAAGAAGCAAACAGAACACCTAATTACCTTATTCCAAAAATGCCTTCTCCAAGGCACATTATATTAAAAGTATCAAAAATGACAAAGAAAGAATTCTCATAACAGCCAAGGAAAAGAAGATGGTAATATATAAAGGAAATCCCATTAGATTATCATTGGATTTTTCAGCTGAAACTCTACAAGCTAGGAGAAATGGAATCAAATATTTAAACTATTGAAAGAGAAATTACCAGCCAAGAATAATATATCCAGCAAAGTTATCCTTTAGATATGAAGGAGAAATAAAAATCTTTTCAGACATACAGAAGCTGAAGAAATTTTCTATCATAAGGCCCACATTATAGGAAATACTGAAGGGGGTTATTCTACCTGAAACAAAAAAACAAAAGGACACAAAGTTATGAGTAGGATAACTAACAGACTGACAGAAGTAGGAAATAGCAATCTTTATTCAGAGTAGGGTACTTACATGTAAATATAACATAAAGGTTAAATGAAGTAAAAACATTTTTCAAAAAAGAAAGAGAAAGACATTAGTTACTACAACTCAAAAATGAACTCACAGCATAAATAGGGATAACTTGTGACAATGAAAACATAAAAGGTGAAAGGTCTGAATTTGCAAATGAGAATAGAGTTAAGATGTATGCAGAAGAAAAAAGACTAATATGAAACTTTCCTTTACTTAAACTTAATGGTAACCACACACACACAAACATACACACACACACACACACACACTCACAAATCCAGAACTGAGACATATAACATAAAAAAGAGAAAACAGAGGGGAAAAGATAACAAAAGATAAAATGGCTGTAGGAAATCCTCATACATCAATAATCACCCTGAATAGAAATGAATTGAACTCAACAATAAAAAGGCACAGAGTAGCAAATTGGATTATAAAATAAAACACAACCATATGTTGTCTTCAAGAGACACAATGAGCTGTGAGGACAAACAAACTCATAGTAAAAGGATGGAAAACAATATTCTCTGTTTTGGCAAATGGCATTCAGAGAAAAGTGAGTGTAGCCATCCTTATAACTTATTAAATAAACTTCAAGATAAAAAAAGTAACAAGAGACAAAGATGGATATTTCATAATGATAAAGGGGATAGATAGTACATCAAAAGACATAACACATCAATAAATATGCTCTCAATCAGGGAGCACCAAAATATATAAAGAAACTACTAACTGAACTAAAGGGAAAAACTGATGAAAACACATTTATAGTAGGGGACTTAAATACTCTATTGACGGGTATGAATAGATCCAAACAAAAATCAATAAAGAAATATTGGCCTTAAATGACACATTAGACCAAATGAACATAATCTATATTTATAGCGCCTTTCATCCCACAACACCAGATTACACATTCTTCTCTAGTGCACATGGAACATTCTCAAGGATAGACCATATGTTAGAACACAAAACTAGCCTCAACAAATTTAAGAAGATTAAAATCAAATTAATCATATTCTCTGGCCACATGTTTTAAAATTGGAAATCAACTGAAAAAGAAAGCAGGAAAAACCACAAATATGTGGAGGTTAAACAACATGCTACTTAAGAATGACTAGGTCAAAGAAGAAATAAAAAGAGAGATCAAAAGATAAATAGAAACAAATGAAAATGACAATACCACATATCAAAATTTTTGAGTTATAGTAAAAGTGGTAATAAAAGGAAAGTTTATATTATTACAGGCCTATCTCAAGAAACAAGAAAAAAACAACAAAGTCAGCAGAAGGAGTGAAATAATAAAAATTAGAGAAGAATTAAATGAAATAGAGAACAAACTGACTACAGGGGAAAAAATCAATGCAACAAAGAGCTGGTTCTTTGAAAACGTTAATAAAATTGACAAACCTCTGGCTAAATTTACTAAGGAAAAAATAGAAAAAACATGAATAAACAAACTCAAAAATAAAAGAGAAATTACAACAGCCACCACAGGAATACAAAGAATTATGCAAGAATGCTATGAAAGAATATATGCCACCAAATTCAGTATCCTAGAAGAAATGGACAAATTCTTAAAACTATACAACCCTCCTAAACTTAATTGTGAAGAACTGAAAAATCTAAATAGATCTATCAACAGGAAGGAAATTTTAACAATCATCAAAAATCTCCCCAAAGTGCAAGTCCAGATGGCTTCATTAGTGAAGTCTACCAAACATTCAAAGATAATTTGATGCCTTTCCTTCTCAAACTCTTACAAAAAATGGAGAAGAGGCAATAATTCCTAACTTATTTTATGAGGCCAACATTACCCCTAACACCAAAACCTGTTAAGAATAACACACACACACACACACACACACACACACACACACACACACACAAACTACTGATCAATATCTGATGAAGACAGATGCAAAAAGCATAAACAAAATACTAGCGAATTGTATATAACAATACAATAAAAAAGTATACGTCACGATCAAGAGTGGGGTTTATTCCAGTGGCACAAGAATGATTCAACATATATAAATTGATCAATGTGACACAGCACATAAAAAAGGAATAAAAATCATATGACCATATCAATAGATATAAAAAAGCATTTGACAAAATACAGCATCCATTTATGATTAAAACACTTAATAAAATGAGTATAGAAGGAAAGTACCTCAATATAATAAAGGCTATATATGACAAATCCTCAGCTAATATACTACTTAATGATAAAAAACTGAAAGCTTTTTCCTCTAAGATCATGAACAAGACAAGGATGAACTTTCTTATCATTGTTATTTAATACAGTATTGGAAGTCCTAGCCAGAGCAATCAGGCAAGAGAAAGAAATAAAAGGCATCCAAAGTGAGAATGAAAAAGTCAAATTGTCACTTTTTGCAGGTGACATGATTCTCTACATAGAAAACCCTAAAGACGCCACCAAAAAAACTATTAGAAACAATAAACAAATATAGTAAAGTTGTAGGATATGAAATTAACATACAAAAAATCCTTGCATTCCTATAAACTAACAATGAAATTTCAAATTAAAGACAAAATTCCTTTTGTAATTGCAATAAAAAAAGATAAAATACCTAGGAATAAACTTAACAGAATATAAAGGACCTATATACTGGAAAGTATAAGACATTATTAAAAGAAATTGAAAAAGACACACATACATAAATGGAAAGATAGTTTATTTTTATAGATTGGAAGAATCAACATAGATCAAAATGACTATATCAACCAGAACATACAGATTGAATGCAATCCCCATCAAAATCCCAATGGTGTTTTTTAAAGAAATAGAACAAAAATTATCATATTTGTATGGAATCACAAAGCAACAGCCAAAGCAATTCTGAGAAAAAAGAACAAGGCTGGAGATATCATACTGCCTGACTTCAAATTCTACCACAAAGTGACCATAATAAAAAGAACATGGTAGTGGCAGAAAAACAGACACACATATCAATGAAACAGAATTGAGAACCCAGAAATAAACCCCCATGTATGTGGGCAAATAATTTCCTACAAAGGAGCCAAAAACATATAATGAAGAAAAGAAAGTGTCTTCAATAAATGGTGCTGGGAAAATTGGAAAGCCACATGCCAAAGAACGAAACTAGTCTGCTATCTGTCACCATACACCAAAACTAACTGAAAATGAATCAAAGACCTAACCATTAGACCTGAAACAATAAATTACATAGAAGAAAACATAGATACTAACTCATGGATCTTGGTTTTAGAGAGGATTTTATGAATTTGACATCAGAGGCAAAGGATGTAAAATCAAAAGTAAATAAATGGAACTATATTAAACTAAAAACCTTTTACACAGCAAAAGAACTACCTGCAAAACAGGGGCAACCAACTGAATAAGAGAAGATATTTGCAAACAATGCTTCCAATAAGGGGCTAATATCCAAAATATGCAAAGAACTTATACAACTGAACAACAAAATAATAAACAATCTAATTAAAACACCAGCAAAGGACCTGAGGAGACACTTTTCCCAAGAAGAAATACAAACAGCCAACAGGCATATGAAGAGAGAAGAGATGCTCAACTTCACTAGCTATTAGGAAAATGCAAATCAAAAACATAATGAGATACTACTTCATACCCATTACAATGGCTATCATCAGCAGGACAGGTAATAACAAGTGTTGGAGAGGTTGTGGAGGAAAAGAAACCCTTATACACTGCTGGTGGGAATGTACATTGGTATAGTCACCATGGAAAACAGTATGGGGCTGAAGAAGGTGAAAGGATTAAGAAGTGCAAATATGTAGATACAAAATACTCATAATTCTATTCTTAATTTTTTCCTTAAAAAATTAAGAATAGAATTACCATATGACTCAGCAATCTCTCTTCTGGATATCTACCCCCAAAATTTAAAGACATATACCCCTATTCATTGTAGCATTATTCACGGTGGCCAACAAAGGAAACAACCAAAGTGCCCTTCAATAGATAATTGAATAAAGATGTTGTACATATATACAATGGAATGTTACTCAGCCACAAGAAAAGATGAAAAACTGCCGTTTGCAACAAATTTGGGGTGGTGAACTTGTACACTTGAAATCTATTTGACTTTATTAACCAATGCCACCCTAATAATTTTAATTAAAATAAATTAATTAAATAAATAAATATAAATTAAGAAAAAAGATATGGAAGCAAATTAAGTGCTCATCAATAGATGATTGTATAAAAAAATAGTACATACACACAACGTAATATTACACAGCAATAAAAAAGAATAAAAAATTACCATTTGTGGCAACATAAATGGACCTATAGGGTATTATGTTAAATGAAATAAGTCAGACAGAGAAAGAAAAATACCATATGTTTTTTGTATGTGGACTCTTAGAAAAGAGACAAAATTAAAGAACAAATAAGAAGCTGACTCATAGATACAAAGAACAAACTGATAGTTGACAGATGGGAGGGAGGTTGGGGCTGAAGAAGGTGAAAGGATTAAGAAGTGCAAATATGTAGATACAAAATACTCATGGAGATATAAAGTACAGCTTAGGGAATATAGTAAATAATATTGTAATAACTATGTATGGTGCCAGGTAGTTATTAGACTAATCGGGGAGATCACTTCAGAAATTATATACATGTCTAACCACTATGCTGTATACCTGAAACTAATATAAAATAATATTTATTTTCAACAATAATTTAATTTAAAAAAAAAAAGTCAAAGAAAGCTATCTAAATGTGGAAGAAAAAGTTATATTATGAAAACAATAGTAATTAAAGAAGAGTGCAGCCAGTATGTTGGCATACTGGTAACAGAGGCCTTTCAAAATCATTAAGTATCTTGAGACTCACGATATTTTATCCTGGAGCAAAACATATTTTTACCCCATCTTGAAGAAATGTTTTGTTTATTTCCTAATGAATACAAGAATTTTATACTTATTTTTAATTATTTCTAATTGTTAGAGAATGTAACTCTTTTTCAGCAAATATATGATTCTGAACTTAAAACCTTATAAAATAAACTTTCAGTAATATTTTTTTGTGGGATGACATTAAGTCAATTCTTCAAACATACTGGCTTCTGCATCTGTTCCTTCTTTCATTTTTATTGTCTCAATACCTCTGACCCTCATCTGAAATCTTGAGCTGCAGTGACCCTCTGCTCCAACCTGGGCTACTATTTTACTCTATTCATAGCTCTGGATTGGTTATGAGATCATAAAGATCTCTTTTCTCAAAAAGTTTCTAAAGCCCCTGTTGACAATAGGATAAGGCCAAATTCTTTAAAATGACATATAAGGATCTCCATACAAAAGCATCATCTTACAATCCTTGAATTAACCTTCTTGTTCTTCTGCAACTAATTTGATGCCTTCCTTTAACTAATCCCCTTTTAAATCAAGAAGAAGTAAACAACCAGAATAAACTAATAACTAAGGAAGAATTTTAAAGGGCTTTCAAAAAAGTTTTCCATCCATTCAAACAGATGTAGTGCTGCAATGTGAAATAATTTTAGAAGAGAGTTATTTAAACTTTCAAAGAACAAAAAAAATTCAATCCTAAAAGGTATATTTCTAAGGAAAAAAAAAGATAGAAGGCATAATTCATTTTGAGAAAGTAGCCAGATCCTGAAATCTGACTATGAAACTAGTGAACAATCTTACTATGAATATGAAGATGAAAAATCTTAAAGAAAATAAAGGCGAAGAGAATTTAGTATAGTTTAATAATATTCTATCTAAAAATATATGGCCAAAAGGCATTTATTTTTCAAAATTGACATGAGATTCTTAGAAGTAGATCACAGCAGAAAAAAAAATTAAACAGGAATAAAAAGATACTCCCTTGAAATAATTAAAGAACAAATGGCTCAAAATTACAACAATATTTTTTTTAGTAAAAGCCAAAGTAATTATCATTAAATTCAAATGATGAAGATTCCTATTATCATTAACATTATTGTTAAGTTAAAATCAATGCAATGATAAAAAATTGGGAGATTAAGGTAGAACAAAAATAGTAGTACAGGAAACACCAAATCCCCATCCTTCCATAAAGGCAATAAATAAGCTGGCGTAAACTCTCCGAAATGTTTTTTTGAATTCTGGGTTCTAATTAAAAACTTAAAATAACCAGGGAAATGCTTAATCAAGGGCGAAATCCTGCTAAATCTGGGGAAGAGAGCTCTGTGGTCTTCTAACTTACTCCATTCCTCACTCCCATTTCCCAGTTTATTAGCGGCCTTGGGACCACAATCTGCATTCCTGGGGAAGGTTATTAGTACAAGAGGGAGCAATACAAATCCTATTCTTAAATAATTGTTCACTGCAGCATTATTCATCATGGCCAAGACATGGAAACAACCAAAGTGTTCATCAATAGATGATTAGATAAAGATGTGGTACAAATATGCAATGGAATATATATCCTCAACCATAAGAAAAGATGAAATACTGCCATTTACAACAACATGGATAGATCTTGAGATTATCAAGCTAAGCGAAATAAGTCAAACAGAAAAAGTCAAGAACCATATGATTTCAACCATATGTGGGATTAAAACTGATAATCGCAAATGAATAAGACAAACAGAGACTCATGGACACAGACGACAGCTCAGTGGTTACCAGAGTAAGAGGAAAAGAGGAGGTAAATAAAGGTAAAGGGTGTAAAATATAAGATGAGGGAAGAGATTTGACTTTGGGTGGTGAACACACAATGCAATATACATATGACATATTATTGATTTGTACACTTGAAACCTATATAATTTAATTAACCATTGTCACCCCAATAAATTTAATTAAAATAAATTAAAATATTGGGTCAAAAAATGAATAAATAAAACTTAACAATTGTTAAAAAATTGTGGCTATGTGATTTGCCCCTCTGGTGAATCACTGAAGGATTGGCTCTAAGGTTTCTCTTTGCTTTATCTGTCTTGGCACTTTTCCAGGGCTCCCTACCCTCTAGTGGTACCAGAGGGTGGGGAGGAGGTAGACGAGATAAAGGGGGTCAAATATGTGGTGACGGAAAGAAATCTAACTATGGGAAGTGAACACACAATGTAAATATATATGCCTTACTGTTAAAGCGTACAGCTGAAACTTTGAATATTGATAACGAATTTCACCATAAAAAATAAATAAGTTAATTAATTAATTAATTAATTAATTTTTAAAAATCACGAGTGAAAAGATAAGCAGATATGACCATACACATTTTTTAAAACTCTTCAAAACAAAACTTAGATTAAAAGAAAAGCAACAAAATGAGAACTGTTTCATGCACAATAAAGTTGAAAAAACAAAGGTTAATGTCAAAGTTACAATATTATAGAAATCTATATAAACAGTTCTCTATACTCAGTACTCAGTAAATACAAAGGACATAAAAAAGAAAAAAATAATAATACAAGGAACAAAAATGTAGACCAAATTTTAAAAGTTAATAATGTAAGTAGTATTTAGAGAATGCTAACAAATTTTTAAAAAGACCAAAAAAAAAGAAAATACTAATGAAACTCTAAATTGTCATTTTATGCCTATTAAAGTAAATTAACCACCATTTTACACTATAGGTAAAGATTTCCATTCATTGGTAGCATGGAAAATCAATTTACTGTTTTTAAGGGGCTGACTGGTATTTTAAGAAATTTTCCTTCTGAGAAAGTACTTCTAAAAAATACTATAATTTCAAACATCTCATATAAAATAATTCTCACCTTGCTTGAGAATTTTGGGGATCTACATTTAGCAAGGCTGTAAAATCCTGTATGGCTGCATTCCAGTTTTCATTTTCATAGTAAAACAGTCCGCGTTTCAATAATGCATCTATTCTTTTGGGATCATAAAAAATACACTGCATGGGAGGAAGGGTGGAGAGGAGACACAAAAACATAACACATAATTTTTAAAAAGGTATATAAACCCATAGCAAATTAAATAGATTACACGACTGTTTTTAACTTCAGATTTTTTAAGCAAATTTAAGATGCCAAACTGAAAATTGCATTTAAAGACCGTATCTTTAGGAAATCTATTCATCAGCAAATTCTAGAAAAGGGAGATTTTATAAGAAAGAAAGAAAAGAAAACAGCATAGACAAGCAGCCAAGGTTTTTGCCCACTGAAATTTTCACTGGTAAAATTTCATAAGTCACTTGTTCAATTAGAGTAGCGTTATATCTGATCTATCAATTTTATTCCAATTATATCCCTAAAGATAACACATATTGACCACATCAAGGCTGATTCAATCAAATCAGATGTGAATTAATCTACTCCTGAAAACTGTAGAGACAAATGAATTGACATTGGCATGGTTCATTCATTTCACTTTGACATACAAGGCAATAGAGTGAACAAACTAAATCATTGTCTATTCAGTTGTAAAGCTCTTCATCTACTGATAATTGAGCAGGGGGGAACTGAAGCACAAAGATTTCTAAGTATTTTTAAAACAGGCAAAAAAAAAAACTAAAAATTTTGAAGTTCATTTGACCTCAAGTTGGTTTAGTCAATTGGTCAATTTTTTAAACTATTAGTTAATTTAAAATAAGTCAATTTAAATAATTAGTCAATTAAATTAGTCAGTTTTTAAACTATTGATGCCAGATGGAGGAAACAAACAGAATAGATAGTCTAATGATTTCAATATCTTCAAAAGAAAATATTGAAATGATTTTTTTCTACACCAGAAATTACCAAGACTAACAATAGTCCCTTGAAGTAAAATAATGTCAAGTATGTGGCTAACATCATGGATTAAGAAACAGAGCTGCTGGGAAAGAGGAAAGATGACTTATTTAAATAATTTATAAATTTTCAATTGTACTATGAACCAAGAATTTAGAGTTAAAAGTCAGATCAAAGTTATAATTCTGCTGAAATCAGGGGAATATTTTGCCTGACTCTAGCCTCAAAATATAATTTAGCTAAAAGTTCACTTCCTCAAGGGAATTCCCTGATATCCCACAACCAAATATAAATTACCCAGCCTCATCATTTTTATTTCCTTCATAGAAGTAATTGTAATTTGTAATTATATATTTATGTATTTCTTTCTTTAATATCTGTCCTTTAAACAATAGGCTCCATGGAAACATGAAATATGTTCGTTTTATTCATTAAGATTTATTTACTACATTTTAGAGTACCTTAGTCAATAAAGATTTCTGAATGAATGAATGAACCCATGAGCACAGCTTCTTTGAGATGAGATAGATTTGCTGCAGAAGAGAATCAGCTATGTCTCAAGAGTTAAGTGGAGAATGATTTGATTTTCTCTCTCGTTGAAGGAAAGAAACAATTTTAAAAGCATAAAACTACTGTTTTATGGTTCAAGCGGAGAAAGGTGGAAAAGTCAAGCCCTCCTCAGAGCTGTCTCAAATGCTCCCACAGCAAACTTTGTGATGTAAATCCATTCACTAATTATAATTTTAAAAATTTTGACTCAGCCATAAAAAAATGAGTGAAATCTTTCATTGGGACAACATGGATGGACCTAGAGAGTATTATGCTAAGTAAAATAAGTCAAACAGAGAAAGATAAATACCATATGATTTCACTTATATGTGGAATCTAAAAAAAAAAACAAAAAAATTTTAATTAATTAATTAATTAATTTAAAAAATGAACAAACAAAACAGAAACAAACTCACAGATACAGAAAACAAACTGATGGTTGTCAGATGGGAGGTGGCTTGTGGGGAATTGGTAAAAAAAAAAAAAAAAAAAAAAAAAAAAGAAGAAGAAAGAGTTAAGATACACAAATTGCCAGTTATAAAAACTGTCATAGGAGTGTAAGTGCAGCTTAGGGAATATAGTATTGATATAACCATGTGTAGTGTCACATGGGTAGTAAACTTAGCCGGGTGGTCACTTCATAAGTTATACAAATATCTAATCACCATGTTGTACGCCTGAGACTGATATAATATTGTATGTCAAATGTAATTGAGAAATAATTTATTTTTTTTAAATTGACATAGTGGTAATATCAATTCTAGTAATGAATGCTAGAGGTCCTAACCTATAATAAATTAATTTTGATTATACAAGATATGTGAAAAAAATTCAACAAATGCTGTAGTATTAGATTGAGACCATGATCTAAAACATATAAATGGGAGCATTATATGTGATACAGCTTACTTTTGAAAAGTCATCAATGGCCAGTACTTTGTTTGTTATTTCATACATCTCACCCCTCCTGAAATACATATCAGCATCCATGGGCTTGCATTTAATTGCCTGCGTATAGTTTAGAATCGCCAAAGTAAAGTCGTTTTTTCTCCGAAAAATTTCTGCCTTTGACAAATATGCCTCTAAAAAATAATTTAAAAGGTAAAATTTAGTGTTACAGTCTTTTTATGAACTATAAAAACTGTTAAAGATTAATCCCTCTCTCTCTAAAACATTAGTTTTAGAATAATATTTCTCTATTATACTTTCTTAACCATTTAAAGTAAGGATTTGTTGTTGTTGTTGTTGTTGTTGTTGTTGTTGTTGTTGTTGTTTTAATTTCATCAGTGCAAAATTTGTTCTCCGAGTCTAGATAATACTTATTAATGCTTAAAATCATTTTCAACTTCAATTCAAAGTAACAAAAATTAACTATACCTTTTTGTATGTCTGAAACGTTTAATAATCTTTTAATGTTTATAGTGAAAAGTTAGATTTTAATAGCACGAAATTATATGGACTTTTAGCAGATATCAGCATAGATCAGAAAATGTTTATAAAGCTTGTGCTACATTTTAAGGGTATGTTGTGGATGCTGGGGATACAAAGATGAGTATGACATTTTCTCATTCGCCAAAAGTTCCACGTCAAACCGTTCTAGTCGATTAAATTATGTTCTATCAGGGCAAACATAGATTTCATCCAACTGAGAAGTCTTAGGAACACTAAAACTCTTGATTCAGAGATTTGTGGTCAAGAAAAGACTTGTGAATCACTCTAAAACTAAAATTTTTAAGTTCATATTCTTTTTGTGGGATGAATAGTAAGCAACCAATTTATTGTAATATATACCAAGGACATTAACATTTCAAATCATAATGAGTATTTTGAGAATAATTCAGGATCATACAAGTCTTAAATTTATAATATTACAATAAATTTAACTTATGAAAGACACAATCTGTTTGGAGACCTATGTCTCCTGGTTTATGTGTCTTTATAAAACCACTAAATCACCAAAGCTTAGGTAAAGATATAAAATAATTTTCTGCACAGATAACCCACCTGCATTATTTTTATTATATTTATTTATATAATTCAAGTCATCCAAAGCTTCACTAATTTTGTCTTGGAAAAGATAAATGAGATGTCGGTGCCAGTAGGCATTGAGAAACAATGGTTCCAAAAGTATAGCCTAGAAAATATACATATAAATTCAATTAAAGTTGATTTATTAAGGAAGATAGCCTGTCAAATTTCAAACATTAGAGATCTCGATTGTTTTGTTAAGTGTATGGTATAAAATAGTACCTCCCAATCTGATAAACAAAATCTAGTATTTTTAAGATTTATTATTTGAAAATGTCAATAAATATAATTTTTATAATCACAAATATACAATACAAATTCATTGTTCAAAATTTTAGTAAAAACTATTATTTAATTATATACAAGTATAAATTGTAAATAGTTATTTTGATTAAATAAAACTTACTTCCTGTAGATCATTCATGGCACTCTGTAACTTTCCCAGTTTCCTATAAATAGCTCCACGTCTACAGTATAAAAATGCAGGATATATTTTTTTATGACTTATTTCTTCAGTCAAGATCTTCACTTCGGATTCATAATGTTTAATGATGTCTGGAGGAAGACTAGATGTCAAAGAATCACTCAGTTCTAGTTTTGGTGGTTCTTTCACTTCTTCAGACAAGTCTTTTGGAACAAATATTTTAACAACTTTCTCTCTTGCAGTTGTCTTCTGAGGTTTATGCTTAGAGAATAGATCAACAACCCATGTTTTAGGATCAGTATTTTCTGGAATTCCTCCCCGACTTTGGGCAAATTTGTCAAAATCTAAACACGATGGTAGGCTGGGACATTGAAGTGGACGTTCATATAATGGAATTTTCAGCAAATATTTCTTCTGTCCAGGAAGGATTCCATGAGACATTGATCTAGTTTTTAAAAGAGTGATTTTTAAATTACAGAAACATAATTATTTTTATAATCAATAAATCAACTCAGCCACAAACAAATCTATTTCTCTATTGTGCATCAGGGTTGCTAGAGATTTGTTAAACACAGATTTCTGGATTTTGTGGACACAATTACCAAAATAAACCACAGGGACACATTGGTAATCACAGAATTTTAACTCACAAGGATCTGTAGCAATAACTAAAAAACTATAGGTCCTTAGGAATGAGGTATATGGGTAGGCTTCTAAGGTGTTCTTTCATTTACATAGGTGAAAAATTTCTAGGTCTTCTGAGTATATGCCTAACTAGCTTCAGTGGTTACCCAGCTCTCAGACATAAGTCAATTCACAATTCAAAACCTCCCATTTGACAGGAAGGCCAGGCAGGTCACACTAAGGAAGGATCTTATTATGTGGCCTATGTATAGGCCACATAATATCTGAGAAAGATTAAAAATGCAAACCTTCTGCAGGTTATGAGATACTGGCTCTAAACTTATGCTGATCCACAGATAGATACCCACTGTGAATGCCACTGAAATCCATCAACCTAATTAGGGAATTATGAAGGTTGAGTAGTAGAAAGAATCTTGGCCTGAAACCACCTAACAGCAGATCTTGTGAGACATGGACCCATCCTGTAATAATTTCCCTATTCCCAGAATGCATAGTGGGAATGAATCAACTTAATAACTGCATAAGCTATAACCTGAGGGAGATAATAGCAGTAAAGGTCGAGTGGAAATTTCTGGACTGTCCCCATTCTATCTTATACCACCATCTACCAAGACAGTATACTAAATGTAATACCTGACCATGGGGGACTAAGTGGCACTAAGGAAAATATGTCACCTCCTGCTTGTAGACAATAAATTCTCCCTCTCTTGGAGGTATAACAGAGCAAGATGAGCTGAGTAAACCAGGACTGAGACCAAAGATTCACTTTCAAGAACAAAGTTTAGAAGTTGGATGGTAGAAGTCAGGGCTTATCACTTTAGGGGATAAATGTGATTAAAGCTTAAAGTTCTGATATAAAATGGAAAGAAGGATATATCTGTGTTAACCAAGTTAAGATTAGTGAACAAATATCTCAAACTATAGAAATAAATTATTTTTAAAGTTATTCATACACTTGTTTTAAAATAACAATTATTTCATAGCTACATTTCTGTGGTAAATTAAAGATTTTTCAAAGAAGTTAGGAAAGCTGTACTGTCTTAGAACAATAATCCCAGTTTATTCTACTGCCTTCACCAAAAGGCTCATCCTGTGGCTCCTGTTGGCAGTCTATACAAATTTCCAATTCAGTTATTGAAAAGTAAATAAGTCTCTTCAAATGGTTAAACTTTATAATCAAAATGATAAATGGTCAGTAAGCAGTAAAATGGTCAGTGAAGCAGTGTTACATCACTTATATCCTTTGTATAGAAGTCACTTTGTTCATGGCCAAAATGGTGCTGTATATTATCTTTTCTCGGATGGTGAAGATTCATAACATTTTGAAAAGAGAAAATGCATCAAAAATGTATAAGCAATCTTCTGGTTCTGATCTAAAACATTTGCCAACTTAGAAAAACCCACCTAAAGTGTTCTAAAGATGAGCTAACAAAAAAACTTCCAGCTATTATATTTGTTGCAGGGGAATCTTAAGGAAAAGTAGTGTGCGGAGAACTCGGGACTTGACTTTAAGGCAGTCTCCACCAGGGTTGATCTCTGTTCCACTCTGTCACTCACACTTACATAAGGTTACTCCCCAGTCTTCTGAGAGATGACAATAAGTCACCACACCAAAATATAATGAACTCTTTTTCAGAACCAGCAAGTCTTTATAAGAATAAAATGAACAAAGCACATGACTTTTATCACCAGGAATGACTTTACTTTTCAAAAGGGCATAAGTTTAATGAATTTTTGTCATCTGGAGATACCTAAAGAGAAACAAAGCCCAGAGATTTTTGAAAACTATTTCATACAGCACTGGGTTATAAGAAAGTTATGTCTTGAATACTTATGACCATACCTGGACTTTAAGCTGTTGTTATTTTAAGTCTCTCCATATTTTTAAACACGCTAGATACTATTACCTCCAAGGAGAAAAATTATTTCTTTGTGTTAATCTCTGAATTAGATCTCATAACAAAAAAACAGTTTGTCTATATAATTTATTACTCAATTCAACACTTTAAAATTTAAAAATGATTAAATTTCAGCAAATTTTCAAACTGGTGGTATCTGGAGCCTGAGTAGGGTTTCCGTCCTAAATTACTTCAGAAAAATAACTTAGTAGATTTTCTTTCTTTCTACTAAAAGATTTCATTTAGCCATTAAATTGACTTAGGCTTACTTCATATCCTTAAATCAGCCCCACTATTAAATTATAGTTTGAACTATTCACATATTTATGCTATTAAATAGCTGTATGTTAAAAAATAAGAGATTATCCTTTAGCTAAGAGTTCAGTATATCTTCAGTGTTCAGTAAAATAATAACTTCAATGGGTGAAATTATAAAATTAAGGCCCAAACCACAATGTATTTCTTAAACTATAACAATTATTGATTAAACAGGACCTTTTAAGAATTTTTGGAGATTTGGATAACTCTTCCAACACCATTGTAACTCTACGGAGTTTCCATCCTTTCTTCCATTTTATTTTCTTCTTCTTGGGATAAACAATGTAACTAATGCCAGCTTTTTTAGATGCTTCAACAAGAGAGACAGACAGATCTGTCACACTGTAATTGTCCTGAATGGTATCTAAGATGGTATCTATATTTTCTTTTATGATGGGTTCCTCAGTTTCACTTAGCTCAACCATCTGACGACGCTCCAATTCCTTTGCTTTTTGAAACATCACCTCTTTTATATTGTTTTGCATGTTATCTTTAATCTCTAGTGGAGCTATGGTCTCCTCCTTCCTTAACTCAACAGCAGATTTTACTCTCTTATTGAAGAAGAAACAAATAGGCAGAAAAAATATAAAATCAATTTAGTTGCTGTACATATAAAATTAATTCAGTTACAATTACTATTAATGTAGTCTGGTCACTACTGAAAATTTTATATCATGCATTCCTGATTTTTTCCAAAAGTCAGTCTATAAAGTTAATAATAGGTTAGTTAAAAGAAAGTACTATAATTTGATTGGTCAAACAACATTTAGTTAGCTATAAAGTAGCTATAAAGTAGATATATAAACACTATAAAGTAGATAGGCATTAACTATTATTTTCTATATTCTTAATTAAAAGAGAATGTTTATACATATCCAAATAAAGTTCACACTCTACTTTACCTTTTAATGCAAAAAATGGGTAATAGACAAAAATGATTAAAATGCCTTATCTTATAAAAGAAAATTGTGAATCTATTTTCAAAAGCTCTTTACCTACATTGACTTTCTATACAATAGTATTCAAATATCCTCTACAATAATTTTCAATTCAGTGTTTATAAGCTTAAGTAATAGAATTAAAGACTAATATTTATTTTATTTAATATTATAGAATCAACTTAATTTAACAATAATATTAATATTATAATATTAATCATTATTAATAATTAGCAGTCACTATGCATTAGTACTTGAAACTCTAACAGCACTCATTACTAGTAAAAGAGATTAATTCCAATCCTTTGTTTAGCATTTCTAGCCTAATGAACTATTGTCAGTAAATTAACGGCATTTAGTTTTTTGCCAATAAATAATAATTTGTTTTAGATATGTTTTTCATTATAGTGAATTTAGGCTCAAATTCCAAACATAACAACTTCATACAAGCTAGTTATATATTTTAAGATGTACCAAATATATTAGAAATATTTATCCTCCATGACTTACTATACTTCCCCTATCTCAAGAAACTATATGTTAACTCAGTACATAATTAGAATAGAAAATAGAGAAGTAAATAAACAATGGAATATATGTATGTATGTATGTATATGTAAATATCAAGAAATATAAACACATATATATATATATATATATTGGAAAAACATATATCTGAAAATATGTAGAATATAAGATGCTCATATTCTCACTTGCTGTCTAGATATAAATTACAGAGTGGCTATATACAGCTGTGTAGAATAGTCTGTAAGAAATCACTGACAGAATCTATAACTATAGAGCAGAGCTGCCAGAATAGGTTTAAGTTTTTGTTTCCAGCTTTACTGAGATATTATTTACATATAACATATGTAAGTTTAATGCATACAACGTCATAATATGATACATGTATTATTGTGAACTAATTACCACAATAAGGTTAGTTAACACTTCTATACCCTCACATAATTACCATTGTTTTTATATGGTAATAACATTTAAAATCTACTCTCCTAACAACCTTCAAGTATATAATAATAGTATTGTTAATTATAGTCACCATGCTGTACATTAGATCCCCAGAATTTACATATGCTATACTCAGAAGTTTGTACTCTTTGATTAACAAAATCCCATGCCTCCCCTTTTCCTTCCAGCCCCTGGCAACAGCCATTCACTCTATGTTTCTCTAAGTTCTGCTTTTCTAGATTCCACATATAAGTGAGACCAGACAGTAATTATCTTTCTATCATTTATCATAATGCCACAAGGTCCATCTATGTTGTTACAAAGGGCAAGATTTCCTTCTTTTTCATGACTCATATTCTATTATGTATGTATGCATGTGGGTGTATACACACACACACACACACACACATACTATATATATATATATATATATATATATATATATATATATATATATATATATATAAAAGAAAATATTAGCAAACTGAATTCAACATTTCATTAAAAGGATCATACAATATAACCATGTGATATTTACCCTTTAGATGCAAAAAGGTTCAACACTCACAAATCAAAAATGTGATACATCCCGTTTATAGAATAAAAGATAAAGATCCTACAATCATCTCAATTGATGCAGAAAAGGAATTTGACAAAGTTCAACATCCTTTCATGATAAAAACTCTCAACAGATTTGGTATGGAAGGAAGAGAACTCAACAACAAAAAAAAAGACCACATATGACAAATCCAAAGCTAATATCATATTCAACAGTGTAAGATTGAAAGATTTGACACTAAGATCAGGAATAAGACAGAAGTACTGATTTTGTCCCTTTCATTCAACATAGTACTGTAAGTCTTGGCTAGAGCAATTAGAAAAGAAAAAGTGAAAAAAAATCGAAATCAAAAAAGAATTCAAATTGTCTGCTTGTGAAGAAGATATAATCTTATATAAGAAAACTGTAAAGACTCCACCAAAAAACTATTAGAACTAATTGATAAACCAGTGAAGTTGCAGGTTACAAAATCAACATACAAAAATCAGTTGCATATCTCTACACTAACAATCATCTGAAAAATAGAGTAATCACATTTACAATAGCATCAAAAATATTTAGGAATAAATTTAACCAAGAAGATGAAGGATTTTTACAATACCTAGATGAAAGAAATTGAAGGAGACACAAATATATGGAAAGATATCTCAAGTTCATGAATTAGAAAAATTAGTATTTTTTAATGCCTGTACTACCCAAAGCCATTTATTAATTCAACACAATCCCTAGCAAAAGCCCAATGACATTTTTCACAGAAATAGAAAAACAACACTAAAATTGTATAGAACTACAAAAGGCCCCAAATAGCAAAAGCAATCCTAAGAAATAAGAACAAGGTGGAGGCATCACAATTCCTTATTTCAAACTTTATTACAAAGCTACAGTAATAAAAACAGCATGATATTGTCATAAAAACAGGCACATAGACCAATGGAACAGAAATGAGACATATATAATATATCTAATCAATATTATACAAGAGACATATATATGTAATCAACTAATATTATACAAGACTCAAACATTAGACCTGAAACTGTAAAACTATTAGATTTTTTTAATATAACACTAAAAGTACAAGCAACAAAAGCAAAAATAAACAAGTAAGAATATATTAAACTAAAAACTTCTCCACTGCAAAATAAATGATCAGCAAAATGAAATGGCAACCTATGGAATGGAGAAAAATATTTACAAACCATCAATTTGATAAGGGGTTAATATCTAAAATATATAAGGAACTGTTACAACTCAATCGGAAAAAGCACCCAAACAATCTGATTAAAAAATGGGCAGAGGAACCAAATAGAGATTTTTTTTCCAACAAAGACTTACAAATGGCCAACAGGTTCATGAAAAGACGATCAACATCACTAAACATCAGGGAAATGCAAATTATAACCACAATAAGATATCACCTTACACATGTTAGAATCTCTAGTCTCAAAAGGACAAGCGACATCAGTGGTGAAGAAAAGGGAACCCTTGTGTACTGTTGATGGGAATGTAAACTGGTACAACCATTTTAGAAAATTATAAATGTTCCTCAAAAAATTAAGAATAAAATTACCATGTGATCCAGCAATTCCACTTCTGTGTATATATACAAAGGAAAAAAATATGATCTCAAAGAGGTAGCTGCACCCCCATGTTCTTTGTAGCATTATTCACAAGCCAAGATATAAATATATATCAAGATATAAATATATAGTATATATCTATATATACTATTCAGCCATAAAACAGAGGGATATCCCGCCATTTGCGACAATATGGATAAACCTTGAGGACATTAAATAAGTCAGTACAACAGAAAAAGGCAAATACTGTATGATCTCACCTATATGTGAAATCTAAAAAAGAAAAAACAAAAACAAAAATAATTTTTGAAAAACATAAAAAGCAGATTAGTTGGCTGCCAGAGCTGGAGAGTGGGGTATAGGCAAAAAGAGTGATGGCGGTCCAAAACATATAAATGTCCAGTTATAAAATAAATAATTTCTGAGGATGTAATGTACAGCTTGGTGACTATAGTTAAAATACTGTCTTAGATATCTAAAAGTTGCTAAGACTGTAGATCTTAAAGGTTCTCATCATAAGAAAAAGTGTGTAACTATCTGTGGTGATGGCTTATTGTAGTGATTATTTCAAAATATATACA
The DNA here is from genome assembly GCA_004027375.1 of Macroglossus sobrinus. NCBI lineage: Eukaryota > Metazoa > Chordata > Mammalia > Chiroptera > Pteropodidae > Macroglossus > Macroglossus sobrinus. The sequence continues at coordinate 208,627 of PVKZ01000549.1, forward strand.
AATCAAATCATTATGTTGTACCCCTAAAACTAATATAATGTTATATGTCAATTATTTGTCAATAAAATAAATCTTAAGAATAGTGTCAGTGTGCAGGATTACAAAGCAGAGGAATCAAAGAGTTAATAAAACAGGAGAATGTTAGAAATGAAATCGGAAGTAGGCTAAAGTTAGGCAGGTTAAAAGCATGTTAGCCAGAAAGAAATTTAAATTTGGGTGGTGAACACACAATGGAATATACATGTGACAAATATGTATTGAATTGTACACTTGAAACCTATGTAATTTCACTTACCCCAATAAATTTAATTTTAAAAAAAGCAAGTTAGAAGCAATTAATGTGGAGAATTAAGGAAGTTACTGTCAGATCTTGGGGAGAAAAAAAAACCTGGAGCTAGATGTCAATGCCACTGATGATGAGAACCAGTCTTTCAAAAATGCCTATAGAATCTTGGTGAAGAGGAATGTACATTTCATTTGGTAAGAGATATGGGTTTCAGTACTAGCTCTGCCATTTATCACTTTCTAACCTTTGCTTTTTCATGTATAAAATGTGTATCTGTCTCACCTTCCTTCTCATCAGGATATTATGAAGTTCAAGATTAAACTGGAATAGTGTTCATGATAATGTTTTCAAACTGTGAGCCTGATGTAAGTGTAGGTCAATAGTATAAATAATTTACAATGTACTAGGTAAAGTCAAAAAATGACTATGAGACACTTCCAAGAGTTGTTGAAATCTTACAATGCTACTACCAACCACAATCTTACATGGGCTAGCAAATACACACTCAAATCCAAACTTTAAATCTACTCTGGACGAATCAACTGACTACACTATTTCAGGAAAGCAAACAAACTAAATACATAGGTGGTGATAATTACTTGTAAAATAAACATTTCCTTGGAATAATAAAAAGTGAAAATTATCATACCTTTAATTGTGGAGACTGTGTGCTGAAACTTTTTTGAATATTTTCAAATGATAAAGATTTTTTTAGATAAAAAAGCTGAAATAATAAAATGATAATTATGCATTGACTTTAGATACTATGTGGTAAACTAAAATATCATATGACCAGTAAATATCAGTTGATCAATGGTAACTGTTTAGGTAAATTAACAAAATGCAGCAATATTAGTTAAAGCACAAGTTCCTACTGATTTTGAAGTCATTGAGTTCACAGAGAGAAGCAGAACTTAAAATCTGTCAATTAATTTTGAAAAGGTATAATAATGGAAACTATCCTGTTTTTTACAATACAACTGGATTAGCAAACACTTACCTAGTATCTGCTATGTGCAAGATGCTATGCTGCAAAACTTTCCAGTTGGTATAAGGGGCACAAGTATGTGTGAATGTGCCAAAAATACACTAAGCCATTAACCCTCTTAGCCCTAGGGCTGCACTAGTGGGACCTGGAGCAGCTACTGTCTCCTGAGCAGTCACCTCTAATCTTGAGAAATCTCAACCTTTTACTCATAAGACCACACAAATAATATCACTTATTATGAGAGCTATTATATTAAAGAGTTGAGAAGTACCACTATACTAGAGTAGAAAGTATAAAAAAAACCTGACATGTTCCTCATCCTTGACCAGTATAATGGTGGAAACAGATATAAAGAAATAATTATAATTCAAAGTGGCTGTGGCAATGATTGTAGAGATGGCATGAATGAAGGGCAAAGGAATAGAAGAGAAAGACAGGTTAATTCTGAATGGTTAGGAAACTGAGTAGACCAGCTTGAAAAGGTAGCATCAGGGTTTGCCTATGAAAGGCAGCAATATTTCCATGGACTGAGATGGGGTTGGGAACATACCAGGCCAATAGAATAACTTAAACAAAAACCGAGAAGTGTCACAATGCTGGGATTTTGGTCCCCAAGGGCTCTGGTGCAGGCAGAGTACAGGGTACATGGAGGTTACACAGAAGCAGAAATATAATGGAAGATAGGATAGAAAATATAGTGAAGCCAGGTTATAAGACTTAATTAAGCCCTCTGATTTTATTTGGTAGGTGGAGTTACTCAATTTGTTGAGAGATGAGTGATATAATCATACCTGTGTTTTAAGAATATAGCCGAGGGGCAGGAAGGGGGATGGATTGAAAGAAACAGCTACTTAAAATGGGAATTATCTGATAGGTAGATGTAAGTAGTGCTATTACACTAGTCTAGAAAGTACAAATGGCATTTCAAAGTAGAAAGTGTCATTAGTTAGTTCAATTATTTTTTATATGATAGTCACTGCTATAGGTGTTACAGATAAAAGAGTGAATAATAATAATATAACCCCAAGCTAGTAAGGAATACAAAGACCAAACATACAGGGTAAATATTTAGTAAGTGCTATGAGGAAAATAGCAAAAAAAATAATAATAATAACCTATATTAAATAGAAACATTATATCCTTATATATATATATGTATTACTTGACTGAATGGGAAGAGCATACACACATTTTTTACCCAGTTAACTGACTAGAATAGGAATTTGATTTATTCCAGGACTCTAAGACTCTACTATGTAGCACTCGGCATCCCAAGATAGCAAGGAAAGTAAAGAGTTGAAGGCACTAATGAGAGAAAAATAGAACTGTTTCTTATTTGCCCCCATAATATTTAGGACACTTATTAATAAACCAATTATATAAATTTTATACCTTTCTTCTCTCAATCACTCTCTCTTTTTTCTCCAATTGTGTTTATTATTTAATTAGCTTACTTGGATTCACTGTAGTGATAATAAAGTCACGAGCATGAGTCTAATCACCATTTAGATAATTAACTTTTACTGTGTTTTATGGCCATGACAATTCCCCCATTTGGTCAAAAAGATTTATAAACATATTCTTTTGATCATTGAAGATCTAGGCAAGAAATGATAAATGAGTACAAAACCAGAAATTTTAGAAATCGTAGGAAAACTCACAGCGGATATCCTGCTATTGGTTAGTAGATAATGTCTTCTGAGTGTCATAAAAACAACATATTTGAAAAAGAGGAAATGTGTCCTCAGAAAAGAGACTGACATAAAGAGATAACTATAATCCAAAGTGGCTGTGGCAGTGACAACAGTGAATGTTCTGAGGCATTTCCTGGACTGAAGAAGCACCAAGAAATAATTTCTGAGATTACTAGAAATAATATCTGAGCTGCAGGCAGATAAAGCAACCAATTCAAAATTCAGAATAAAAATATACATACCCTAAGACCTCTTCTGCTATGCTGATTTAAAGTAACAACACTTTCCTTGCTTTCAGATGAAAATTTCTCAATTAAAATCCTGCTTGCTTGAACACTCTGTGGTAAAAAGATAAGTTTTAAATTAAAGAGTGAAATACTTTTTAAAAAAAAAACTATGATTACTGTTACTTCACAGTACAACATTATTACCCAATGAGAAACATGCGAAAAGGACAGAATTATAGAAAATGTTTAGCAAAGATGCATCAAAGTCTAGTTGCAGCCTTAGTATTTGGCCAAAATCCTCAATTTGTCTTTAGCATTGGTCTTTAGTCAATGGATACTTCTTTGTTGTTTCTAGCATCCGTAATCATAGGATCCTGTGATCTCACAGGTTAGCATTGAATCTATTCAGCATATTAAGATCAGGTTTATGAATAAAATATACCATTTGTATTGATTGTCAATGTGACTATTCACTGTAAAATACAAGAAGGCATTCTAAATGTTAATTGAAATTAAAATATCTTTAAATGCTTTATAATATAAACTATCAGTAAATTAAGTTATATATGTATGTTTACTGTTGTAAAGGTAAACTGTTGCAATAATTATGATTATGTGCTACTTTTCTATCTTGTAATCAGTGCTTTGGATATGTAGAAACAACTAGATCTAAGTTTGACAGCCTGGTGGATTCATAATGAATTAAATCATTCTGCTGCTTAGTTTGCTAAAATTTTTTAGGTCTCAAAGAACTAAAATTTCAAATACAAAAATTATTTATTCAATAGGCAATCAGCTATTAAAAGCATCATGTAATTATAACTGAGAACGTAATTCTCAATGTAATTATCACTGGAACAGATATGGAGAAGGCCATGAGTAATTTAGAAATCACCAGCGCTGAATTTTTGTTCATCCCCCTCTGCTGTATTTTCAGAAAGTATCTAGATCAAATATAAGGTAAGAAAATTACTAGATATAGCAAAAAGGGACTTGGTCACTTTCAACATTATTCTTCAAAGACAAACTACATAAGAAATTTTGGAACTAATTTGTCATGCACTTACACAAAATATTCAAATATGATGGAATAGCAGATATCACATATTTAAAAGAATTATTTTAACAATAACAAAAACAAAAACCTTAGTATAGCAGGTAACATTTTATAACAATGATGAGATGCCATAGGAACTTAACTATTTTAATGTCAATTAGTTTATGATAAAATTGGTTTTGTTATATGTCATTTTGCTTAAAGCCACAGAACCTATCCACAATGTTTGGTGAAGTCTTACTGTACTATATTTTACAGATATGAAAACAGCAGAATTTACTAACAATCAATGGCTGCTTTTTAAAAAGAAAATGCAGTTTATATGTTGGAACCTTCCAAGACATTGCCCAAACTAACATACCTTGAGAGGGCAATAACAGTATTGCTTATATAATATCTGGTGTAAAAATTCTCCACTCCAAGGTATTGCTGTAATTGGTATGCATGTAATAAAAGCTAGATGCCGATGAAAATGAAAACAGTTTGCTCACTTAGAAGTCAATTATGACTTCTGCTTCTAATTATGGCATGCTAGGTTTATTCTTCTGAAGGCAACTATGAACAGTACATATAATATGAAAACATGCTCTTCAAAACATCAAAGGGCTAATAAGATGATGAAGAGATACTGAGCCAAAACCCACAAAAAGGCGAAAACCAGTATTCAAAGATGCTTTTATTCTCAGGATGTTTACTAAAACAGGTGCAAATCTGAGCTGCAGATATGCAACTTCTTGGGGCAAGGATGACAGAAATTGAAGACCAGAATCTACCTGATCTATATATTATTTAAGAATAATACACCATGATCAAGTAATCCAAGAAATGTAAAGATGTAACAATATTAACATTGTAAACACATAGTAACAATAGGGCAAATAGAAATGTGATTCCATCCCAGCCTTGGTTGCAGAGAAGCTAAGAGGTAAATGAATGATCCCATTTCAAGCAATAGCATATATGAACAGAATTTCTTTTGATTTAATCTTATTTCTGACTTTATTATGCTATTACTCTTGTAATGCTTTCCCCATGATTTCTTTAACTTCTTCATTTTATCATTTTCTGATATATGTGTTTTAGTAAGCTGCCTAAAATTATAAGCAAAAAAGTAATCCTGAACACTATTAAAAATTTATGCACGATGACGTTCATCACTGAATTTAAGAGAAAAAAAGTGAGAAGGGAGAGGAAAAAAGGGGTAAAGAACAAAGAAGGAGGAGGAAGAATTTTTAAGAATGAAAGAAAAAGACCAAAAGGTGGGCAGTAATTGTCTGGAGAGAAAGAATAACAGATGATTTGGGGTTTCTTTCTTGATTTTTTCATTTTTAAAATAATAGGCATAATATGAAACTAGAGCAAGCAAACATTCTTGAAAGGAAGAAGAAAAATTAATAATTGTATGTGGTAGTGGTAAACTTTTTTAACATTAAATTAACTAAAAATGCACTTTTAAAAGCAAATGAAAATACTGTGAAGATCTTTTATACAACCCAAATAGTTTTCTATCTTGGAAACTCAGTCAAATAAAAATATCCTTTCAAAAAGAAAACTTGAAGGGGGAGATAGACGGAGTACAGGGGGTCAAATATGTGGTGACAGAAAGAAATCTAACTATGGGATATATGCCTTACTGTTAAAGTGTACAGCTGAAACATTGGATTTCATTGTAACCAATGTCACCATAAAATAAGTAATTAATTAATTAATTTTAAAAACTTTTTTAAAAAAGAAAACTTGACTGACTAAAGTAACATGGATAAGTACGATATTTTTTAGAAATATATGTATATATAATACATAAGTATATGTACGTAAATATACACATAGTTATAGACTTATATGTATATATGTATTACATATAATACATATAAAATTATGTATTATATAATACATAGAAAATTACTTATTATATATATCATTTTTATAGTGCCATCCAATTATTCTTAATCATGGCAATAGTTGTCTGACAATGTACATAACAATGGTCCAGTAAATGTTAATGTAATAAATTATACAATTTAATTATTAAAAAAACAACAACGATAAAGCCATTCAGTATGTTACCTCATATTTTGGATATAGGGTTTCCTTCATGACAGATACAGGAACAGAGAATTTGGGTGAAGTTTGATTCCAAAACAGCTTTGTAAATCCTGGATAAGCAGGCACCTTTGAAAATAACAAAAAGCCATTAGAAACTAACAAATGATCCCTATGGTAAAAACCCAAACTCCTGTCAAAACTTTATCTAGTTGCCTAGGAAGTGAAGTGATATGTTCCACAGTCTCTGAAAGTCTGAGGAAACCTTTTCATACCCAGCAGATTAGCAAATATATAAAGTCAGCAATTCCAAGTGATATCAAGGATGTAGGGAAATTAACAGAACCACAGTGGAGACAAATTGGCCATTTCTAGTAAAATAGAAAATGTGCAGGCCACATGATCCAGCAATTTAATTCTAGCTGTACAGTAAGGAAATTCTTACACGTGTACATAAAGAGATATGTACAAGAATGTTCATACTGTATATGAAATAGCAAAAAATCAAAGCTCAATCTCAATATCCATTGATAAACATAAACAAAATGGTATATTCATATAACTAAACACTAATAAAACCATTCAAGCACAAAAATTATAAACCATAACTGGATCTTAGAAGCATAATATTGACAGTAAAATAAGCAAGTTTTAGAACAAATGCACAAAAAATAGTGCTTTTATATAAATATATAGAGAACACACAGAACTACAGTATTTATTGCTTAGGGTACAAATACATGGCTTAGAAAGACCACAATTATAACAGTAACTGCCCTTGGGTAAGGAAAAAAAGAAATGGAATTAGAAAGAAATACAAGAGAACTTAAATTATTTTAATATTCTATTTTATTTTTAAAAATCTGAAACAAGTAAAACAAAATATTAACACTTATAAATTTCTGACAGCATACCCCCAAGTGTGTGTTACTTTGAATTCTGCGTTTATTTATTTGTTTTTTAAAACTTTTTCCAAATAAAAACAAATCAGGTATAGGAGAATTTTTAGGAAGGTAAAACTATTCCATATGATGCTGGAATTGTGGCTACATAACATTATGCATTTGTCAAAACCTATTGACTTTACAGAACAATGAGTAAACCTTAACGTATGCTAATTTTAAAAAATCATTTAGGAGATTAAGAAGAATCCCAGGATGGGTTGTAGAATGTAACAAAACAATCTAACTATACTACAAATGTATGAAACTACTTCACTGAAGAGAATGGGGGGAAAGTTGCTGACCTTAGTAACGGAAATGAGTGGAGTATATAAAACTAAAAGCAAAAGAAACTGTGCATGGCACTGTACTTTAGTTGATAAAGTTGTATCCCATAGGAACATGGATTAATAATTCTGATACTCCTATGCATGTGTACTCCTATACTGGAATTGAACAATTAAGTAAATAGAGGAAGGTAGGAGCCAAATTTGGCACCATTGGATTGTAACTCAAGGTATATCATAAATATCTCTAAGTCATACTGATATAAATAATTGAGTAAATAAATAAATGGGAAGAATAGACAAATCTTCCCAGATGGATTTAAATTAATTTTTGTATATACTCTACCCTTAAGGAGGCAGAGCATAACTCCACATTCCTTAAGTGTGAGCTGCATATAATGACTTCCTTCCAAAGAGTACCTTATGGAAAAAGGGGAAAAAAGAGGAACTTCACAAAGAAACCTGGTAAATGCTGCCTTAGACAAGCGATCAAAGTTAACACCAACTGTGGTAATTCACGTTGATAATATGTACCCTTGTTATGATGTGATGAAAATGGCACTTTACCTCAGTGGGTCCTCCTCCTAAAATCATGAGGCAAATCTAAATTGGGGGACATTCTACGAAATATCTGATCTGTACTCCCCAAAACTTGTCAAGTCAATAACAAGAAAGTCTCAGAAACTGTCACAGCCAGGAGAAGCCTAAGGAGACATGACAACTGAATGTCACTGTTATCTTGAATGGGATCCTGTCCATTTCTGTCCATTTCCAAAAACAAAGAAAAATCTGAATGAGGCATAAATCTTAGTTAACAGTAATGTATAAACATCATTTCATTGATTTCAACAAATGTAATATACTACTGTAATGTGTCAGTTTCCAATGTGTCAGTTGCCATAACAAATTACTACAGGGTGGCTCAAAACAATAAAAATGCATTCTTTTACTGTTCTGGGGAATAGATGTCCAAAATCCCCCTGCGGGGCAGGGGCAGTCTATGCTCCCTAAGGCACTCTAGAGAAGAATCCTTCTTTGCCTCCTTTTAGCTTGTAGTGGTTGCCAGCAATCCTCAGTGTCCCTTGGCTTGCAGCTGCATCATTCCAGTATCTGCCTCTATCACATGGCCTTCTTTCCCACGCGCCTGTATATTCACAAGTTGTTCTCCTCTTTTAATGATATCAGTCCTATCAGATTTAGGACCCACCCTAAGTCCAGGATGATCTCAATTTCATACAAAGACCATTTTTCCAAATGAAGTCAGATGCACAGGTACTGTGAATTATTAGGACTTTTGGTGCCGCTACTGAACCTACTATTATGACGTTAATAATAGGAGAAACAGGGTGTGTGGTATCAGGGAAGCCTCCATACTGTCTTTGTAATTTTTCTGTAAGTCTAAAACAATTCTAAAAAAATAAAGTTTATTATCAATAAAATAATATAGGCATACCTCAAATATATTGTGGACTTGGTTCCAGACCACAGCAACAAAGCAAATATTGAAATAAAGTGGTTCCTTGGTGCATATAAAAATTACTTTTACACTATACTGTAGTCTATTAAGTGTGCAATAGCATTGTGTCTAAAATATATGTGTATATACCTTAATTTTAGAAGACTTTATTGCTTAAAAAATATGCTAACTGTCATCTAAGCCTTCAGCAAGTCATGATCCTTTTGCTGGAGGAGGGTGCCTCAATGGTAATGGCTGCTGACTGATCTGGGTGCTGGTTACCGAAGGCTGGAGTGGCTGTGGCAATTTCTTAAAATAAGATACCAGTGAAATTTGTCACATTGATTGACTCTTCTTATCATTTGAACACTTAGACACCATTGTAGGGTTATTAATTCACCTAATTTCAATATTACTGTGTCTCAGGAATAGGGAGACCTAAGGATTAGGGGAGAGATGGGGAACGATCAGTCAGAACACACCACATTTATCAATTAACTTCACTGTCTTATATGGATGCAGTTTGTGGCACGCCAAAATAATTACAATAGTAACATCAAAGATCACTGATCACAGATCAACATAAAAAATGTGACATAAAGACAGGAAGTGAGCACAATGTTGTTGGGAAAATGGCACCAACAGACTTGCTCAACACAGAGTTGCCACAAGCCTTCGATTTGTAAAACAAAACAAAATAATGCAATATTTGTGAAGTACGATAAAATGAGTTATGCCTGTAATAATAAAGCAAATGATAAAAAAAATAATTTTTAAAAATAGAGGTAAAAAATTAATCAGGCATTCATGACAAAATCTTTAAAAAATGTAAGATTTTTTAAATAATAGCTGTTTAAGGCCATGGTATCATGGGTAATTATGTTGTCTTTCATATTTTCATTAACTTTTAATAATAGTTAAGTGGACAATGCATGTTCCCCAAAAAAGATTTCTTTCACCAGAAAAATGAGCTTAAATGATTTTAAAGCATCGACTTGCAAGCTTCATTCTGATATTAATTATAAAATCTTAACAGTGACATCTCCTGGGGTATGGATGTTATACACTTTCTAGAATAACATACAAAGACTGAAACAGGGTAAAGAATCACAATTATAAGGTGACAATGAGTCTAGACTACTTTTATTTCTAGTCAAATATACTTCATCTATTCCATACATGTGATTACATTTCCAATCTATCAACAGAATATTTAGAGAAAGCTATTTTGAAGTTGTTGTGTTAATTTGTCCAACATAGAAATTCAAAATTAAGTTAAGTCCTCTGTTTGGTTGGGCACACTGCATCCATCACCTTTTGCTGTACAGACCCAAAGCCAGAAAGTCCTTGCTAAAAGATAAAAAAACTTTTCCAAAGTCAGCTGATAACTCTGCCTCCAAAGACCACCTAGAAATTAAGAAAATTCCAGGTATTCAAATAATAACACATACAATACAGTAATTTCTTCCGTGTAGTAGAGAGATTTCCAGCAGTTTAAGCATCCAGAATAAAATTATATCTCTAGAAGTGAGATACTCGCCTCTAAATGACAAGAGAGGCAAAGCTATCACTAAACAACAGTAGTTTTACTCAAGAAAAAGCACAGATGCACCTTCAGGAGAGAATTTATCAAATTAAACTAGTGAAGAAACATTTGTTACAGTAAATTGGTTTCCGCAGCAATGTTCAACCTTCTTAAGAAGAGACTTAGGAAAATGGTTGGTACATCAGTGGTTGTGGCTGATAGGAGGGTAGAGATTGCACAGCAAACTGAATTACTACCTATAAAGCAACCTAAGTTAATTTAGTATAACAGCACCTGCACAGCCCTTATGATTAGTTACTGTATAGTTTCCAACCCAGTACAATAGCTCATGTTCATACTGAGGACTCAAAGTGAGAGATTCTGTTTACTAAGGGAGAGAAACATGCAAATCAGTTGCAGGGGTAAGTTAAGCATCATACAAATGAAACACAGAACAAACAACAATTTTCAAACTGTGGTCTGAAACTCTGGAGACCCTTGAGACCTGTCTAAGGGTCCTTTCAAGACCTTCCCACACATGAAACTGTTTCTTTAATAACACTAAGAAGCAAAACTGTGTTAAAATTTGCACTGATGTTGTAAAAAACTATAATGGGTACAAGCACCCTAGCATGAATCAAGGCAGCAGCACCTTAAAAATACCCACCAGGAAACAGGAGAAAAAATGTTAATTTAATTAAATCTCAATTTTTTAAGTACACATCTTTTTAATATCCAGTGTGACTAAATGAAAAGTACACATAGAGTGTTTCTGTAGCTCCAGTGAAGTAGGATGGCAGTTTTGAGGAAAAGCACGTATGCTATTGTTTAGAATTGTGAACTAAACTAGCCACCATTTTTATTTGAGAAGGCAAACATCAAACTGGTTATTCAGACTTGGGTATGTAGAAAGGTTTTCTTGAAAATGAACAAAGTAAACCTGTTATTTCAAATAAAACAAGTGAGAGTATTTGTGCTGATAAAAATTTAAGCTTTCATTAGAATTAGAATTTTGGAATTTTGTGTTCCTCACCATGAGTTTGCCAGGTTCCCAACACTAAAAGATTTTTCTAACAATTTAAAAAATAAGATATTTTTACACATATAGTAAATTGTGTCAACATTCAAATATCTATATAACTTTATGAATGATATTTACCAAATAACTAATGCATAAAGTTACAAAATCATGAATGGTAAAGAATTCATTCGAAGTCAAAATAATCGAATAGATTTTAATGTATTGAGGTTTGAAAAAGTCATTAGTGTGGTTCCAGATTTCAACTGCAACAAATTTTTTTAGCTGTACAAATTATCATTTAACATATTCTCTTTTAGTAATAAATTATCATTTAATATTTTCTTTTTAACCTAGTTTAATTTCTCTTTCTCTTTTCTCTTTTTCTTTTGGTTCAAAGACTTCAATTTTTTACCAAACTTTTTATTTTGAGATAATTATAGATTCACATGTAGATTTAAGAAACAGTACAGAGAAATCCCATCTATCCTTTATCCAGTTTATCTCAAAGGTAACATCTTGTAAAACTACAGTACAATATCACAAACAAAATATTGACATCAATACAATCAAGAAACAGAACATCTCCATCACCATAAGGATTCCTCATGTTGTCCTTTTATAGAACGCTCATCCTCACCCCCTATGCTGAAGACCTCAAAACTACTAATATGTTCTCCATTTCTACAATTTTGTCTTTCCAAGAATGTTATATAATGAAATTATACAGTATGTAATTTTTTAGGATTGACTTTTTTCAACATGTCTCTGAAGATTCATCCAATACTTGCATGTATCAATAGTTCATTCTTTTTTATTGCTAAATAGTAGTTGCATGTTCAGTTAAAAAAAAAAAACTGCCAGACTGTTTTTCAGAAAAGAGGGGAGTTTTTTTAAATAAATAATTTAATTTCCTTAATAGTTATCTATTTCATATTGAGTGAGTTGTGGTAGTACTTGTTTTTTAGAAATTGTTCCATTTCATTTAAGTTGTAAAATTTATGTGTGTAGAGTTATTCATTGTATGATGTCTGCAGGGTCTGTAATAATAGCTCCTGTTTCATTTTTAATATTGCTAACTTTGTCTTTTCTCTTTTTGTCCTCGTCAATCTTGCTAGAGATCAATTTTATTAAACTTTATTAAACTTTTCAAAGAGCTTTTAGTTTCATCAATTTTCTCCTTTATTTTTCTGTTTTTTACTTCATTATTTCTACTCTTTATTACCCTTTTCTTTTGCTTGTTTTGGGTTTATTTCGCTCTTCTTTTTCTTGATTGTTGAGGTGGGAGCTTCTGTAACTAATTGATACGTTCTCTTTTCTATTGTAAGCATTTAGTGCTATAAACTTCCCTCTCAAAACTGCTCCAGCTGTGTTCCACAAATTTTGATATGTTGTATTTTCTTTTAGTTCAGTTCAACTGAACTATCAAAATGAACAATCATTTTGAGATTTTTCTGTCATCTTTGCTAGTGATCTCTAGTTTGATCGTATTGTAGATTTGCTTTATCTTGCTATACGTTCTGTGTGAACTTAAAAAGAATGTGTATTCTGCTTTTGTTAGGTGTAGTGTTCTGTAAATTTCAATTAGATTTTATTGGTTTATGGAGTTGTTGAGTTCTGTATTCTTGCTGTTTTCTATCTAAAAGTTCCATCAGTTATTTAGAGAGGGGTGTGGAAGTCTCCAACTATAATTGTAAAATTTCCTATTCTTTGTTTCATTTTTTTGCTTCACATATTTTGCAATGTCTTCCTGGTGGGTTGTTGCTTTTATTGTAATATAATTAGCCTCTTTGTCTCTGATAATTTTATTTGCTTGCAAGTCTATATTATCTGATATTAATATAGTCATATACTTTTCTTTGATTAATGTTTACATTATAAATTTTTTTTTACCCTTTTACTTTCATTCTCTCTATAACATTACATTTGAAGTCAGTTTCTTATAGATACTATGTAGTTGGGTCGTCGTTTTTAATCCACACTGCAATCTCTGTCATTTAATTGGTGCATTTAGACGATTTACATTTAAGTTAGAGATTTAGTTTATCATTTCATTTTTTGTTTTCTGTTTGATTTTTTTCTAATTTCTTTGGTTTCTCTATTTTCTTTTGCCTACCTCCCTGTTACTTGGATGTTTTTTAGAATTCTACTTTTACTTAAATATGGTTTTCTTTTCTTTTTTTTTAGTACTTTATATAGCTTTTTAGTTTTGCTCTAGCTATTACATTATAGAAATATAACTTATCAAGATCTACTGATGTCATAATTTTACCAATTCAAGTGATATACAGAACCTTTACTTCCCTTTAGTTCTTTTTACCATTCTCCATGTATAATATAATTGTCTTAAACATTTCCTCTACATATATTTAAAAATATAAAAAATTCTTTCTTTAACTGACAAACATAATTCAGAAAACTCAAAAGGAAAAGGAAGCTCTATTGCATTTACCCATATTTTTGCTTTACACGTTTTTGTTTCTTCTAGATATCCCAAGATTTCTTTTAACTATTTTCTTCCTATTTAGAGAACTTTGTCTAGTCATTCTTTAAAGGTAAGTCTGCTGGCAACAAATTCTCTTATTTTTCTTTCATCTAAAATATATATTTATTCCCCATTATTCCTGGAATATTTTTTGAGATACAGTCTCTGGGCTTGCAGTTTTTTTCTTTCAGCACTTGAAAAATATTCTGCCACTGAACATTCTGCTTCTGGCCTCCATGGTTTCGGATGACAAACCCACTGTCATTCAAGTTGTTTTTATCCTATGTAACATATTGTTTCTCTCTTGCTGCTCTCAAGGTTTTTTCTTTTGTTATTATTCATAAAAGTTTGAATAACATGTGGCTTGGTACAGTTTCTTTTATTTTTCTTGCTTAGGATTTGCTTAGCTTCCTGAATATGCTTAAGTCTTTTGCCAAATTGGGGGAGTTTTTAGCCATTATTTCTTCCTATGTATTTTCAGTCACCCCTCTTTCTTTTTCTTCTCCTTCCAAGACTGTGATAACACAAATACTAGATTTCTTGTTAAATTCCCACAAGTACTTGAGTATCTGCTAATTTTTTTTTCAGTCTACTTTTCTTTGTTGTTCAGATTGGATAAATTCTATTCTACTTTCATGTTCACTGATCCTTTCCTGCCTCTTCTATTCTATTTTTGAGCCTATCCATTGAGCTTTTTATTTCAATTATTGTACTTTTTAATTCTAAAATTTTAGTGATTCTTCTTATATTTTCAATTTCTTTATTAAGACTTACTTTTCTGCTTATTTTTTAATTGAGATATTATTGACATATAATATTATATGTTTTAGGTGTACAACTAATGATTCAATGTTTATATATATTATGAAATATCATGACAAGTCTAGTTAACATCCTTCACCATACATAGTTACAGAATTTTTTCTTGTGATGAGAACTCTTAAGATCTACTCTCTTAGAAACTTTCAAATTACAACACAATATTATTAACCATAGTCACCATGCAGAATATTACACCCCCATGACTTATTTATAACTAGAAGTTTGTATCTTTTGACTCCCTTCACTCATCTCACCCACCACCCACTCTCTGTCTCTAGCAACCACCAATCTTTTCTTTGTATCCATGAGCTTGGTTTTTGTTTGTTTGTTTGTTTGTTTGTTTGTTTGTTTAGATTCCACATATAAATGAGGTCATATGGTACTTGGATTTCTCTGACATTTCACTTAGTATAATATCCTCCAGGTACATCCATGTTGTCGCAAATGACAAAATTTCATTCTTTTTTATGGCTGAATTATGTGCATGTGTGCATACTATATATATACACACACACATACATACATACATACATACCATAATTTTTTATCCATTTGTCAATGGACACTTAGGTTATTTCTATATCTTGGTTATTATAAATAATAACCAATAATAAATAATTGGAATGCAGACATCTTTTCAAGTTAGTGTTTTCATTTTCTTCAGATAAATACCCAGATATGGAATTTCTGGATCCTATGGTAGTTCTACTTTTAATTTTTTAAGAAAACTTCAAATCATTTTCCATAATGGCTGCATCAATTTATATTCTCACCAAGAGTGCATAGGGTTCTCTTTTCTTCACACCCTCGCCAAGACTTGTTATTTGTTTACTTTTTGGTAATAGCCATTCTAACAGATGTGAGGTGATAGCTCATTGTAGTTTTGATTTGCATTTCCCTGATTATTAGTGATGTTGAGCAGCTTTTCATAGACCTATTGGCCATCTGTATGTCTTCTTTGGGAAAAAAAAAAGTCTATTCAGATCTCCTGTCCATATTTTAATTGAATTGTTTGATTTTTTTTATATTGAGTTGTATGAGTTCTTTATGTATTTTGGATATTAGCCCATTATCAGACATATACAATTTGAAAATATTTTCTCCCATTCAGTAGGCCACCTTCTCTTTTTGTTGATGATTTCCTTTCCTCTGCAGAAGCTTCTCAGTTTGATGTAGTCCTACTTGTATATTTTTGCTTTTGTTGCCTTTGCTTTTGATGTCTAATCCAAAAATCACTGCCAAGACTGATAATAAAAAGATTATCACCTGTGTTTCCTCTAGAAGCTTTATAGATTCTGGTCTTACACTCAAGTTTTTAATCCATTTTGAGTTAACTTTTGTGTGCAGTGTAAGATAATGGTCTAGTTTCATTTTTTTGGAAGTGGCTGCCTAGTTTTCCCAACACCATTTATTGAAGAGACTGTCCTTTCTCTGTTATTCTTGGCTGCTTTGTCATAGTTAATTGACCATATATGTGTGGGTTTATTTCTGGGCTCTTTATTCTGTTTCATTAATCTATGTGTATTTTTAGGCCAATACCATACTGTTTTGATTACTGAAGATTTATAATATATTTTGAAATAAGGTAGCATGATGCCTATGGTATTGTTTTTCTTTCTCAAGATTGTTTTTTCTATTTGGGGTTCTTTTATGGTTTCATACAAATCAAATTTAGGGTTTTTTATTCTATTTCTATGAAAAATGCAACTGGAATTGTGATAGAAATTGCATTTAGTCTATATCTAAATTTGTTTCAAGAGAGTTCATAATTGCTTATCAAAGCATTTTAATGATGGTGGCTATAAAATTTTTGTCTGATAATTCTAATGAGTCTGTCATCTCAGTATTGGCATCTATTAACTGTCATTTCACATTCAGTTTAAGATTTTCCTAGTTCTTAGAATAACTAGTGATTTTCTATTGAAATTTGGATAGTTTGGGTTATGCTATGAGGCTCTGGATCTTATTTAAACCTTCTGCTTTAGTTGATATTCAGCTAGGCTTCTCTGATACCAGCACAGTGGAGAAGGAAAGGAGTGACTCATTACTACTAGGTAGGGATGGACGTCCAGGATCCCCATGTAGTCTCAACTGACATCACAGAGGGGAAACCTCATTACTATTCTATTAAGGTGAAAGTCCCAGCTCAACACTCAGTCTTCTTTGACACCACCCTAGCAGGGGTGTTTAGAGTGCCTTGCTGTATCTTGACAAGAGTAAAATCTAGATTTCCCACTAGGCCTTAGGTGGTGAAAGTGGGGGTAGAACCATTGTTTTTTTCTGTGGTGTTTGGCTGAAATGGAGTGGTTATTGTCTAAAAACTTTATGTCTCTTTAGGCTGAGTCTTTCCTGACTCTCTGGCTAGAGAGAGAGCAGGCTTCTGTTCGGATTTTTTTTCTTGACCTGTTTTAGTTTCTAGATTATCAACTTTTTCACCTCCAAGTCTAAGATACATGAGGCAAAAAAAGAAAACCCAAAAAACTAATTCACCACCACATCATTTTTTCAGTCCCAAAGTTCCTAAGTAATGTGCTTCATTCTCTCCACATTTTGGAGTCTTTTATGTTTGGAACATCCAATATTTTTAGTTGTACTTAGCAGGAAGAATAGGAAAATGTAAAAGTATTTATGCCCCATCTTCTCCAGAAATGGAAGTCTCACAACTAACTTTCAAGAAGCCACCACTCATTAAGCTTTGGCATATTATTGGCATAATTGTAGAGAACATCCTCAATTGTGTTTAAAATTATTAAAATAATATTTTGTTCTCAACTAAAACAACCTACCACAAAATTGAATGCAAAAGCGAATATGAGAATCCAGCCAATTTCTATTAAGCCAGACATTAAAAAGATTTGCAAAACAAGTAAAATCCTAGTTTTTTCATCAAATATTTTGTTTAAAAATATAATTATTTTTCATAAAAATGTATTATTTATATTAATATATACAACTGTATTACTGTTCTTTTTAATAAATAAACATTTAGCATTTTCTCAGTTTTAATTTTTATTATAAATGTCAATAGATATGACCCACATAAATAATTATTGAGGTCCTCAATAAATTTTAAGAGTATAAAAAAAGGCCCTGAAATATAAAGTTTGAGAACCTACGAAATAGAGAAAACTAGTATTAACAAAAGTTCTTACTTCCTCTCCCAAGAGTTGTAGATATGGTTCCTGAGCACGCTGTCTAGTTCCTTGTACCAATTCAGGTGGTTTCTCTGGTGTAGAAATATATGCTTGCTTGTCATCTATAGCAGGAATTCCTTGCAGTATTCTACAGTGTGATAAAAACAATAAATTTGTTTTGTAAGTCATTGATAAAGCAAGAGGTATTTGCTCTCATTTCAGAGATTGTGAAGAAATCATATAATTCAAAATGGGAGATAATTAAAACATAATTTTAGTTTGGTTCTAAATACATTTTGGTTTTATTACATTGGAATAATAAATTCACCCTATGAAAACTTGATTGCAAAAGAGGCAAAAAGTTCTTTATCTTCTGATCGTTAACCTGCTCCTCACCTCCGAGCTCCTAAAAAATTCTTTCATTTCTTAGACTGAGACAAAGTGTCAGCCTACGCAGAACTCCCTCCTCACATTAAAGTCTTTTTGATTCATGTCTTGTCAGGATGAAGAGAAAATTATTATGGCATCAGCTCTTCCCTTCTTGCAACAAACTGCATATACGTTAGAATAATTATGAGATATAAAATGTACCAACAAAAACCTTAATTAAGCTAAAGAGATGAGCTAAATAAAAATTTTAAGGAAAAGTGTGTCATTAATGACTGACAACAGACTACTTGAAAATACATTAATTTTTGTGTTGCAGCACTTACCATAAAAGAAATATAAAATAAGTACAAAGTGGGTTTACACAGACTATAGCTATACAATTTCACATGAAAGTATTTAGAGTCAATGTTCCCTCGAATTTTTTTAATATACCATTATATGAAGACTAAGCATTTACAAATCTAACTGACTTTAGTTACTTAATAATATACTGAAACCCTCAAATGTCATCATACCAGTTGTTTAAAAACAAACAAACAAAAAACAAAAAAATAAAAAACAAAAAAGCAGGCCCACCAAAAGCTAGCCTGGAAAAAATAGGCCGTTGCCAAAGTAGAGCCATGGAAAAAAACTTCCTGTCTCACCTAATCAAATATTTGCGTTCCAAGAGAAGATAAATTTGAACTCCTAGCATGGTGAATATAGTAAACTGCCACTCAACACCCAGTCCATCCTACTCATATGCTTTCCTGAACTGTGGAAGACAAGGAGGTAAAACTCTCCTGCTACCAGTGTCCTAGATGTAATTTAAGATCCACTAATCAGATGCACTCATATAAAACTTGGAAGGCAGAAGTTTCTGATGTTTATGTTGACAAGCAGTCATGGCAACACTGAGGTCTGTAGTACTATTCCAGTTTCTTCTTTTGTAGATGTTGTGTTTTTTGTTTTTGTTTTTGTTTTTGTTTTGTTTTGCCAGTGAGCATATCAACAGACAGTGTGGCTCCAGAGTCAAGAGCTGTGACAGAGTTCACTCGATCCCTAAATCACTGCTGAAGTGGTGTGTTGTTGGTGTTGGCTTCTAGACTTCCCACCTTCCTGACTTGGCCAGAAGAAGCAGCTCCCAGCAGCCAGCTGAGCATGTCGTGTGAGTTGTCTCTGAAAGCCTTGGAGTCCATTTTTCCAATCTTTCCATCAATTTTCTAAGCATTGACTTCCCATTACTAAATCCCTTTTTGCTTAAAATAGCTAAAAATCTGCTTTTGTCTTTTTTTTTTGCTACTGAATCTTGACTGATATATCTAGAAAAAAATTAAAAAGAAAGAGAGAGAGAGAAAGAGAGAGAGAGAGAGAGAAAGGAAGGAAAGAAAGAAGGAAGGAAAGAAGGAAGGAAGAAAGGAAGGAAGAAAGAAAGAAAGAAAGAAAGAAAGAAAGAAAGAAAGAAAGAAAGAAAGAAAGAAAGAAAGAAAGATCTAGAAGCTAGAAGGATAATCTAGGATAGTACATATATCAAGATAAGTAAAGTATTTCTAAAATCAGGGAGGAGAGGGGTGACTTCAGAAGCTACTGTGGGGTACTGGTGTATTTTCATCTGGTCCTAAACCAAAACCACAGTGGTAAGAGTTATTCACATCTTAGTCTTTTCACATTTCAAATGTTCACTAAAGAAGTAGAAATTCTGGTTGTAAAGAAAGTAAAATAAGTTATTGGACATTTTAGAGTATATAGCTCTGGTAGACATGAATGGGAAACATTAGGGAAACTCTACCCAAGGTTAGCAACTATTCCTGTATGACAAAGATGAATCATTTAATTTTAAAATTTTCTCCAGATTATCCCTGCTTCCTTCTTTATTTCCAGAGAGAATTACCAATCCTTTCTAGTGTTCTCCCTTTTGGAAAGCACCATCACTTCAGTGGTTCAGACTGAAAATCTCTTCAACTCCAGGCTCTCCCTCTCTCCCAACAGTGATCACTGGTCTTGATCCGTCTCCCTCCAATGTCTCTCCTGTCCATTGCATTTTCTCTCATCTGAGTCTAATGACATCATCTTTGCTATCCCTTACCTCCAATCTCTCCCTTTTCTAATCTATGTTATATACCCCTGCCAGAGTTGTCATCAGCCACCCCCTTTCCAAATATTTTAATGACTACACACACAGTATTAAACCCCTGCACCTGGCATTCAGGGTCTTCCACCATCTGGGCACCATCTGCTTTGCCAGTCCTACTTCCCTCCCCTAACACCTGGCCCAATCTACATTCATTCTGCAAAAGAGGCCCTAGGTGTCAAGATTACTACAAGAGCAATAGAGAAGACAGGCAAACCAAATTACATGGCTATGAAAACAATGCTTTCAGATCTCAACTCCTCCATGACACCTTTACAATGCCCTTCTGTGAAACCAAAATTCAATTTTGCTTCCCTAGTTTCCCTGCTACATTTTATCTGCTCTTTTATTATAGAATATACTACAATTTATTCTGCATATCTTTTTCACAATAGATCATAGCTTGGTTTGGGGTGGGGGGGACATTGATTCTTATTCATTTTCTGTCTCCCATGACTGAAAATGTAGTAGGTACTGAATAAGTATTGTTAAATTTTGGCTGAGCAAGAAAAGTCTCAAAGTGAAAGCCAGTCCTAGACCCTGTAATAGGAAACTGAGTGTCATGGATCAGGATGATGTACTGCAGTGGTTCCCAAAGTGTGTTCCCTAAACTAGCATCATTAGGATCACATAGGAACTTGCTAGAAATGCAAAATCTTGAGCCCCATCACACCTAATAAACCATGATCTCTGAGTGTGGGGCACAGTCATCTGTGTTTTAACGAGCCCTATGGGTGATTCTGATTTTAAAGTTGAAGAACCATCGACATACCGCAGTCTCTCCTAAAATAGTCTGATCATAGGACTATCCTGAGAGCTTGTCAAATCTGTAGCTTCCCAGATTCCTTCTCAGTGAGTTTCAGTTGATATACTTGTCAAACACTCCAGATGGTCCTTATCTTCAGGAGAAACCTAAAAAACTTACTAAGATATTGGGAAGAAGTAGCTTTTGGAATGAGGTTAAAAACCAGGATTTTAGTACCAGTTTGGCCATTGGTGTGCTATGTGGGGTAGGCAGGCCACTTTTCCTTCCTAAGTCTTAGTTTCCTCATTTATATATGGTAACACTGATTGAGTCTTTCAGAGTCTAATGCTCAGAAATAATAAATGTGCAAGTTTGCATGTAGTACCTGTTCAGTAAATAGTTGAATCATTATTGTTATTATCTTTGAGGGGACTGAATTAAGAAAACACAACCACCCCTCTAGAGTGAGTTAAATCTCTTTCCCAGTCTCCCATGGGGCCAGAGATATAAAAGGTATTTCTTATTGGCAGTTGCTGTCAAAAAAAATTGAAAACATTTCTCCTAAACTGTGAGCACTCTTTAAAAACCTCTGCACACATATCCTATGAGTTACATAAAAATGACTATGAACTCCATCCCGTGAGCATGGAGAAGGATTCTCCCTTCAGCAACCCTCTCTCCTCCTTGGTGTGACTCTAATAGAGACATTCCCCCTTCACATCTTTGATATTTATTCCTTAGTAAATTTATCTTGTTCCTTGGGGTACAAAACTTGGGAAAGGTATTTATGTAACTCAAAGGAGATGTAAACAGAGATATTTTAAGAGTGCTCATGTACAAAAGTTTCACCTAGTTATACATACGATAGAGTATTTTAGTCTAGACACCCTTTTTTAAGTGCTTGTAGCAAGCCACTAAATTGATTTCACATCCTATGTATGGGTCACAGTCTAAAATTTAGAAAAAAGTAGCTTACATAGAATGTTGTTTGAAAGCAAACTGCTAGATCTAGAAAAGACTTCTTAGGAGTTCACCTTCTTGAAGAAGCTAATCTACAAATAATTTTCTTTAATATAGTCTTTAAAATCTGTGGTAGTGGCGATGAACACTTTGAATTATTTTTTTAAAATTCTGGAAGTATAGTCTTAGGAAAATAATAAATTTAAAGAAGAATAAGAGTGTAACTATATAATTTTTTAACAAAATATGATTAGGGAGGGGGATTTATTTTTAATCATTGTAAATTCATTGCTACATGCAAACAGTGACATCTGGTGGAATGACATTGCTTTGCTTTAAACAAAAATTCCAGTTTTCACATATTGACAGTTAGGAAATCAGATTAATGTCCAAATCATTTCTTTTTTGGCATTAATACACTAATCTAATAGCTTATCAAACATCTATAGTACATGCTGAAATGACTTTTTGTCATCCCTATCTGTATTTTTAAACCTTTAAAAAAACCTTAATTTTTAAAAAAAACTAATAAAATAGAAGTCTAATTGAGGTTATTATTGATTATAGTTCTAACTCTGCCAAAACCTGTGCTGTGGAATGTAAAATTTTGGCTAATTTTTTTCATCCGTAAGTATGAAAGGTTAGACTAAGGAAAGGCTAAGGTATCTATGGCTCTGATATATGTGCTTCTGTGACACAAATCACTAGCTAGACCTCAAACAAGGATTAACTCTCATGTTTTTTGGCATAATATCTTGGGTCATTGCAGCAAAGAACAAGACCAAGTAAAGGGTGGGGTGTGGGAGCAGGGAAGGATTAGACCTCACCATGGAGGAATGGCAGACCACTAGTGAAGGGAATGGGAGATGGTGGGGGAAAGTCAGTTCCAGATAATCACATTGAAAAAAAATGTAGAGCAGAAGAAAGAGCACAATATTCCAAAGGCAGTACAACAAACCACAGATGCACTACAAGTGGCATCAGAGAGATCTAGCATGAGACAATGTCACATTTCGGTAGGGAGGCAATCTGTGATGGGAAATACAAAATCAGGCAGTATTTTATGAAAGCTTCCCGTAACTAAATAATCAACATCAGGGTAGTTTCCCACAGTTATCAGGGCTCCGGCCCTGGCCTAGGACTCAAAAACAGGATTTCAGTTCCTAAGAGAGAACAAGCAATACAAGGCAGAACACCCACCCTTTTAGAAGCAGAAACTCTGCTTTCAAAATTGGTCACAATGGATCAAATATGAAATACCAAGGATAAGTAAAATATGCTTATCTCAGATTATTCAACTAGAGCTCCTCGGAGTCCGAAACAAGATGAGAACGAGTATTCGGAATAAAGCATAAAGAAAAAAAAAAAGGAGCATCTTCACAAGTTCACAAAACATGGAAACCACATTTGGAATCAGTGAGTCCAGGATCCTAAATTTTACCAGCTTTGTATATGTGGACTAGACACTTAATCTCTGAACTACATTTTCTTCACTGAGGAAATGGAATGAATTTATCTACTTCATAGAGTTGTTGTTAATACTCCATTATATAATAAATGTACCTCAATACATTCTCTAAAAGATAATTTTCTGTTTTCCTATTCAAATATCACTACCCTAGTTTGAGGGTTCAGATAAAATCCTTCAAATGGAAGCACACTTTATATATTTGATCTATAAACTATAAGTAGTAGAGACAGTGAGTCAAAGTAATTACTCAAGTGCCTGTCTTTCAGTTTTAAAATAAAAACCCTCAAAAAGACATACTGTCCAAACAACATCTTTAATGTTATTTTTATGAGATATATGTATATATGTGCACACACACAAAAAAAAGCCTAGAATAATCTTTACTCTATAGAAAAACCAATAGTAAAAGGTCAGCCTCTACTACCCTAGTTTTAACAATCACAGAGAAAAATTGTAGAGGCAAAATTTTCAAATCCTATCTCATCCCACTCCGACACAATTCAGAATTCTGAATGACTAAATTAGTAATATAAATGTGCATCTTCTGGTTCTTCTACTGAAAATCTAAAAGTAGTATTCTAATGTCTTCAAGATGAACAGTCAGGAAATGCCAGGTAAACCTAACTGATATTAACTTTGGATAGCCAGAAATGACCTAACTTCACTCAAAGATGAGTACACAGAAAAATCAAATATGAATTCTATGAAGAGTCTGCAAAGCATAAAAAAAATATATCATTCAAAAAGCATGTGAAAAACATTCTTTTAAAAAAGATTTATTGTAGAAATTAAGAAATATTTTAGAAAAGGTTTGCTTTGTTTCATTAAGGAATTTTTTTAAATGCTTTCACAAAACAAATAACAAAAGTTCAGATAAGACAAAAGACTTAGATTTTCTTAAGAGGTTAGTAGAATTAAGAAAAATAAGAAAATGTAATAGAAGTATTAAAATGGTAGTTAGAAGAAATTTTTAAAATTTTATAACTCAGAAAATGAAACCACTGATGTGGAACAAAAGTTGGAGAGATGAACGTAAACAAAGAGATGAGAAATGCAGAGAATAGATAAAGAAGATCCAATATGTGGCTTGTTGCTATTACTGAAAAAATGCACCAAATAAATATAATGGAAACACTACTCAAAATAAAACAAACAAACAAAAAAAAGTCCTAAATCAAAAAGCTGTATCTGCATATCAAAAGGGCTTTCTATGTACCAAGTAATATTAATTAAAAAGCAATCCACTTCCAAATATAAGGTAATGAAATTATTTAATTTAAGGCAAATATTAAATCCTATAAGCATGGAGGAGGAGTGGAAGAGAAACAAGTTACATACAAATAATCCCTCCCCCAGGCTGACTTCAAATTTTTATCTCAAAACACTGAATATCAGATAATGATACAAACAACCAAAAATACATAAATAAATGTTGATATATATATTAGATTACAAGAAATAGCAAAGAAGCAAAAAAGAGAGAGAATACAAAAAATATGGCAAGAATAATACCACGTACATCTTATATTACAATGAATAAATATGGAGTGATCTAACCTATTATAAAACAAATTTCTGGTTGGCTTAAAAAATATGCAAGTCTATACAATCTACAAGGGACTAGACTAAGAAAGATTAAACATAAAAGGAAGGGCAAACATATACCATACAAAAAAAGCAAAAAATAAGACAAAGTACAGTTCTACTTTTTATGAATTTAGTGTACAATGTACAGTGAAAACAGGACCACAATTAACAGTTTCTTGAATTTCTTTTCATGCAAAATTGTTTTATATAATCATGTATAAGTTTATATATTTAGTTCTATCTTTTTTCAGCACACAAAGCTTTACCTTGTTCTTTATCATGATTGCAATGCATCCCATCACTGGATGCTCCATAAAAAGTTTTCCATTGATGAACATTTGTTTCCAGTTTCTAGTTATTATAAGGACAATGAACATCCTTATGCATTTATCTTAGTAAATGATTGTCATCACCATATAGATGGTATTTAAAGCCACGGTCCTAGATAAAGGATCACCTTGAGAGTGTAGGTAAGGGAGGAAAGAGGTCCCAGGATAAGCCCTGGGCACTCCGGTGTTTTGAAGTCATGAGATGAGTTGCCACCAGCAAGGGAGCCTTGAGAAGGCAGAGCCAGGAGGACAGGAAGAGAACCAAAAGAGAATGCGATCCCAAAGGTCAAGGAATAAAAGTGTCATAAGGACGAGTGAATGCAACTGTGCCAAATACCTTTGGAAAGTCAAAATGAGGATTGTGATATCTTAAAGCAAATTCAATTATGTCATTCTTTCTCAAAAAAAGATATCCCGGTCAGTGGTTTCCCACTACACTGAGAATAAGAATCCCTCCCCCGAGCCATCACACACATGACCTAAAGTACACATACAGGGCATCTATAATTTCCTATGTAATCAGACTCTTGCCTCCTTTCCAGCCTCAACTTCATTACTGCTCCTCCTGCTCTCTAATAGTGGATTTTTTTCCAATGCTGAGATGAGTTCCAATTGTCCACAGCAAGGATTCTCAAACTTCAATGTGCGTAAGAATTGTCTGCATTTCCAAGTTCCCAGGTGACGATGCTGCTAGTCTACGGACTATACTTTTGAGTAGTAAGAACCTAAAAAATATCCTTTCCTTTCCTCCTAACTATTTTATTCATTCTTCAAGTTTCAATTTAAGTTATCATTCCCTCAAATGTCCCAAAATAATAAGAAACTCTTCTTCCTGGTTTCCATAGCTCTCTGCAGATCTGCACAATAATTAATTCACTACCTCTCTCCTCTGCTAGTCTCCAAGTTCTCTGAGGGCAGGGATTATGTTTCTTTTGTTTACAGATGCTTGCCTAGTGCCTAACTCTATGCTTGCCACATAATAAGTATGCACACACACAAAAAATTTACTGATCAATTTAAGTAACTATTCACATCCATATTTCTTGAGATGAAAAGATAATTACAACATAATAAATTTTAAAAATCTGGTTACAAAACATTATGTACATAGCATTATCTCAGTTTTGTTCTACATGATTTATTTGCATACAGAAAAGCCTGAAATCATATTTAAGAATGTAACAGTATATATCTCTAGATGGTAAGATTTTGAGAATTGTTTTTCTTATTTGCATATTTTTGAACATTTGCTAAAATATTGTGTTATTTTTTAGCAAAATAATAAATGAAATTACACATCAAATTCTGACATTTAATCTTCAATTTTCCAATTATTATCATAGTTGCTATTGTTTTAATGTATAGAACTAACAGTCTGTCCACACTTTTTTTAAACATGACTAGGAATTTCTCTTGTAATTTGAAGCCTAGTTGAGGCCTAGGTCTGTTAATCTATAGCCTAAGCACTGCTTACCATCAGGAAGCTGACTGTAAGGGTACCTGACTTGAGAAAGTCAACTGATTTTTATAGGACAGCATTTTTGTCAACTCCACCAATGGTGAATTGACAAAATACACAGCAATTTTACCTAAACAAGTCAGTGAAATAAAACATAAGTCCATAAATAGACTCAGAAACATGTTGGAATTTAAGGTATGCAAAGTTGGCATTTCAAACTAGGGAGGAAAAAATGAATTTATTGAATAAATTATAATTTACAATTGGCTAGTTACTTGAAAAAACAATAATGCTTATTCCTCTTATCAAATTAATTACTAATAGATCAAAGCTTTAATTTTTTAAAAGAAAGTCCTAAAATTATTAGAAGCAAATATGAGAGAATAAATTTAAAGTGTAGAAAACTCTTTATAAGAATGACACCAAAACCGAAAGATATAGGAAAATGATCACTAATTTTTACTACATAAAAATAAAAATGATTATAGTATAAGACACCATAAACAAACTGAAAAGCAAACAACAAAGTAAAAAATGTCTATAAAGTATGACAAATAATTAAAATCTTTAATATAAAAAAATCACTTACAAATCAATATAAAAAAGATGAATGACAACTCAACAAAACATGAATTGGTAACTCTCTAAAGGAGAAAAATATTCAAGAAACATTTTAAAATGTGCTCAACTTTACTAGAAATGAACAAAAATAAATAAATAAAAAGATGTTTTGCTTCACCAGATTAGGAAAAATCAGGAAGACTGATAATTAGTAGTTTCACAAGGGTGAAAAGAAATAAATGATGTCATAAATTATTGGTAGCAGTATAAGGTGGTAAGTATAAGTTGGACTTCTTTTCTGGAAAGAAGTCCAGCAATATGCATCTAAAAAATTGTTTAAGTTTAATAAATAATTCCACACCTAGGAATTTTCTTACACTGCAACTTGGTTAAGTTAGTGAACAATATGAAATGAAATCACTCAAATGTTCCCACATGACTTTAAGTGAAAGAGATCCATTTACAGTATGCCATACATGGTTTAAACACATGGATATACAAGAGATGTTCAGAAGGCTGTTCACCAAACTGCTAATATTAATCTAGATGTTTAAACACTTTTAATGATTTCCCTTATTTTAAAACCCAAAATCTAAAATTCCATGCTTAGAAACTAACAATGTCAGTGTCTATACACTTCTCTTTACAATACAGAAATTTGTAAAGCAAATATATAAATAATATAGAATGTTTTTATAGTTCTCATAAAAATTACTGTTTAGCAAAATAGACTTAAGTTTGAACTATGCATTGCTATTTTAAATAAGCTTAGGTATGTACCCATATACTATGCGGTGTTTGCCACAAATAATTACTATATGCAGAACTAGGAAAGCATTAAAACTATATAACTCAAGTATTATTATGCTTTGTAGTCAACTGTTCATTGCACAGAAAAACCAAAAGTGAGAAAGTAAAATGATATTCATTTCCTGTTTACAAATACCCTTCTTGAGAACACTTAATAGTGCAGAAAAAAATTACCCATTTCTCCAAAATTGTAGGCTCATCACACAGATATATTTTGAAAAGGTTAAGCTATGTTTAGCAAGGTAATTCTCAAGATACGGATGCCAGAGAATTAAGTATTCGGTACTTAAATTAACTTCTTATTTGGTACTTAGGAACAAATTGCCAAGAATTATCATCATCAAATAGAACATTTATTGACTCTCTTGGAAAAAGAAAGTGAGATCTACTTGAATAAAAAAAATTAGAAAGAAACCAATATTTTTAACACTTTGCATGACTAATAGAAGCTGTAACTCCTCAAAATGATGCTTTGCCTGAAGATTGCTTATAGATATGATTCAAAATAGTAGTTTTATGATGACTAGATGATGTTTATGTCATTATTTTCCATGCTCAGCTTTAGGCTTTTAATAGACAATCCAATGAAATGACAATCACATGAAACTGTATTTTCTGCCAGAGATACTAAACTAGTTTTGAAATTTCCAAAATTCTTCACATAAGATTTTTTTGAGTAAACATTGACTTGATAAATTAAAACTAAAAGACTTACATGTATAAAATTATAAATAAGAAACAAAATCTTTTTGTCTAATTAGAAAATAAACATGAGAATGACCTTCTCATTGTGATTACTAAACACAGAGAAACCAGATTACTTAAAACATGAAAGAAGGCAGTGAAGTGTTACAATTTTTACTAAAAGTCAAGTTTGAAGAAATGGACTCAGAAAATGCCATGAAAAGAGTGGATAAGTTACTAAAAATGTGTGTTATTAGTAACATTTTACTGCTCAGAAAACATTTAAAAATAGCAGACTTGTGAATATATGATATAATACGCTGAAATAAACTGAAGTAGAAATGTATGCTATAACCAATGAAGGACTTTTGAAATGTAATTAAAAATGATCTTCAAAAACATTGATCTACAGATCTAAAATAGTATATATTTAATACTGAAATATTTGCATTTAAGTTTAATTTAATATATAATATTTCTAATATTCTTACAACATGTAGAAGCTGATTTTTTTAGGATTCCTACCAGACATTTTAAAAGGCATTCTCAATGTGCAGGTAATATGGCTCCCAAGAGGATGAAAAATGATGCCTTGTGGAGGGGAGGGTGATAAAAGCTTACTCTTTTTATAGCATAGATAGATAGATTAGGTAGATAGATGATAGACAGATGATAGATGATAGATAGATAGATAGATGATAGATAGATAGATAGATAGATAGATAGATAGATAGATAGATAGATGATAGATGATAGATAGATGATAGATAAATAGATAGATGATAGATAGATGATAGATTGATAGATAGATAGATAGATAGATAGATAGATAGATAGACAGATAGATAATTAGATAGATGATAGACAGACAGACAGATAGTACCATAAACTGATGTACAGCATATCTGAGGTATTCAAAATTAACAGGGAAGGGCAATTAGAAAAAAAAAGTCTAGAAAGGCTTCTTAAGGGTGGTAATGAAAAAATTTTGAGAAAAACTAAGTTCGATACATTTGGATTCTAATCACTAACCAAAGATAAGAACTTAGGCAATTATCCTGATATTATAGAGCCAAATTTTCTTCATGAATAAAATAGAAATTACGATTTCTCTCTTCCAGTTAAAGATTTAAATAGGGAAGATGCAAAGCACACAGCACAGTGGTATAAGTATAATTACTGCTAAATAAATTTTGGCTCCCTTCCCTTTTCTCTTCTCTTTTGAGAATGCTATGAATTATATACTCTTCACAAAAGAATATTCAGATTCAAAGGAAAGTGAGACAGAAGGAAAAATGGAAGAAACACTAGAGACAATGACTTTTGTACCTGATCCCTGAAACCAAGTATACCCAAAGAGGATGAAATGTAAAAGGCTGGCTTCAAGTCTCAAAACCCTGATTTTCTTAGTTATATCAGTTTAGCAAAGTTGCTTGATTTTAATGAGCTTCAATTACAACTCCAGAGTTGTAATGAAAAACAAATGAGACAATATATGCGACACTCTTTGAGAATCATAAACCACTAAACTAAAGTTATCTTATATTAGACATAGTTCATATTAATATTAGCAGGAAATTAAGACATTACCTAGACTGTGTACATACTGTGAAGAACTGGAAAAGGACAAAAATTGCTCTCTCTAAGAACGGAATCAAATCAAGACTTCAAAATCTAAACCTCGAAGGCAGACTTTCCTTGCTAGTTAAAATCTAGTTTAAAACAAAATTACCAGTGGAACTCTTACCTATTTCTTTGATCTTCATCTGTAAAGTAACCATCTAAGAAAGCATCTCCAAATATTCCAAGTAGAGTATTGTGGCCTTTCTTGTCAGCTGTATGATACACTCGAGAAGCCAGGCACAAGTCAATAGGTAGCTTCTGGGCTGGGATAGTGGTACACAGATCATGAAGGTTACAAGTGGCATCGTCTTGTGGGATTCTGCAACAAAGAAAAAAAGTGGGCTTATTTTATCATTGTGTGGTCTTTTGATATAAAATATATTGACAGTTTAGTTCAGACTCTAAAAAAGGATTTCTAAATGTAAGAGATGAGATTTAAAACTATAATAATGTTTTATAACAAATTTAATATCACAATGGCCGGCCATTGACCAGACCTTCAAAGTCATACATCCAGCCACCTGCTGAAGATTTTATATATACATATATATGTATATGTACATGTATATGTATATATATACATTTATGTATGTATAATCTTAAATAGAATCAACAGATCTAAAAGCAAGCTCATTATCATCATCCCCCTCCAAAAAAAACCTTTTCACTTTTGAATTCTAGAACTCATTGACAACACATCTAGCCATCATGCATTACTCCTTCACTGCCCTGCTCAAATGCTAATGTCCTTGAAGAAGTAGAGCGATGAAGTACATTATCCATTAACTAGCAGTGAACTCAGTGAAACACTGGGTCTCTCTAAGTTAAAGCAGTCAGTATCTTCCCACCCACTGTGCTAGAAAGTGCCTTTTCTGCCTTTCTAAAATAGAGAAGAGGGCATGAAGATATCCTTTCTTAATCCCCAGTGTCACTTGCCATCCAATCAACAAATACTTCATGAGTACCTACTATAAACCAGACTCTGGCTAGGTGTTTTAAACACATACACTCTAACTCCCACAATGAAACTATATTGGAAGTATTATTATCCTTATATTGAAGCAGACTTATTTAGGATAAGTCACAAAATTAGTGAGTGGCTACAAGGATCTAAACACAATGCTACTGACTAAAAGCCAAATTTTTTGCCTATTAATACCTTTTAATGACCCCTGAGGAGGAAGTGTCTTTTCCAGTACTACTCTATCCACACCTCCCAACTAAAGTTATACTCTTACTTTAACCAAATGATGACCTTTTCAGCAAATCAATTCAAATAAACTTTAGATTGTGTTTATCTATGACCTCCAAGCCACAGCTAATAATATTGATGATTCTCCTTGAAATTGTTTCTCAATCATGAGCTTTTGGAAGCCTGCACTGTCCCAGCTCTACATCTTACTCCCAAATTCATTAAAATTTGATTTAGTCACCAATTTTCTTTCTCCATCTTCTAAATTGGGTACAACTTCCAAAGTTGAACTTCTCTTTCTACTTTGGAAAAATCAGTTTCAATGTTTCAGCTATTTCCTCTGTGCTGAGAGCTCCCAAATCTCATCTTCAGTATCACTAACTCGCCTAGTTCCTTCCTCCTCCATTTTTGGCTCCTCTTTCCTTCACCTGCATATCCAAGGAAAATCTGAGCTTCTCCCCTGCACAGGATTGCTTAGATGTGCTCCTTCTTCCTGTCATTTCCAACACAGTCAAGGGCCTCATCACCTCGATCTGCATTAACAAGGATTTAATGCCATCTGGTTCGAGCACTGCACCCTCTGTCTTTTCAGCTCTTCCAATATCTCTGCAAAATTCTATCACATTAATCTTTAAGTACTCCTTTACTCAGCACAATGGTTCTTTGATATTGCTGCATTCATCTAACTTTCTCTTTCTAAGTTTCCAGGCTCCTATCATCTGGCCCTACTTCTAACATAGTAGTTAAGAGTTTTGAGTGTAGTAAAGTCAGACTACCACTGTTGAAATTCTTTTTTAAATTATCACATGGTCATAATCAAGTCAGTTACTTTCTTTATACCTCAGTAAGTTGAGAATGACAACATTAGCACATTCTGATAAAATTACTTTAAGAAAAAGAAGAGTGAATGCATTTAAAATAGTGTCTCTCACATAGCAGATGTCAGTTGTTATTATCCATCTCCAGGAAAATTCACAGGGCCAGCAAGACCTGTCACTTCCAACAGTTATGATAGAATGCTGCCTTTTGTCCACATCTAAACATCTTTCAAAAAAATATTGCCAACACTAGCTTCTCTGTGAAATTTAATTTTTTTCTTTTTTACAAATATCTCTTTTCATACATTACCCTTTTCTTGTGCCACCCATTCTGACTCTTTATCTAATGGGGTAATAAAGGTTTGTCCACCAACTGGTCTATGTGCCTGAATAGTAACATAGTACAAAGAAATGTCGACTTTGAAGTTGGTCAGGCCTGGATCAGGATATTAGTTCTAACACTCGCAAACTGTATCACTGATGAGTCTAAAGATCTTCTGTAAAATGAGAATAAAAACCCTTAACTTTTGCCTTTCTAAGGAATTGGTAACATTAATAGTTCCAGATCTATGAAAATCTCAAGAAATGCTTGTTCTATTTTTATTGCTATTGTTATTAATTCACTGCACAGCATCTAACCCATTGCTAAGCATGATATGTACATTATTGAATCATTAACACAGAGTGGTTTCTGTCATTTTTAAAATAGCACAAGGCCCAAAAAGAATATAACATGAAATTTGTACATGTTTGAGTGGAGAAAAATAAGAGAGGTAAACCTAATATATTTGGGAATGCCCGAGACAAAAAGACCAGACTGGAGGAGTGAAAATGTGTCCAGGAAAAAGGAATCCTAAGAAAGAACTGAAAAAAAAAGAGGGTAGAAAAATGTAAGCTCTACTGTCAAGCTCATCTATATCATCATTCTGTTTGGGACAGGTCCTGGCTAGTGGAATGTGCCTAAGATTACTTTTTCTTTTTCTTTAAAAAAAGCATCACAACCAATCTGAATTCTTATGTTCCCAACATACTCTAATAACATAGATCTATAAGTGAATCTCCCTTGGTTATCAAACTAAATAACACTGTTTTCAAAAGATGGCTCAATTCCCAAAAACAAATTTCATCTGGGGGCCACTCACAAATGAGAAAAGTTTAGTTAAAAAATTAATTAAGGAAATAGGAGCAGTAAAGAAAAAATATTCAGAAACAATTTCTCAAAATTCTCTTTTAACATATAAATTTTTTAAATATCAGATTTTTATTCCCCTGTATCTTATTCTTATATCTCTCTAATGGAAATGTATAAGTTCAGTTTTAATGAATTAACACAGTATTATATATATATATATATCAGAAAGGACTACAAATATTTTTGGCATGCTCAAGAAAGGCTGTGTGTTTTTATAGCATACTCTCCTTAAACAGGACTATTTGTCATTCTTTGAAACACTAAGACATAAAAAAGAAAAGACTCTGACTCTGTGTGTGGCCATGCTACTTTACTTAATGCACTAAATGCAAGGTTTTTTAGGGGGAAAAAAATCAAGAAGTTTCTGCTTCATTGATAATCTGACAGTAACTATTTATTGAAGGTAAAATACTTGTTGTCTGCTGTCACTATTTGTTTTAATACATAATCTTGCTAACTAAATGAGCTTAAAGCAATGTAGATAAGCAATGGCATGTACAGGGTCACTTAAATGCCAATTTGACTCTTTCATAAACTTTGGAATTCTTTTCCCATGAGTCTACTCTCAGCTACTAAATTGTGAGTAATATCCATTTACAAAGTTTAGGCTGGCCATAAAAAGGTTGTTTTCCATGTCCAGCACACCTTTCAGTGCCCTAAGCAACAACAAAAGCTAATAATTAAAGCTTCCTTAAGATCCCCATAAAGAGTGAAATGAAGAAGAATCTAGAATTAACCAACCCATAAAAAACCCAGTGGTGAAATAAGGAGAAAATATATTTCAACAAGATGAATGGCAAAAAAATAAATCTATACATCTAAATTGCATTTACACACTATTATTCAAAATTACAGTTACACTGCTGCATAATAAAAAATTTCATTAAAAATGTGGTGGTGGGGAGAGGATGAAATATGAAATGATAGTAGAGAATAAAAAGGCCACCTAAATAATTAATTCTATTAGCATATTTTGTGTGAGTTGCCTTTTATTTTATTTTATAGTAACAAAATTAACCAGTATAATAAGTAATTAATCTAAATAAGTAATTAATCTAAACAGTGACCAAAAAAAGAAAATCCAACATTTTGACATTTAATTACCTTGAGTTTCACAAAGAGTTATTTTTATTATAGCTATTGTTATGTCATTAAATCAAGTACCTTGATCAAAAATAAGAACAGAAAGAAGGTAGAGTACAGTATACATATCCTAACTAGTGTCTGCCATCAACTCTTCTGTGAGAAGTTTTAACTTAGATCTCATATAAGAATTTCTAAAACATTTAATTTTCCTTTAGAAAAGTATTTTCAGGAATCAATGCTACTAAATAACTTCTCTTCAGACAGTAAATTTATAAACCTAATTTACTTTTTTTTACATAATTTTTGATCCTGCAGGGGTTTTGTAGGCCTTCTTTGCTGTGGAGTTCCTAATTTACTTTTTCTTGTTCGTTTAACTTCTTTTCCTTTGATTTGCAACAATTCTGATGATCTCACCTTTAAAAAAATGAAAGTGTGCTGTTAAGGAGAATTGTAACATGAGAATTAGATCTTCTCTCTCATATTTAATGGTCTATTTTATATTTAAACTTCTAATTTTTATGTTTATTTTATAACAAAATATAAATTCGAAAGGCGAGTTGATATTTTCCTCTAGATCCCTTCCCAAATTTTTACATATATACTTTCATAACAATAAAAATATTAGTATTATACTTATTTTTGATATTTTTATTGCCTTAAAACTACTAAAGAAGAAATATAAGATTTTTTGCTCCATCAATTTACTCTTCTTTGTTGGTATTTTTAATAGGATTTAGCCTTAGTCTCTTAAAATCTTTCATGGGAGTTCCAGTCAAGATGGTGGAGTAAGTAATACTGTTCCTCCCACGACCATATCAAAATTACAACTAAACTAAAGAACAATCATCATTGAGCATCACCTGAAGTCTAGCTGAACAGAAGTCCTATAAGAAGGACATACAGAAGAGGCCACCTAGAGGCTGATGAAAGAGGTGGAGACATGAAATGGGCTGGTCCCATACCATCTGTGGCAGCTAAAATTGAGAGGGACATCTCAGCTATAGACAATCTGCAGATTGCTTTGTAGCTCATACTAAGTGACCCCAGGCAGGGCTCAGGTAGTGGCTGACCTTGGCCTACACACAAGAACCTCTCCAAGAGGCCCCAGAACCAACACACTGAGGGGCCAGTTTCACACAACATAAGAGTACCATCCAACCACCTCCACAAACAGCACACCCAAAGGGAAGACTCGGCAGGCACTAGAGCCCCACTAAAGCAAGCCCTGATCCTTAGGGTCAGCCCTTGCACAATAGCACCTCCACTACAGTTACAGCCAGTCCTCACAACCAATCAGCCTGAGGGTCAATCTCTCTCAATGACATACCAACAACAATCAAGGCTCAACACAACAGGAAGGTATGCACTATCCACACAAGGGGCATACCCAGAGCACTCGGCTCTGGTGACCAGGAAAACTGTACCACTGGGCCCCACAGGATACCTACTACATAAGGGCACTCATCAAGGCCAAGAGACATAGCAGCCCAACCTAGTACATAGAAACAGCCAAAATGAGGAGACAAAGAAACATGTCTCACATAAAAAGAGAGAACAAAAATCCAGAAAAATAACTAAACAAAACGGAGACAAGCAATCTAGTAGATACGGAGTTTAAACTTCTGATTACAAGGATGCTCAATGATCTCAGTGAGAACTTCAACAAACAAATTGGAAACATTAAAATGGAGATAAAAAACATAAAAAAGAACCAGTCAAAATGAAGAAGACAAAACTGAAATAAAGAATACATTAGAGGAATCAACAGTAAATTAGATGAAGCAGAGACTTGGATGAAAAGGTAGCAGAAAACACCCAATCAGAACAGTGAAAAGAAAAAAATATTCAAAAAGAGTGATGATAGTTTAAGGGACCTCTCGGACAACATAAAGCATACCAACATTCACATCATAGAGATATCAGAGGAGGAAGAGTGAGACCAAGGAACTGACAATCTATTTGAAGAAATAATGGCAGAAAATCTCCCTAAAACCAAGATTGCTCTATCCAGTAAAACTATCAGAGTTTCCCAGACAAGAAAAAACTAAAGGAGTTCATCACCACCAAACCAATATTACAAAAAATGTTAAAGGGACTTCTTTAAGAAGAAAAAAAGAAAAAAATTAAAAATTTGAATAATAAAATGGCAATAACTACATATCAATAATTACTTTTAACGTAAATGGATTAAATGCTCCAATCAAATGACATGGAGTGGTTGAATGGATAAGTAAACAAGGCATTCGCTTCAGATAGAAAGACACACATAGACAAAGTAAAGGGTTAGAAAAAGGTATTTCATAACGATAGAAACAAACAAACAACAGGTTAGGTAACAATATTTCTACCAGACAAAATAGACTTTAAAACAAAGGTTATAACGAAAGACAAAGAAGGACCCAGCTATTCTGCTTCTGGGGATTTATCCAAACAAACCCCAAATACTAATTTGAAAAGACATACGCATCCATATGTTCAATGCAGCATTATTTACAATAGCCAAGATATGGAAGCAACCTAAGTGTCCATCAATAAACTAATGGATAAAAAAAAAGTTACACATATATACAATAGAATATTACTCAGCCATAAAAAAGAATGAAATCTTATCATCTGCAACAATGTGAATGGACCTAGAGGATATTATGCTAAATGAAATAAAGAAAAATACCATATTATTTCACTTTCATGTGGAATGTAAAAAACAAACAAACAAGACAGAAACAAACTCATAGAGAATATTTTGATGGTCGCCAAATGGGAGGGGAGTAGGAGGGATGTGTGGAAAAGGGAAGAGATTAAAAGGTACAAATTGGTAGTCACAAACTGTCACAAGAATGTAAAGTACAGTAAAAAAATATATAGTTAATAATATTGTAATAACTATGCATGATGTCAGATGGGTACTAGATTTATCAGGGTGATCATTTCATAAGTTATATAAATATCTAATCACTATATTATATCCCTAAACTAATATAATATTATATATTAACTATAACTGAAACATAAAATATTTTTTAAAGTTTGGCATGTACTTTTTATGCTTTATATAACTATTTTCAGTAAAGTTTTTCAATTTGTTTTCTTGTACTGTTTTCTATTTCTATTGCTTGGAAAAAATTAAATGCATGTCTGTCTCCTAAATAATTGCCTTTTAATCATTACAGGTATTCGGAGTATTATTATTTTCCTAGATTTCCAAGGAAATTTGCAGAATTTATAGTAATACTTCATCTGAAGCATTTTCTCCATGGTTTTCTTTTTTTTTTATTTAAGGAAGTAGGGAGGCTTTCCTTGGGGAAAGCAGAGAGACATGGTTGAATAAACAGAAGGAGGTGAAGAAGAGTGATGTTCTTATAAATTAGGTAGATGATTTGGCCTTAGTTCAGTAGTAGAAAGAGAGCTATTGCAATTTCTTGGGTAAGAAAGTGATGATGAATAAGGAAAGTTCAGAGTACAGACCATTCCATATCACCATCCAGTTACTGTTTAAATTTTCTCTATAGTTCTCTACCAAATGGTCATAATGCTGGCTTAAACGTGATTAGGAACAGAGGATTTGAGTACATTCAA
Organism: Macroglossus sobrinus; assembly: GCA_004027375.1. Classification (NCBI taxonomy): domain Eukaryota; kingdom Metazoa; phylum Chordata; class Mammalia; order Chiroptera; family Pteropodidae; genus Macroglossus; species Macroglossus sobrinus. The sequence continues at coordinate 247,183 of PVKZ01000549.1, forward strand.
AGGCAGTCTTTCTCTTTGAAACTCTTCCAGTTAGAATTTTTGTTTATTAGAGAGCCTAAAAATTTTCATCCTCTAGTCTCAATTCAAACCTCACAATCTAGCTCTCTTCCATTTGACAGTCAAATAGTTAAATACAATTGACTCTCCTGGGCCTTCACTCCCCACTCCCAGCTAAACATCCCCAGTTCCTTCAATTCCATCTTACACGACATGGTTTTGAAGTATTGTGCTTTCTCATCTTGAATGCTCTCTCCCAGTTTAAGATTTGTCAGTGTCTCTCCTGGGACTGGATACCCACATTTTGAACACAGTATTTGATGTGGTCAGATCAATCAAAAGAAATAATCCTCTTCTACAATATTGGTCAATCAATGCAACCTATGATTGCACTTGGTTTCCCAGCACTAAATTATAACCTAAAACTCTAATGTTTTTCTTTATATTTTCTCTAAGTCATATCATCTGGTATCTACGCATTTAGATTGTGGACCCAAGGGCACAACCATATATACATTCATCCCAATAAAATTTCATCTGAGATCTCACTAACCAAATCATACCAGTCACATTTTGGATGTTAGCTACAAATCCAATCAGAAAATCTTCCATGTTCTCATTCAAGTTATTTAAAAAATGCTGAACTGAGCACAGCCCTATAGCAGTCTACTAGGGACGTTCATGAGTATCCTTTGAATAACTAATTACAAATCCATCTAGCAATTCACCTGACCACAGTCTTGTCTATAAAACTTATCATTGGAAGGCTTTCATAAATAAGTGACTGCAACTTGAAGGACAATAACAAATAATGTTTATTGAGTTTTCTTGTATACCAGGTTCTTCACTGTGAAACTTTTGTGTTGAACTCTAACAAATTTTCTGATGTTCAGAGTAGTAATTCTATGAAAAGACATAAGATTGGTCTTCCACGGCTTGTCCCCGAGGGAAGCCACAATGGCTCCAAGTGATTATTGCTTTCTCTTATAAGGATTCAAACACAATTCTTTTAATGATTAATTTAACCATTCCAGAGTTTTGTCGAAGAGTAATCATACATTACAGAAACCACTTCCCTTACCCTTAAAAAAATAAAACTCAGATTTGCCATGCCAGTCTCCAAGCGTCTAGCACCTCTCTCACTGTAGCAGCTCCTCAAAGCTGCTGCTGACAAGGGCTCAACAGGCTTACACTTATCGAGCTAAGCCAACAGGCTCAGATAGCTAAATTAACTCAAAATCTTTTACCAATCTTGGGCTTCAAGTTTCTTTTATCAATTCTTTTTCTCTTCTTTCTAAACTAAAGATGATTCTTCTTGTCAGATTTAAGAGAAGCAAAGTACAAGTTTATCAGCTTCCTTTTCTCTTTGTCATATTTCTGTTTATTTAAAACCTCAACCTTTTTTCAAAAACAAATTAAGGGAGCTCTGTCACATGTTGTCATCACACTATTTATCCAAAATGACAAGGTTATCCTTTCCTTTTTCTCTCTTTGCTCCAAAACTAACATTGGGGAAAAAAAATCACCTTTTTTGTTCTTAGCATTATTCACAGGCCTCAACCCATTCTGGATCTTAGCCTTCTTGATATAATTGTTATACCCACATGCCACTTTTATGTTTATTCATGGATATGTATTTCTTCTTTCATCTTTTGTATATTTTTTAAACTAAATACAATAAATGCAACGGATCACTCATAATTGTTTTTGTGAGAATTTGGGGAGATTTAGGGCATCCCACCTCTCTTAAACTTCTTTCCATTTAGAATCTCAAGATTATATATATATATATATATATATATATATATATATATATATATATATAAAATATTTATATTTTTTATAGACTTTTGACCTTTTGCCTTTGTAAAATGCTCAATAATCCTCTCATGACCTCTTGCATAAGTCATTTCTTCACAGAGTCTTTGTTATCTCAGTTCTCTTTTGGTTGGTCATGACTTAGACCAGAGTCCTAATATCCTAATAACCTTTATTATACTAATCAGCTTGTAAGAGTAGAAATGGTCAGTAAAGTACAGATGATCCAATTCTCTACTTTTTAGCTGTGTGAGACTTTCCAGCATGTATATGAGCAGTGGAAGGCCAACATTGCTCCTTATCATATCTCTGTGCTAGTTCTATTAGCTCTGAACTATGTCAAAGATCTTTTTTTAAAAAAAAGGATTAAAAAAAGAAAGAAAGAAAAAGGAAAGAAAAGAAAAAGTTTTTCTTGTCCCCCTAATCTGGCCTGATTTGCTGGACTATATTGTTCTTCATTCTTGTTCCAGAGATGCTAGAGACTAACTTTATGACCTGAGATGTCCAAACAGGGTAAAGTCCATGGATAATAACTGATCTTGAGATGTTAACTGAAATAAATACAAGATATTCGATGAAGATTCAGTGGGATGAGTCACAGGAATACTTCCAACGCTTTTTTTATGGCATTTTTGCTGTGTACCACAATATCCCACAACAATAAACCATAAATTCTTATTGGACATTCTCTTCTCCTCCCTTTGAAACACTTCTATTTTCAGCTTAGAGCTCTTTAATCCATTCTCCAAGTCTCTCACATCAAATCATTCCTCCTGGTTTCATGAGAGACACTCCATCCCTAGCCATTTTTGCCGCTGAGAGTCAGTGTTCTTGTACTTATCAGACACTGGTTGATGATTTTTTTGAAAGGGCAGTGTTGCAAAGTAATAAAGAGTGACAGTTCCACAATCAGACCACCTCAGTTCAAGCCTATCTTTACAACTTAACTAGATGTTTGTACTTGGGCAAGTTATTTCTCTTCTTTATGATTCAGTTTTTTCAACTACAAAATGAGGATGATAATAGAGTTGTTAGTAGAAAAAATAAGATAATCTATGTAAAACACTTAGCAAAGTGATTGGCACATAATCAATACTCAATAAATTCTAGTTACCTTAAGAAAGGACTGCCTGTTTTTACCAAAAACAAATAATTTCGCATGACTGCAACAAGCCAAAAAAATTAATATTTTAGAACTTCTCTAATGAGAGATTTAAATTCTTGACAGGCCATGGAAGTTAAACCACTGTCCAGAAAATCCATTTTATTCTTTGACACATTTAATAGTTAACCACTTCCTTTAATGCCCACATTTTATTTCCAAAGTCCCAGTGTTCTGGTAGAAAAACAGATAAAAACATTACCTGTGCCCACCAGACTAACACTTTTTCATCAAGATGCGATAGTCTTTATGGATGTTAAATTCTTCACACCTAGAAAGTGTTAGCTCAACACAGGATTCGCCTAGAGTAGTTAGCAATGAGCTAGCTTTGACAGGCTTCACTCCATACCCCTAAGCCCATGCTTCAGAAAGACAGCATGCCTTCTGATGGAGTCGGTCACCAATCACAGGATAAGTCCCTTTCCCTGACAGTAGTCGTGGATTTTTTCTGGTCAGCCCTTACTTGTGGATCTTTCTTATTACTTATTATTCCAAGAAGATCGATATGGTAGTGTCATGTAACATGAAACTAAGAAAGTAGGGCTTGAGAAATAAAGAAAAACAAGGAGGCAACTGCACTAATCCAGACATAAGGTCATCAGGACCCAGACTAGGAGGGGAGCTTCTAGAAAAGAGAAGAAAAAAATAAGTAATAATATTTAGGAGGAATCTAAGCCTTGGAGACTGATTATATGTGAAAGGCAAGGGAAAGGAAACATCACAGATAAATCCAAGCTTTCAGAGTTGGGAGTTTCGGGCAAAGGTTGAAGAACTGGTATGGCCAGTTGACTTGGGTGAAGTATAGTAAGAACATGGTCATTGGTGGGGAGAGGGAGACCCAAAAAAAGAGAGAATAACCAGGAAGTTTGTTTATCCACGAAATGGAATCTATTTGAATCAATCAGAGAGAGGATCCCTGGTGATAATCAAGATACTATGCCATGGTTCAGGGAAAAGTGGCTTTTTTATAAATCCTAATGATAACGTATCTATTTTTAAATAAACTCATTTATGTACGTCAAAAAGTCACTCAAAATAAAGAACAGTACTAAGTAAATAGTGGTAAGGTAATATGCAAATATGATAAAAATTATTTAAATTATACATAAATAAAATGAATCTGGTAAACATTCCCACAACAAGAAAACATTTGAGGGTTAGGGTAAACCTAAAATGGGCAAAGTTATAAATGCTTCAAAGTACCACCAGTCCTGATCTCTGGGCTACAGTTCCTGATTCCCTCAAGATGGTAAAGGGAAGACTCTTGGTTAATTTCTGAAAGCCCTGGGATTCCTTTCCTCAAAAATCTGTCTTTTCTTCCCAGAGTTGCAATTAGGTTTGAAACTAAAAGTCTTCAAATAAAAAATAACAAAAAAATAACAAAAACAAAACAAAACAAAACAGGTGTCCCATTTTCCCAAATGGACAATTTGCACATCTGAGGTCATTTTTTTCAGGGTGAACTCCTGCTACATTCCTTGACCCTTGCCTGGGCCATTTCTTCACACTTGCACATCCTCAGCTCTCATAACTCTGTTTTCAACACAAATAGTGTTTTACCTTTAAAGACAACCGTTTGGCTGCTTTCATATCACTTTTGGGTTGTTCATCTTCCAAGGGTTTACTTGATTCATCTGCTGGCTGAATTTCCAAAGTTTCTTGAGGTATAAATACCATATTTTCTGCGTCTGAGGGTGTCCATTCTAACATATTTTCTTGTTCAATCTGGAAAATACTTGTTATATTTTCAGGAAGTTCCTCTAACACATTCTGTTGGAAAACGTAAATGTACCAGAATGTTTTTATAACTGGTCCTTCCAAAGTTCTAAATCATACAATATTTTATCTCTGATTACAAAATAATTATGAAAATGCATGACTGAAATTAAGCAGAGGTAGTAAGTTTCTTTTGAAGATTTACAAAAAGAAACTCAAATTGACTTAAGAAAAATATGAAAACTGGTGATTTATTTTCCTCAGCCTGTGTCTCAGATATAGCTACCCCAAAAATATTATGCACCAACTCTAAGGAAATAACAAGACTCCAATCTGACCCTGAAACCACCCCACAATCACAGAATCAAGGCTCATTGAAACAGTTAACCTCAACCTCTAGTTCTTCAGTCCTGAGAAATGGGATTCCTGCTAACCAGATGCTCTTCCAGAAGCTTGACTTCAGGTCCTCTGAGAACAGCTGACCCAGAGACCACAAGAAGACCACCCAGACACCCAAGCTCCATCCCAAACCCATATGAAAAATTCTCACAAAATATCACACTTACACTTGTTCTGTGTTCCTTTAAAATGTCTAACTTAATTTGTATCTCACCAAGTCTTAAGGAAATCATCTTTATTGCCATATTTAGGTATTAACCAATTTAAACCAAGATTATTTGGGATTATAGCACACTTTGCTGCCTCAAATTAGCAGATAATAAAACCAGTCTGACTTATATAGAAATCTGAATGCTATAGAATGACTTGAAAATGCAATTGTATCACTTTGTGCTTTGATACATTCATTTATTAATAATTAAAATAAAGGGTAAAGATGGCATACAGTATCAAATACTATAAATGTTTTTTATATGCACGAGGGATGGCTGAATCAAGAAATTTATGTTTGTAAAACAAGACTTGAATCCGAATCTCATGTTTTCATAACTGGATGGTTTTGTGGAAAAAATAAGAGCTCTGCAACCATATGAGAATTCATTCAAATCTTGGATCTGCCAATTAATAGATGCATAAGCTTGGTCAAGTTATTTAACCTTTTTTAGCATCATTTTCTTTATTGGTTAAAGGAGGTTAATAAAATCCTTTTATTAAATGGCAGAATAGATACACTGGAGTAATATGTATTATGGGCCCTATAGTGTCTACCTATAACAAACTCATTCATTTTAGATTCCACAGTGTCGGTTACTATTAATCACTCCTTATCTTTTGAATTTCTCTGCTCCTGGCTTTTTCAACAAACTTTCCCAGGGTTCTGGTTTGGGAGGCTGAATAGATGAAGGTACCATCCTCAAAAATAGAAAATGGAGAAAGAAAAGCATGAAGAGAGGGCAATGACAGTCCTCCAGCTGCAACTGATCCTCTTCAGGACTGCCCAGCCTCATCCCCTCCACAAAGCCTCTCCTGATCTTATCACAAGTTTGTACCCTGCCTCTATTTTAGCATGTATCACACTATGTTATCATAATCGTAATCATAATCATCAGTATATGAGCATTATCTCACTTAATTTTAATCTTCACCACAACTCCATGCAGTAGGACCTATTTGTAATCTCTTTTTATAGATGAAGAAACTGAGGCTAAAAGAAGTTAAGTAACTTCCCCAAGGTCACACACAGAGTAAGAAACAGAGCTGTGTTTGAACCTAGACAACCTGATTCCAAATTGTCTCGCTTACTCTTTCTCTTCCACCCAATATGCTAGTGGTTCTCAAAATGTAGTCCACAGACTCCTGACAGTCTTCAAAACTCTTTCAGGGGATACACAACATCAAAACTATTTTCATAATAATATTAAGGCTTATTTGCCTTTTTCACTCTATTGACATTTGCATGTGATGATGTAAAAGCAATGATGGGTATAACAGTGAACCAACACTTTTCAACTAATTAACACATGAGGTTACAAAATCATGCAGGGATTAAAAATCTAAGCTCAAAGAACAAGATGAAATACATTTTAATGTAATAATATACAATAAGTGCATTTAACTCATTTCAGATTCCTCACTACAATTAATCTTTAAGAAACTACCATGTGGAGTTTTAGTATATTAACAAAGAAGAGTATCTATAACTATGTAAAAGGGCTATTAAAATATGACTCCCTTTCTAATTTGTATGAGACTTAATATACATCAACCAAAAGAATATATACAACTGATTGAATGCAAAAGTAGATACGAGAATCTAGTTCTTTATTAAACCAGATATTAAAGAGATATGCAAAAAAAATGTAAGACAATCCTACTTTTCTCACTACATTGCTTTGTTTTGGACACTATTTTTCCTTTAAAATGTTTTATATTAATATGTAATTGTCTTATTAACATACTAAATGGATTAGTAAATGTTATATTTTCTATTTTAATTTCTAATATGATAAATATTGTTTGATACAATCCACATAAACCAAAACTCCTTTGGGTCTGTAAAATATTTTTTACAGGTTTAAAGGCCAAAATGTTTGAATACTTTAAAGTTTTAAAGTTTGTGAATTCCTTTTGAAAAATTGTATCTCACCTATCTTTATGTCACAAGCACTCAGATCCTCTGCTATAATTTGCAAATAAGTTCATAAATAAATAGATAAAATTATATCAATGTCTTCTCTAGTACATATTAGTCTCTATTTAGAATATACATTAAATCATATTGTACTTTGTCTCTTTATATATTGTTCTCCTCCATACAAGTTCCTCAAGGGCAGGAACTGTCTTTTCTATCTTTGTATCAGCCATGACTATAACAATGACTACCACTTTATAGGAAAAGAAATTAATAAATACATTCTTTGATTTTTTTAAGAAGTATGTGAGGAAATCATCCCCATAATGATCCAAAAACTATTATATTTAAAATAGTGGGTACTTAGGAGAAAAAATATTCCATTAAGAATGTTCTTTTAAAAAATAATAATAAGTTTCATCAAAGAACTAAGAGACCTCTGGCCTGAGGAATTAAGATGTTCACAACTGAGGCTGTCATGTTCTGAGGATGCCAGGTACCACTTAGAAAGAGCAGGCCCTTTTGGGATGGCAGCATGCTGGCCAATGCTGTCCAGGTAAATCTTACCCCAGCAAGCTTTAAGAAGTCTAAGGGACAAGTAGGGTGGACAGATAGAGTTCTGTTCTCTTGCACAAAGTAGGCACCCAAAATAATGTGTCTGGAATGAAAAATACCACAGAAGAGCTTAATATTTATCATGGCCAGTTATCAAGTTAAAAGGTATTTCCCTTCTAAAGAAGTGGTAAGCTTCCTCTTAGGAAGCCGGTGGCCAGAAAAAGATCCAGTAACTGCTTCTAAATGTCAAAGCTGAGGGTATCATTTTCACACAATTACAAATAAACCAATATTTTTATTTTAATCATTACTTTAAATAACCAAGATGATATCTAAGCCAGGGACCTGATAACCAGCCTTTTTCATAGTTTCCTTCAAAATGATATCTTTTCTTATATTTTATGTAAATATGTAGTGAATGGTATTAAGTAACTATTATTCTATTTTTCTAAACCTAACTAATCTTATATTTTCAGTTTACTATACTTGTAGAAACTTACAGGTCAAAATTTTTGATATCTATGTGTAAATGGTGTTACCTGGAAGCAGCAGTTTTAAGCCTAGATGCCAGTTTTAAGCTCATAGCATATGTGGCTAAGGCTTCAAAACTGATTTATCCACATTTAGTGCCATATGTGCTGGATGTTGAGGCAGGAGATAAGAATTCAAAGAGGAAAAAAACATAATCTCAACACAGAAGCATCTCAACCTCCAGCAGGTTCAACCGTTTATGGTAACTGTAACATTACAAGATCCATGGCTTTTGCGAAAGAAAAGATTCCATAAACTTTCTAAATATGTTATTCTAAAAATGAATTTTTATGTATGTGGAATCATATTTTCAGAAACTAATGGAGCTTGCTATTTAATATTTTTACAGGTCCTTTCTAAAGGAATTAATCATCATGCCACCATTAGTTTTACAAGGATGTGAATTTCTATACACAGAGAGATACTTATTCACGGAAATATGCTCCAGATTATTTTGAATCCCATAAGTATTTTGCCAATGATAAATGGAAAAGAAGTTTTATTTCTAAAACAAATTTCTGTCACTAACTGTCCATATTTCTCTACAAAATTTTTTTCTTGTCATGCTTTTCACAATTCTTCTAGTTAAATAAAGAATAATATGATGCTTCCTTAGAAGCTAATAACTTTTGATTAATTCAACTACTTTTTAGATCTGAATGCCTCTAGACCAGAAGAATTGTTAAAAAATTTTCCCCTTCTAAAAAGAGTTGTAAGCCTTAGCTCAGAAGGTCTACGATAGGAGTAACAGTGATCCAAAGTAGCCAGGACTCCCGATGTGGTATTGGATTCGATATGCTTACACACCTCTAAAACAAAGCAGAGGAGATTAAAAAAAAAACTCTTTACATAAACATTCAAGCAACAAGAGGCAGACTATTACTTTAATATGGAAAGAGGAGCATTTTTATTAAAGACTTTACCATTTGATGTTCCTCAATACTTATCTGTAATCCTTGCTCCACTGGCGCTGGAGATGTTTTGTGCCAGTACATTTTTCCCGTTAAAGAAATATCCTTTGAAGGAGAAAAAAAAACAATTATATTAATATGAATTTTAAAAAGCATTAAGGTATATTATTCAATGTAGTAAATTGTTAGTTAATCTAATGCAGTAAATGAAGACTGTATAAAAAAGAACTACAAGCAAGTCAATATTATACATGAAAAATACAGAACAAAAAATACAATAAAATATTTTGTTTATTATTCTGATTTTATGGCTTTTTAAATTATTGACCCCTATAGATATATCATCAGATTTAATGAAAAAAATAGGTAATATTAAATCAGACACTATAAAACACTGCTATTAAATGGCTGCAAGAGAAATATAAAATATAAAGTAAAATTTAATCTAATAGAAAGCAAGAAAAAATATGAATATACTTAAAAACTTATTGAGTATAACTGTTAGTGTCATTTTTATCATTACAATGTTAATTGCTATTATTTTATTATCAGCTCAGTTGAAGTGGTAAGAAGATAGCACAGTGTCTAACAATGAATAGGAATAAAGAGACTCATTTTCTGCCTAAACTGTAAAATGACAGACCAGTCACCAACAGGCAAGTTATTTTGCTTCTCTCCACCTTAGCTTTATCATCTTTAAAATGGACATTAGACTACATGACTTGTTAAGACCCCTTTCTCCTCTAGCTTTTTAATAATGGCAACAGCAAGATATGAACATTATGCTTTAAAACTCTGTTTTTCTATCTTTTCTTTGCTTCATTAAAACTATTAAACTGATGTCACTGGCTTCCACTCTACCCTCTTGTTATAAATAACTGTAAAACAATAAAATATAAAAACTCTTTTAAAACTGGACAGCAAGCAATGTAACAGTATGATGACTAAAAGAATGAGTACAAAAAGGTTAAGAGCTAAATCAGATTTCTGTCCATAGATTTCAGACCGTAATACAATGAGGGGAAAACCATACAGAGCCCAGGTATCTTACTGAATTAAAGAGACAGAAATTAGAGTAAGAAGACAAATTGAGGAGAATATGTTAGGTACAATATGGAGAGGAGAAAGATGCATAGAAAAAGAGCTCTAGAAGTCTGCAGAAACCCTCAAAGGGTCCTTGAGCCTTTGGCTGAATACCAATCCTCCCCTGAGGCCAGACAAAGAAAATCTGTCATGAAAAAAAAAACATTTACCAAAGAGCTGTAAACCACAATTCCCAGAGTTCACACAAGGTTAGGAATCATTAACTCTCCTACCAGACATGCTGAATACATGGTACATTCATCATAAACCTCAGAAAGATCATACATTAACAATAGTGATAAATCAGCTCTAGAGTAAGGCTTCTCTGGACAGTAACAACATTTTAAATAATACTTGAAAAAGATCAAGGTGATCTTCAAATAGCTTGACTGCCTGTCAGAAGAAATTTTAACATTATTTTAAATGAAGACAACAAAATCCAGTTCTCTAAACTATAAAATGAACAATTTTCATCACCCAATCAAAAGTTACCAATCATAGAAGAAGCGTGAATATATAATATACAACCAGGAGAAAAATCAGTAGGAAAAAAACCCAGATAAGAAAAAGACATAGAAAGTAGTAGATAAGGATCTTGAAACTTCTAATATAAGTATTACAAATGTTCAAAAAAATAAACATAATAAGGAGGAAATTTAAGGTACAACAAGAGAATCAAATGGAACATCTGGATAAAACATACATTATCTGAAATAAAAATCTGACCAAGTGGCATTAATAGCAAGAAATACATTGCAGAAGTAAGTAAATATCAGTTAACAGAAGACATAGCAATAGAAGCCATATACAATGAATTACAGAGAGATATAAAAACTGAAACAAAATGAATAAATACTCAATATAATATATATTAAATATATATTTAGAGTCCCAGAAAGGTAGGTGTGGAGGAGCAGAAAATGTTTGTACAGAAAAATGGCCAAAAGTTTTCTAAATTTGATGACAACTATATAACTTCTGTATACAAGAAGCTCCACAATCTCCAAGTAGAAATACACGAAAAATATTGTTAAGCCCATTATAATCAAGATGATGAACACAGCAATAAAGAAAAAATCTTAGAAACATTCAGAGAAACATTAAGAATTACCAATGACTTATTACCATAAATTAATACTGCAGGCTTCTTTTCAGAATTATGCAAGCCAAAGACATATTTTAGAGTACCTGCACTGAAAGAAAATGACTTTATAGAATTCTATATCTGGCAAAATTATATTTCAAAAGCAAAGGCAAAATATCTTTCAACAAACAAAAGGTAAAAAATGGGTATCATACATATGTAAGAATTTTTGTATATGAACAACTGTCTTTGAAAGAACACTGTCTTTGAAAAAAACCAGTATTTGCCTCTGGGGACAGACTGGAGAACTGAAGGACAGGCATAGTGATAATACTTATCAATGTACATCTTTCTGGTTTCTTTTTATTTGTTTTGACCATATATATGCATTGATGTCATGGGTACATTTATGTGTGTCTATGTAAATATATCTCCATAGAATGTTTTTTTAAAAATGAAGAGAACAAGAAGCTTGAATGGTTGAGTGTCTTTTCCATGAATGGAATCTCATTTTACCCAGTGTCCTTGGAGAATGAATTTCCATAAAAGTGAATTTTTCAGATATATTACAAAACTCAAAACTCTTTAAAAGCTATAAAAGCTTTTTAAATAAATGATATATATGTGAAAAAAAAGTTCTTTACCATCAAACCTGCATTACAAGAAATATTAAACTTGCCTGTGGATGATTGGTCTGTGACTTTACAGTTTAAGCAGAAGAAAAATGATATCTGATTAAAACCTGAATGCACACAGTGGAAATAAGTGGTAGAATGATAAAAAAAATTGGGGTATATTTTTAAAAAAGACAATCCCCCTTTTAACAATTTCTTTAAAATATAATAGGCTAAATAAAAAATAATAATGTATTATAAAATTTATAACACATATAGATGTGAAGTATGCATTAATGATAGCACAAGGATGAAAGAAGGGAAAAAGAATTATACTGCTGTACAGTTCTTATACTATATGTGGAATAGTATATTTTTTACTAGGATAAGTTACGTATCATAAACTCCACAGAACTCACTAAAACAGTGAAACAAAGTGGCAAATAAGTTAATCATATAGAATAGCATGAAATGCTAAAAAAAAAATTAATCAATGGACAACAGGTAAAGAGGAAAAAAGGAACAAAGAATGAATGTGACAAATAGAAACCAAAAAACAATATAATAAATCTAAACCCAACCATTATCAATAACTACATGTAAATGATTCTAAACAATTTAATTAAAAGACAATGTCACAGTGCAGAAAGAAAATATGATCTTACTATACGATCACTATAGGAAACCTACACTAAGTATAAAGACACAAAGGTTAAAGTAAAGAACTGAAGGGAGATATAACATGCAAACACAAATCATAAGAAAACTGGAATGGCTATAATAATATCAGACAAAGTAGACCTCAGAACAAGAAATATTAGCAGGAATAAAGATTATTTCATAATAACGAGTCAAGTTCCTCAGAAGACATTAAAGTGTGTGCTAATGATAAACTTCAAAGGGCATAAAAAAAAAGCTAAGAGAACTGAAAACAGAAATAGAATATTTCACTATTATAGATGAAAATTTCAAATAAGACTATGACTCCAGGGACTTTGCTTTTAATAAATATACTAGCAAGATAGTTAATGTGAATGGGAAATTTCACATTATATTCTTTATAACTTTTTAGATTTAAAAATATATCATTAAAATATTAAGAGATGACAATAATGAACAGCAAATTCAGAATATTGTTCACAACTGGGAGGGAATTACTGAAAAGAAGTACAAAGGGGACTTCTACTTTACTTGTAATGTTTTATTTATTAAACAATTTAAAGTGAATATGACAAAATAATAAATTTTGAAAAACCTGTGATGTGTACTTATACTGCAATTGAAATATTTCATAATAAATGTACTTTAAAGAAATTTATCAACATATTTTATGTGGGTAACATAAGAAAGTCAAAGATGAATAAAAATATTTTAATATAGAAACTTATACTTTACTGAACTTGTGAAAATAAATGCAAAAATCCCAATTAAAATATTTCAAATGAAATTAATCAGCATATTTAGAAGCAATACATCTTGACCAAGAAAATTTTTTCCAGAACTGCATGGATAATTCATTGTTACTTTATGAGTCTAACAGATTAACATGGAAATTAATATGATCATCTCAATAACTGTTGAGGAAAGTCAATAAAATTCAACACCTATTTCTGAGTAAAAATTAACTAGAAATAGAAGAAAACCCCACAAAAGATATTTACAGATTCCTGTACCAAACGCTGTACTTCATAACAAAACATTAAACAGATCAGACCCAAGACAACAAGAAAAGAAGTGATAAAAATAACACAAGAGAGAAGACCAAAATGTCACTATTAACAGATCATATGACCATACATTTTGTGGGAAAAAGAAAATCAACTGAAAAACTATCAGACCAAAGTAGAAGTACTAAGCATACCTAATAAGTTCAACAAATAAAATTTCACACCAGCAATAATTAGTTAAGATTCCATTCTCAAAAATGAGCTACTAACATAAGTAACAAAATGAATGAATCTCAAAAATGTGTTCAACAGAAAAGACCTAATTAAAAAGGCAACAGAATAGCTAAAAATATCTCAGCTTATTGACAGTGATGCTATAGGCTAGATATACCTGTGGGCACTCACTGGGGCTGACAGCATTTGTGGGAGATCCCACAACATTTCCCTAACCAACATGGTGCCTGGACCAGCCTTTTGGTTGGTTACAAGATTTACCTCAGCAACAGTCATTAAGGAACTTTGAAAAGACAAGATTACTTACAAGTCTAGATGGTACATAGCATGCCCAGGTCCACATAACAAGGTTGTGGTAGACAGAGAGAGAAGACATGAACCTGAGGTTCTGCCTTTATTAGGGTTGAGAGTGGGGTGCCCAGGGGTCCATGGATTCACTCTTTATTAGCAAATAAGAGCAGGAATTAAACTGTGAAAAAGAAAAGCAAGCAGTCATATAATTAATTATCTAGGTCAACCAGAGCTTTTCAAAAAGGAGAACTTCATGGATGAAACAGCTCCGCTCTTTATCTAGTTTTTAGTTGGCAATGTATTTATTTGAGACAGATGTCTTTAAAGTGAATGCCTTGGCAACCAAAAGCTTACTGTCAGGCACTTACATTACAATCAAAAAAGCTAATTATCAAGTATTAACACTACATTTATATGTATGCCAAGTGCTGTGCCCATGCTCAGAAAAGATGTAGGAGACCTCAGTTTTCACCTCTGGTTGATCTTGAGTCTCTAAGCAAGCTGGAAGTGAGGGCTAACACAGTTATAAACTGTAAACTGAACATTAAAAGTGTGTCCCAATGCACAAAAGAATCCCTCAGCAAAAGCCGAGACACTGGTTTCAGGCACTCAAGGAAATCTGTGTTAAATAATTACCTGATCACTTAACTAACCAAGCAGAAACTTTAGTGGCCATACACAACAAAGAACACAGACTTTTCAACATTAGTTAAAGCAACTCAGTCCATTTTTCTAAATGACAATAAAAAAAAAACCAGCAAACTGCAACAATAACAAAATCTGGGGTAAAAAGGAGGATCTGATTTTCATAACTATCACGTTATTTATTTTAAATGTCTAGTTTATAATAATATGAGACATTCAAGCAAATAAGAAAGTATGACTCAACCCAGGAAGAAGAATACTCAGTAGAAATCATTTTTGAGGAAACTCAGATGTTACACCTACCAAACAAATATTTTAAGGCATCTATTTTAAATATGTTCAAAGAACTAAAGAAAACCATGTCTAAACAATTGAAGAAACATATGACAATAATGTCTCATCAAATAGGTAATATCAAATAAAGAAAAAGAAATTTTAAAAAATGAACTAAATAGAAATTCTGGAATTGAAAAGTACATTAACTGAAATTAAAAACTCAGTAGACACCTCAGTATCAAATCTGAGCAGACTTTGAAGAAGAATCAGTGAATTTAAAGATAGGTCAATTGAGATCATTCAATTTGAAAGAGAAAAAAATGATAAAGAAAATTAAACAGAGCTTGGGGACACCATCAAGCAAAATGGGAGTCTGAGAAGAGGGAAGGATAGAAAGGATTTTGGAAGAAATAATGTCAAAAAATTCCCAAAGTTGATGAAATACATTAGGCTACATAGCCAAGAAGCTAGACAGACCATAACCAAACTGCCAAGTTATTGGAAGACAAAGACAGAGAGAATCTTGAAAGCAGCAAGAGAAAAGCAACTCATCACACATAAGGAATCCTGAATAAGATTAACAGCTGACTTCTCACTGGAAACAATGGAAGCCAGAGGCAGTGAGATGACACATTCAGTATTAAAAGAAAAAAACATCAACCAAGAATTCTAAATTCGGCAGAAATATCCTTCAAAAATGAAGGAGGAATTAAGACATTCTGAGATAAACAAAACTGAGTTTATCACTAGCACAATTGTCCAACATGAAATACCACAGGGAGTTCTCCAGACTAAAGCGAAAGGACACTAGACAATAACTCAAATACACATGAAAAATAAAGAACAAAAGTAAAAGTAATGAGATAGGTAAATATAAGGAACAATATAAATGAATTTTTATGTATAAGCTTTTTTCTCCTATATGATTTAAAAAACAAATGCATGAAGAATAATTATAAATATATATTAATGGACATATAATATATAAACATGCAATTTGTATGACAATAGCAGCACAAAAAGAGGGGGAACAGAGCTATACAGGAGTAAAAACTTTTGCATATTATTGAAATTAGGTTGGTATAAATCTGAATCAGATTGTCATAATTTAGGATATTAATTATAATCCCAAAGGTAATCACCAAGAAAATAAGTAACATATATAAAGTCAAATAAATAAGGGAATCGAGAGACAAAAAGAAACCTACAGGTTTTCATACTTTTCATTTGCTCGACATTTCAGAAAACCATACTATAGGTACTGAAGAAGATGGCACTATAGCAAAATAGAGATTCTATAGTGAAAGTTTACTGGCACCAGGAAATGAGTTTCAGAGCTAGGCAAGTCAACCTACCTGAAAAAAAAAGTGCATGGTAAAAGGTGTCCACAAATTTATTTCATTCATAAGCATCTAGACTTTATAGAACACATATAGTTCATGAATAAAGTGAAAAGGGCAACTTAAGGCCTATAAAAATCATTGCAGAATAAAGAAAAGACAACACCTTGAAATTTCAAAGGAATAAATTTTAAAAACTGTGCAATGTACTCAAAAGATATGCAAGAAGATATGAATTCTATCAAAACATACCAAATTTCATGCAGAATAAAGAGAATGAGTTGAAAAAAAAAAAACCAGCAAGATGAAAATGAAACAAACTGAATGAAATAGGAAGGTATGAAGAAAAACTGCAATAAAAGTATTAAAATATATAAATGTATATTTAAAAGTAGAGTTTTAAATATCATAATGAAGAAAATTAAATCAGAAGGTAGGGGGAAAATGTTAATATATTCCAAAATATAGAGGAAAATGACAAAGACAAGGGAAAGGGGGCAGAGAAGCAATGAAAAGAGAGTGATAAAATCAAAGAAAGGAAATAGAGAAACAACATGAGGATAACTAAGTTTCTGAAGACAAAAGTAAATGAAATATAAGCAAAAGTCTTAGCTTGATAGAACAGATATGATTTTTTTTAAGTATAGGTAAATTTAAAGGGTTAGCATTTTCATGTTCCAGGGGGGAAAAAAATCACTGAAAATAAAAGCACACCTAAACATATTTTGTAAAATATTTAATTATAAATATAGCAGATGTCTAACTTTTACCCAAAAAAAAGGTATTCTAACATATTCTAGAAACAAATGGTGGCCTGAAGGGCAGAGCTCCCAATGGTCAATTTGGGCAGGAAATACTTCATTTAATATTAGGAAATTTATTAATTCATAAGTCAAATTTTGAAAAATCAGTCACTTTAGGGCAGACTTGAATGAGTTGCCTAACATCTCTATAAGATGGAGAAAATAATAGCACATACCTCACATGTTTACTGTGAGAAAAAAATGAGATAATACATAAAAATGGAAAATAACTTATATATAATAATAGCTATTATTATTCACATTAAGCAAAATAAGAATGCTTGTTGTCATCATCACAATTTAACATTGTACTGAAAATACTAGATATGAAACAAAAATAAAACATATAATAAATAAATTAAACAAAATATTATGATTTGAAAAAGCCATAATTATATGCTTAGAAACCTCAAAATAATCTATTGCAAAGCTATTAGAAATAAGGTTATTTAAGACAGAAAGTCAATTCACAAAAAAACAAATTTAGAAAATGAGAAAAAAAATTCACAAAAGCAACAAAAAAATATAAATTACCAAAAGAGTGCCTTAAGAAATGTAAGGAAAACTAGCAAACTTTACTGAGGTATTAAAATTGCCTTAAATCATAAATCTTGAATTTGGAAGTAAAACGAAAATCAAAGAGAATTTTCTTTTAAAATAAAACTAATATTTTGCCTAATATGTATTAATCCTATCTTGTGTCTCCCTGAGTCAGAAACTATAATGAGTGTTATATTTCCACATATTTCAAAGGCTGGCACAGTACTAAACAAATCTTTTAAATATTTAAAAATTTATAAACTGGAGCAGTCCAGTTTCACAATCCTGGATATATTTTTCATGTGTTTCACAGATCAATTTCTTGCCTGTGTTATGCAACTTAGAATCCAAATGTCAGAACTGGAAGGAACTTGAAAGACCAATAAAGTATGAAGGAAGCCCTAATTTCACAGACTCTGAAACAAGAGCTTTGAGCCCAAAGTGTGCTGCGTAGTATTCAAAACAGAGTACACTGGTCTTTGCCCTAAACTGTTTCAAGCAGACAGACCAACAAGAGAAGTAGCAGTGTTCCCTCAGACCATTAGTCAGGCCCAGTATTTTACAATCATCTTTAAAAGAAGAGGTGAGGAGGGCATCTTCCGCCTACTCTTTCCTCATGTAATCCAGGTTATCCCCAAATGACGCTGGCTCCCCAAAAGACAGGGGCCAAAAGAGTGTTCCAAATGCATACCTTTTTATGGTTTTATCAGCATTTATGCAAGGTGCACGGCCTTTAAATAACTTACTATGACGTTCAAGTTTTGGAAAGAAAGACATCTTTATGGCCCTAAACAAATACTTGTCCATACAGGTTACTTTTTCTTGAGAAATTGCCCTGATTTGCATTGACTTTCCCTCGTATCCCTCAGGCAAAAACCTGCTGGCATTGGCCTGTAGAATCCTGCTTAAAGGCACAAGAATGTGCCAGGACTACTTTGCATACATTCTGAACCACATTTGACTTTTTTTAAATTAAACATTTTATATGATAGTTCTGGGTGGCTGAACCCTGTATTCAGTAAACTGTCAGTTCTGAAAAAATATGGTTTGAAAAAAACCCCAGAACTTCAATGGTTTCCATATGAAGTTAAACATCAAAATTGTTATAGACACTATCTATAAATATATACAGTATCTTTTCTACAAAGTCCTAAAAGAATATAGTCCATCTTTTAACCTGTTCAAACAAAGTATTTCCAGAATCACTGTGTTTAAAGTATATTTATTTTAACTTTTTATCGCTTTTCTAATGGATGCTGGATACCATAAAACTATATACTACTTTTAGAAAAATAATATTGAAGCATTTATGAAAAGCTTGTTTCATCCAGGTCTTCTATCTAAACAGATGCAATCAGAAAAATATTTCCAGAACATGGTCAAGCCTATGGTCAGGCAGTGCACTAGCTCCTTTATTCCTTGACTTTTATTCCAGGGAAGACAACACAAAATCCTGGTTTTTCCTTGGAGAAGCCTATAGATAAATTTGAATTTATATGCCTACTTCTTGGTTATAGTATTTGCTGTATCAGGTATGATGTTCCTTTGAATTAAGCACTGACTATTTAGTGATTTATGATGAGCTATGTGAGCAACACTGAGCTCCAGTGCTTCAGGTCTAGGAATCCAAGAGAAATAGAAGGTAAGATTCTTTTTCTCCAAAAGATTACAATTTAGTTAGATAGACAAAAATAACAGACAAGAAATAATGTTTTTTTAAAATACAAAGCAATGTATTCAATCAAGTATAATCATTATACATAGGCTCCAAGTTCAACAGGAATTCAGTTTAGATAGAAAGACAAAGATAAAAGTATAAATATCAGAAAATGCACCAGTTCTAATTATGCCACTGAGAAATAAATTTGGGGAAGAGCTGTGTTCTTGGGCTGATGCAGGACAGGAGAAAGAATAGCAGTTCTCATTTCATATCTTATATAAGACAAGTGAAAATAATCATGTACTTGCATCAATTAATTTTGAAAGTTTTTATATCTCTTGTTTATTTAATCAACAGGAATTTCTAAAACTAAAACTTTCAAGATGCAAACTGAGAAAGGATGAAAACATATTTGTTATGGTTTCTCAAATGACATAAAATCTGAAAAACTGCCTTTGCTATCTTTAACTCAAATAATAAGTTCAATTAATTTTCTTCAATGTTTTCTATTGTAAAAGCATTTAAAATATATATTAACTAAAATAAAACAAGTTAATTAACATAGCTAACCTATCTTAATGTTCAGCAAAAACATTTGGAGTACCATTTTCAGATCTTATTACAAAAAGGCTCTAGTAGCCTTTGTCTGAGATGGTCTCCAGTGATTTCTGCCTCCCAGTACTAAGGCCTCTGAGTAGTCTCCTCCCATATGAGTAGGACTGACTTCCATAAGCCGTAAGATATGGTGAAAATGACAGGGTTCATCTATGCCATAAAAGATACTGCAACTCCTACCTTCCTTTCTCCTAGATCACTCACTTTGGGGGAAGCCAAGCAGCCCTGTGGAGAGGTCTACATAGCAAGGGAATAAGTTTTCCTGCCAACAGCCAGTACCAAACTGCCAGTGTTGTGACTGAGGCAGATCTTCCAGTCCCAATCAAGTCTTTAAATGAATGGCAGCCCCCAACAAGATTTTAACCACAAACTCATGAGAGATCTCAAGCCAGAATCATACAGCTAAACTGCAACTGGATTCTTGACCCACAGAAACTGTGTGAAATAATA
This sequence comes from Macroglossus sobrinus, assembly GCA_004027375.1. Taxonomy (NCBI): domain Eukaryota; kingdom Metazoa; phylum Chordata; class Mammalia; order Chiroptera; family Pteropodidae; genus Macroglossus; species Macroglossus sobrinus. Next base: position 267,705 of record PVKZ01000549.1, read on the forward strand.
ATAAATTCTCATTGTTTTAAACTGCTAAGTTTGGGGGGAACTTTTTACAAGAAATGAATAGCTAAAAAAGGCTATAAAGGTAAAATTCTGGCTCTTCAGATATTTTGTAGCATTTCCTAGAGAACCTAAGATCTCAAAATCATATAACAATGTATTATTTAGGTATGTGTTTTCTACATTATTACCTATTATTCCATAATTTTTCTTAGTTTTTTAAAAAGATATATGTTGTTTAAGAAAACTCATTAAAAAGTGAAGTATTTTGTGCAAGATCTTTAGGCAAAAGAAAAAGTATGTGCATATATACTGGCTGATAATATGCCCTTATTTGTCCCATGTAATAATCCCATACAACATGAAATATCAGCATACAGTATTTAATTACATATGTTAGCTACTTTAAATGACACATCCCATGCACCATTACAACAGTATTTGTGAAAACCACAGAATCACAAAGAATTAAGGAGCTTACTATAAGCAGGACGTGTTATAAACAGACACCAAAACTGTGGCTCTTTGTCTTATTAAACAAAGTTAATGAAGGAAAATCTGTAAGTCCCCCAAGTAACACAAATCTATAAATAATAACATCTAACCTATGTTTATATTTTAGGCACTGTATATACCTTCCTCGGTTAAGATAAAGAATGACTGATGAACATCATCCATAAAAGAGCATTTACAATCAGCCCTCAGTCATCTCTTCTCCATACTAAATTCCAGCTCCTCCCAACTTTTCTCATACGAATCTGGGAGTTAAAATAATAAATTTTCAAAAGAATCCATAAGAATATTCTTAAATCTAATCTCAAACGTGATTTAATAACATAAATACTTCAATAATAAAATTCAGGTCCCCAAGAGTAAGCAAATATTTGACAAATATTTATTTATAGAATGATTACAAAGTTCAAGGAATTATGTGGGGTGATGTGAGGGATAAAAAGGCAAAAGATAAATAATCTTGTCTCCAGGTTGTTATGGTCTTATAAAACACATTCAGCATTCATTTGACCCATCCTACTAAAAATAAAAAGATGAATGAGACTCTCTTCTGATAACTTAAGTATTCACAGCCTAGACAAACATTCATATTGGTGTGTACATAAATAACAATAATACAAGTCATAGAAGAGGCATAAATTTGTACCATGGAGTTACAGTGAGGAGTGGCAAATTAAGTAGATTTAGAATAGAAGGTGGCACTTCCTTAAAATGAGCCTTAAAGTAAGAGAAGTTAGCAACTAAATGTTTCCAGTGGCTACAAAAGGCATTCATGTGGAGAAAGTTCCTTTGGGTAGATTTTCAGGTCTTTTCTCTCCCCTGTGGCAGGCACACACATGCCACCTACTGCAGATAAGCAGGAGAGGATGGAAGGTATCTTCACATTGGCTCTCTCACTCTCAATACCCAGCTCTACCTCCAAAACGGGATAATGAACACTGTGGTTGTGTGAGCTCACTTAATTCTCTAAGGTGGCTTTGCTGTCAGCCAGATTCCAATTCAAAGGGGAAATCAGTCTGTTCATCTGATCTGTGAGAAGTGGTGGGAACCTGTAGTACATTATCTACCCTTAATTTACATATTCTCACTTTGTTAATTTCTGAAACAAGGTTAATCTCTGGGCAGAAGCAAGGAGTTTATTCAAGTTATCATGTGATTCAATCGAGGTTCTCATTTGAGAGCACAAGAAACAGACTTATAATGTAGGAGGCACTGAAAGGCTGGCATGACTCACAGAATTAGTAGGGGAGAGACTAAATGAGTCTCAGGATCAAGAAACTGAAACATTATTATAGCTTTTTAGCAAGAATAGACCCGCCAGGCTTCCTCATGACGCAAAGGCCCAGAATGAATCCTGAAGGTCAAGCATATAAAGCAGATCAATGAGAATGCTGCAGTTAGGTGAGAACTGATGGAGAGTGCTGCAAGGGCCAGTGCCTTGCCTATTCATTCCTCCCCTCCCTACTCCATAGGACTCCAGAAGTCTCTGGGACACTGGAAATCACAGCTCTTGCTAAGTTACAGTATAAAATAGAAGAGCTGATCTAAAAACAAGTTTACATTTAGAACTCATTTCATTTGTAAGTTGCTTTGTAATCATATATATATATATATATATATATATATATATATATATATATATTTAGCTCTCACAGATTCAACTAGGAATAAGAAAAGAGAAAGAAATAATCCATTTAAGTTGAGGCTCTAGTGTGTGCATGAGATGACAAGCTTGACTGGGGTGCTGCCTCAGTCAGTCTCAGTACCTGGTGCAGCATTAGAGGATAAGCATTTCCCCTAAGGAGTGGGATTTTGGTTTTAAAGAGAGATATGTCCTTAAGTATTAACAAGCCAAGTCCTCTTGGGCTTAGTTGAGCTCCTGTGGGTGTGCTTGAAGACTGTGTAGTCATCTCATATTGCTCCTTTCCCTTTGAGATATTCGAGGGTAATATCAGCTGTTAATCATTTTCAATTTAAGTGCTGATTTGGGAACTCACTCATATGAGAAATTCTACATTAACTTTTATCATGGCAATTTTTGGATTTTTCATATAGTCAGCAGTGGCACAAATACCATTGCTTTCTCAAAACTTTATCTATATTAATACCATGAATGTCATGTCTGAAGTAATTAGCATAATTAATAAAGTAAAAAAGGTTTGATTTGATATACAAGTAAGTGACTTAAGGATTTGAATTAACGCTTGAAATCAACTTGTAAATTTTGGTAATCATCATATAATTTATATTTCAAAAAACATAAAATAAACTCTGTGCCACACAATGATTCCAATTTTGTGAGACTAAAGTCTAAATTTTAGAGTGGAAGCACAGATATATTCTCAAAAATATCTGAGTTCCTATAATCATTTTATTTTATATACATCTCAAAAATGAAGTTGAAACACTTTTTCAGACATTTTACTTAACAAGGTTTTTCTGAAAACAGAAAGGCAAGACTAAATAAATCTAAAATGCCCCCACTGGAGACCCCACTATGTCACACACACTTTCATATAACAATGACCAATAAATATCCTCATGTTCTCTCTTGTTCAAAAGAGAAAAATATGACCACATAATATAATGTAAATTAAGAGTTGGTGAAAGGCCAAATCTAGCCAGACACTTGTTTTTGTTTGACCATGAGCTGAGAATATTTTTACATTTTCAGATGGTTTTTCAAAATGGTTTTTAAAAATCAAGGAAAGGTTCCAGTAAAGATGGCAGAGTAAGTGGACGTTATGCTTGCCTCTTCCCACAACCTCATTAAAATTGCAACTAATATAGAAGATATTATATAATAATTATATAATAATACATAGAATAACCAACCTAGAGAACCATCCAAAGACTACATGAACTGAAGTCCTATAAGTAAAAATATAAAGAAGATGCCAACTCAAGACTGATAGGAGGGACAGAGAAGCAAAACAGGCTGGCACCACAATCACATGTGGTAGTCAAGAATTGGGAGGAAAATCTCAAGCGTAGAGGTCCCCCGAACAGTAAGGGGCCCCAGCACCACATAGGGCTCCCCAGTTCCAGGATGTTCCAGGTGTATTCCTTGTGTGGGTTGTGTGTGCCCTCCTGTTGTTGTTGAACTTTGATTGCTGTTGACACATCAGTGGATGGAATGGACCTTGAGGCTTACTGGCTGTGAGGATTGGCCATGACCACAGCAGTATGAGCTGCTGGCAGGAGCTGATCCCACTGAGCAGGGTCTACCCCAGCAAGCTCCTGTGCCTACCAAGATCACTATGTTGTACACCTGAAACTAATTTAAAATTGTATGTCAATTAAAAATAAAAATAAAAAATTATTTTTAAAAATTTTTCAAAAAATATGAACACAAGATTATAAAAAAGAAAAATTAAGGAAAGAATAATATTCATGACAAGTAAAAAGTATATGAAATTCAAATTCCAGTGTCCGTTACTATTTTGAATTTCATCTATAAATATTTGTAGAAATTTATTTTCTCTCATTATATAAGTATCTACATATTATCCTTGATTTTGCCTTTGGGCCACAAAGTTTAAACTATTTACTATCTAGCCATTCACAGAAAAAGTTTGCTGATATGATGTTAATGACTGATAAGTAATAAGAAATCACCACTCTGTGGAAAAAAAAAATGTATTTCTAAAAGGAACCAAAGGAATGAATTCTTCACTTTGGAATTTCAAACAAAACAAATACTTTTAAAAGTTGGTACATATTAAAAAAGAAATCAGCTACCTCCTTATGTAGAGTTACATGAGTTATACTGATATCATCACCCTATGATATACCATATTGTCTAAAAAACAGATAAGTTATTATCTCCCCTTACAATTAATTTCATTAGAGGTTAGGGCTAAGAATTAAGCAATCACTCTACTTTTCCCTTCTTCTTTAACTTATGATTTTTATGAATCAAAATAGTATTTTATAAAACTGATATCTATGGAAAAAATCTACTTAATGACAATTAACGTATTAAATTATTTTCATACCAATAAATCTCTTTTTTTCTTTATAAATTGTTCAAACCATTCATAGTGGAATATTTCCCAAATATACAGGACCTTTTCTTGGTTCAATATCCTTGTTTATGCTTATCCCTCAATCAGGGATTCTCTTCTCAAATACTTTCCTCCAGTGGCAGTTTCCTTTAAAGGGAGAGAAGGGTTCTTTCTTTTCTTTCTTTCTCTCATTTGCCTTTCTTTCTCTTCTTCTTTCTTTTCTTTTCTTTTCTTTTCCTTTCTTTCTTTCTTCCTCTTTCTCTTTTTATTTTTTCTTCCTTCTTTCTTTCCCTTTTTTCTTTCTTCTCTTTCTTTCTTTCTTTTCTCCTTTCTCCCTTCCTTCCCTTCTTTTTTTGCTTTTTTTCTTCTCCTTCTCTATCTCTCCATTTTAGAAAGCTTCTAAAACTTCCAATTCTTTTTAAATTTATTCTTTGTTGAAGTGCCTCTCCTCTGAAAGTTTACTCAGAATTTATTATTCCCACAGCTCATCACTCTACTTAGCATTTAGCATTTATTTAGCATACTTCTATTTAGCATTTATGTCATTCTATCTGATTAGAATGTGTTTTTACAATCAACCACTTCTACTTACTTCTTTACAGATTTCAAGAAGCTGATTGTCTTCTTGTATTTATCTCTGGAATGGTGTCAAAGGAGCCAGCTGCACATGACAGAAAGGAGGAGCCATCCCTGACATCTTTCCTCTCCCCCATCCAATTCATCACCAAATCATTAAATTTCTGCCTAAATATCTCTGGAATCCCAACTGTAGCCTCATAATTATTATAACCCACAATCTCACCACTTCTTGCCATTCATTCATTCCTCTCACTATAGTCAAGGTATTCCTCTCAAATCAAACTGATCAATTTACACACACACTGACATCTCTGACTAGTACATCTCCTTGTAGCACAGGCAATCATAACACCATGTGGCTTGCAAAATGATGTTAGTGTTTGAAGCCTGTCTCTCCCATAGTGCCTGGTATACAGTGGGATATTTCATGATTAAATTAATGCTAGGTAATATCTTATTCTTTGCATCCTTGAGGTTGTCAACTACTTTAAAGAAGTTCATTTTAGAAGTTCTATACTTCTGTTATTTTTGGAATTGCCTTCAGAGACAGTTTTCCATCTGCAAAAGAAAATGTGTCTTCTTCATCATTGTTACACTTGGATTTTTGACCCAGATTGGCTTTACTACAATCAAAGTGTTCAATCAACATCATCTTGACACTGCTTTAAATGACATTCGGTTGTTTCCAAAAAATCCAACCCACTCCCAAAGATTAGATACTTGACAATAGATAAGCAAAAGAAGTTATCACAGACTATCATAGCTAACAATTACTGAGCACTTACAGTGTGCCAGGCATTGGTGAACACTTTACAAACATTATTTCATTTAGTTCTCTGCTATTATCATTCCAACTTTACAGATTTAATAAAGTCAACAAACTGAAGTCAAGAAAGGTAGTTAAGAAACTGAAGGTGTGCAGCCTTCAACTGTGGACTCTAAAGAAGAGTGATTTTTTAACAAATTTCCTTGTAACTGCCAGTGAATGAAATATTGGGTGGTGGTAGTTAGTGTCAGATTAATGTTTATCTTTGCATTTCTTGGGAATCCACAGTCTCATTTCATTATATTTTCCTGGTTCCTGTTTAAAGTATTTGAGAACCCTTACAATGCTGAGTCATGCTGAATAAACCTGGGAGGAGCTATTAGGAAAATAAAAATCTAAATCAGGAATATCACATGCCTTAATTATAGATACAGCAAAAAGCTCAAAAAAAAGTACGGTTACTTCAAACTGACAAAAAGGTAGTTCTGGAAAGAAAGATTAAAACTGTTTTGGTGTTCATTCTCATAAATTCAAGGTATCATGCCTCATATTAATAGCATGGTAGTGAAGTGGCAATATAAAAATTAAAACCTGAGGTTTTATTTTAAAACTGCTGAAAATAACTTAAAATGCAGAACATTAAAGTGAAAGTAAAAGAATTAATATAAAAAACTTTCCATTTTATACTTTCTTTAATATTTATTTACGATAGCAAAATTCGAGGGTGATATTGAGCCCAATGAATATTCTTGCTTTTCTAGTTTTTATGTTAAAACTTCCAGGACTGCTACACTAGACAAGCAAGAGGTTTAACAACCAGGGGGATGGGGAAAAGGGTCAGTGGCAGTAACTGCAACATATACCCTACAGCAGCCAAAACAACTCACTCATAATATTCCCAAATCCATCCCCTGAGTAATGAAATCATACACTTAGTATAAATTTAGACACTACTTAAGGAACAAATTGGGAGATGAAAAAGTATAATCCCCAGGTTAACATTAGTAGATTATGATCAACTATAAAATTCAGCATCATTCCCTGTGGATTAGAAAACAAAATTGTTCGATGACTCAAGTACCTGACTTACCCATGTTTCTGGGAGTCCTGTTATTTACACTAACTTAACTTTTGTCTGGATACCAACTATATATTTTCTCATAAATTCATTAAAATAAAGGAAAAGGAGAAAAATTATTTATCCCTGAGCTGTTTTACTTTCTGAGTGACAATTTTGTCAGTTCCAACCTCTATTTCTTAAACTTATGTTTATATCTTCTCAATAAAAACATTCCTAAAAAGCCTCTATTGAAACAAGCTTTAACTGTAAGAAGACACTGCTTTAAATAAATAATCCTGTAATTGGGAACAAATATATTAAAGGAAGTTTACTTTGGACATAACTTTATTAGACAGTAAGAACCTCAAAATGTATTCTATAAGACAGTTATTTATTCTTGTCTCTTACTATTATAATGCACATAGTAAGTTGCCAGTATATAAACAAATAAAGGTGAATATTAAAAACAATAAACAGTGATAAGTTGACATTTGAAGGTCTCATAAATAATTTCTTATTATTTTATGGAAAACTCTCTATGAAATGTAATCATATCTTACAAAAATGAAATCCCAGACGCAAAACAAGTCACACTATAGAACCTCACAAAGACTAAGCAATTGGAGGTATCAGTCTCCAAAAGTGAGGGTGTGAGTAAAGCTACAAACAGCCTCCCTAAGTCCCCCTCCATGCAGCCAAATAACTATCTCTCACACACCCAAGCAGAAGACAGAGAGTATTGAAAATAAAATATGCTGGCAGGAATGAATACAAAAAAAGTTCCTCTTTGTTCCTTTCTTCTCTCTTCCTTTATGTATGGTTTGATTTGCTTTTTCAGTGGTATACTACTTTCTCTCTATCTTTTGTGTATTTACTATATATTTTTGCTTTGTGATTACCATGAGGCTTACATATAACACCACATATCTATAACAGCCTATTTTAAATTGATAACAAGTTTGATGCCATTCTAAAGCTCAACATCTTTACTCTTCTCTACCCCACATTTTGTTTTTGATATACCATTTCACATCTTTTTATCTTGTGTATTCTTTAATCAATTATTATAATCAGTTATTTTTACTACTTTGTCTTTTTGCCTTCATTTAGCTTAGCAAATGATTAATATACTACCTTTATTATGTATTTACCTTTGCAGTGATATTTATTCTTTCATATGTTTTCTTTTTACTATTTAGTGCCCCTTCTTTTCAGTTTAAAGAAGTTCTTCTAACATTTTTTGTAAGGCTGGTTTTGTGGTGATGAATTCTTTTAGCTTTTGCTTTTCTGGAAGACTATCTCTCCTTGAATTCTGAATGATAACTTTGTCAGGTAGAGTTTTCTTGGTTGGAATTTTTTTTCCAGCACTTTGAATATATTCTAGTAACTTGTATCTTTAGTTCTGGGGAATTCCTTTTTGTTTTCTTAATTCTCTAAAATGATTCTCTTATATATTTCTCTCTTATTTTCCTTCTCATCATCTTCTCTTTGTTCTAGGAGTTTTTCAACATCTATTTATGATAAAACTCTCAATTAAGTGGGTATAATGGGACCATACCTAAACATAATAAAGACCACATATGACAAGCTCACTGCTAACACTGTACTCAATGGTGGAAAGTGGAAAGCCTTTCTCCTAAGATGAGGAACAGACAAGGATGCCCGCTATTACCACTTCTACTCAACACAGTATCAGAAGTCCTGGCCAGACCAATAAATTTTTTTAAAAGAATAAAAATAATCTACATGCTAAAGGAAAAAATAAAACTGTTACTGTATGCAGATGACATGATATTTATATAGAAAACCCTAAGGTCTTCATCAAGAAACTATTTGAACAAATAAACAAATTCAATAAATTTGCAAGATACAGTATCAACAGACAAAAATATGCTGCATTTCTATGCACTGATAATTAACTATCAGAAAGAGAAATAAAGAAAACAATCCCATTTACAATTGTTTCGAAAGAATAAGATATCTAAGAATAAATTTATAAGGAGGTGAAAAACCTGCATATTGAAAGCTACAAAACATTAATGAAAAAATTGAAGAAGAGACAAATAAAATGAAATGATATCCTATGTTCATAAATTGGAAAAATTAATATTGTGAAAATGTCCATACTACTGAAAGCAATCCATCAATTCAGTACAATCTCAATCTAAATTCCAATGGAAATTTTCAAATAAATAAAACAAGTAATCCTAAAATTTGTATAGAACTACATACACCCTGAATAGGTAAAGCAATCTTAAGAATGAAGAACAAAGCTGGAGGCATCAGGCTCCCTGATTTCAAACTATATTACAAAGATATAGTGGAACAGAAAAAAGAACCCAGAAATAAACTCACACATGTATAGTCAATTAATTGACAACAAAGGAACCAAGAATATGCAATGGAAAAGGACAGTTTCTTTAAGAAATTGTTATAAGAAAACTGAACAAAAGAATGAAAAGCAACCACTATCTTATATCATACTCAAACATTAACCCAAAATGGATTAAAGACTTTAACATAACTCCTATAAGAAAATATAGGCAGTAAGCTCCTTAACTTTGGTCTTGTTGATGATTTTTTAATCTGACACCAAACACAAATGCACTAATGCAAAAATAAATATGGACTACATCATACTAAAAAGCTTCTTTACAGCAAAGAAAATAATCAACAAAAGAAAAGGCAACCTACTGAATAGGAGAAAATATTTTCAAATCATATATGTCCAATAAGGGGCCAATAACCAAAATATATACAGAATTCATATAATTCAATAGCAAAAAAAAAATCTAACTAAAAAAATGGGTGACTATCTGAGTAGATATTTTTCAAAGAAGACATATAGATGGCCATGAGGATCATGAAAGAATGCATCACTAACCACCATGGAAATACAAATCAAAACCACAATTAGATATCACCTCACACCCGTTAGAATGGCTATTATTAAGACAGAAAATAACAAGAGTTGGCAAGGAGAAAAGGGAACCTTTGTGTACTGTTTTTTGGGAATATAAATTGGTGCAATCACTATGAAAAACAGTCTAGAAGTTTCTCAAAAAATTAAAAATACAACTACCTTATGATCTAGTAATTCTGTTTCTGGCTATTTATGCAAAGAAAATGAAAACACTAACTTGAAAAGTTATATGCACCCTCGTGTTCATTACAGCATTATTCAAAATAGCCAAGATATGGAAAAAGCTAAGTGTCCATCAATAGATGAATGCAAAAAGAAATTGTTGTACATATGTACACACACATGCATGCAAATACACACATGGAATATTACTCAGCCTTAAAAAATAATGAAATCTTGCCATTTGGGACAATATAGATAGACTTAAAAAGCATTATGCTAAGTGAAATAAGGCAGAGAAAGACAAATACCATATGACCTCTCTTATACTTAGAATCTAAAAAACAAAACAAAAAAACAAATTCATAGATATATAGAACAGATTGGGTATTGTTAGAAGAGGGGGTTGGGGTTGGGAAAAAATAAGTGAACTGTTTTTTTTTAGTTTAAATAGTTGTGTGTTTTTTTTTTAATGGGGCAGGGACCTGGAGAGAGAGAGAAGGCTACTGAGGGCCCACCACAAAGGAATAAAAAAATAAACCATGTCAAATCATATCATTATGAAATTTCATAAAACTGGGGTATAAAGCTTTTAGAAAGAGAAAAAAAGTCATGAAAAATGAACAGAATGAGAACATCACTGGATTTCTCACCTGAACTACAGATGTTAGATGATGGAACAATGCTTCCAAAATTCTAAGTAAAATTATTTCCAACTTAGCATTTGATGACCAGCCAAACTATTCTTTTAAATGAAATATTAACATGTTCAGAAGTGAAGTTTTAAAATAAATAAAGTGCTTTCCATTTTCCTTTTCTGGTAGTTAGGAAATCAAGAAAGAGGAAAATATCAGATCAAATCAACAGATGATGAAGGCAAATGCCAGGACCATAGCTAAGTAATGGCCCAGAAAGCAATGAATTCTGATTGTACCCAGAAAGCAAAGAGCTCAAAGAGGAATGTCTTTTAAAAAGAATGTGAAGGATTATCTAATGTGTCTGAACATGTTAAGATGATTGTGACTGCATCAAAGAGCTTAGGTATAAATTAGTAATGTATAGATAAAAAAAAAAAAACTAAGGAATTGTGAGGGGGAGAACTTTGCAATCAACTCTAGGAAAAAGCAGCTACTCAAGAAAGGAAATGTTACCTGTTACACTTTCCTAAATATAATATTGCAAACACCAAAAGTTATGATTAACTATATTGAGAATATAGAAAAGTGAATGTAACATCAGTAGGAGTGAGTGGTAGTAAAAGCACTAAATTAGATCATCATATTCCATAATAGGAAATCAATAGATGCTATCTAATATGGAGAAAAATCAGAACATAACAGAATTATACTAATATTCAGAAATATAAAGATATATATAAGATGACACAGCTAAAATATCTCTTGGTATCTGTTTCATTTGTTCCCTGCTGTCCAGCCACTCTGCACACCTTAATTCAGACACTCTTCTATTCTTTCTGGATTAAGGCTTCAGCTTCCTAACTCTTCCTTCCCACCAGTCCATGTTGGCACTGCTGCCAAAATAACCTTTCTAAAACATTCATTGTATCACGTCACTCTCCTGCTTAAAATCCTTCAGAGGGATCCCAATGCCATCTGAATCAAACTTAAACTCCTTCCCATGGTCACAAGCTGGCCAATGCCTGCCTCTCCAGCTTCATCTCCCTCCAGTCTCTACACGCCACCCCCAGCTTGACCCAAACCTTGCACTCTATACATGAGTCATATGAGTATGCAGAAGAGTTCCATGATTATAGCTATCTATGGAATCTATAGTCATAGTATATGTACAAATATATATATCTCTAATATTTGGCACCTTGAAAGCACTTGGTAAATATTTATGAGGAAAATTCAGTGTTTTCATAAATGGTCTTAAAGTGAATTATGGATGAAAAACAAATAAATATTCAGTTTCTTCTAAAAGCCAGGTGAATATTGAAAAGGCAGACTATGTTTACTTAAATATTCAAATACATACTGACAGGAAATTAAGAACTTATAAATTGTATTGAGAAGGGGAGAAAAAGAAGACAAGAGTGAAAGGAGGTAAAATAGGAGTGGGAAAATGAGGAGAGGTGAGGAGTCTGGAAGAAAGCTTCACCTTAATTTTACATTGCAACAACTAAGTGAAGAAAATTTGCAAACATCACAATCTGTGTGCAGGAAATTGGTCTCCATCTTTCAGAAAGTGATAAACCTAAGGCCTTATGGTTAGCCTTAAAGAATATATGCACTTAAATATCAGTGCTTTTATTTGTTTTCTGGAGAAAGAAGTACGTCATTAACTTTTAAAAGCTGTCCAACCAGTTCTCAGACCAGCACTCTATCCAACAAAAGTTTAATTAGGTTTGGAGTTTTGTTTAAACTGACAGCTGTGGTTCAAAAAGCCCCCAAGGTCAGCGGTATAGTTTGCATCTTAAATAACCAAATTGCTCAAAGGTATTCTGTGGTTCTACAGTTATTTTTTTATTCTGATTTGCAACATATCTAGTTAAGAATATGGCTTATTCAAATGCAAAATATTTTTACAGTATCTCTGAATCAATAAAAAAAAAAAAAGAGGAGGAGCAGTTATTCTTCACCTATTCACTATGCAGACATCCTGCAACCTCACGGATCTAGCAGAGACAGGAAGCAGGATGTAAGCAAAAAAAGGCCTTAGAGCAGGCAAAAGAGATGTCAGCAAAGGCCCTTGCAGGGAAAGCTCACACACTTTCCCATAGGAAAGCTGCAGAGGCCCTCCCTCAGAGGTTATTTACTCTCACTTTACAAACAATATTACCAGGCTTATTTATCTAGTTTCAAAGCCTAGGGCAGAATAGAAATAAGATATTAAGAAAGAGAGCTGTGGAAGAGGGGCTGCTTACAGTGTACTGAAATACTGACTACAAAAAACAGAGACAGTCAGCATGGTAGAAAGAAGGAAACAAAAATTATTTTAAAAACGGGGTCAAATATGTGGTGACAGAAAAAAATCTAACCATGGGAGGTGAACACACAGTGTAAATATATATGATGTGCCTTACTGTTAAAGTGTACAGATGAAACTTACTGGATTTTGTTAACCAATGTCACCATAAAATAATTAATTAATTAATTAACTAATTAATTATTTTTAAAAAAGAAAATGAAAGAAGTCAAAGCACAGCCAAATGTAGGGTGTGAAGCAAACACTTCAATCACCCAAAAAGACCCTGGGCGTCACTATATTATAGCATAGTATAAGGAACTGACAATCAAAATGGTGCCCTTTGTCCTCAAGCAAAGGATCAAGGTAGCAGCACCCTCACTAGAGCATACCTGAGCCAGGTAATGGGAATGCAAAGAGGAACAAGTCATGCCTGTTTTTATAAAGGGAAAAAGTATTAACAGATTTTAGACAACGTTTCTACTGAAAAAGTAAACATTAAAAAGAGGCTATTTGTCCTTAAAGGATTGAACCCTCAGAGACCTCATGATGGCAGTTACAATGTATTTATGTATTTATGTAAAATATGTATTGGGTTGCAGAACTTAAACTCCACATGCATTTCAAATAGCTATTTGACAATATATAACATCAAGAACAGAAGAATAGTTAGAGCACCTGGAGTTTGGTCTTTGCTCCTCCACTGACTATATGTGGCCTTGGCAAACTCGTTACTTCTCTAAGACTCTGTCTCTTCACCTGTCAAATGGAGGATGTGAAGAGATAGTTTTGAAGTATCCACTGGTGTTTCCCTCTATTCTGCATACCCAGAATTCTCCCTTTACCCAACTGGGCCATTCTGGGTCCATAACCTTAGGTAAAATGTGCTATCACATAACATAAAGTGATAAAACAAGAGTCTTTCTCTGGCTTTCAGGTTTCAAAAACCTGGGAATCTTGTGGAACAAAAGAACATAGGACAATGATGACTGATTTGAGAGAAAACAAAGTTTGTTTCCGTTAAAAACAATTGGATTTCTGGGCCAATTATGTGATGAAAACTTAGATGCTGCTGGGTTCCTGGGCTTGGGGTTCACACCTAGGACCCCAGGGAAATAAGAAGGAGCTGTTTTTGTGTGACTGAAGAGCAGAAAAGATCTGAAAACACTTACTACAGAGAAGAAAAGAAGCAACAAGGCCCCAGAGAAGAAATGGCCATGTGGGAGTGTCAGAGCAGATGGAGCATTACATGATCTCGCAGAGTTTACCCTTCCCCAGCATGGCTCGAGAACAGCACAATGAATCCTGTATGCCCATGAGTGGAAAACACAGATAGGAGAGCTGGGGAAACTGAAGAAGCTTTAGAGATGAGAAGAAGGAGTAACTCAGCAGGGACCTGTGTGTACTAACAATGGAGGAAAGATCTGTCCAGCAAGAGGCATCTGTTGCCTATCACCAAGAATTGAAGTCCAAACACTTCTGCCCATACATCTTGGTACTGGAGTTGCCACAAACAATTGATCACTGGATGGATCGATGTTACACAAAGAAGAGACATATCGAGATCAGCTTTAGTAGCAGCCATCAGTCCACCAGGGCCAGCAGGTCCCTCCTGACAGCCAATGCAAAAGCACTGCCCTCCACACACCCCTCTTGTTCTGCAGAACGAAGGACTCCATCCCTTCCCTGCAGGGGACAGATATAGTTGGGAGGCGGGAGAGGCCTGATCAGGTACCATATGACACACACACTTAGGAAGAATAAAGAGGCACACATTGAGTCTAACACAAGAAAAAACATTTCCCCACAAGGCTATAAGCCCAGCACAAGCTGTGAGGACCCTTTATCTATTGATAAGGAAGTGTCCCAGGTTCAAGGTCCATTCTTATGGGATAAATGGGGGTCAAAAGACTGCATGCACAAGACTCCCTTTCCTAATGAGACTTAGGTAGACCACCAGATGGAAGTATGGATGTCTTAGCAGAGATTATTCTAGGAATGGAAAAGGAATCTCCAAATTGCCTAATCCAAATTTCTGTGGTCCTGATGAAATGGAAACTCCAAATAAAGACTAAATTGAGTTCTAGAGAAATAAACATACTTCTTGCACATCTGTGTTTGGAGACTGAGATTCATACCCACTACATGCTGAGACAGACTCTGCAGCTATATAATCAAAAGACTAAGCTACAGAATAAGAAGAAATAATCTATAAATAACTTCATGTCAATAAATATAGGGGAAACAGATAAAAAGAATCATTGTCTAGTTATACATGTCACAAAATTGACCTGGGAGACAGAAGGAATTGAAAGTCTAAATAAATTAATAATATTTAAAGACATGGAGATAATTTTTAAAATCTGTTTACACAATACAAAACACCAGCCAAAAGAATATTACAGGTGAAAATTATCAAACTTTCAAGGTACAAATAATCCCTCTCTTATATAAACTGTTTTTAGAGAACAGAAAAAGAAAGCATTCAATTTATGCAACTAGTACAATCTTGATACCAAAAATGGAGAACAGTACAACAAAAAAGTGTACACTAATCTCACATGTGAACAAAATTGCAAAAGCCCTAATAGAAATTCTCAATATATACAAATATACTGTAATATAACCAAGAATGTTTTTCCCAGAACACAAGGATAAGTCAAAATATATCACAATAACAGATTAAAGAGAAAAAGTATGATTATTTTAATAGAAGCAGAAAAAATACTCAACAGAATTCAACACTCATTCATGATTAAAAATCCTAGTAAGCTGAGAAAGTAAGTGAACCTAATAAATAATATCTATCAAAAAACTCTAGAAAACATTATACTTAGTGGTGACACTAAGAACCAAGCCTTTGTGTTAAAGTCAGGAATAAAAAACAGGGGTGCTATCAACATTTTCCCCACATTTTATTAAACAAAAAATTCTACAGGCAAACTGTTAAAACAAAGAAGAAGGTTCAGAAAGGCTATGGAACATAAGATCTACACACTAAAGCCAATATTGTAATTATTTAAACTGTAAATAGAAAAGACATACCATTCACAAGAGCAATAAAATCTGTAAGATAGGTGTAGGTGGGTGGGTGGGTGTAGTTAAATACTATAGTTACAACATTATGATGAAACCTTACAGTCCCCATATTACTTGAGTTTGCAGGATTTGACACAGTTATTGCATGCTTCTGGAAATACTTTCTTCACTTGGTTTCTAAGACACCATACACCTTCTCCTGGTTTTTCTATACCTGGCTTTTCTTTGCTGTCTCTTTTATCATTGTACCTCTTCTCGCTTCTTCTAAAGAAATTTTATGCCCCCAGGCTCTTAGTCCTTAGATTTTTATTCTCCTCCATCTACATTTTTCCTTTGGCCATCTCTTCCAATTTAATGAATTCAAATACCATCTGATCACTAAAGTTTCTCAACCTTTCTAGCCCTAACCTCCCCTCTAAACCCTAAAATTATAACTTAAGTGTTCAACATCTCCACTTGTCCAAAATCAACCCCACAACCTGGCTCGCCTTTGGTCATCAAAATCTCAGAAAATAAAAACTATGTTCTACCAGTTAGCTTCACCCATCAAAAATCATGGAGTCATCCTTGATCCTTTTCTCTCCATGTATTCAACCCATAAGCAACCTTGGAAATGTATGCTAAATCAGGTCATTTCTCACCTCTTTTGTCCACCATAGTTGTCCCAAACCACCATCATCCCTCACCTGGATTATTATAATAGGTGCAACTAGTTTTCCTTTCTCCCCCTATAATCTATTGTCCACACAGTGGTCAGATGATTATTTTAAAACGTTAGATCGTGCCACGCTTCTGCTTAAAACCCTCCAGTGTCTTCCCACATTACTCATAGGAAAACCCCAAGTTCTTAGTATGGCCTATAAGACTATACATCAGTGATCCCCAGCAGGGATGATACTTCTCTCTAGGAAACATTTATAAATTGCCTGAGGGATGCGGGGAGCATTTTTGGTTGTTACAATGTGAAAGAGCTACTGGCATTTAGTGGGCAAGGAAGGACAATAGATATGCTAGACATCCTGCAGTTCACAGGATAGTACCACAAAACAAAGAAATGCCCCCACATCCTGCAAAAATTTCAGATGTCTGGAAAAGCTTTCATGTGGGTGAAAGACATTTTAGAAATACATGAAACGAAAGTCTAACTCCATTTCATATATGTAAACACAAAATATTACCTTTATTTAGCCATATTATATTTTCCAGGAATGCAACTACTGTGCAAATCAAAGGAAGATTGTACTTTGTTTTCTTGGGAACTTCAACAAGAGTTCCTTACCATTTTAGACTATCAGGAGAACTAAAGGCAACACTGCTACTAGTAGTTTATTCACCAGAACAACACACCTGTTTCATTCTGCATTTGTTGCAGTCGCATACAAATATATCCAAAGGATACATTAAGTTCATTTTATAAACTTAGAACCAAACGTAATTAATTTAGCAGAGACATGTGAAACACAGGAATAATGAATACTTAACTATGTTTTAAAGTTTTAAATATATATAATTGGCAATCTATATAATTTTTAAATACTTTTAGCAAAATGATAATAAATTTGTCATTAAAATTACCCACAGAAGTTATTTATTTAATTTTGAATGACCTGTTGTTTTGTTTTACTCTCAAACCACAGAGGTCCATTTCTCCATGTCTTTTTCTGTTTTCCAGTCCATCATGTAGTCTCATCATCTATCAAAAGATATGGCTTCGAAGTTCTTTTTAAGTTCCAGAGACTGAATGTGTCCCAACATATGTTAAGATTCCAAGTTGGAAATTATGGGGATTTTTTGCTTCATGTCACAACAGGGATTTATTTTGACACTACACTTATAAAGAGGCCTACTTCATTTTCTCCATTGCAAAAGTCCTTAATTGGTCATAACATACATTCCTAACTTCAGTTTATTTCCCATTTTCTCTTATCATATACATATATGTCTGTTATTTATTTGTGGGGTTTTTTAGCATTTTAAATTTTTTCTATTATTAGTTTCAAGTATTCAGTCCATTGGTTAGACATTTATATAGTTTATGAAACAATCCTGCAATTACTCCAAAAGCCCTCTGGCTCTACACATAGCCATTTCATTACTGCTAACCTTGTTCTCTATGCTGTGCTCCCCATCTCCGTGACTATCTATCAACTACTAATTTGTACTTCCTTAACCCCTCAACCCCTTTCACCGCTCTCTTCTCTGGCCATCACCAGATTGTCCTCTACATTTGTGAATCTGTTTTTGATTAGTTTGTTCTTTTTTGTTCCTTAGTTTCTGTATATAAGTGAAATCATATGGTGTTTATCTTTCTCTGACTTATTTTGCTCAGCATAATAACCTCTAGGTCCATTCATGTCATTGCAAATGGTAGAATTTCATTCTTTATGGCTGAGAAGTATTCTCTTGTATGTATAAACCATAACTTCTTTATCTAATTGTCTATTGATGGGCATTTAGGTTGCTCCCATATCTTGGCTAATGTGAATAGCCCTGCCATGAACATAGGGGTGCAAAGATCTTTATGAATTATTGTTTTGGTTTTCTTTGGATAAATACCCAGAAGTACAATTGCTAGGTCAAAAGGTAGATCTCTTTTTAACTTTTTGAGGAACTATAATGTCTATACCAATTTGCAATCTCATCAACAGTACAAGAGGGTTCCCTTTTCTCCACACCCTCACCAATACTAGTCTTTTGATTTATTGATGATGGCCATTCTGACAGCTGTGAGACAATAACTCATTGTGGTTTTAATCCACATTTCTCTGATTAGTGCATCTTTTCATATGGCTATTGACATTGAGCATCTTTTCATATGGCTATTGACCATCTATATGTCCTCTTTGGAGAAATATCTATTCAGGTCTTATTTTCTTTTTTTATGTTCTTTATTTTTCTTTTTTATGTTCTTTATTTTTATTTTTTATATTTTTTAAGTGCCAGTTTATTTATTTTTTCATACTATATATACATAATTTTTTAACATTTTATTTTTTATCTCCCTCCCCTGCATTCTGGTAACTACTAGTTCATTGTCCATGTCCATGAGTCTCTGTTTGTTTCTCCTGTTCATTTGTTGCTTTTAGGTTTATATCTCACATATGTGATATCATATGATTTTAAACCTTTTCTGTCTGGTTTATTTTGCTAAGTATGATTATTTCAAGGTCCATCCATGTTGTTGCAAATGACAGTATTTCATCTCTTCTTATTGCTGAGTAATATTCCATTGTATATATGTATCACAGCTTCTTTAGCTAATCATCTACCGTAGGATGCTTTGGTTGCTTCCATGTCCTGGACAATATGAAAATACTGCTATGAACATCGGCGTGCAAATATCTTTTTGATTATGAGTTTTCAAGTCTTTGGGGTAAATATCCAGTAAAAGGATTGTGGATCATAGTACATCAATTCTTAGTCTTTTGAGGAACCTCCATACTGCTTTCCATACTGGCCATATCAATTTGTAGTCCCAACAGCACTGTATGAGGGTTCCTATTTCTCCACATCCTCCCTAACATTTGTTATTATTTGTCCTATTGATGATAGCCATTCTAACAGGCATGAGATGGTATCTCATTGTGGTTTTGATTTGCATTTCCCTAATAACTAGCAATGTTGAGCATCTTTTCATATATTTGTTGGCCATGTGTATGTCCTCTAGGGAGAAGTGTCTGTTCAGGTTCTTTGCCCATTTTTTGATTAGATTTTTTTTGTTGTTGTTACTTAGTTGTAGGAGTTCTTTGTGTATTTTGGATATTAGGCCCTTGTTGGAGGTGTTGCTTGCAAATATATTTTCCCATTCAGATGGTTGTCTCTTTACCTTGTTGACAGTCTCTTTTGCTGAGCAGAAACTTTTTAGTTTGATGTAGTCCCATTCATTTATTTTTGCTCTTATTTCCCTTGCCTTTGAAGTCAAATTCCTAAAATCCTCTTTAAGCCCAATGTCCTTGAGTTTAGTTCCTATGTTTTCTTCTATGTATTTTATTGTTTCAGGTCTTATATTCAGGTCTTTAATCTATTTTGACTCAATTTTGGTGTGTGGTGATAGACAACAGTCTAGTTTCATTATTTTGCAGTTGGCTTTCCAGTTTTCCCAACACTACTTATTGAAGTTTTCTTTTCTCCACTGTATATTTTTGGCATTTCTGTCAAAAATTATTTGCCCATATAAATATGGGTTTATTTCTAGACTCTCAATTCTGTTCCACTGGTCAGTGTGCCTGGTTTTCTGCCAGTACCATGCCATTTTGATTACTGTCACTTTGTAGTATAATTTGAAGTCAGTCAGAGTGATGCCTCCAACCTCGTTATTTTTTCTCAGGATGGCTTTGGCAATTTGGGGTCTTTTGTGCTTCCATACAAATTGTTCGGTCGCCTGCAGATGCCATTAAGTCGCTAACAATGAGGTGGCTTAATACCTAAGATGGCCTACGGCTGATGCAATCGAGACCTCACATTGCACCAGTGACTTTCCGGGAGTAGAAAGACCCTAACTGCAGAAACAAAACAATGGAATACCACACCCAGCACATCCGGTACCAAAAAGCCTTTAAAAACAACTCCCTCACTCACTTCGGGCGCAACTTCTCTGGCCCCTACTGGACCAGTGAACCTCGCCCACAGACCCCCAATAAAGCCTTGTCCAGTACTTTGCTTTGGTACTCTGTACTTTTTATTTGATTCCGGCCTATCACAAATCTGATGATTTCTTGTTCTATTTCTTTTAAAAAATGCCAGTGGGGTTTTGATGAGGATTGCATTAAATCTGTATAATGCTTTAGGTAACATGGTCATTTTAACTATGTTGAGTCTTCCAATCCAAGCACACAAAATATCTTTCCATTTCTTTGTATCTCTTCAATTACTTTTTAATAGGGTCTTGTAGTTTTCATTATATAGGTACCTAACATGTTTTGTTAGATTTATTTCTAGGTATTTTATTCTTTTTGTTGCAATTGAAAAAGGGATTATTTTTTCCACTTCTTCTGACATTTCGTTATTAGAGTATAGAAACGCTATGGATTTTTGAACATTGATTTTGTATCCAGAGACTTTACTGTACTTCCTTATTGTTTCTAGTAGTGTTCTTGTGGCATCTTTGGGGTTTCCTATATAGAAAATCATGTCATCCATAAATAGTGACAGTTTGACTTCTTCATTTCCTATTTGGGTGCATTTTATATCTTTCTCTTGCCTGATTGCACTTGCTAGGACCTCCAATGTTATACTGAATAATAATGGCGATAGTGGACAGCCTTGCCTTGTTTCTGATCTTAGAGGGAAGGTTTTTAGTTCTTCACTATTAAGTATAATGTTGGCTGAGGGCGTGTCATATATGGCCTTTATTATGTTAAGGTACTTTCCTTCTATACTGATTTTGTTAAGTGTTTTGATCATAAATGGGTGCTGTATCTTGTTGAAGGCTTTTTTTGCATTTATTGATATGATCATATGATTCTTATTTTTAATTTGTTAATGCGGTGTATCACATTAATTGATTTGCATATGTTGAACCATCCCTGTGACCCTGGGATGAAGCTCACTTGATCATGATGTATAATCTTTTTAATATGTTACTATATTTGGTTCTTCTGCCCATTTTTTAATTGGACTGTTTGGTTTTTTGTTGTTGAGCTGTATGAGTTCTTTATATATTTTGGATATTAACTCTTTATCATATGTATCATAAGTGAATATCTTCTCCCATTTAGTAGTAGGTTGTTTTTAGTCTGCTACTATTTATCCTAGCATGTATTCTAGTTCTACCTTCACTACTTTTTCATTTTCTGGTCATTCTTTTACATTATAGCTGCTTATATGTGTAGCCAAAACACATTTACTATCAGTAGATAAATGCATCTAATAACTTAATTTTGTACTCCAGTGTAGTCATTTATAAGTTAATTATAAATGATTTTCATTTTTTTTTACATTACAAATAGGGTATTATATTAATTTTTGACATTGCATGGATAGGTATATAATAATTATCTATTCATTTATGTCAGGATTGTAAAAGGGGCAAAATATATGCAAAGTAAATGCAATAAGAAAGGAGTGTTGGGTCTGATATACTAAGAACCACTGTCCTGGTGGTTCTCAATACTGACTTGTAATCTGGCTTTCTGACTCGTATCTCCAACCATACACCCCACTCAAAGTCTCCCATCTTGCTGTTCTTCAAACATCACAGGAACATTACTGCCTTGGAAGTTTGCAGTGTGTCTTCCCTCAGCCTGGAATTATTTTGCCTTGCTCCATTACTTCCTTCAAATCTCTGCTCAAATGTCGTTCTCTTACAGTTTTTTCCTGACCATCTGGTTTAAATCTCTCTTTTATCCTGCATTATTCTTTTTTTATGCCACTTATTGCCACCTGAGAGACATTACTGATTTGTTTACTCTTTGCTTCCTTTCTCTAAAATTTGCTTACTTTGAGCCCCAAAATAGCAGGGATTTCTTTTGCTTATTGCTATTTCCCAACATTTGGTATAGTGCCAGACACAATAGGTACTCAATAAAATTAAATGGATACCTCACACCTTTCAGAATGGCTATTATTAAAAAGTCAACAAATAACAAGTATAGGTAAGAGGGTGGAGAAAAGGGAACTCTCATACACTGTTGATGGGATTGTAAATTGGTATAGCCACTATGGAAAAAAATATGGAGATTCCTCAAAAAACTAATATAATTATCATACAACCCAGCAATTCAACTTCTGGGGTATTTATTCAAAGAAAATGAAAACACTGATTCAAAAAGACATATACGCCCCTATATTTATTGCAGCATTATTTACAATAGCCAAGATATAGAAGTAATATAGGGATCCATCGATGAATGAATGGATAAAGAAGATGTGAGATATATATTATGCAACAATGAAAAAGAATGAAATTTTACCATTTGCAGCAACATAGATGGACCTGGAGGGTATATGCTAAGTGAAACAAATCAGACAGAGAAAGACATACCACATGATTTTGTTTATATGTGAATCTAAAAAGAAATGAACAAACAAAACAAAACAAAAATAGGCTCATAAAAACAAAGAACAAATTGATCATTGCCAGAGTGGAGGTTATCGAGGCGGGGGGAAGGTGAAGGAGAATATAGCAGATAATATTGTGATTGTGTTACACAGTGACAGATGGTCATTAAACTTAGTGTGATGACTACATCATAAGGTATATAAATATCGAATCACTATGTTGTACACCTGAAGCTAATATATTGTTTGCAAACTATACTTTAATAAAAATTTTTTAAATCGAATGGATAGATCCATTGGATAGAATGTCTTAACGGCCAAAGAAAGTGCTAGTAGGATCCTAAATCCAGCAGGTAGGGTCCAGGTCCCTTGTTACCGATTGAAACACTGCTGTCATGGTAAGCTGCCAAGATTAGTGATTCCATTTTTTTTTTTTTTGTAGATGGACATGGTCATGTGGGTAAGTTTTGGCTTACAAAATATAAGCAAAGGTTGTAGGCACACACTTTTCTTTTTTAAAGACTTCCTGCTGGTGTGAATACAGATTTGATGGCCATAGTGGACCTTGAAATGACCTTTATAATGAAGGTCACAATCAGTGAAGCGCTAAGATGGCAGAATACTGAATCTCTGACTCTGCAAAACACCATATCATTCCTACATTACTGTTTATAATACCTTTTTACAAGAAAGAAACTTTTAAGTCACTATTGTCCAAGTCACT
The DNA here is from genome assembly GCA_004027375.1 of Macroglossus sobrinus. Lineage (NCBI taxonomy): Eukaryota > Metazoa > Chordata > Mammalia > Chiroptera > Pteropodidae > Macroglossus > Macroglossus sobrinus. The sequence goes on from PVKZ01000549.1 coordinate 291,396, forward strand.
ATTATTTTGAGTTTTCTGATTACCTGCACTCATTAGCTGCCCAGAACTAATTCTGTTAGGACTGCCACTTACTTCCATTTCCCTGTTACCTGATATTTTGCTAAACTGATTTGGCATTGTACAACTGACAGCCTATATGAATTATGCATTCCACTTAGCATTTTCAAAGATTCCATTGTAGATGGATATTTAATAAGCTTTTTCACTTAACCCTAAAGAGCAATAGAACAAAGTCATGCATAAAAAGCCATAATTCAGTGAACTGTTTAATAATCACTTTCCAGAATAATAATTGATTGTCAAAGACTGTACACCTAGACAGGTCTCAACAGTGTAATGAAATCAGAACAATGAAAAGTGTCTCAGCTGTCTCAAACTTTCATTTCTTCAGAACTCTATTGCCAATGATTAAGAGATGAAGAGCTTGAAACTGGAAATGTTCTTGACGGGAAATCTGGCTGAAATGATGAGGTATGGATTTATTATAATCTCCTCCTGTGTGCCTAATAAATTTGTAGTAAGCCAAGCAAAGGACAGGAATTTTATTTATTGTATTATCTGTGAGATCTAAAGAGAAGAGAGACTATCATTTTAAAATGTGAGAAAGGAGTGGAGGGTGCAAAGGATTTTACTTATTATCAAAACTCATCAAATCTGATGACTAATATACTGTTTAATAGTTAGCCATGTGATCTTGGTGCTCCCATAGTCTTACTTGGATAATATACAAAATTATTGGCTCTTCCTCCTGGCTTTGGGAATTTCTGGTAAGGCCACTGACACAACTCTCCATTCTCTCAAGTTGAGGGATCTTAACAACTTGATGTTGGGACCCACCATATATAATAAGATTTCAAGTATGTCAAAAGTAGTTCTTCTTCCCCAAAAGAATAAGTATGCATAACCTATATCTATTGGGCTAAATAGAAAAAGTACTTCCAGATATTTCTTCACTTCAAGAAAGGCTCAAAATAAAATAAAGCTAATAAATGAAGCAGAAGTGGGTCTATCTGTCATTCTGCCTTTATTTGACAGAAGATGGCAGAAAATGGAGATTTTATCTATTTGTATTAACAGCAACATAAGTGGACAGAATCAGTGGTACCTGACAATGCAACTTGTTAGAGGTTATATAACCAACAGCTTAAGTCATCACTACCTATAATTCATCCCATCTGTATCCTTTGACTTTACACACCCTGTTGTACCTTACATGCCCAGCTCGAGTCCCATCACATACCCACTATCTCTACAACCACCACAGGGCTCTGTGAGCAGTAAATCCTTGCATCTTGCTGCCCTTCCCCAGGTCTAAGTGTGCTGGACTCAGAAGTCACCAGCAAGAGGCTTCTCAGAAGAGAGCATGACAATCTTCCCATAATGCAGTGTCATCACAAAGGTATGAGAGGGGAGAAGTTACAGTGAGAAATAATTCTGGATACCTGGAGTCTAGATCTTAAGACAGTGAGAAATAAAAGGAAGGGAAGATGAGGGAAAAGAGAAAGGAAGTGCCATTAATGTGATGTAACAAGAATAAAAACAATTCCAGTCTAGCCAGGAGAACTAAATGGGTTCTGGTCCCAACTATGCTAATTAGCTGTATGGCCTTGCAAAAATCACTTTCTCTCATTGGGTCTATTTTGTTATCCCTAATACAAAGTTAATTAGGTTACCTTCCAGCTACAGACACTATTTAAATGAGAAACTGATGAAGGTAAGAAAATGCAATGGAAAAATTTATCACCAGGACTCTGAAAGTTATTTTCCATATAATAAGACCACAAAGTAAAACAGTTCAAAAGAAATGTATTAAATGAGAATGTATTATTTTTAGTTTCAATGCAATAGACCAAGAATTTAATCTTTTTCCTCCTGTGCTTAAAAAAGGCATAAATATAATATATATGGCTAATTTTGGCAAGCCATCCTTCTCCACTATGATGAGACCAAGATTTGGCACACTTTGCAGTGGACAAAGGAAACCACATACTTGTAAGAGAATATCCCCCCAAAATGAAATATATATTCAGCACAACCAGATAATGGGCTATATTATCAGTCTATCAGACTGCTTTCACTTGGGATGTTTAAACGTGATTGTGGTTGGCTAGTTCTCAAGATATTGATTTTACTGTCAAAACTGTTTATCTAGCCATCCTTATTAAAAGCCACATGTTTACCTACTATGCTCTAAAACAAGCATTGTAAAGAACACATCTGCCTAGCTTCAGGCTGTTTATAGCTACAGAATGACAGACTTAAGTCGCAACCAAATACTGTAATTTTCAATAATAAAAAATAAAGAGTATAATAAGTCAATGAAGAGTAACCTAACTGGAATATTCAGTTGGTTCAATCCGCTGTCAAGGAAGCCATATTATTCTAAGCCCTGATATCAACTTCACATTAATTTTATAAATTATTTCCTCTTGTTTTACACAAAATAGATGAAAGTTATGATTTGAAAATATCACAAAAATTACCCTTAAAGTAGACTAAAACTCTACAATGTGAAGGTGGCATAAATAATGCAGTTTACAGCCTACTGTCCACCTCACCTTCCACTGGAGATTCTATGCCCTTGGACCAGTCCTTAATATTTAAAAGCATTACAAAGGTCTACATTAGAAAATCAAAGTTAAAATTCAGTTATGTATTGAAATAACAGTCAATTAAGGGGAAATTCTTTTATTCTAAATATCCAAATAACTGTACCTGAAACAGCCAGAAAAAGCAATTATTTTGCCAACACTTCAAAATTCTTCACCTTCCCTCACGTGTACTAAAACTCTGGTATATATGAAGACAACTCACTTTCAAGAGTCAAATGCATTTGTCCTTTATGGTCTAAATTAACAGAATTTATTATACAAACAGGCAAAAGGAAAAACTCATCTATGGGCATTGTCTATACTTAAAAAAAAAACCTGAATTTTACAATAAATTAGCATTTCACTTTTAAAAAAACCTGTATTTCAATCTTGAAAGAAAATCTTCATGGAAAATAAACTGCACTTGTAACCAACAAAGAATGTTTATTTTGAAGGAATAACTTCCAGCTTGGTTGAAAATCATTACTCCAATCAAATCAGCTAAAGGAATGGGAACTTACTTTCAGGAAATAATATAAACATCTTAATTTTCATCTTTAAAAAATTAATGAAAATCAAACACATCAACATTTAGTATCTGAGAGCAACCAAATATTATGAGAGATTTTTAAATTCTTCAAAAAAATAATGTAAATTAAGACACTTCTTTTTAGCTTGACCTGTTATGCCTATGAAGGCAATAAAGCACTGCACAAAGAAAATGTGTAAAAAGAATGTGTCTGTCATTTTGTCAGCTTAAAATCCCTTATCTATTTATTTTTTTATGCCTACACCACCTGGTCTTCCTATGTGGTCTCCCATCCAAGTACTAACCAGGCTCGACCCTGCTTAGCTTCCAAGATCAGATGGGATTGGGCTTGTTCAGGGTAGCATGGCCATAGGCTATGTCTGTCATTTTGAATAGAAAAGATCTGCTTTTGAATAGAAAAGATTCCTTTTCTTTGCCCAAGTCCCGGTAGGCTCTCTAATTATACCTCCAATGAGCAAAGATTGGTTCCTAGGGTAGAAAAAGATGAAATTTGAAAAGCAAAGACCCAAGAAAATGTTTACTACTATGGCATAATATGTAGCTATTTAAAAAAATAAATTAGAAATTATACATATTTGATATATGTCCATTAATATGTATTAAAATTTGCAGAATGTGTACCATATGTTGTTTTTGTAAAAAAAAAAAACCTATATATGTGTATGTATATGTACACATTTGTACTAAAGAATTAAGATGTCAAAGGATAAACAACAATAAGTATTGGTTACTGTTTGGGAGCTAAGAAAGGCTTAGAAGAGAATATATGAGTTTCCTTGTGTTAAAGAGTGTGATAACATTTTAAAGTTTTTATTTCGAGATCATTGTAGATCCATATTCACTTATATCAAATAATACAGAGGTATCCCATTTATCCTTTACCCAGATTTCCCCAATGGTAATATCATGCAAAACCATAACACTGTAACACAACCAGGATACTGATACCGATACAGTTAAAATACAAAACATTTCCATCATCACAAGGATTTTTCATGTTGCCTTTCTAAAGCCACACATACTTTCGTCCCATCCTCCTCTACCCCAAGCCTGTCTTTAAGCCCTGGCAGTCGCAAATCTGTCCTCCTTTCTCATAATTTTGTCTTTTTAAGAATGCTGTATGAGTGGAATTATATAGTATCTAACAAGATTGGGGTTTTTGCTTCAGCATAATTTTCTGGAGATTCATCCAGGTTGCTGCAGGTATTGTTAATTCTTTTTATTACTGAATAATATATTCATTTATTCCTTGAAGGACATCTGAGTTGTTTCTAGTTTTTAGTTATTTAGTAATGAAAGCTGCTATGAACATTCATCTCAGGTTTTTGTTTGAATACAAGTTTTCATTTCTCTAGGATAAATGCACTCCTTTACCTGTCTCCCACAAATTTTGACATTGTACTTTTATTTTAATTTAGTTCAATGTCTTTTTGTTTTTAGGTTTCCTGAGACTTCCCTGCTGATCCATGGATTATTTAGGACTGTATTGTTTAGTTTCCAAGTATTGGAAGATTTGCCTATTATCATTCTGTTATCAATTTATATTTTGATTCCATTATGGTCAGTGAATACACTCTGCATGATTTCTCTTAAATTTACTGAAGTTCATTTTTACAGCCCAGATATGGTCTCAGTATGTGTTCCATGGACAGTTTACAAAAATGTGTATCTGCTCTTGTTCTATAAATGTAGATTAGATCCTGATGGATCATGGTGTTGAGCTCTTCTATTCGGTCTAGTTTTGCTACCAATAGTTAAAAAAAGAGTATGGAAGTCTTTGACTACAATTATAGATTTGTCTATTTCTCTTTTTAGTTTTACTTCAAATATTTTTCAGGTCTATTATTCGGTTCAAAATACTTAGGATTGTTTCATCTACTTGGTGGATTGACCCATTATATTGTAATGCCCTCTGTGTCTCTAGTGATTTCCTTTGTTGTGAAGTCTACTGTATCTAAAATGAATATAGCCACCTTGCTCTCTTTCAATTAATGAGTGTATATTTGTTATCCTTTACTTTCAACCTGCATATACCATTACATAAAAGTAAGTTTATTGTAGACAATATATTGCAATCCACTTGCAAATCTCTTTCAATTGGTGTATTTGGACTATTTGTATTTAATGTAGTTATTGAAAGAGTTTGAAGCTGCCACTTTATTTTGTTGTTGTTCTTTTTGGGTTTTTTTCTATTTACTTTTACCTCCCTTCCAATGGGTTACTTAACCATTTTTAGAATTCTATTTTAATTTATCTGTCATTCTTTTTAATGGATCTTTGTATAGCTTTTTTATTCATTGCTCTAGGCATTAAATTATATATATATAACATCACAGTATATGGGTATTGTAATTTTCCAATTAGAGTGAAGAACAGAACCCTTACCTCCATTTACATTCTCCCCTACTCATAATTGTCTTAAAAATTTCCTCTGCATACATTTAGAACCACATAAGTTATAAATTTAGCATCAACTATAAACACAATTTATTTTTGCAATTACTATTGACATTAAATATTATTTATATTAGTTTCATGTATACAGCACAGCCTGGACATTTATATAATTTACGAAGTAATCCCCCTGAGTAGTCTAGTACCCATTACTATATGTAGTTATTACAATATTATTGACTGTATTCTTTATACTGTACTTCACCGCTCAGAGACTATTTCGTAACTATCAGTTTGTACTTCTTAATCCCTTTGCCAGTTCATCCAGCCTTCTCAATCCCCTCCCATCTAGCAACCATCCATTTGTTCTCTGTATCTATAAGTCTGTTTCTGCTTTGATCGTTAATTAATTTTGTTCTTCAGAGTACACATATAAGTGAGACCACGTGGTATTTTTCTTTCTCTGTTTGACTTATTTCACTTAGCATAATACCTTCTATGTCCATCTATGTTGTTGCAAATAATAAGATTTCATTTTTTATGGCTGAGTAATATTCCACTGTATACATGTACTACATTTTCTTTATCCAATCACCTATCAGTTGCTTCCATACCTTGGCTACTGTAAACAGTGCTACAGTGAACATAAACCATCAACAAAATGAAAAGACAACCTACTGAATGGAAGAAGGTATTCATCAATGATACATCTGATGAGGAGTTAATATCCAAAATTTATTTTAAATATTCATACAGCTCAACACCAAAAAAGAAATCCAATTAATAGGCAGAGGACCTGAATAGACATTTCTCCAAAGAGAACATACAGATGGCCAATAGACATATAAAAAGATGCTCAATGTCACTAATCATCAGGGAAATGTGAATTAAAACCACAATGAGACATCACCTCACACCTGTCAGAATGGCAATCATCAATAAATCAACAAACAAGTGCTGTTGAGGATATGGAGGAAAGGGAGCCCTCCTGCACTGTGCAAAATGGTGCGGCCACTATGAAAAACCGTACAGAGAGTCTTCTAAAAATTATACTTCTGAGTATCAATCCATAGAAATCCAAAATACTAATTCAAAAAGATATATGCATCCCTGTGTTCATCAAATACAATTTAGAAAGTTCAAGAGAAGAAAACTCTATTGTATTTAGCCATAATATTTATTGAGTTCTTCCTTTACAGTGTCTCATGAGTCCTTTTTTATATTTGTTTTGTTTTGTTTTGTTTCTGTTTAGAGAACTTCCTTTCACCATTCTTTTAAGGTAGGGCTGCTAGTGACAAATTCTCTTAGCTTTTCTTCATCCGACATTTTGATTTCCATTTCATTCCTGAAGGATAATTTCACTAGATATAGAATTCTGACTGGACACTACTTTCCTTTCAGCACTTGAAAAATGATGTGCCCATTCCTTCTGGCCTCTATGGTTTCTAATGAGAAACTCACTGCTATTCAAGTTATTTTCTCCTATATGTAACACAGTCTCTGTTTTCAATTACTTTTTTCTTTTCCTTTAATTTCCAAAGTTTGATGTTATGTTTTTTAGTACAGATTCCTTCAGGTTTCTTTGGTTTGGAGTTCACTCAGCTTCCAAGACTTCAGTGACATAAAGATCTTTTGCTATAGTCCAGGTTCCTGAGGCTCTATTCATTTTTTTTTCTGTCTCTCTGTTATTCAGATTGAGTAAATTGTATTGTTCCATCTTCAATTTCACCGATTCTTTCCTCTGTCCTCTTCATTCAGGTGTTGAACCATCTATTGAGTTTTTATTTCAGTTATTGTATTTTTCTGTTCTAAAATCTCCCTTTGGTTCTGTTTTATATCTTCTACTTCTTTACTAAGACTTTCTATTTCTCTGCTGACACTTCCTGTTTTTTCATTGTTTCAAGTGCGCTCATAATTGCTCACTGAAGGTTTATTTTAAGGACTACTTTAACATGTCACATAATTCTAACATCTCTGTCAACTCAATGTTAGCATTTATTAATTGTCTTTTTTTTCTTTCAAATGAAGATGTTCCTAGTTCTTAGTGTGCCAAGTGATTTTCCATTGAAACCCAAACATTTTGAGTATTAGACAACGAGAGTCTGGACCTTATTTAAACTTTGTCTTAGCTGGCTTCCTCAGAAACTGCTCTAGTAGGGGAAGTCTAGTAGGGGAGGGCAGGAGCTGCCTCCTTACTGTCATGTAAAGGCAGTAGTCCAGGTTCCCAACTTAGGCTCTGCTGGCACCAGAGGTGTGGGCCTCTTTGTATAGCTGGTTAGGAATAGGGGTTCTGGCTCCCATTAGACCTCTACTGACACCATACTAGTTAGGAGGAATAGGAGTGTCTCATTATTGTTCCCCACATGGCCTTCAGGGACACAAAGGGAGAGAGGGTGTGTAGCATCTTTATTGTCAGGTCCTTCCCTCCAACTTTTGGAGTCTTCTCATGTTTGTCTTATAAATAATGTTTAGGGTTAGTATTTAGTTGTACTTAGCAGAAGAAATATGGAAAAGTACATCTATTTCATCTTCCCTAAAGTAAAAGCAGAATAAGTTTTATGAAATAATGTTTTCTTACAAACTATACATTATTAGTTCATAAGAGACCTTGAAACATGAATTCTCTCTTACCTAGGTCATGTTGAGCCATTTTTTTTACCATTTTTTTTTCAGTTGTATGACCAAAAACAATTACACATGAAATAAGCAAGGATGGGCTAGCCCCTTCATCTTCAATTAACATCTGGAAGGTAAACTCTGAACTCCAGTCTCATATAAGTAAACTCTATTTTGTGAGTGATAATATTGAATTCCTCAGAACAACAAACATAGGACCTTACAACATTTCTAACATTCTTGCTATAGTATATGCATATTGTTTAGGCCAGGGGTTCTCAACTAGGTGGGGGGATGGAGGGAGCAATTTTGCCCTTCTCCCTAGGGTCTCATTTGGCAACATCTAGAGAGATTTTACTGTCATGACTTTTAGTGTAGAAGGGAGTAGAGGATTGTGCTCCTGGGATCTAGTGAGTAGAGGCCAGGCATAATTCTAAACATTCAACAGTTCACAGGACAGCCTCCCACAATGAAGAACTATCCAACCCAAAATGTCAATAGGGCTAAGGTTGGGAAACCCTTGTTTAGCGTGTTTGACCTACATTTATTTGATAGCTAAATTTAGTCTTCAATTATTCTGAGCATCTATTGGCCTATGTAAAATTATTTATGGAACGCTGAACACTGGGTCTGCATTGGCCTTACTCAAGCTCTAAAAAGAGACAACACGCCCTGCAGAGGTTGTCTTATCCTTTGCCTTTCCCTCTAGGGAATGCAGTGCAGCTCTAAGTTAAGATGTCTCAAGTGAAGAACCATATTTCTTGCTTATCCTGGAGAGAATGTTGTTTATATAAACTCCAAATGTTTAAAACAAATATCCTTATTCTAATCTTAAGAATTTTTTAAATCACAATTTACACCACTTTTACACTTGCATTTTTATTGCTCTCTCTCGCCTACCCAGCCAGAGCCATTTCAACCACTTCTCCATTGTTCCCTTTTCACCCTCATAAAACCTTCTGAAACCACTTTTATCCAAAATTATGCAAAGCCCCATCTTCTGGAATTGCTGGGGCAGGGAAAAGAAAAAATTTTTAAGCGAGAATTAAATCTAGGCTACACTAAAAATCAATTTATAATGGAAGGCAGGGATGGGACTAAGGCATGTGATAGTGGTCAAGTCTTGTAACACAGGGCTTGTGGCCCTTGTTTCTGACTACTGCTCCAGTCCACTCTCCTATATAAAACAATTCAGGTAACTGAAACACAAAAATATATATATACACAAGAGAAAAGGAATAGCAGAAAGAACAGAATTCACTGTCTCATGTTCATTTGCCATTTGATATTCTCCCTTCTTATATACTATCCTACTTAAATCCCTCAAATTATACTCTCTCTCATGGACCTTTGCTCTGAAAGTGTAATTTTCTCCACCTACACAGGCCCCTCTTCATATCAAGTACCTTGACTATGCCATAAAGTTCCTTCTCACAGGAGCAGGAACCAAGGCCTTTGTTCTCTCTGTTAAGGCTCTACATTGCGCATACTTGATTTATTTTCTATTAGACCCACAGAAATCTAATTAGAAATACCTATTTTGAAACGGACGAAGCAGTCACACTAATCTTGCTCAGCAACTGTGGGGAGGTGTGGGTTTTAATAGAAGACATTTGTCCTGCCCTGTTGACAAACATTAGGTCAAAGGTGACACTGGGGACTCTTGTCCTTACATGTTTTTGTTTCCCTAATGGGCCTTATGATCACATTCCTTAAATCACATTCAAGAGTATATTCTGGGGCTGAAATTATTTTAAAGACTAACAAGAGGTTTGGCCCTGCAAGTAAGAACAGCAGAATCTTCTTCCTCTGACTACCATTGTCATTGCCATTCTCAAAAAAGACTGTCTCTTTTTTTCTCTTTTTCTCCCCCATTCCACCCCCCACACACACACACTTTCTGCGTGGGACTCAGATTCCCTTATTATTTTTGTTTTGAATGTCCCTACCAGAGCAAAGTTTATATCATGGGCACAGTATCTTAAACTATTACCCAATCTAGCTTTGCTCCCTACCAGGGACAGATGACAATCAACAAATGCATGGTCCTGGCATGATTCTAGTCTAGTTAGTTTCTGGGTTGTAATTGCCTGGGGTAGAATCCCAGCTAAACCAAGCACTAGGAAGCCACCTATGGAAAATGGAGCTCTTAACAGTATCCACCTAATGGGGTGTTATTGGGACAAAGATGTACATAAATTGTGTCCTGTGGCACCTGGCACACAAGAATCACTTATAATCCCTATAATTGGGAAGGCCTAGAAGTAAATTTTCAAAAAATATTTTGAGCATTGTTTTTATAAAAAAAAACATTACAGAACTCATAAATTCAACTTTTTAATGGTAATTCATTGATCTTAGGATATAAATCCACTGCTAATAATACTAAGCTGTAGCAGAAAAAGGCTTTTTCATATGAAACATCTGTTACTTCAATACTAAATAATCACAAAGGCTTTGAAAGGAAAGGTTACTAATGATGTATTACTCAGGTCTACAACTCATGTTCTTTGAACCAGTTTTTAAAAATAACTGCTTTTCCTTGGAAAAGAGGGTACCCTTCCTTGAAGGGAAATTCAAATTCAAAATTCAAAAACCTTGAATAACACCCCAGTGTTTTTTCTAGCTTATAACACACCGTATGCACTGAAATATTTCACGTATGCACACCAATGTTGCATTTACCCAGAAGAACTATAACTGTCCTGGTTCACCTACTTCCATCTTAATGTCGTAGTTCTGGCCGAGGACACTCTGTATGAGCTCTTTTATAGTCTGGTCGGAGGCCAGCTGGGCCTCGGACTGCAGCGAGGCGATGATCTCCTCGATGGACTTCGGGATCATTCGCACAGGCGGCGAGGCCTGCCAGGCGGCCTCGCGCGCGTCGCTCGGCTGGACCATGTCCCGGTCTGTTTTGGAAAACGACCCCATTTCCCGAGGCTCGCTGGCCGCGCCCTCCCGCAGGAAGTGGGTGCGGATCCTCACTCTCCTGCGCAGGAGGGCCGCCTCCGCGTCGCCCTCCTCGCTGGAGACGGAGCTGCCCTTCCCCTCCCTGGCCCTGAGGGCCTCTGCAGGCCGAGTCGGCTCCCGCTGCGCGTCGCGGCCGCGGGCCAGGGCCGGGGCCGGTTCCAGGGCGCGCTTGAGGCCCAGGGGTCGCGGGCTGCTCCGACCCCAGAGCGCCCCGGGCTTCCCCCTCTGCGCAGGCGGCGGCCGCAGAACCACGGGTCTGGACGTGCCGGCCCTGGTGGCAATGACCGGCGGCTTCTTGTGGGGCCGGTGCCGGAGGAACGCAGAGCTCCGCAAGTAGAAGTCCTGGGGGCGGAACGGCCGCGGCTTCCCGGGAGCTGCCCCCTCTCTCGGGCCCGAGGGGCGCGCTGCGACTTGGGGCGCCTGCTGCAGGAGGGCGGCAGGGGCGGTCGCAGGGCCTTTAGCCCGAGGGGTCCCTGATGGCCTGTGGGGCCCAGCAAAGGAAACGTCTTCCTCCTCCCTAGACCCAGCAGGGCTAGGGGCCTGCAGTTGGAAGACTGGGACTTCATCGATAGCCGGCTTGGAGGCCAACTTCTGCTTGAATAGGAGAAAATCCTTTTTAGTCTCCCGGCGAACCTTCTCAAGTTCTTTAAAGATGTACAATTCTTCTTTGTATTTCAATCCAAAGTGCTTCGAACCCGTGGACATTTTGACTAATTTGTCCTGTGGAAAAAAACAACAATAGACTAATATGTATGTATGTCCCAATAATATATACAATAATATGTATATATGTCCCAAAACGTGTGGAAAAAGAAAATTCCAACTCAAAAAAGCTTCTCATGGTAGAACGCTCACTGTGCTCTCTGAGGCACGAGTGGATAAGTATTAGCTTAGATCATTTAAAACCAACTACTGACCTTTTCACAAGAACCATGAAAAACCTTTAAAACCTTCTGTATAACTTTTTTCATGGTGGGCGTTTACGAAACCCCTATTGGATTTATTTTAACATTTCTTTAGACTATAATTTAGTGTCCTGCTCCAGGCAACAGAGACCATAGTATGCATAAGCACAGAAAATCTAAGGTAATCCTGGCAGGATAGCACTTTTCACTTCCTTCTCCAGCTAAACCAAGGTGTCTCCATCCCTTATCCAACCCACTTCCCTCGATGTCATCTTAGCTACATCAGAGTGGTATGAAAGGAGATGGGTGATCAGCTGCAGGGTAGGCTGCAGTGAAATCATGAGGCCTGTATGACAAGTGTTCATATTTTTTCTGTGGGCTCCTAAAAACCATTCAAAAACTTTTAACAGAAAGTGGCTTGATAAGATCTGGTGCTTGGGGGATATCAATATTGAGGGAGAAAAAGAATAAAAGGAGGGAAGGCAAATAAGAGTATCTATAGCCTGAGCCTTAGGCCTGGACTTGGTAACCCAGCAGAGTGAAAATAGAAACATAGCAAAGTAAAACTGATAGGATCTAGTCAATGATTAGGGAAAAAAGAGAGAGATTAAAGCACCTTCATAAAACAGGAACACTGAATCACCTTCATAAAGTCTTGGTCATAACCAAGTGCATAATAAAGCTTTCACTATTCACTTAACTGTACACTTAAAAATGGTTTAATGGTAAATTTTATGTGTATTATCACAATAATAAAAAAAAAAAAAACTTCTGCTATTCAGCAGGGCCAGTGATCTATGGTAATTAAGGGAGACTGAGATCTTGAGAGCTCTGATGGCCCTACCAAAAGCCAGGACAGGAAATATAAGTAGACAAGGGCCAATGACAGATTCTTTGGAATCCTCATCTGTGGGAGGTAGGATGCACAAGAGCAACAGAGAGTCAGGAAAATGAGAAGAGAGTTCTACAGAAGCCAGGAGGAGGAAAGTTTCAAGAATAAGGGTAAAACAAAAAAGCAAAAAATAATTAATTAGAAAAATTAATTTATTTTTAGAAAACCCAACACCAAAGTTCTTTGAAAATAAAATTATAAAGCAAGATACCTGGGAAATATCATCATTATTTGCAAATATGATTATCTACCTAGAAAACCTAAACACTAAAAACTATTTAGAATTATAACAATTATAACAATTTAAAATTGTATAAATTTTAAAAATTTATACAAAAAATAATAAATTCCTTTATCTCAAAATAATCCATAAAAAGTATAATGGTAAAATTCCATTATGTAAAATTTATCATTTATTTAAGAGTATCTTAGAATAAGCATAACCAAAAAAAGTACTATAATTGCATAAATAAATTTTTTAAATATTACTGAAGGACATAAAAGACTTGACTAAATAGGGACAATTAAAGCTCCTTGGTGAGAAGACCAAATATTTTAATTACATAAGATCTTCCCAAAATACACTATTGGTTTAATGTCATAATAATCAAAATCTACAAATGTTATTTTGAACTTTGAAAAGTAATTATGAATTCATTTGAAATAATAAACAGGGTAGATTATTTCAAAATGTTGAAAAGAGGAAAAAAGGAAATGAGGGAGCACTTGTCCCACAAAATAATTAAAATTTATACAGATATGAAACTTAAAACTGAAACACTGCTGGTAGAATCAACATATAACTGAGTGAGCAAAAGAATTAAGAATAATATGGCTTATATTATAAAAATGGCATTAAATTGGTGATAAAATAAGAATTATTAATAAGTTGTGTTGAGGCAAATGCTGGGGAAGGGAAGGAATTACACTCCAATTTATGCCATGCTCCAAAATACAATGGATTTAAGACTTTAATGTGGAAAATAGTGTTTTTTTTATTATATTGCATTTCTTTGCTTACCATCTATGCACATTTCTTGGTTGAATTTCTTTACATAAACACATAAAAGAATTCTTCTTACAATTAGATTTCATTTATCATGTAGTATGTGCAATATGAAGAAAACATTCTATTTAGCCTTTAGACAGATCATATTACTTTTAATCCCCAAAACACCCTCTGCTAGTTCTCGAACTCAAGACCCCACTGCATGATAGAGCTCTCATCTGGGAATCGGCAGGCTTTGTTTCTCTGCACAGCTCTACCACTGACTAGACCTTAGACAAGTCAATTCCATCTGTAACAAGATTTCATACTAAAAAGTGCAAGATTTCATATTAGAAAGTGAAATAATAATTTTTTGCCTCTTTTCTAGACCATAGTATATAAACATTAGAAATTATTTCTAAAAGCTGTAAGGAAGTTTCTTTATTTAAAAATGCTGTGTAGTCCTGCTCATCATGATTTGGCTGTTATTGTTTGCACAGGTGGTAATATATTCATACTGACACCATCTGCATTTCTTCCTACAAAAGACTAAAAGGTAGAACCTGGAACAGGGCACAGACCAGAAATACATTAATACCTGATGAGAATCTGACTTGACTTTCCCAAGAGCACTTCCCTTTTGTTTCTTAGTTCTTGCTTTGTATTCCCTTCCTAACTTCTCCCTTAGTTTGCTATTGAAGTTTAACAAGTGTTCATTGTTTAACACTTCTCCCTTAAGTTCTTCAAAGGAAAGTTGCTTTTTATATGTAAAAATAAACCAACAGGAAATAGAATTTATAAGTTTGACAAGAACTTCTATTGTGTTTTCAAAGTAGTGATAACCCAATGCTAAATGGGCCGGCCAGTCCATCAAATCTTGGTGCCTTTATTGCCCTTGCCCATCCCTCAACACTGCTAAATATGTAAAATAATTTTTAAACATCCACTCTCTTAAGAAAACAACATGTTTTCTTTTCCTTGGTAGTAATTTATTAAAAGAATGACACTAGTTCTGGTTTGAAGATACTCAAGGAAAAATAATGTAGCCATCCTAAAAGGAGAAAGTGTTAATCTAAGTAAGGTATCAAAGCCTGCTATTTGCAGTCCAGGTTGATTAAGTTTACCCTACACTTTAAAATGGGACAGAATGTGCTGGAAATCTTTGTAACCTGAGCAGTAATTTCTTTCTCCTCTCCTTTCCTAATTACTGGAACTCTGTGCCTTTACCATTCCTGCTCTACCAAGAGGTTCAATGCCTAAGCTATGAGGTAGTCTGAAAAGCCAAGAGCCAAGCTTCTCTCCTATCCCATAGGTCTGGTCAGACATAAAGAGGAAGCTCCCTGGCCAAAAATGGCTAAATACCCAGGGAATACTCTCTGTGTTAATGCTCTAGACTCTGGAACAGGTTGCTCTCTGGTTCTTGCAGGTGGTTGCTCTTCTTGTTGAAACAGAAGATCCAAAACTCTGCTCTAGATTCTAACTAAAGTAGAAACAAATAGAGACCACCAGATGACTTGGTTTCAAGCTACATGAATATTTCACACAGGAGTATGAGTTCTTCACACAGTAGGCCTAGTTTACATAGTAATATCCTGGGAATGGATTATCAGAGTATTACATTGGGAATAAAGCCAAACCCCATGTGGTTATATGAATTACCTGGCCTTGACCTCCTCTATGTGGTCATGGGCACCTCCATGGGGAGGGTAAATGATTAAGAACAAGATTTAGATTCTCTTAGGTCCATGGCCTAATATCATCTCAAGTCACTTCCTGAACTTCACACAACAACTTACAAAGCACAGCACTAAAGTTCAAAAAGAAATGTCTAAGCCCAAGGATAATCCATCTATCTCATCTAGTAAAATCATCAACATTAAAAAAAAATAAAAAATATTCTGAAAATAATATTTGTTTTTGAAATATCAATGAGATCTGTTTATGTACTGATTACAATTTATTTTTAAAAAGTCTAAAAAGAAATATAAAAACATTTTAGCAATTTTGCTAAGAAAATGGGATAACACTAACATTGTCTATATGTTTCCAGACTTTCTATAATACTGGTTTTGCCACCCTTAATCCTTTCTAATAATATCAATGATACCTATATCAATAACAGTAAATAATGCACATTGTGCTGGTTAAAAAATGATATAGAAAATAGAGAAAAGTGGTTTTCAAGCTCAGAAAAAAAAATTTTTTAACTATTCAGAAGCCCACAAAAAATCTTAATGAAAGCCCTTTATCATTCTGGCCATAAGAATCAGAGAAAAGTGCTAGGCAACAATCACCACTGAGGAGTGAGAGAAAAACCCTAGAAGGAAGAGAGCCAAAGAAAATAATCCCCTAGGTCTGTGTCTAAACCCCACACAAGTCTACACTGACCTCTGAACCATGTACACATGGAGCAAACTCAAAGCAATACAGCAAAAGCTTAAAGAGCTGAACTGAGATTTAGCTGAATGTAATCTCCAATCAAAGAGTGAGATAAAGTTTACAGTGAATCTAATCTGGTGAACTGCCAACTAAATGAAAAAAATATCAACATTCTTCACAGGAGTATAACAGAACCCAGAGTCTACACAACAAAACATTCATGATGTCCAGGATATAACAAAAAAAATACTAGGCATAAAATAATCCAGGAAAATCTGATTATTCTCAAGGACAAAGAAAATGAATTCCAGTCCAGAGATGACCCAGATGTTGAAATTATTAAACAAGGACTTAAAGGCAGCTATTAAACAAGGACTTTAACGATGCTCAATGAAGTAAAAGAAAATATGCTAAAGATAACCAAAAAGAATATCTTGTCTATGGCCATGCCACCCTGAACACGCCCATCTGATCTTGGAACCTAAGCAGGGTCAGGCCCAGTTAGTACTTGGATGGGATACCACCTAGGTGTTGTAGGCATAAAAAAAAAAGAGAAAAGAAAAAAGGAAAATCTTAACAGAAAAATAAAAATAAAGAAATAGAATTTTTATATTTAAAAAATATGATATTTTCAATAAAAATCTGACTAGCAGAATGGAGATGTCAGTAAACCAAAAGATAAATCAACAGAAATTATCCAATATTCAAAAGAGAGAAAGCTTAAAAACAAAACAGCCTCAGAGTCCTGTAAGACAGTATCAAAAGTTCTAACATATGGCTAATCAATATCCCTAAAGGATAGGGGAGAATGGGCTGAAAAGGAAATATTTGAAGCAATAATGTCTGAGAACATCCCAAATTTGGAGAAATTCAAGAATTTATAGATTCAAGAAGCACAGTACATTTCAAGTAGGATCAAGCCAACAAAAATCATATTTAAGCTGCTGGAAACCAAAGACAAAGATAAAAATACTGAAAGTGGACAGAGAAAAACAACACATTATTTTATAAGGAAAACTGTCACAATCTTCAGGATATAATCTAAATGACTATTGACTTCCATCAAACACCAAAATACACTAAAATTAGATTTGGAGCATGCTAAAAGTCAAAAACAAAACAAAAAACTGTCAACTCAGAATTATATATCTAGCAAGAATATTATTTTAAAAATAAATGCAAAATGAAAACATATTCAGATACAAGAAACTACAAGAGTATTACCAGCAGACTAGAAGTATAAGAAATGCTAAAGATGAAGTTTTCAGGCTAAAAGCAATTGTACCAGATGAAAAATGAATCTTTAGGAATGAACGAAAAAGATCAGACATGGCAACTATCTGGGTAAGTTTTATAAACCATTTTTTATTTATATAATATAAAAAATTACATCTTTGTCTTGTAGGGTGTTTGTATACATAGATGTAATGCACACAACAACCAAAAGACTGGGATAGGGGTGGATAAGGAAACTACAGTTGTAGGTTTTGGCATTTTATGTAAACTAGTTCAATATAAACTCTAGACTTTGAAATATTAATGATGTATATTGTAATTCCTACAGAAATAATTTTTTAAAGTAATACAAAGAAATGTAACTAAAAAGTCAATAGATAATAAAATGGAACATAAAAAAATATTATTAAATCTTAGAAAATATTTTAGACTAATAACATAAATACAACATATCAGAATGTGGGGGTGCAGCTAAAGCAGTACTTAGAAGGAAAAGCGCAGCTTAAACGCTTAAATCAAAAAGAAGATAGGTCTAAAATCAATAACTTAAGTTTCCATCTTAAGAATCTAGAAAAGGAGGGGTAAAGTATACCCAAAGTAAATAGAAAGATATAAGTATGAGAACATAAATCAATCAAAACAGAAAACAGGAAAATTGAGAAAATTAACAAAGCTAATAGCTGATTCTTTGAAAAATATCAACAAAATATTTAAAACCCCTAGCTAGACTGTTTAAGAATAAAAGAGAACAAGAATCACTAATATCAGGAATTGAAAAGAATTTTCACTACAGATCCTAAAGATATTAAAAGATAATAAGAGAATATAATAAAATTTATGCCAGCAAATTCAACAATTTAGATGAAATCGGAAAATCTCTGAAAGTTGCAACTTATCAAAATTAATACAGAAAACAGAAAATCTGAATAGTCCTAAGTTAAATAAATTTATTCATTGCAAAAAATTTTACGACAAAAAATCTTTTAGGCTCAGATGTTTCTCAAACACTCAAGAAAGAAATAACACCAAATCTTACACAAATGTTTTCAGAAAATAGAGGAAGGAACCCATATTGTGAGGCTTGTAACCTAATACCAAATGAGACAAAGCCAATTTTTCCAAAAAAAAAAAAAATACTTACTGATATACCTCATGAACTAGATACAAAAAAATCTTTTATAAAATGTTAGCATATCAAAACAAAAAAATATATTTGAAAATGATGATATATCCTGATCATATAGAATTTATCTCAGGGCTGCAACATTGATTTAACATTTGAAAATCAATATAACTCACTATATTAACAGAATATAGGAGGATCAAAATGATCATTTCAGTAGATAATGGGAAATCACTTAATAAAATCCAGTGCCCATTCATGATAATAAATAAATAAATAACTCTGGGCAAACTACGAATTATAGGGAACATGACTGTATGAGGGAACATCTACAATCTAAGAGAATTTACAAAAACACCTCTACAGTTAACATTGTATTTTTGCTTTCTCCCTTAAATTGAAAATTGGGCAAAATACCTTGATTCTTACCATGTCTATTCAACACTGTACTGGAGGGCCTAGCCATCACAATATGGCACGGAAAAGGAATAAAGGTTAAAAAGGAAAAGAAAACTGTCCTTATTTACAGATGATATAATTTTTAGGTCAGAAATCCCAATAAATCTACTAAATAATTACTAATGCTAATAAGTGAATTATCAAGGTTGTAGAATACAAGGTTAACATACAAAATCAATTGCTTTATATACTAGCATCAAACGATTAAAAAAATGCCCCGCAAAAAGTAAAATACCTAGAAATTAATCTAACAGAAGGTGTCCAAAACCTCTATGCTGAAAATTACAAAACATTGCTAAGAGAAATTAAAGACCTACAAAAATTTACGAACCACATTTGTAAACTGGAAGACTCAATATTGTTAAAATGGCAATTCTCCACAAATAGATCTATAGGTCCCATGCAATCCCAATCAAAATTCTAACAGGCTTTATTTTTTATACAGAAATTATAAGCTAATTCTAAAATATATACACAAATTCCAATGTCTTAAAATAGTTAAAGCGATTTTTGAAAAGAGGAAGCTAAAGGACTGACAGTAACTACCCAATTTCAAAACTTACTATTAATCAACAGTAATCAAGGCAAAGGTCTAGCAAATCATTATGCTGAGAAAAGGAAGTCAGACACAAAAAAGTACATAATGTATACTTCCATTTATATTAACTTCTAGAAAATGTTACCAATTCTCTGGTGCCACAAAGCAGAACAGTAGTTGGTTGGGAGTGGTAGGAGATGAGAGCAGAATTGGACAGCAAAGGGGACAGAGGAATGAAAAGGTTCACTTATCTTTGCAGTAATTGTTCCAAAGATATATACATCTGTCAAAACATCAAAATGTACACCTGCCCATGATACAAACCCTATATTCTGTGCAGTTTATTGGATATAATTATAACTGTACAGAGTTGTAAATAGGGAGAAAAGAACAATTTGTTAAATTTTTATATTTGCATGTTGAAATAAAAGAACTGTTAAACTCCTTTAAACTACTGCAATGGTAGTCCACAATAGTTTCATTGTAGATGTGTGGATTTGTCTTCCATGGCAAATAATTCCTGCGTTGAGCTTACAGTGTGCCACTGCCCACCAAAGAGTTTTAGGGCTACACTCAGGAAACAGCTCCCTATTCTGAAATTAGACACACTGACCTCAGTGGGGGAGAGAGGTCACCTAATAATGTTGAAGGTTTGCCTAAAACAACCAGGTCCTTTCAAAGGAGAGCAAAAAAAAAAAGAAGAAGAAGAAGTTGGAAATTAAATTCCCTCCACTGTGACCTTTCATCCTCCCCGCAGCCCCTGGATTCCTACCCCTCTTTTGCCTTCCAAAGCCCTTTTCCTTTCTCCACAGCCGGTCGTCACATCTACCATCTTTCCCTTCCACCAGGTTTTCACTGTTCCCAGTTCTTCCTCAACCCATCCTCTCCAGCCCCAAACCCGAGAGCAGCTCAACCTCTACCTACTCCAGCCCCAATTCCTTCTCCAATCCCAGCCCATTTTCAGCCCAGATTTTCGCTAAAATTTGAGTGGATTTCAAGGGGCGGAACAGAGGAGACCATCGCTCCGCCCAAATGTCGCAGCCTCTCCTTCCCAGAACCTCCCAGACGAAGTTACCGCACCCAGGCCGCGTCCTCCTCTCACCCGTCTCCGGGGTCGCCTCTGCTCCCATTCACGTGGTGAAGGTTCGCACCGCCGCGGCTGGGCCGTAGCATCCAACCGCCTTTCGGCGGCAGAGAGGCGGGTTTGGACCCCAGCGCTCTGTCGAAAGGAGGAGCGCGCTCCGTCGCCCAGCAACAAGCCTCGAGCCCTCCGCTGCCAAGGCCGCCACCGCCGCGGCTGGCCCCTGGCCCCGCGGGTACCTCCGCGCTGGGGGCGCCCATCCCCAGAGTTTCAAACCAGCTCCCGAGCCGCCTCAGACTCAGAGGCCGCGCGGCCTCACCTCTCAGTTGTGAAGAGGCTGGTCTCAAAGAGCCTCCTGGACTGAAGCCTCCTTGATCCTCCAGTTTTGTCCAGTTTAACCAACTGCTTTCTTGGCACACTTTAAATTCTTACATTTAAATGAAAAGGGCTGGACCACGAGAGTTAAAGCTTTTCTTTAAATATATATATATATATATATATATATATATATATATATATATATATATATATATATATACACACACACACATTACATGGCAGTTAACTACATTTCAGGGAGATACTTTCCATGCTCTCCATCTAGAGACTACTCAGTAAAGAGAATCAAGAGTATGAGGTTCGGGAGAGTTCCTATCAAAATAACCATATTCGGCCATCTTCAGAGTTTCTGATTCCAAGATAAGAATGGTTATAGGAAGCAATAATTGGAATTATCTGTTAAAGTTGACTATACACATACTCCATGACCCAGCAATTCTATTCCTAATAGAAATGCATTGACGTGTGCACCGAGAAACATGTATATTCACAGCAGTTCCATTCACAATAACTAAAAATTGGTAACAAACCAAACAACCATTAAAAGTAGGATGCATAAATTGAATGTGGTGTATTTATAAAATGCAATACTATGCATAAAGGAGATGAATCAACTTTATCTGAAGGAAACGAGGTAGATGAATCTGTCACATATACGATGTGGCGCTAAGAAGCCAGACACAAGGGAGTACATACTATACCATTCCATTCACAGTTTACAACCCTAGCCAGAAAAAAAACCCATAGTGCTTATGAATGCGTGCTCACTGGATGTGTGACAAATAAACTCAAGAAAATAATAACCATAACGATCAAGATAGTAAGTAGTTATCTTCGGAGGGAGGAAGGTGATAGTGAGTGGGTGGGCAGCACAGGAGGAATCTTGGAGTGCTAGTGCTGTTCTATTTTTTAACTTTGGTGATGGCTGCTTGAGTTCTTTCTTTGTGATAAACTTTGTTTTCTGTTTTGTTCATTTCACTGTTATATTTCACCATTGTTTAAAAGGACAGAGAAAAAACAGCTCAAATAGTGTAGATGATAGTATTTTGCTCAATACCTGGCACTTAGCAGTCCCTTGAAGATATTTTTTATATCCCCCTACTCTACCAAACTCTCTCTGCCACTCTAAAGTACTCAGGCAACTAGTAAATGAAATCAGGAAGTGGCAGGTAAAACCCTCTGTTAAGTCCTCCATGAGTCCCCAGATGCTGGAAGAGGACAACACACTTTTTGGAAGTTCAAGATAAAAGAATGCTCTGTGCTGCACAATCCACTGGTGCTGGGCCTCAGAGCAGCCCAACTGTGGAGATGTGTGCTCTCAGCCTCCCCTGAGGGAAGCTCCTGCTCTAAAGGCACAAAAAGCCAGATAGTGACACCTAACTTTGCCACTTGGACAAGTCACTTCCCTCTCTGGGTTTCTGCAACCTCATCTGTAAAATGGAGATACTACTCTTCTCTTGAAGGTTTGTTGCTTTACTCCTTATCATAATGAGCTCAAAAATGGTTACTGAATGCCCACAAAATGAAATGAATTCTACAGAAAAAGACCTACCACCCCTGAGGTTTCACGGTACCTACATCACATCCCACTGCCCTATGGGAACTCCATGAGAGCAGCTTCACTCTAAGTGTGGGAGAAACCCCTTCAGATAATAAGTAAATTACTTTTTCATGCTAATTAAAATAATGAGCAAATAAACAAAGCGCTTAGGAAGTGACTAATTGTTCTTGGTAGCATCCTGGAGGCTGCACAACAATAACATATATGCCATGTTCCTAAACTGGAAAAATGTGAAAATTCAATGACTTTGAAATATGTCTATCATATGGTTAGGAAACAATTTAAATGGTAAATATTGTTCATTAATACTTTTTATAATCAAAAATAGTAACTAAGTATTCAGATAGCCATATAATATCATACCACCCATGAGGCAGATACTGTTAGCTTCATTTTATAGATAGGGATTGATATCTAAAGGATTTACCCTGGGTCCCCCAACTACTAATTAATCCTGTGCTAGGAATTCTATTCTGGGTCTACCTTCACCAAAAAAAAAAAAAAAAGGAAAGAAAAGAAAAAGAAAGAAAAGAAAGGGAGGGAGGGGATAAAGGGAGGGAAGAAAGAAGGAAAGAAAAATGGAAGGGAAGAGAAAAAGACAAAAAGAGGAGGCATAGTAGTTACTGTTTTAAAGGCATTTCAAATTCATTGTTGCTTTCTAATGCCTTCGTATGAAAATGTTAATATTTTTGGTGGTATCTCAAAAGAGCAGCATTAAATTACTCAAGCAATCATAAAAAAAAACACTATGATATCATCCAGTTTCTATCACTCAAACCACCACCTACCAGTCATCTTGTCATCTAGTTTTAGAACCCCCTATTGGTTTACCACATAGCAAGTAAAGGAAGACCCAGTGTAATATTCAGCTTCTATACCTCAACAGTAGCCTCACAGAACAAATTTCAAACAAAGTTCTCCAAAGAGAATTCAAGGCCCCTCACAATTAGGGCCTGCCCAAAGTTCCAACTATTTGAAAAATAAACAATTAAAGTTATATCTTCACTTCATATTTTGCACCAAAATAAATTATAACTGGATGAAAGATTTTTTTATACATAAGAGTATCAGGTGTAGATAACACTTGTAAGCATTAAACCATAAAAGACATAAACTATAATTGAAATATTAATGATATTCTTTAAAACATCTATGAGTTTATAAATAAAATTATAATGCAAACAAAAACCTGGAGAAAAATTCACAGCATGTATGGCAGACATGGAATCTATATTCTTTGAGTAAGAAATAGACAAGCAGTCATATTTTTAATTGGCTAAAGAAGATGTGAACAGGCAGTTCCCAAAAGAAGTATTTACGGTCAATGGAAATATAAAAATATTCAACTTCAGTGGTAATCTCAGCAATGCAAATTAAAAACAATGGTATGCAATTTTTGCCAATCAAATTACAAGGTCAGTAATAGAATACATAAATGGGAGTAAGGAAATAGAATCACTCATAGATTTCTGTCCCCACTTTGCTGTTATGTAGCAAAATGCTCAAAAGTCTTAAACACCTGCTTGTCTTTTGACCTAGAAAGTCTATTTTTACTAAGTTTTTCTAATTATAGCAGTATGCAAATTTAACAATAAGATATTGAAGCAGTGTTTTAATCATTAGAAGGCAAGAATCTTGTCTTAAATTTAGTATCCTCCGTGTCTAGCACAGTGTCTGGCATATAAAGAGTGCTCACTGATGGACTCACCTAAGCAATATCACTGATTAACATTAGTCAAGATTGAGTTGTTCCAGAAGACAGTGTGGGGAGAAACTGAGCTCTAGACTTAATATTAGATAGATGAGGAAGTCAAAGACCCTCAGGCATTGGGGAATGTACATGAAAATTTCCCATGAGCCCCTTGGTCACTGGACCTACTTCAGTGTCTGGTTGTATTAACAGAATTCACCACTAGCAAAAATCTCAAAAGCAAAGGTCAGTTCACCAAAGCAAAAAAAAAAAAAAAAAAAAAAAAAAAAAAGGATACTATCGATATTTGGTTTTAACATCAATTACTTTAACAGTGATAGCAAATGCAAATCAGCAAACTAAAGTGGCGAATTTTAAGCAAAGCAAATAGCCTCAGAGTTTGCTCCCCTGCTAAACTCAAAAGCAGCCTTGCCTGCAGAAAGTAGCCACTACAGAAACCCCAGAGCTTTTGCAGCTGCATTCCAAGATGATGACAGGGAAGGAGTAGAGCCTTTTGATGAATTACACCATGAGGATGACACTGGAAAGAACTGAAGACATATTTACTGAACTGAAGACATCGTATTCCGCTTCTGTGAGTCTTCATTCCTCTGCTCATCAGTTAGGACCCCACAGGAAATAGAAGGCTTGCTCAAAAGGCCTTAATTGGAGGAGTGGCAGAAGACAGAGAGAACTGAGAGAACTATTTACATGGGTATGGGTGGGGCTAAAGGGAACTAACATTCAAGCTCTAGCAACCACAGGGAGGTATTGCCACCCTTGATCTCAAGGAGCAATGTTTAAAAAGGAGGTGTTAGCAGAGTGTGGTGAGAGCTAAAGCTGGGAAGAGGGGCCACCTGACAGGAGCTGTAGACATAAAGCAGCACTAAAGGACAAAACCACAATTAGGCGAGGACAAAGCAAGAGGGATAAGTACTTCTACTGCTCTAGCCTCCTGGCCTCCAGTTCTGCACCGTAATCCAAAAGCAAGAAAAACTGGGCAATGCAGCTCATAGAGATTGGCTTCTGGGGCAGAGAACAGGGCAGAAGACAGAGCTCAGAAGAATAAGAGAGAATAACCAGCAAAGCCCATTACCCAAAGTTGCCTGTACTGCTTTAATCCACAGAAACAAATACACAGTGACAGCTTCCCTCCCTGGCATTGTTTTTCCCCAGCCAGCTCACCCCACTTTTCCCTTAGTGACCTGATTAACATATGCCAGACTTCCCTCTAGCCCCTAAACTCTGATGAGACTCTAACATCTGAGTTTATGGGTTTCAGGAAGGACCCCTAAGAAGTCAGCCATCACCCTTCCCTGGGGTGCCTCAGAAGTCTGGCACACAGGCCTGATCTCAGGATTTTTAAGGTAGGATAAAATGAGCAAGCTTTGAGCAGAAAGAAAACTCTGTTTATAAAATCATCCATTTGAAAAGAACAGATACAAATAACACTAAAAAACCTGGTCCAAAGCAGGTATACCTGTCTGAGAATTAAAGATTTATTTTTCTTGGAGATAGTGGCTGCTATTTAGCATTCCAATTACACTTTACACTTTCAAAAGGCTTTGCTTAGGTGTTCTCCAAGTATGGTAATGCACTAGAGATTTTGCTGAGTTTGAAGTTAGAACCATTCCTTTTCTAATGGTAGACATGTAAGACTGTTGGATGTGCTTTGTAGCCTAAACATTGAGCTTAGAGAACCAATGCCCGGTTTATCCTTAGAAAAACTAACAGCTCTCCCTAAGTAAGCTGTAAAAACAGAAGCTGCATTTAGCAAGAGATTGCTGGCTGCCTGAAACTTCTGTGTACCAGCCTACTTCACCCAAATGCACCTCCCCCAATACTAACCAAAGTAAAAATAATAAGCTTGAAGATGTGTTTTTCGTTGTCCAGTGATGGTAATATTTTGTTTTATCCACCTCGTTCTGATTATTAAGTGAAGCAGAATTCAAACACTTACCAGAGTCTTGTACACAGAACCTTCTTAGCCCATCCTTAGTCTGAAATCTGTGGGTCGTTGTTCATGTGAGCCCCAAAACACCCATTCTCCCAAGCCTCCTCAGTATGAGGGATTAATCAACTCATGAATCTTCACCTCAGCAGATGGATCTATATCTGGTAAAACGCTTTCGTGGTTTGATCTTTTCATATACAATATCGTCTGTCTTAATGAAGCCTTGGCACCTCACTGAGCTTTCCTGTACATGCGAGGTAATAGTCAGGGGCTTTACTATGTAAATGATCCACCATAAGCCCAGCATGCTTGCTTCATTTCAGATGGACTTAGACTCCCAGGAAGAAACTTTTTTCTTAAGGCAGGCGGAGTATATATTAAATAATTCTAAAATTCAGCAATTAAAACTTCCTTGCAATATCATCTTGGGTTTTGAAAATTTTAGAAAATGTCTTAAGTAATATTTCTCTAAATGAGTCCTAAGTGGTTTCTTCTAACTATCCATGGTAAAGGGAGAAGGGGATCTGAAGGAGAAAGGAGAAAGTGTCTGGGTGAATCAGGGGTCCTGCTTTCTCATCTCAGTGTTCCCCAAGTTCGGGTGCTGAGGGCAGAATGGCCTTCTGCAAGCCCAGAATCACTTCCCTTATCTCTCCTACAGGGATGTTTCCTGGATCCAGGCCCCAGGTCTTGCCTGAGGTCACCAGAGCCACAGCAACAGAGCAGTCCACTAGTGTGCCTGGGTCCAAGAGACCATCTTGGGGGTCTCAAGGAGCCTCTCATGAGCTCCTGGAGCCAGCCCAACCTCCTCTCACCAAAAGGTGGAGGAAGGGCAATTTGTCTTGCTGCCCTGAGTAGGTTCTGTGCAGCCTAGGGAACCAGAGGCTCCGGACCTCTCATTTCTTCATGTCTTGAGCCTTTTCCCCCAGAAGGTCCTCAACATGTGCCTGATGCAGTCTGCATCCTGTTTGGGTGGCAGGTGGCGCTTTTCTTCTGCCGTCACAGAGGGTGGCCCACTGGGCTGGTCGCTGGTCAGGGAGATTGGGAGTAGATCCTAGGCAGAGTCATGATGGATGCCAAGATGTGGGCCGGCTAGATGCCAGGAGCTCACTCCCCGTAGAGAACTCCATCTTCCTTGCCCACTATAGCCAGGACGAACAGTGATTTCCAGGGGGCCAGGCTGGTGACCATCTATCTGCAAAAGACCTGGATTGCAGGTCCTCAGTATCTGCCACTACGTGTTCCAGTATCCTGCAGTGCCCAGGCTCATAGAGTTCTGCAAATGCTCTTTATTTTTGTTACTATTTAGTGCTCTTACTCTACATGTAACTGTTGTGAGATAGGTACTCATATACCCATTTTACAGCTGAGAAAAAGAGGCTCAGAGAGAGCAAGTCTCTTGCAGAGTACTGAGTGGAACTCAAATGGGATTTAATTCCAAATCTCATGCTCTTAAACATAAATCCTATTGTCCTTGCCAATTGCAAGGCTGGAGCTTGTGTAATGAGAAAGACTAAATCTCAGACACTCAGTCTCAGATCCTGCTCAGGGGAGTGTACCTAGCATTGAGCCACCTCCTAGCTAAGGAGGCTTTGCCTGGGCTTGGAGATTGGAAGACAGGCTCTGCTCTCTCTCCTGCTGCTTGATGTCTTTGGAGATGCTAGGACGAGAAAAAGAGAAGTTTATCATGAAACACAGACCACAAAACTAAAGCACAAGGGAGGGGCCTCTTCTTCGTGGTACCTGTTCTGCCAGAGTCTTTAGACTCACATAGAGAGACACTTTGCAATTCCAAGAGCTGAGCCACCCGCTCACCCCCATCACCAGTATGGCTCCCTTCCTAGGTTCACACAGGTTCTAGTTCCCCCTGGATGGGGTCATCAGACCTCGCTGCTGCTCCTGACACTCCAGGCTTTATTCTCATAATTGACAGCTGCTGGAGCTGGGCATCAGTCCAAGCTCCTCATTTGGAAAAGAAGGAAACTGAAAACTCAAGGGTCTGCCCAGATTCCCCAGCAAATTCGTAGTCAGTTGGACTTCTGTGGCGCTCCTGATACACCCCTCCCACCCTAACATCCTAACAGCATCTCCTCTATCTTCTCTCATCCTCTCCTCTTCCCTCTCCCATCTCTTGGGATGGTGGCCTGGTTTATTCTCATTCCAGCACCTGCAGGAGTTTTAGAAGCTTCTGCCTCAGTGTAAACTGACCTTCAACCCTAGCACTGTGCTTTATTTATTGAAATCACTTCTTTGGTTAGGGTGTGAGGGGAGGGTCACAAGAAGGTCAGGGGAGAGCGGCAATTCACAATGGAAGGTATTTGGCTGGAGGAGGCCATTGGAGTGAGGAGTGGTTTCCACCAGCTGACTGCATCATTGAAAGCATTTTAAAGAAAACTACACCAGCTTTGCAAGAACCCTAAGTCTCTAAAGCAAGTCGAGCTCCACCCAAGTTCCAAGCCCCTCCCCCAGGCCTTGGTGACTAGAGTTGGAGTAGAGGGTGGCCATGGAAAGAAAGCGTGGTCTGAAAGTAGGGAGTTTGCAGCACATATCCTGAGCCGGCCCAAACCGTGGCTGAGCCCCAAACTGCTCAGTGCGGGTGAGGGGAAGAAGACCCCAGCAGACATCAAGGACACCAGATAAGGCTGAGGGACCACGCTGCCAGGTTGCTTCCCAAGTCATAGCAACCCAAAAGAGGAGGCAGACCTGCTTCTTCTCTCAAGGACTCCCACACATACTTTCATGGCAAATTAAACTTCAGGTGGACAAGTTGATATGAGGGGTCTTCGGTTACTAGCTTGCAACACAAGGCAGGGTTCGAGAGGTTTAAGAAAATAATTACACTACACAGGGAAGGCATGTAATAAAATGTTTTGGACCCTAAAGACAGGGAGGCAATTAAGGTAAATGCCTGATAATTTTAACTGCGCTGCCACCGCCACCGCACGCTGAGAACCCGGCTCCCAAGAGTATTGTATCACTAACTCTTACTGCGCAAAACTCAGCCCCGGTCGCTGCTATCACCCCCGCCTCCAGCTTCGGGGTGGGAAGGCAGCATGCCTCGAGCTGGAGAGCTGGAAGCAGGGGAGCAGAACCCCGGACTAACAGAGAGCTCTGCTGCAAGGCTTTTTCTTCTCACTGGCTTCATTTGTTTGCCATTTGAAACATATTATTTAAACACCGACCTTTCCTTCACAGCACCAAGTGAAACATTTTACTTGATGCAAAGTTGATGAGGTTCTTTAACTTTTAATCCATATCTGCTATTGAAAGTCAGGGACGCTGCCTTTACACAGCGCGATGTGGGTAGGGGAGGTTAAGGGGGAAGTGGAATATTTGCCTTGAGCCATACCTTAACAGCCGTTAGATGGGCAGGAGGACTGCTGATTGTGCCAAGTCCAGGAACTGGTGAGGTAGGGACATTTCCAATTTGATCATGTCACCCAGACGATTTTGGTTAGGATCAAGCATGGATACCAGGGGAAGAGTCGTGCCCAGTTGTCCTGGAAGCCCAGAGATCCCACAGCTCTGGGACAACCCTCTCTCCCCGCTTCTTCCTGAAGCATCTGTCCATCCACTCATTCATTCCACAAGCCAAACCCAGCTGAGACATGTCCCTGAGGTACTCTCACTTGGAGATTTTGGAGAGGGTAAATAAGGTTTCTAGATTTCAGAATCCTTTCTCACCTGATGCCAGGCTGGCCAGCCCCTGGTTTGGGGCACTTAGTTCATTAATTGAGTCCACAAATCTTTATTGAAAGTCTATTGTGCTCCAGGCTCTGTTCTGGCAATAGGACCACTATGGTCCCCACCCTCAGTGGGGAAGAAAAAAAATGAAAACGACACAAATGTAATTTGCTTTAGAGGAGTGATAAGAGCCTGGAAGGAATCTAGGGCAAGATGTGGACCTAAAAAGGGAAGGGCTCAGTTGGTTGGGGAGGTCTGCCAAGTCCTCACCCAGACCCTGGGAGGTTTCACTGGACTTGCCACCACAGATCATGCCTAATGTTGGCAGCTGCATTTCTTACTGATCCTTTTATTGTAGGCAAGCAGTGCTGCAGCATTCAGAAAGTGGTCAGACTTCCTGCAAATCTTGCTAGTATCACAGCAAAAAGCAACGCTGTCAAGGAAGCTCTTTCTTAGTTTTTTGTTGTTGTTGTTGTTTGTTTAAAAGCAGACTCACCACAAAGTGAACTAGGAACTGATTTTGTGGCCCATAGAACAAGAAAAATCAAACAACTTCAAACGAATGCATCATTTTTAAAACGAAACTTTCTTCTGCTGTTAGCTCTGGAATAGCGGCTGGAAGTCCCAGTAGCAGCCACTCAACAGTGTCCTCCAATCGAATTTTAATTTTAAATAATGAATGTAACATCCCTCTAGCCAATAAATTAGTCTTTTTGTCAGTTCAAAGCACAATTTTTAAATTATGGGAGAAATCAAGAAACCCACACAATGAAAAAAAGCCTGGCTAGAATGCATTTTCACCTTCCCCTTCCCCCCCTGTAGGACATGGTTTATATGATTATTGCAAAAGCTTTGTTAAATAGAACTATGTAAATTTGGAGATAATCACATTTGAATAGCCAAAGTTAAAACCACCAGGCGGACTGAGGGGCCGTGGGAAAGCTCCGGGTGTGTGTGTGGTGGTGGGTGGGGATGGGTGAATGGAAGGAGTGGGTCAGGGACTGAGAAGTTAAATACTCGTCGACCGCTCAGGAAGGATTTAGGTTTAAGCTGGCAACCTCGAGGCAAGAGATGACATTCGTTGAATTTTCTGGCGCCCTCGCTTTCCATCACAGTGCCCCATTAGTGCGAGCTTCTGTGTGGAGAGGTTCTGACCTACCCTCGCCCAGGGTTCCAGCCTCCCAGCTATTGCACACCCGAAGCAGCAGATGGGGAAAACGCAGGGATCTCAAAGCGCCCCGCCTGGTCTGTGGCACACAGTAGGGCCTCAGCCACGCTAGTCCCTTTTTGCTCTCAGACCTAAAATTTGTCAAGTTTTCTTTCCCCTAATTTCCAACTCTGTTTCTGAAGCGTGCGTTTCCAGTCCATCCCCTAGGACCTCAGACCTAGCAGTTTTCAAGTAGCCAGAGAAAGTATGGGCACCGTTCAGCAAAGACAGGGCTCCAAGGGCGCTCAAGCGGGAGAGACTAGCTGAGACCCGGCACTTCCTCGAACTGGCGCTGACCACTGAGAATAAAAGTTGGTAACTCGGGGAACACAGCTGCCTGGACACGCGTGACTGCCACGAAGACCCAGGCCTGGGCAGAGACACCATGGCCACTACCCAGGCCTCGAGGGAGAGAGGTTCCGTTCTCTGCGGGGTCCCATGGGACACTTACTCCTTCCTTCCAAGGCTAGTAATTGCCCAGGAGGGCAAGACGCCTTTCCAATCTTTCTCATTTGAATACATGAAAATTCAAGTTGATTTTGGCAAGGCAATGCTCACTCACGGCCAAAGGGACGGTTTTGTCGCCCGCGGGTGAGGCCGGGTGGGGAGAAGCTCCGGCTCTGACATCCGGCTGCGAGCGAGCCAGGCCTGCGCCCTAGGCAGCTTAGAAATCTGGCGGCGGCTTCAGGCGCAGTATTGGTAGGGGCAAACTCAGTGGTACAGAATTGGGATGAAAATGTTACATTACGTTTTTTCGGTAAAGTGAAAGCCCTACTTGTATATATGTGTATATATGTTGGTCCACGCACACTCTCCCTGGCCAGAAGTGAGGCGGGGAACCTTAGACTTCTAGGCATGGAACCTCCGGACCGGTTAGGTGGTCCCAGGGCCCCTACCTACTGAAAGTCGGACGCGGGGGTCCTTCCTGTTTAACTAGATAGCGGGGTGTCAGAAAGAGCTCACAAATGAGTGGTGAATTCATTTCTTAATTAATGATTTTATGCTAGAAGTAAGGTCAGAGGAAGGAAAGTTTGAGGAAGGAAAGGAAAGGAAAGGAAAGGTAAGGAAAGGAAAGGAAAGGAAAGGAAAGGAAAGGAAAGGAAAGGAAAGGAAAGGAAAGGAAAGGAAAGGAAAGGGAAAAGGGAAAGGGGAAAAGGGAAAAGGGAAAAGGAAAAAGGGAAAAGGGAAAAGGGAAAGGGCAGGGAAGGTGTAGGAGTTCCATGCTTCTCCTCTCCCAGCCCCCTGCGCCTCAAACTCGGCGGGGCGGCGGTGGGCCCCGAAGGCCTGGGTCGCCGCGCCTCCCGCGGTTGTGGGCGGGAGACTGAAGGCAGGCGCTGAGGTCCGCCCTCTCGCGACGCCGCCAGGGTCCGTTCTCCAGTCCAGCACACACCTCGTTTTGCGAAGGCCAGGCACACACAAGGGCAAACAGTTGCTTCCAGCGTCCCAGGCCTTCCTCGGTCCTAAACTGACCCCGGATCCTAGTCCGGGTCGGTTGTGAACCATGTGAAAGACAACAAACAGGTCTTAGTAATTCTCCCCGGCAGGCGGAGAGTTTAAGCTTCTTAACTGGGTGACGGGCGGTGGCCTGCAAAGGAGCTCGGACCACACTGCACCGAACGTGGCTAGGCCCACGGGGGCCGAGGCCTGACCACAGCCCCGTCGGGGGTGGGGTCGGCGGGGAAAGGGGACACTCTAGGGAAACCCGAGCAGGAAGTCCTCAGAAGGCTCCAAGGGACACTGCAGGGCCCCGCCGCCTGGGGTCTGCTTTTTTTGCCTACCCCGCTATCCAGCAAAACGAGAAGGACCCCGGCGCCGCCCCCCGGCAGCCGACTGGGCCCCGAGGCGCGAGCCCACGGCCTTTCCTTCGTCCCTCGCCGTCGTCGCCCTCTGCTTCTCCCTGCCCCGGTGAAGATCGGAGAAAGGGTCTCCCAGGTCACACTGGGAAAAGGAAGCGGAGGTAGCCGAGTTTGTCTGATGGACCCGGTGCCGCCTGCTCCCACAGCGGGACTGCGCAGGGAGCTGACCCCAAAGGCGTAGAAGGCACAGCTTCCGGGAAGGGCGGAGCCGCTTCCTCCACCCTTCGCCCTCGGCCACCCGGAGTACCCTCGCATTCCACTGTCTTGACCGCCCCAGCTTCTTCTGTCCGAGAAGCCTGCCTTCCCCGCTACCTGGGCCTCCACAAGCTCCCGCAAACCCTCCTCGCCTAGGCGAATTTGGCCTGGGCCTCTCCAGGAGCCGCCACGTGGCTGCTCTTGTAGCTCCCCGCGCCTCCCTGCCTCCCTGAGGCTGAAAACAGGTCTAGTTACCCGGAAAGCGCAGCACCGTCTTCTGCAAAGGGTAAAGAGAGGGCCTATTTGGAAGAAGAGTTTGGACACGAACAGGCTGCAGCAGCCAGGCAGGTCATCTGGCTGCATACTGGCCAGCAACCTGGGGACAGCAGCTTTGTTTTATTTATTTGTTTGCTTTTTATTTTCCAAATCAAGACCTAGCATGACCCTGACAATTCGCTTTTAAAACTCGGGTAAATGGCTGGCAGGCAACTGGGTGCACTAGAACTTCAACAACTACATTTGTTAGGTGTCTTACAATTACCACCATTGAGATGGAGATAGTCTGGGAGCTAACCGAGCTGCCACCTATCCTTCTTCTTGGCCTCTGGCTGTCAGCTCTATGGACCAAAATCTCCGGCTGAGAGAGGCGTGCGGGATTCCGGTCTCCCCTGGCTTCCTGGGGGCGCAGGTGGGAGGATACAGCGTTCGCTCCCCACGACAGGAGGCGCTGTGATCGCGGGAATTTCTCCCTCCGCAGATCCGGGAACCCCCAAGCAGGATCAAGGCTCTAAAGCTGGCAGAATCCCTCTTCACTACCGGTCTTGGGCTTTGAAGACACCCTGAAAAAACTTCACTTTGGCCATGCCGCTATGAACAAGGGGCTTTCTTTTTCTTAAATTGACTTAAAAAAAAAAAGTGAGGCCTAGTATGTTTGGAAAGTGAGCGAAAGTAGAAAAATATTTGATTTTTAAAATCGACCTCCTTTAAAGTGACACCGTTCTTTCCTCCCTTAAAGTGCCAGCTTTTTGTGCACCATAAAAGCTATTACTAAGTTACCACCCATAGAAAATACCACAGTTATGTTCCAGGCTGTTGAAGAGCCAAAAGGGCGTTGGACTATCACCGCAGGAACAAGGAAACTCATTAGCACTGAAAGTCCCCCCTGATCAGGCTAAGAAAGCTAAGCATTCGTGTACCTTATAAATAAAACTAAGGTCCTGCTGCTGATGAGAACTTTGCACAAAAGAATTAGTTCCTGACTGTCGCCCTGAGAAATATGTGCAGACCCACACATTTGAAGATACATTTACACAAACTAATAGGACTGACTTTCAGTCACAGGGGCAGGCTGCAGTTGGGGAGGGTGCCCGCTCTGATTTCCAGGTGTATTTAATTTCACTCATTCTTTCCTTTACAATGTGAGAAGGCCGCCCCCGCCCGCCCCCCATATTTTGTGTGTGGGGGGGGATTGTAATCCAGTGCTTTTATCTTTTTTATTTCCTTAACTGCGCATCTTCACCCTCTCCTGCTCCCTGCTGATTTAGGAGATTTGTTTGGTTCAAGGATTTAACGCGATTCTGTTGCCAGATTTCAAGGAAGAAAGGTTTAAAAGAACAAAGCACAGGGGAAAAAGTTATCTGCAAGACAAGTTAAAACACATTTCTCAAAATGAGATTAATTACATTTTTAAAACTGCCAAACAAGAATATTTTTGCGGATCCTTAGTCATTAAAAAAAAATTTTTTTTGTTACTTAAAGAAACCTAGTGGTTCTACAGAGGGTACAATACACATGGTCACACACACACCCGGAAACACATGGTTACACTCAAAAACTCACACACACACATTCAGAAATGCATTCAGAAACTCACACATGCACCATCGCTCAACCTATCACCAACTCAGTGTCTATCACCCAGTCACTGTAGTTGGTACTCCCTAGGATTTGTGGGCAATCCACTTCCCACGACCTCAAAGGAGCCAAGAGACTACTGAGGGGAACTTCCTACGGATGTCCAAGACCGATTAGGAACTAAGTGAGTGCCTAGGGTACTAGCCTGGCCCCTTCGGGCCAGATGGGACAAGTCACCTCCGCGGACCACCGCTGGCTTCCGCCTGGCACCTTACTAGCCGAGTAGTTGCATTCCCGCGCCCTTGCCCAGACTCACCCAACTAACGCGCGTATTTAGGAAGATGTCTCCTCCCCCTGACCTTTCCCTATCAGAAACCAGACGGTCGCCTCCAGCTCAGTCCCTGAGACTGCGGAAGGGGGGCAGGAGGAGGAGCTGGGCTGAAGGAGGACCGCCCGACTAGGGTCCGCCTGCCCTATCATATAGACATCTGTTCTGTTTCTGTTTCTTCCTCTTTATGATTGCTACAGATGAAAAGGTAGTAGAGCGGACCGAGGCGGAAAAAAACTTATGTCATAAAGATATAAAACGGTGTTGTGACTCACCTGCTCTTAGCCGCAGGTACGGGTTTCGTGGCAGCGCCTCCACTCTGCTAGCCAAGAGCCGGGATCGGCCTAACGTCACTCAGCTTGGCTGACTCAGATGGCCGAGTTTCTAGTGACGGGGCGAAAGTGGGGTTTTTTCCTTTTTCAAGCCTGAAGTCCAGGGCGGGGGGGGGGGCAGGGAAGGGAGGGGAAAGTCTGTATTCTCACGTCTCCCAGGTTTGAACTTTAGGTTAAGAATCAAGAGGATAGGGGCTAGAAGCGGGCAGAAGAGCAGGAGGGGTGCGGGACAGGGCCGCTGCCCAGGCTTCCAAAAGGCAGTAGGCCCCCTGGGGAGGGTCCCTGGAGTCATTTAGCCAGCACTGCCCCGCGAGCCTGGGCTCCAACGTCACCGTCCCAGCCCATCTCCGGCCGCGCGGTTCCCATCGAGAACCCTCGCTAGCCCTCTCGGCCCCGCCTATTTTTCTTTTTTCCTCTTCCAAAGGGGGTTACACCCCACCCCCCACCCCATTTCCCTCTTCCCCCAGCCTCCAGGCTTAAACCAATTACGCTGCTTTGCAAACAAAGTGAGGGCCGGGCTTGGGGTGGGGGGGCTCAGCGGGAGGGGGCGTAGGGGGCGCGCGCGGCTGTGGTGCTGCTGGGCGGGAGGCGCCGCGGCTGGACTGGCGCGCGGCCGCCTCGCAGGTGCACCTCGGGCTTTGTAGGTGCGAGCGTCTTTGTGCGGCGGACAAATGGGGAGAGGACGAGGAGGTGGGCACTCGAGCGACGTAAGATCCACATCAGCTCAACTGCACTCGTCTCACAGAGGCCGCTCGCTCACTTCCCGCGGAGGCGCTCCCGGGCGCCGCGCTCCGCGGCCGCCGCCTGCCCCCGCCCGCCGCGCCGCCGCGCACGCCGCGCCCCGCAGTGCCCGGCTTCCTTCTCTCTAGGGTGGCGTTGGGCCGGCGCGGGCCCTCGGGTGACTGCAGCTGCTCGGCTCCCTGCCCCCCGCCCCGCGCCGCGCGGCCGCCCGTCGCTTCGCACAGGGCTGGATGGTTGCATCGGGCTGGGTGGCTCCAGGATGTTAGGGACTGTGAAGATGGAAGGGCATGAGACCAGCGACTGGAACAGCTACTACGCGGACACTCAGGAGGTGAGAGGCGGGCACCAGGCGGGACATTGGGCGCCTGGGGAGGCCGCACGAGGAGGACGCTGGGCAAGGTGGGCGGCCGACGGACTGGAGGCGCCTCCTCAGTGCCCCCGCTGCGCGCCCACCCGGTGTGGCCCTGGCCGGGCCTTGACCGGGCCTCGGAGCGGATCTGCTGCCCCGCGGGGAGACCGAGTCTCGGAGCTTGGAGCGGGCAAAAGGAGTTCAGGAGATTCTGGCCTTTGAAAGTACCCGCTCTAGGAAAGCATTTGCCTCTTCCCTACCGAGAGCGGGAGCCGGGCCCGGGGTGCCGCGGGCGGGCAGGCGGGCGGGCGATGGCACGAGTTAGAAGCTACTCTGAAAAAGCTGGAGTTTGCCTACAAGGGCGGCCTCTTCATCCTGCGGTTGAATTCACAGACGTCTTCTGAGGAAAGAGGGTGGTCGCTAAGTTGAGCGTCTTAGTAATGAACCGATTCTGATATTTTGTAAAACTTCAAAAAGCCCTATTTGGGGAGAAGTGTGCCCATTCTTCTGTAGAACCGCTGGGTGGCGCTGGTGCAAACTGACTTTTCCTCCAGCACTCGGGGCAGAGAACCTGTTTCTCTTCATTGTCCCCTTGGTGGCACGTTCATGTAGTTTATTTTACAATGTGCACAAAGAGGTTCCGAGGAAAATTGGATAGAGAAAGGAAAGTATTTCTCTGGAAACAGTTGGTGTTTACCCGCCCCCCGCCAAAGTTTCCCGTTATTAAAACCCTTACTGAAACTGCCTTGAACAATCTTGGAGAGAGGAAACGAAAAAAAAAAAAGTAAATATAGTTTAATACATAAGACAGAAAATTATAGAATCAAGAAATATTTTCATGGTAATTAACTTATTTAGATTTGTATACTTATGTTGATAAACATAAGAGTTTATTTGCATACCATGGAGTGTGTGCCTAGTTAAATCTGTGCACCTTTTGTTTTCAAATGAAATCATATTTGCTGATGAAAATAAATTTAAAGATATCATTTTTATTGAATTATCAGAGATGTAGCTTTTATATTTGTGGACTCTATATTTGTAATATATCTAGTACATTCCAAAATTGCTATTGATAAGGATTTTCTCCTACTGGTGATTTTAAAAGGAGAACTCTTCGTCAGGTTTAATTCAGATGTAGTTATCTTGACCTGCTAGTCAATTAAGTCCTCTATTGAAAGAGCTTCCTTACGGGTTAAAGGTAAGAATTCGGAAGTAGATAATAAATAGACTTTGATTTTGGAATTTTAAAATATATGAAACTTTTTATATATTTTATATAAAAAAGTTTCAAAAACGAGAGTTTGCAATAATCAGCAACATATCAGTAATTGAAAAAATAGATGCTTATTTTAACATTGTGTCACAGAATTTTCAAACGTTCAGGGGCTGGAAATAGGTAACAAAATCAGTGCAAGTTTTTGAATGGCTTGAAGAGGTGCACATGTAGTCATGTTAAAGTTAAATATATGTAGTGCACTAATCTTGTTACACACCCCTCCCTGCCCCTTCTACCGTTGTAGATCTATTTTAAATTTTTCCCCAAATTTATCTAATCTCTGAGTTTCTTTTCTTTTTTAACATTACACTTGCTACAAATAGATGCAAAACACTACTTCCAAATACAATGAACAACAAAAAGACACCATTTGGCGAAAACTGCTAATACAGTAAAGCCAGTTGTTGGGAAATGGATGGTCATATGGCCCTGGATGCTTTACTCTGTCAGGAAGAGTTTAATTAATAGCCATTGCACACATCTGAGTCTGCTACATGGTCAGCAGGCCTGGCAGGTTTCCGGGAGATGGGCACAGAGTTGGTGCCCTGTTGTCAGGCCTCTGGAGCTAGGTAACCAAACCCACCCACCTTTAAGGTGGCCTGAATAAGCACAGGGTCAGAGATTAATTCTATTTTTGGAGTTTTGACTCCTTTTTACCAAAAGGACATTTTGCCTAGGCGGGTCTGTGGTGGAGACTGGGATGTCACCTGGAGTGGATGGAGGAGGAGATGGAGGACCCCAGAAGCCAGCCCCTGAGCCTGGCGAGTAAGGCGATTACATATCTTCCTGGAGACATACTTTCTGTGAGCACTTGTCTTTCATGCCTGCCAGCTAGGATTTTTTTCCCCCTTTGCTGTGGAAGATATCTCTGCTGGTTTTGGGGAGAGTACCTGACGGTTTGCTCTGGGTAGAGGGATCCATGCTTTGCAGAAATGCTCCCCTCCTGTGTTGGGGTTCGCCCACCATTAACCCAGCCCTTCGGGGCCTCCTCACTTGCTGTCTCCGCTCCAGGCCTACTCCTCGGTCCAGGTCAGCAACATGAACTCGGGCCTGGGCTCCATGAATTCCATGAATACCTACATGACCATGAACAGCATGACCACGAGCGGCAACATGACCCCAGCTTCATTCAACATGTCCTACGCGAACCCGGGCCTGGGTACTGGCCTGAGCCCCGGCACTGTGGCTGGCATGCCCAGCGGCTCCACGGGTGCCATGAATAGCATGACAGCAGCGGGGGTGACTGCCATGGGGACGACGCTGAGCCCGGGCGGCATGGGCACCATGGGCGCGCAGCCCACGGCCTCCATGAACGGCCTGGGCCCCTATGCCGCCGCCATGAACCCGTGCATGAGCCCCATGGCATATGCACCGTCCAACCTGGGCCGCAGCCGGGCTGGGGGCGGTGGTGGCGACGCCAAGACTTTCAAGCGCAGCTACCCGCACGCCAAGCCTCCCTACTCATACATCTCGCTCATCACCATGGCCATCCAGCAGGCGCCCAGCAAGATGCTCACCCTGAGCGAGATCTACCAGTGGATCATGGACCTCTTTCCCTATTACCGGCAGAACCAGCAGCGCTGGCAGAACTCCATCCGCCACTCGCTCTCCTTCAACGACTGCTTCGTCAAAGTGGCGCGCTCCCCGGACAAGCCGGGCAAGGGCTCCTACTGGACGCTGCACCCGGACTCTGGCAACATGTTTGAGAATGGCTGTTACTTGCGCCGCCAGAAGCGCTTCAAGTGCGAGAAGCAACCAGGAGCCGGGGGAGGGAGCGGGAGCAGTGGTGGCCCCAAGGGCGGCCCTGAGAGCCGCAAGGACCCCTCAGCCGCAGCCAACCCCAGCGGCGACTCGCCCCTTCATCGGGGCGTGCACGGTAAGGCTGGCCAGCTAGAGGGCGCGCCGGCCCCCGGGCCCGCCGCCAGCCCCCAGACTCTGGACCACAGCGGGGCGACGGCGACAGGGGGCGCCCCGGAGTTGAAGACTCCAGCCTCCTCAGCTGCGCCCCCAATCAGCTCTGGGCCTGGGGCATTGGTATCTGTGCCCCCTTCCCACCCGGTGCATGGTCTGGCACCCCACGAGTCCCAGCTGCACCTGAAAGGGGACCCCCACTATTCCTTCAACCACCCCTTCTCCATCAACAACCTCATGTCCTCCTCGGAGCAGCAGCACAAGCTGGACTTCAAAGCCTACGAGCAGGCGCTACAGTACTCGCCCTACGGCGCCGCATTGCCCTCCAGCCTGCCGCTGGGCAGCGCCTCGGTGGCCACCAGGAGCCCCATCGAGCCCTCAGCCCTGGAGCCGGCCTACTACCAAGGTGTGTATTCCAGACCTGTCCTAAACACTTCCTAGCTCTCTTAGACTAGGGGCTTGTTTGGCATGGCCATGCTGGCAGCAGGAGAGGGGGGAAAAAATCAACAGCAAGCAAAACCACACATACCAAGCCGTCAATAGCATAATAGAATCCCAACTATTTTTGTTTCCTTTTGTGTGTGTGTACAATCTTTCCCCCAGTGCAAAAGACTGTTACTTTATTGTTATTCAAAACGCCTTGTGTATATTATTAAGAAGAAAACGTACCCTAAACAACAAAATTTTTTCCTGAAAAGTTTAATGATCCACAAGTGTATATATAAAATCCTCTACTTCCTTGTCCCTCTCTCCCTTACGTTCCTCTTTCCTCTCCAGGCACAATCTAGTGTGTGCAAGGTTTATTTAAAAAAAAAAAAAGAAAGATGGTCAAGCTTGTAAAATATTTGTTTGTGCTTTTTTTCCCTCCTCATCTGACCACCCCTCACTCCTTCCCCACAAGTTTACAGGTCTATGGCAATACTCTTCACCATAAGAACTGAAAGGGTGAAGAAACAAGTAGACACTAGGGACTGTTGAAAGTATTGAAGGACAATGCTGTTTTCATGCAGCAAAACAAACAGATTAAAAACATCAGAGCCATTTGTTTTTCAACTTACATTTCTGATACATTCAGATAACATGTTTTAAATGAAATATATATTATGTACTGACTTATTTATGCACATGCTCAGATATGTAGACATTCTCCATATATTTACATAACATATAGAGGTAATAGATAGGTGGTATACATGCTATATTTTCAAAAGTTGCTGGACCAAGAAGTTACAAAGACACCCCCTCCTTGTCCTCTGCTCCCTTACATAGCCCTGGGAATCAATTCCTCAGGAATTGCTCTCCTCAGTAACTCTGCTCCTTGCTTTGCAGAGTGGCATGGTCATATCATTCTGAGGTCACATAACATGTACAAAATTGGCTTCTGTGTATCTATACCATTTAAAGAATATTTTTTTTTCTCTAGGAAAAAAAAAGGGAGAATATTACAGTATTGGAGGAGAGATGTAATAGGGACCTGTATTTCAAAATTTGGTCCAAGATTCCAGAATTCAATTGATTGTGGTCATTTTAATTATTGCCATCGTGTGCTTGTTTCATTCAGTGTTAATGCACTTTTCACAGTTGGACATGGTGTTAGTATAGCCAGACGGGTTTCATTATTATTTCTTTTTGCTTTTTCAATGTTAATTTATTGCATGGTTTATTTTTTCTTTACAGCTGCAATTGCTTTAAATGATGGTTAAAATTACAAATTAAAATGTTAATTTTTATCAGTGTGATTGTAATTAAAATATTTTGATTTAAATAATGAAAATGATAAATTTTAAGCCGTGGAATATGTTCTTGATCATTTGCAGTTAAGGACTTTAAATAAATCAAATGTTAACAAAAAAAATTGTTATTTTCCTTAATTAAATCCAAAATAGATATTCTGAATATGATTTTCAAAGTCTGACACTAAATATAAATGATGAAAAGGAAAATAATCTAAAACACTTGTTTGTTTGTTTATTATACGAATGTGTAGCTAGTAAAAAGTTTTTAAAGAAATTCAGTAAAAGTGGGTAGATAAATTGATTTAATATCCCAAGAACTGAGATTTTTAAGATTCTTTATTCTTAGTGATGTTTACTTCAATTTTTGACATGAGCTTAAGCCTTCTGTTTCCTTTGAGCCTTTCCACAAAGAAATCAAATACTATTAATTTAACTACCTTTCCCTCTTCCTCAGTGTATTATTTTCTTTTATCTGAGAAGCATTTGAGTGAGAATAAAATATCAGATGCGGCTGTTAAAATTAAGTTGTCTGCAACAAAGAATCCTGAACCCTCTTTACATTAAAAGAGAAACAAAACTTAACCATCACAGTAGGTTTGGAGGGGATCTGGGGAAGCCAGTTAATTCACTCCTGAAGGGGAATCTTTGTGCCATCGGGACAGTTCATGGTAGCTGCTATTTTATATTCTATGAAGATATTTTAAAAATATTGTTTCTAAAAATACTATTCCAGAGAACTTAAAGCTGCTGATTTGTTTGCCTTCTAAGAAGCTTTTAAATGCAACTTCACACCCCTACAGTTGCTTGAGATCACAAAATCATTAATCTCCTTTGATAGTAGGCTCACTTTCCAGTCCACCTATTTCTTTGTAAGTCTTGTTCAGATTGACACCAACAATAACACCACCAGCCCAAGCAGAGGCTGGCCTGCCTGAGCCCTTGTGTATGAACTCCGTCTTCTCCAGGGCTTGAACTTGAACAGCTTTTACTTTGATCGCCCCACTCTACACTGAGGACAAGATAAAAAGAGCTGTGTGAGTCCCTTAATTATTGTGTAATTGCCTCCCCAGATGAGAGAAAGGGTGCCGTGTAGCACTTGAGAAATATCCAGAAATCTCAAACCCGGCTCTCACTTCAACTAATGAAAGAAGAAGGAAATTGAGTAATTTCAAAACCCGATTTAGAGGCCTGGGAAGGACGTTAAAAGTTTCAAAGAAAGGAAAAAGCTTTCAATCCCAACAGCTATTTAACATTTAGAAAAAGGATAAACAAATATTGGTCAATTCGAATTTCAAATGTAATATAAGGCGTGAGCTTGGGCCTCAGAATTTTACCTGGCCACATTGACTTTAAAATGGTCTAACTTTCGTGCGTTCCACTCCACGGTGTTCCCTTCCCTCTCTCTAACGTACTAGCAGTAACAATGCTTTGCCTTCACCCACCAGGCTTACGTCGGCCTTAGCTCTCGCTCTTACTTGACATAGACTCTGGGCTTTCAGGGGCGAGGGAGCCTCGGGTTTAGAACCCGAGGCCACTTTGGAGACCTGCCCGAGAAGCTAGAATGGTGGATCGCAGGGAACAGGTCTTGCCTCGTGGGCTTCTCCCGCGATTTTATGCCTGCGCTGGGCGTTGCGATCTGGGCTCCGCGCGTTACGACGCGCACGGGTTGAGGCCAGCGCAGCCAGTTGCCGGGGAAGCGGGAGGCAGAGCAGGACCGCGAGCATCTCGAGGTGACAAGTGCAGTTAGTTCTTCATTGTTTGAGCATTTTCCCCTCCTAGCGAATAAATCTTCTGTTGAGCCCAAGACCTAAAAGTCAACAAAGAAGGCCAGGCGCCTCGTTACGGCTCCGGCGGCCCCAACACCCGCATCGCCGCGGCTGCTCCCGCTGCGTAATCCCTTCCTCGGAAACCCAGACACACAAACGCCGGAACGCCCGGTGCTGGAGCGCGTCGCCCCAGGGCCAGGAGGAAAACATCTGTGGTTTTGAGGGAATGCTGAGACCCTCCTCGAGCGCACCGCCTTCTCGCTATCCGATTCAGCCCCCTCCGCCTTTTCGTCATGGAGTTTCTGTATTTCTTCACCTCAGATGCTCCTGCAGACCAGGGCCGGAAAGGGGATGCTGACCACTCAGACACGGTCCACGCGGCTGGCTTTATTTAGGAATTTCGCCCAAGGTGGGGGAGGGGTCTCCGGGGGAAATGGGAGGGAGCGAGCGAGAGAGACCCAAATGCAAAGCTCCCGAGGCCCTCTGATCCACTGACGACTCCAAAGGACAAACACTTTTAGAAAAAAAGAAAACTGTTTTGGGAGTGAGTATAGTGTCTAGGAGAATAACTTCAAATGTTACTTTCACCTTGTTACAGGCCTGAAATTTTTTTTTTAATTGATAAAAAGCGAAGACAAACACAGGGAAGAGGAAAAGCTCACAAGTTCTATTCAGCAAAAACTACACGACTTAGAAGTATTCCCTAGTAGACGGCTGCTGAATCTGATCTGTATGATGGCTAATACAGTGTTTAAATCAAGGATAAAAATTAGTTTCCATTGTCCCCTTTGCGATCCCCCCATAGCAGAATAAACTGGTGAGAATTATTATGGGAGGAGAGATTAAACAAATAAAATCCTATTAACGTCCTTAAATCCTATTTTCATTTTCTTAAGGCTAGATACCCAACTGATTTCACTGAAAGTATAAGAAACATTACCTTTTCCAGGAATCTAATCGATTTGAACAAGCCATAGCAGTAAAGTATTCCTGGAGTGATAAAATTTGACCTTGTTGTTTTGGTACTTTAAAAAATTGATCTCGGTTACACGAAAATGCTTATTGAAATTC
This sequence comes from Macroglossus sobrinus, assembly GCA_004027375.1. Lineage (NCBI taxonomy): Eukaryota > Metazoa > Chordata > Mammalia > Chiroptera > Pteropodidae > Macroglossus > Macroglossus sobrinus. Next base: position 335,968 of record PVKZ01000549.1, read on the forward strand.
TTTGCAAAAAACTTCTACAATCAATACAAGTTCCTTTCAATGCAGACCAAAGAAGGAGACCTGTAACCTAAATTAATTAACCTTTCCTCAAGATCAATTGGTTTTCTGTTGATTTAGCAGCAATATTGTAGAACATTTAACTATAATGTATTTTAATGTGATACTTCAATGTCAAGAGGAAAAACTCGTTGTAAAGATAAAATTGCTTATTTATTAGATGTGTACTAAATTTTTAAAAATATTTTACTTTCAAAATTAAACATTTTAATTGCTTATTTGAATTGTAGTAAAATGTGTTTTGCAACTAAAGGAGATTTAGATAATGTCTAACTACTTCAAGAGAATTATGTGCTAAAAGGTTATTATTTGTGGGCTATCTTGGGCTAAATATGTAAATAAATTATGATGAAATTTAGAAATAAGATTTTTCCAAACAGTAAGAATTATTGGCATTAAAGAATCTCACGAGAGTAAGAATGTTAACAAAAATAAACAACTTGTAAGATCTTATAACGTTCCTATTTAGAAATTGAATCCTTCGAGAAGATAAAAGTTTTTGTTTGTTTGGGTTTTTTTTTAAGAGTAGCCATTTATGCGTTTTACTTTCTACTGCTGATCCTATTTGGTGCATCCAAATAACATTTAGTAATAAGTTACTTTAAACATTGTTTTATTTGTATTACAGAAAGTTAAGTTTGAGGCCATAATGTTTCCACTAGTGTTTCTCTTTTTAGCTCCCTGTCTAGTTTGGTTCACTGAACTTTGGACAGCTCAGACTGCAGCCCTCACTTTTTTCCCCTCCAGCCGTCATTCTAGCAAGCGATAGGGGGCTGGAAAAATACCTATGCTGGCCAATTTTAATTTGTAAAACACATGCATTTTTATACTGTAAATATATTTTTTAAATATGGCATGGGGAAATCCTCACTTGCTACCTTTTGTTTTGTATCTAACTTCTTCATTTCTCCAATTATGCCAGCTGCTACTATACAATGTAAAAGCAAAGCCCCAGACGAGCCTGTGCAGCCCTGGAAAGTGAGGAGCATCACTACAAATGCCACTTCATAATATGTTTGGGTTCTCTATGTCCTAGTCAACTTAGACTATAAAAGCAGAATATTATCCCTGAATATCTAGGAAGAAAAGGGTTTAAATAGAATAAGTGCTTGAGGACCTCAGAATCCAGGTGGAATGCTGGTCAAGTCACATGGAGATCAAGTTCAGAACCCAGCCAGTGACAGGGATGCCCTGACTTAGAGTTCTAAGTGTGAGGTTGCTTTAGGTTGACTTTCTACTTCTCAACTGATCTTCAAGATAATACATGGGGGAATTTTTCTTTAATTCCTGAAACCAAGAAAAACAATCTGAAAATACTACCCAAAGCATTGCTGGGAAATAAGGAACAAAGCATTCAACTAGAAACTTCAGTTTCTTTCTTCTTCTTCTTCTTTTTTCTTGTCTAATTATATCCCAGGTGTCTGGCCCTCTCTGTCTCTGTCTCTCTCCTCTCACCTCGGAGTTGTTATTTTAAAACACAAACCATTTAATGACAAACATGTAAGGGGTTTTGTGGTGGTTCTTTTCGTGTATATATTTACTTTTAAGGACCCATTATGAAAGAGGGAGAAAGAAGGTTCCCGCCGAGTAAAAATCCAGGAGAGTTGATTTTCTTTGCGCGGTTCAGGTGACATTTGAGGTTTTGAAACTCTCCCCTAGTTCTGGGACCCACGTGGGAGCTTTGTGCTTTTACTCCCATGGCCCAGCTACAAACCCCTAATACAAAAGCTGCTCATTCCCGAGCGCTAACTCTCGCTGCGTTCTCCACCGCTTTTTCCTAGGTGGCGGCCGATTCACTAGCTCAAGCTGCAATGAGCCGTGTTGCAGCACAGGTCATCGTCCAGGTTCTCTTGCCTCTCTCACTCACACTGCCTTCTGTTGACACGCGCTTCTTTTGTGTTATGCCTTGCTAATGTATTAATGAGGCGAATAACCCGGGTCCCTTGCAGAGGGGTGGAGAGGGTTGGAGACAGGCAAAGGAGAGAAGGGAACGGATCCGTACAGCTAGAGTTGCTGACCCTTGCACCAAAGGAGTTCATAGAGGCGGGCAGGGGTGGGAGGTGCGGGGGGGGGGCGGGCGGTAGGATGCAAATCGAAGTAGGAAACGTTCACGTTGAAGGCACTGAAAGCAAACTTAATGACTGTAATAAGTTTTTAGAAAATGTGATCTGACGCTAAGGTGTTGTCCTGGGTTTAGAACTGCGAGGCTGGACGCCATGGACTCTGGAGAAACTGCCCCGCTGGCTGATCCGGTCGCGCGCCTTATGCCCAGTGTCCTTTTCCATTCTCCCGATGCTCTCCACTCCTTCCCGGGGCCCGGCTGCCTGATGGCCTTGAATCACAGGTGAACAATCCTAACTGCCTGTGGTACGGATGTCCCTCTCGGCGGTGTACACCGTCTCAGACTCATCTAGCTCTAGCTAAGCCAGCCACCTTAGATGCTGTGTCCCAGTGGCTGAAAATACACTTCCGCCCGCGCCCCCACTCCGGCCCGATGCGCTCGAAGAGAACTCTTTCTTCCTCATCCTCACCTCCAAAGGGCTGTCTGGCCTCCCAGTCCGAGGTCTTAACTGTTTGGAACCCCTGCCCTACGCCACGAAGTGGGCACGAGGTACCGCGACCCGGGGAAGGAGGCCTGGGGCCCCAGGAATGCTGCCACCGGGTGCGGGCCTTGTCTCTGGTCGCGGCCAAGCAGGTCCACGCGTGGCGCAGCCCCTTCTCCGCCACGCTTGCGGCCCCGCCCGCCAGACGATGCCCGCGCGTCCCAAGGCATATGCTGCCCGCGGGCTGCGCGACCCGTCGTGGTGCTCCTTGCCGAGGCGGTTCTCAGCCCATCAAAAGCCCAGGCTTTCTTCAGCCGTATGGGCCGCGAGGTGAACAACAATGCCCCGGCCCCTTCACTTCAAAAGCGGCGATCAGGGGAAAGGCTCCCCCAGAGATTTTTTTTTTTTCTTCTCAGCTTTTCATTCCTATTTTTTTTTTTTTAAAGCATCGGCAACTCCAGGGCTCGGGCGAGCCTAATGCCCTTTGATGGGGATTGAATTCATTATCTCCAATAACACAATTGTGCTTGGCCAACGAAAAGAGCAAAGCAGGGCTCTATACTGCCCGAGGGGCCCGGCCGGGTGGGGTGGGCGGCGGGGCGGCCGAGGCGCGCTCCTGAGACCCGCTCGGAGGCGCGGTCTCGGCCGGCCGGGCCCAGGCTGGGCTCTCCCAGGTCGGGGGTGCAGGCCCGCCCGGACGCTGCAGGATGGTGACGCCGCCCGCCGAGGCACCCGGGGGGGGGGCGGTGCGGGGGCGGGGCAGCTCTCTCGTTCGATTTATTTTTTCTGACTCGCTTTGCAACCATTCCCCAAGGGCGGCCCCGCGGGCTGGGTGTTTACTCTTTCCTCGCGGCCTCCAGCTGCGAAGCAGTCCCTGGACCCCAGGCGCGCGGGCTACAAAGGCCGCCCTGCGCCCCAGTGAGCGCGAAGGGCTTGCAACATCCCCGTCGCACCGGCCAAACCCGGTGCCCAGGGCTCGGAGCCAGCTTTATGCGCACCCCCGCGCTGATAAACGGGGCTTTAAATCGCCCCTGCCCTGGGAGCCCCGTCTGCCTTCACGCCAGTCATCGGCTCTGATCGCAGAACGGCGCTCCAGGAACCTGGGCCTGGACGGCGGGGGCCCCACGTCCCGCATCCGAGGCGGGGCCCGGGGCTCCCCGCGTGCTGAGCCGCCCCCCTCGCTTCCGGCCGGGTGGACACTTCCCGGGACTGCGACCTCCACGTGAGCGCCTCCTCCCGGGGTCCACTGCCTTCTTTTCCCTTTCAGCTACCTGCAGTCCCTGCTCTCGGTTCTCCTGAAAATACGGAGGTGAAAACAGGAGCTAAAACGGGCACTATCACGTGCCTTGACCTCGTGTGTGTGTGTGTGTGTGTGTGTGTGTGTGTGTGTGTGTGTGTGAGAGAGAGAGAGAGAAATTCCCTAAAATTCATAACCGAAGATTTCTCTACAGCTTGGTGTCTAAAATATGAATTTAAGTCATTTCATTATTGGGCATACTTCCTACATACTTCCTATTTTCCTTCACACCCATTTTAAAGACAGTATATATTGCAGCATTATTTCAGTGAGATAAAGAATACTAATAACAGAATTTTTTTTTTTTTTTTTGCCGGAACACTTATGGAATGCTCCAGATTAGTAAACGTGGGTTAGGTTTAGTCTTTCGTTCCTTAACAATTAGTCCTGACTATCTCAATCTTCAAGCTTCAGAGAATTAGAGCCAACACAAGTATACTATAGGAGATTGTGTGTGTGTGTGTGTGTGTGTGTGTGTGTGCATGTGTGTGTGTGTGTGTGTGCATGTGTGTGTGTGGGGGGAGTGTACACAATTAGATATGCTGACTTACAGGAGCATCCACAAGAACTTTAGGTCCACAAGACTGTCTCTTCAAAGCGAGAAAGCAATAAATTAAGTGATCTGCTGATTTGAGGTAAACCAAGGAAAATCTTTCAGATTTATGACTTTTAGTTAGGGATTTACTTATCAGGAGAAATAGGAAATTAGTTATTTAATTCCCTTCAGCCTTAAGTATATTTACAAATTTACAAAATTTATCAATTTAGTCCATGGAACTCTGACCAATTCCTTCTACTTTTAGGCCTAGGCACTTGTGGAAGTGGGAGGAGAAAAAAATTTATATAGATGAGATTAAAGAGAAGACTTCAGTTCTTTCTCTTTTCCTTTCTTTTTTCCCCCCATTTTTTTGTCTGATAGAAGGACAGCATCCTGAATATAACTTACATTAAAGCAGTGTATTTATTTTTGTGAGGTCTTTAAGTTTTTTATTGACATTAAAAAAGGATGTAAAACATTTACCTTCCAGATATTCTGAGTCTCTAATAAAGAACCCTATGAGTAATGCTATTCTTGCTTGAATTATTAAACTCCAAATACTTATTACAAGTTATCAGAGAATGAGTGACTTCTCTTCTGGACACTTTTTTTTTTTACTTATTAAAAAATAGATAGGCTTAAATCTTGGAGGCCAGTACATTTATGGGGTTGTGTTACTTCAGTTATCTTTTATAACATCTCTTTTGTAACATTGTGTAGAGGTTTAAACTTTGTCTTCACTTGTGACACACAATTGTACACCAGGTGGGCTGCTGTGCTTCCTTTGGCTGTTCATTATCACTAGTTTAGAGATACTAGAGAATGGCATATATACAGGGTAAAGATGTCAGTGATGTGGATTTTAAAGATGAAGAATTTGAATAAGAGATTGTTTGCTTATTTGTGCCTATAGCACCTGGTCTTCCTGGGTGGTCTCCCATCCAACTACTAACCAGGCCTGACCTTGCTTAGCTTCCAAGATCAGACAGGATCCCGCCATGTTCGGGGTGGTATGGCCATAGACTTGGATAAGAGTTTAACACAATATGTATGACCAAAATAAGTTATATGTAGGTATAGCTATTTTGGAATTAATTTTTATGATGTTTTGAAGACTTTAGAGTAACCACATTCTGGCTCAGTGTAAAAACCATTCCATGAATAATATGTTCAAAACAACCACCAAAAAAAGATTTAATTCTGACATATATCCAGCAGACCACAGAAGCAACAGGACAGTCCTGTGGTTTATCACATAAACAATTTTTCTAGTGCCAGAGCACACATAAAGGATTATGTGACTTCTGATGAGCAGGGCTCCATAGGATAAATGAATTGCTTAACAAAAGATACCACAATTTTCATGTAGTTGTCTTTGGCCATGAAACAAAATTAAGAGGGCGGAAGTGTAAAACATTTCAGTAGAAATGAGAATTCTGTATTATTTAAAGTGCAACTCCTTGAGCCTTGAGATTAACTGAATCATGGGACTATAGAACATAGTGATGGAAAATACTTAATTATAGTTTTTTAGTCTACTCACTTGCAAGATTGCTCCCCTCAAAGTTTTCCCAAGCCAGGTCCAGAATAGATTTAAATGTAAAGAACCGAAAGACTCCCACTTCTTGAGCTTATCAACATAATGGAGAAGCACTGTATTCATGGTGCAAAACATTTTGTCAGTGGAATATTTTCTCTGCTATTTATGTAAAACCTACTTACATTTTAAGTATGCCTCTTTGAGAATCCATTTTTATTAGGTCTCAAATCTGCTTCAGATACCTGAATGCCTGTTCCTATATTTATTTAGCCAATCTATACACATTTACTTTCTTTTGTTCCCACCTACGATGGACCCAGATAAAGTGTCCCAGGTGGAAAAACATCTTTAACATGTACAGGCATTTGGCTTTATGTTTTTAATATTTTATGTTTTTAATAAAGTTAAACCTCTGTAATTTTATTATTGAAATTACAGCAGCATTATAAAGAGGAGACTTGGTCCACTTGTGAAACGTCACCCAAATGCTAGGTCATGCAGCCTCGTCACCTTTTAAATGCGACTATGGTAAGAAGTCAAAGGACTTTCTCTTTTTAAAATATGGTAAGTTCTTAAATCATAAGAGCAGAATCTAGAAACCATCCTGGGGTTGGTTCATTTAAAAGAGATATTGTTCCTTATACTAGAGAGAGTTTAGAGTATTTGTTAACTGTGTCTCACAGATTTACATATAGCCTCTCGGGAATATATTATGTTGGAGTTTTATATAGTAAAGAGACCAAGGAAGTTTATTAAAAACATCTAAAGAAAAGTTAAACTTTTAAATTTCAATTCCAGAGATGCAGAGGCTTGGGCTTCAAAGCTGAATTGTGATTCGAAGTCTCAGACTCAAAACTGGACTCTGGGCCCTCAAGGACTCACCCCTTTCTGTGTAACAACCACTGGACCATGCTATACCCAGAGCAACACTCCAGACTACACCCGTTTCTGAAGTTACAACATCTCGACTGAGTCAGGCAATTAGAGGAAATGCTTAAGAATCTGATAAATAATTCACTTTGAAAGTATAATCATGGTAGGAATAGATTGTGAGTTAAGTAGGGAGAACAAATGAGAAATGATCTTTACTGCATTCCACTCACCTATCTCATCTTATAAAATAGAATAATAAAGGAAAAATTGGAATTGGAATAAAAATAAAAAGTGATAAGGCCTCTGATGACTCAAAGAGTAACATTAAGAAATTGTGTAATAATATTATGGTCTCTACAAATGTATTGAAAACAAAATTGCAAAGATATCAGCTTCTAACAGGTTGGTAGTTAGATTCTGAGATGGGCAAGTTCTGCCCACTTCTTTTTTTATGTGGTATAACAAGTGAAAGTGTTGGATTGTATTCAAATTTCTGCATGAGCACAACTTTAAATAAAGTGAAGTCTGCATTTTTTTCCAGGACATATTTTAAAGTCTTACATTCATTTAAATTCATTACCAGATGATACTGTTTGTGGAATAAGCTGGGATTTTAATAATAAGTATAAATTACCTTTAGTGGAATAAAACATAGCCCTTTTTATTTTAGCCTTATCTTCAGCAACAGTGGTTTAGCGGACAGTGTTCAATCTGAAAAGTAAAAAAATGTACAACATAGATCTTTCTCAACTATACTCACTCCCTAAAAATTGATTTATTATTTTATCATGAGTAATAAACAATAATTACCATGCTGTGACTTTTTTTTTTTAGTGTTTTTAACTCAGAGAATAAACTTGTTTTCAAGAGAAACAAGAAAATAGAGATTGCCTGGGAATTGTAAGGGATAATAGGAGGAGGGAGAAAAAGGGAGGGAGGGAGAAGTACCCCAACAGAATTGCAGAAAGTATTGGTTCTTATATAGACTCGCAGACTGAGGGAATGAGGGAATGAGAGATGGGATAGAGGTAAATTAATGGCTGGAGAGAGCTAGACAGAGTGTGCTGAGGAAGGGCCAGGCGTGAAAAGATTTGGTGTCGTCATAGCAACGCACTCAGCCCTGCTCCCCCTGAAGCCCATTCAGCTCTGAGCTGCCGGAACACGTTTTTAATTAAAGCGTATAAAAGTTGTTTTGTAAGGACTTCTCCTCATCCGATAGATTTCAAAAATGGTTAATCAGGCTTCATCTCCTTTTGATGCTCACGAGAGCATGGGCTACTCTGTGCACAAACTGCTGCTGCTGCCGCCTCTGAGTGAGTTATCTCAATCACACCTAATACAAAGAATGAGTGAAGCATCTAGTTATTTAGATACATATAAACAGAAAATTCAAGTGGATTGGGGGGGGTGTTTTTATGACTGTAAATGGAAATGTTAATGTTAATTTTCTTTGCTGTAGAACTATGAAAATCATCCTTCTGGATGGTTATTGTCTCTGGTTGATATTCCATTACATTTGAAAATAGCAAGCTTTTATTTTTTACTTTGGGAGACACAGTTCAAAAGCCAAAATAAAAGTTTCAAATTATTTATATCAAATAATATTTAATCCAGCATGAGCATCTCAAGAAAAGGGTTTGTTTGTACCATTCACATTAAAAAGATGGCAACCTATTCCTTTTTTTTTTTTAGAAAATAAAAGGGCTCTCACTCCTAAATCCTTCATAAATTAACAATATACAGCAACAGTTGCATTTTCTTCTTTAATGAGTGACTTAGTAGAAAACAGCATCTTTTGCTGATTCACTAAACAATCTGTTAGAGGATGACTCACGTCTTCTCCAGGCTCTTTCATCTCCCTTCCTCCTCGGCCTTGGCAGATGATCTTGCTTCTAACTTCCCTGAAAAATAAAAGGAAAAAAAAAGAGATGATTTCACCTGTCATCCAGTCCTTCATCTACCCTCATTCCAACTCAACATTTCTATATTTGTACCAATACCTCTTCTGTTAGGTCTAGGAAGACAAACAAAATCTCCTGTCCAGGACAAACATATCTATCCACCGAAGTTCTTGATCCCAGACTCTTCTACTCGTCTGTTTTTCACTGCTTTACTAGCATCTTTACTGTTTCTATTTCCAATGGCTCCTTCTCTTCAGCTTTAAACACGTAACGGTAATCTCTATTTTTTTTTGGAGCGTGGGCGAAGGGGGACTCCTTAAATTGGTTTCACAAAATCTTCTGGTTAAATTCCCTTGCTCTCCTTTTCACTGCCAAACTTTCAAATGAGTGGTCTTCACCCATCTACAGTCTCCACTTATCCACAGCTTTGCAATCTGATCTGTGGCCCCTTAAACTTCTTTCTTGATGATCATCAGTGATGCCTTGATTCGATCATGTTTTTACTCCATCCTCACCCCTCCAACCCAGCAACTCAAACAGTCTTAACAGTTCTAAGTTTTCTTTGCAGTATTGAACACTCTCCCATCAAGGATCCCTTGATACCAGCCCATCCTCAATCTCTACCTCTTCTTGGCTGCTTCTCTGTCTCCATAACTGTCTGTTCTATCTACTCTAACCTTCATTATAGGTCCCCAAGGCCAAGTCCATGGCCTAGAGAGATCAAAAACAGCCCTGCACATTTGGAAACTGGCTTGACACTTCCAGCAAGGCTATGATGTTTATAAGATTTGGTCTAGTTGTGTTTATTCACAGCTAGGCCTAGGAGTTCTCAGCTAGGCCTAGGAGTTCTCCTATCAAACATAAACAATGTTACTGAACTCCAGCATTAGACACAACCACTCTATAACCCTGGAGAAGTGAGACAAAAAGAAGACCACTTTGTAATTTTGTCTAAGCACAGATAAAAACAAAGTCACTGCAAACCCCCATCCTAGCTGTTGTTTCTTTACAAATTATATCCTTAGCTGTGTTCTAGTCTTCCTTCCTAGATAAGATTTCTTAAGATGCCCAATTATAGAATTACTCCCACAGCATTCATTTCAAAGTCCCAGTGTCTTGAACCCTCCCCCATATCACTTAACACAAGCCCAATCCTATTAGTCCTTTCTAATACCCTCTTACTGAAATGCCACACAGTTCCCTATGGTGTGTGGTCTCCCTGATTTGCAACAAACAATTAGTCGAACTTGTTCACCTATAGGTATGTTCCTCATGATCTTTTCCTAGACGAAATCGATAGGCCCTTTGTTCTTTTGTTTCATGGTTTGAGCTATGATGCACCAAGCTAAAAGTCAATCCCTGTTCTCCAACAAAAACTCCCATCTTATCTGCTTAAAAGGTATTTCCATGAATATGAAATATATTTAAATTACAGCAATACATTTCTCTCTGTAACAAGGCATGCCTCCTGACTTCCATATTTTTCTCATTCCCTTCTCGCTTAGTCTTGAAAAGTCATAGTCATCATTGATTTATTTCTCCTATTGCCCATACATCTGTAATTAATTAATATACCCTTTCAATAGCCCAGTTATCCCAAACTTTTCTTCCTTGACATTTGGAAGGTCACAATTTTAGCCTGTACTGTCGCTATCTGTTGAAATAGCCTCAAGAATTTCACTGGCCAATTCTTGCCTTTATAACATTTTTAGTCTAATACCACTGAACAAAACTTTCAGTGAACACAGATAAATGCTAACCTCTTGTGGCTAGAGTTTTCACAGAGGCTAAATTAGGAATTATATATGAATAAATCAAACTAATTGCCCTCCTTATAAAAGATAAATTCAAATATCGCACACATAGATTCGGGAAAGCAAAAATGCCCTGATCACTAAAGGATTGTGTTTCATGTGTTGGGATCCATTCTTTGAGAAATATAAAGTAAGGTGCATTTAAAAGATTCTAGATTAGATGGAAACTGGAGCATGCCTTGTGAAGCATGGTTTATACTGGCGATGTTTGGCCAAAGAATGAAAATTTCTGTTACATTGGAGGATACTAGTTATTTCAAGTATGTGTTAGAGAAATTAGATTATTTATTGTGGCAAAATTAGGGCCAGAAGGTAGAAATTTGAGAGAATCACAGATTACAGCTCAGTATAAAGACATTTGTAACATGGTTATAGATAGAGTAGGCTACCTCAGGAAATAGTGAGCTTATCAACATTGAACATTCAAGTGCAGACTAGATGACCACTTAGGTAAACATTTCCCTCAAGTTTATGCTTTATTTAAATAGTCAATATCCATTTATCTTATCTCATAATTTGCCCTTTCTGGTGTTCTCATTCTTTCCTATAATGATTCCATCTGTGTCACTTTTCATTTGCCTAATCAACTCCTTTTAGGATTTTTTTTTTAGTAAAGTCCTGTTTTGTGATACTCCTCTCTCTCTCTCTCTCTCTCCCTCTCTCTCTCTCTCTCTCTCTCTCTCTCTCTCTCTCTCTCTCTGTCTGTCTTTTTCTCTCTTTCTCTCCTGGGCATTTAATTCTAGGTTTTGGATTTTTTTTTTTTTACTTTTAGTATTTAAAGATGCTATTTCATTTTATTTTGATTTCTGTTTCTCTGAGTTTTATTGTTACTATTTTGAAATTAATATCATTTTATTCTTTTATTCTTTTCTTTTTTTTTAAGTTTCTGTTGATAATTCCAATATCTAGGTTATCTTTGGTTCTGTTTCTATTGACTATTTTATCTTTTCACGTGGGTTATTTTTCTTTCTCTTTAAGGTCTTTTAAAAAAATTCAATGCCAGATATTATGTACAAAAGAACAGCAGAAACTGAAGTTCAAGTCCAAAATTCACTCTCTTACTCATATTTTATGGTTTGGCATATATTTGAGATCATGTTATGGTAGTGTTTAATTTATTTTTCTGTAAATTTTGGTTAATTAGTTAATAAAGATTAATAGGTTATATATTGTAATTCTAGAAAAGTTGAATATTTTGGTGCTATTTAATCTAGCATGTTTGGTTTACCTAAAGGGCAGAAACCACAGATTAATACGATTATGAAGAACAAACCTTCACACTTAAAATAAAGATCAGTATACTGGATTCATATTGGGTTTACACTGTTTTAGTTAGATAATGTCCTTAACAGAGGCATCTCATAGAAAGTCAAGTTGGACAAATGCATATTTGATTCAAATGAATATAAGAGTTGAACAATATGTAGAAAATAAGTGCAGTAATACATGAATCAAAGTCAATCAAAAAACTTCCTTGAAAATGGATTTTAAGCTGGGTTCTAGATACCTGGAGTAACAGTAAACTGTACTGGTTGAAATGAAGAGGTAGAATGTTCTAGAGGTGAGGGACATTTTAATCTAAAGATTGTTGGCAAATAATTAGAAGATTAGGGAATAAATAAAACTGCTTTAGTATTAAACAATTTTATAACGTCTAAAGAAAGAGGAAAGATTTAAAAAAAATATAATCTGAATTTATATTCAAAGCTAAGTCATGTAGGATGGGTTGAATTAAGACAGTGACTAGAGTTGAGTGACCCTTTTAAGACGGAAGTTGCAGTATGGTCACCAGCTAAGTGAGGTAGTAATGGAGGGATTTGATTAATACTATAGCTTGTGGAATCTTTTAGTGAAATGATGTTAGGAGGGAACTTTTGGCAGAAAAGATAAAAGATTTGGGTGCTATCTTTATCTTATTGAATTTCGGGAGATGAATCAGCATTTGCAATTAATTTATTCATTAATGTAATCAACACATTTGTTGAACAATTACTATGTTTGTATAAAGCTTTCTAATACTTATAGAGCTATTTTAGATCATTCTTTATCTCAAAGAATTTATAGTCTGATAGGAATGATGAAACAGTTATTTAACCATGGGGAAAAATTAAAAATGGCAATTTCAGTTCCTGGCTCATAGTAGGTGCTCAATAAAAGTTTGCTGAATGAATTAGAATAAATGAATAAATGAAAGGTACAGAGAAGCACATATAAATACTAAGAGTTGAAAGTTATATATGGGAAGATCAAAAAAGGCTTTTATAGGGAATAAGGTTACTAAGTAAGACTGTAAATGTCAGATAGTCTTAGGTAAGACATTTCAGGGAGGGGGCAATTCCAGGTAAAGGTAAGAGTGTCAGGAAGTGGAAGCCAGGATGTTCATGGTACATAGAGGAAAAGATGAAGCTGAAGCATGATAGAGGAGGCTACAGAAAAATAAAGCCAAGAAAGTAGACTGGAACAAAAGTCTAGAGAGCCCTGAATACTCTGAGGTATTTGGAGTTTATTCAGTAGGTAATATTTAACATTAGAAAGATAAGGCATGGCTAATAAAATATTTTAATCACTTGAGGATATATGGCTAGAGGTATAATAATTATGAGAAAGATGGAACAGAGAAAAGAAAGAAAGTTTCATAAGGGTATACTTGGTAACTCAGACTTGAAGTTCCAGAATAGAAAAGAAGAATAGAAGAATTCGGGATGAAAGATATTTATTCTGCAAAAGTATAGGTATAACTCTCCTTCAAATGCTGATGCTCTTGCTGGAAGGATTCATGTCATCGAGCCCTTAGAAATGAAATGCAATTCATTCATTAACAGTGTAAGAAAAAATCTATTACTATCATTGGACTCAATTGTGCTATGTGATGTGATTGATATTTCTTATTAAATCTTTTCAGAGGTAGCAAGTAAGAAGAGTTAGAAGACAATTTCCCAGGAAAAGGTAGTGTATATTCACTATCTCTACTTTTACATTTTTCATTCACTTGTTAATTCACTACAATCTGGATTTTGCCTCTCATTACAGTAGAAACTGTTCTCATTAAAGTCGCCATGAACTCCTTAATTGCTGATCCTAATGGCACTTAGCTCAAATACCATACCCACTGGGAAGCCTTCTTTAATCTTGAAGAAAAGGCAAGATGCCCTTTCACCTGTTCTGCCAAAGCATTCTTGAGACTTTCTCTATTATAGAACCTATTATACCATATCGTAATTATTTACAGTTCTGTCATTCCTTCTGGACTATGATTATCATGAGGGTAGAAACAGTCATATTCAATTTTGTATCCCAGCACCTGGTATGGTGTTGTCTGAGTTATTGACAATTACAGACAATAAAACTTTATTATCTCTTTCAATTCTCTCATCTAAATATACTTTTAGCAAAATACTGAAGACTTCCAAATATAACCAGGTTAGAAATATTTCCTCCAAGAACATTACTTTCACCTTTGCTTATACTGTGAATTATTATGTCATTAAGTGACTAATACATTAATACAGCTTAGATCTTTTACAGATGGGTCCTTTGTCCCCTAACCCTCATACATTAGCACAGTCTGTTATCCACACTTCTTGTGACTTTACTGTACTGTTATTTCATTGGGTAAGAACTATTTGATTTAATTAAATATTTTTAAGTGTCTTCTGTGCTCAATATATTTTAGTGTTAAAGATTCAAATATAAATAAAAATTAAGAAAAATAAATACCTTTCATAAAATTTATTACATAATTTGCTTTTTCTAATATCATCTGACAGTTTTGTATAGTAATATAGCTCCTGGTCAATAAAGATGCTCAGTATTTTATTATTCTAATTGTTTTACCACATCTTACATCTTTAAAATTTAATACACAAAGACCAATATTGTCTACATTTTTATAAACACACATATTTAACCTTTTGTATCTAATTTTGCAAATACTTGGAGATTTAACAAAATCAATACATGTGATAATTTGGAATTATCTTTGTTTTTTTCTCCTCCTTTTGCTCCTTTATTTCAGATTTTGCGAAATGTTTCTTCCTATCTACAGAGTTCACACTTTTCATTCTTTTCTTGGATTCTGGTTAATATCTGACTTTTCAATTTTATACTTAACTTTTACTTTTCCCATTACCTTGTTCATCTATTATTTTGATCATTTTACTTCTGTGAAAGATCTTCTTATGATTATCTTAAGATAGGATGAAGAAATGATATAATTACATAGGCATCTACATATGTCATGAAGATGGTCACCCAAAATCATCCTTGGAAAAATTTGGGGGCAGAATTTAGTAAGGAAAGCAATATAAGGCTATTTTCTTTTAAGAAAGTTTGTATCAAATTAGTATCTAATTCAGTGCAAAGTCCAAGAGAACCAAGAAATTGAGTTTGAGAAGTAAAGGATTCAACTCATTACTGCTCCATGCGAATTTATAATTTCCATGAAAATACAATACATATTATAAATTTAAATAATGACAGTATATAATCAAGTGTTAACAGGCGATAGAGACTAAGCTTCAATGATTTTCATATGAAGATTGGTTTGGGTAGAACCAATAATGTAGGCGAGGCTGATATTACTTGTGATAAATGTCCTAATGTCCTAAATGTTTAAATAAATAAATAAATAAATAAATAAATAAATAAATAAATAAATATGATAATAAAATATATGACAATATACGACCAAAGGAATATATAATTTTCTTTTTGCTAAGAATTTTTTAATTTAATAATGCTGAAAATAGTTATTCCGAGTAGAGGAATGGAGTACATGTCTATTCAGAAATCATGTTCATATATCTTTTAGAAAATAAAGAATATCTAAGCTTATATTTAAATTTAGTTTGTGATTTTTTCCCTTAATGTAACAAAAGTCAATGAAGAAAACCCCTTTCAATAATTATGTTTGTTGTTAGCTGCTATTAAAGAAACTGTAAGCATTCATATAAGCAGTATTTTTTAAAATGTCAACTTAAAAGTTGTTTTTAGACATACTTTCCTTGATGTTTATAAACAACTAGTCTGTTATGATGGGGTAGTGGCAATGGAGGTTTGGCTTTTGCTTTTATAAAGAGATTGTTGGTGCATTTATGGATTTATATACATTAAAAACATTTTAAAGACTGCAACAGACTGAAGAAAAACAGAGGTTGAAAATTAGTCTTTCAAACATACCTCATCTTCATTCCTAATATAAACTTTTCTCTTTTAATTATTCTTTACTTTTAATAAAGTATAAACTATGCATATATGACAATGTTTGCTAGTAAGAGAATCTTAGATACGATTTTCAAAAAAAAACAATTTTAGGTAATAAAACATTCTTTACAATGTACCATTTGTTAAAACAACAAAATGAACAATAAGACATATGAGTATAAACTGGCTATCCATTTATTTGACTTTAAAGATACCAGAATTAATATATTACATAAAACTATCTTTAAAAGCAAAGCATAATTGTTTGCCATGATTATTTTAATATATTTTATTTCCAATATAAATTTTAGACTCAGGAAAGCAAGGTGTGGAATGGGAAGAGTTAAAAAACACGAAGCAAGGGTAACCCCATTTAGATAAGGGGATAGATGGGTGGAGCAAGGGAACAATGCACTAAAGTGCTTTTCTTTCACAGTTCTTGGTTCAAATTAAGGTTAAATTCCACCAGGAGGATGTGTTTTCCCCATATGGAGTCTTAAGGGACATGCCTTTGTTTCCAGCTTCCCAGAGAAGATATATGTTAACACAAACAAAGCATTTCATAATAAATTGAACTTTTATAGAGTGACTAATGCCCTGTGGAGATAAGGTAGACTCTTACTCACCTGTGTTTAATCGAGGCTGAAGAAATTATGCCAAGGGCACACTGACAAAACTTTATTTCTTTGGAGAGGATAGTAATAACATGGTAAGAAAAAGAAAAGGTCTTCGTTTTAAAAGTCCCATTGGAATGACTCTCCCTTCTTCACTGTGAACACACTTTAGCATTTATGTACTTTGGAAGGACAAAGAGGTGAGGTAAGCCTGCCAAAATTTGAACCTGTGTTTCTGGGAACCTGTTAGTAGGTCAACTGTTACGAATGTACAAGAAACTACAAAGAAGCGATGGATACTAGAAATTTGGGAGTTGGACCACCAATAGCTTTAGTTCAGCCTGCATACTGTTTTTTCTTCTAGATCTCAACTGAGGTGACATGATGCCACAGAGGATCACTATTATCAATCAAATTCAGCTTTGGGGGATAGTAGGGGTTGGATGTGGAACAGCATAGAGATATTTTCCACTAGAAATATTTACTCTTACAGTTAACAGATATAAAAATATATTTTAAAAATTTACTTAGAGTCTTGTCTACAGAAATTTATTAATCTATCTCTTCCTTTTAAGAAAGATAAATTATTTATGTAAATAGTGCTTTCTTTTTTAAATTTCTTTTATCTTAATATTATTCTTTATAAACTACAGGCCTAATTCTTAAGTTCTTATTCTTGCAAAATGTCTCTGAATTGGTGGCTAGGTAATTCACTCCCTGAACATACACAATTCTTTTGCATGTGCAAATCTCATTGACTTCAACTGAAGGTATAAAAATTAGCCCTGTGGCATGTGAAGGAATTCCTTTTTGAGAAAGGAAAACAAAAACTTGTTTGTGTCAATCACATATCTGACTATACAGATATATAGTTTAATTTATTTTTTATATTAATGAATCCTTTCTTGAAGAAAGGAAATAAGAAATCTATTTAAAATTCAAATAGAATAGCTTCTCCCTCCTCCACTCACTAAAAAAGGAGACACTGACATAGAAGAAATCTGATTTTAAGTTTATGAGAATTTTTGAAACATCTCTTTAGTGTATCAATCTGTAGGTCACTGATATTGATTCTAGACAAAATTAAGTATCATTTATTTCAAGCTATTCGTTTATTTATAGTTCCAATTTCCTTCTTATGTTCTGCATTAAAAAAAAAAAAAAACCTGTCCATTTATCTTTACATGTCAGTGACTAACAGAAGAAAACTTTTCTGACCCTAGACGGCTAGATAAGAATAATGAGATTTCTCTTCTCAGGCCATGTAATATCAAATCCAAGATTGAGAAATTATTAACTATTCAGAGAGGAACACCACAAGGGGGCAGGTGAATCCAGGCAAGGTCCTAATTGAGAGGGTCTCAGCAGTTGGAATTCTGGTCCAAGGAGGGAAAGATGAAATAAAAATTAGAAACAACTCTAAAGATAATATTTCTTCATGAACATGAGCATTAGATTTGGATCATCCAAGTGAAATTTTATTTGAATTATATCCAAGTACATTAAATACAATATACCATGAAAATAGATGAAAGAAACAAAACCAATGTAGTCACACATTGGAAGTGTTTAGTATATTTACAAAGGCAATAGTATCATTTTACGAAGAAAAGAAAGAGTGTAGCTGAGAAAGAATCCAAAATTTACTACAGTGCAATTAGGGTATGCTCTGAAAATAAATTACAACCAGATAGGCAAAGTCGTAAATAATTAAAAAGATATATGAGTAGATATCTTTGCTTCGTAACCAACAATTTCATAACAGAATCATAAACTTTGAACAATAGAGTTATAACAGTTCCCTCCCACTCCGTCCCCATTCACACACACACACAAATCAAGAAATTAAATTCAGGCATTTCAGGAAAGATGAAAGTTGTTGCTTAAAAAGGTTATTTAAAGAGTCTGCTGTGATTTTCACTAGAAATTAAACCTAGCCTATTAATAGGAGGCAAAAATTAATATTTCAAAATTAGTTCTCCTAAACGAATATTTTAAAATAGACCCCAGACATGCCCTGTGAACATATCAGTGACAATATCTTCGAGGGCCAACATGCACGCACCCTTTATGCGAAGCAGCCAGGATTAATTCGGTAAAGCTGGGAATTATCACCGGCCTTTTTTTTATACCTCAAAAAGGAAACATTTAATTATTTGATGTGGATAGATAGTTTATAATTTTTTCTTTTATTGATTAATAAAATAAAATGCATAGACTATTATAGCATAATACAGTATAATATAGTATATTTAGTATAAAATAGTACAATAAAATAGTGTAATATATAATATAGTATAAAAAACTATACAAGTTTTGCCTCTTATTGGTAGTTTTTGTTTCTAATAATAATTTAAAATAAGCTTTTAAGTAGCTTCTCTTATTTATGATAAAATTAACTTCTTATTAGGCCTCTATGAAAATTTTTTATAGTAATAATACAGGAGTCACTTCTTTTATTATAAACTATTGCTTAATGAGGTCATCTTCTAATAGACTTTAGAGCAAATTAGGTTTTAGAACTTGTGGCACCAAGTTGAGTAATATTTCTGTCGTACCACGACATACTTTAGTTTCATGGTACCATAAAACTTAACACTAGCCAAACTATTAAGCCTATTTTTAAAGCAAACCTCTGGAATCAAATGTAAATGCCCATTCTTATGTCATCTTAACAAAGTCTATTTTTCTCAAATTCACTCTTTTTTCTTTTTGTGTGTATATATTCATATACACACATATACATAATATACATCACACACATAAACTCATACACATGTATACATGCATACAAACATACATGACGCAATCCATCATTGATATTTGAGGTTATTCTTTCTCTTCTTTTAAGTATGTAAATTCTCTTTCTCTTCTTTGTCTTTCTTTATCCCAAGTATTTACAGGGCCCTCAGAAGTTTTCCTACCTAAAAGACATGGAGGCAGCTTCTGTGATACTTAAAATGATAATGCTTTGATTTTTCAATGTGAAAAGTTGGATGGCTTTTAAAAGCTGACTAGTCCATGGCTATTTGCACATAGTAGACATTCAATAAATATTTGTTGATTTGATTTACTCTAGGGTAAAGAACTGGGTAACAACTCTTTTTTTCTTCACTGATGTGCTATGGTTGAGCCTGTGTACAAATGCATTTATGAGTAAATATTAATGGTCATGGTCATTGAAGGTGTTTTAGAGAAAAAAAATCTAGATCTGCAGGTTGCCAGGAATAGTAATGAATGAGACTATGTTTAATAAAATACTCTAAGTAGTTATAAAATAATAGATGACAGACACCATAAAATAGGGTCAAACAAGAGCATTCTAATAAGTTATTTGGAAACAAAGTGGCTACCCCATAGTTTTTGAACCAATCACATATTAAAGGCCTAAAATTTTGATTTGATATATTGAGGTAAAAGGTTTTTACATTTAAAAAATATAGGGATAATATTTTGGTTATAAAATTTAGTAAGCATATTTAAGCCACATAATATTTCTTTTGGTATATTTTCTCATGTGTTAGTCACAAAAGTATTTATGTATATTTTATTGAGAATTGAGAGGCCTTGAACATAGAAAATGAGAGTTTCTTCCAAATTTCAAGTAATGTGTAACTTTTAAGGAGTTAAATTTTGAACTATCATTTAAGGGAACGTAGATTTATTTCCTTTTCTGGTCACTAACAGTAAAACCTGTTTCTGAGCTTACAACAAGTTAAGTTTGGGCTCAAGGCAGATTTACAACAGCTAGGTTTATGATAAAATCTGTCAAAACATTAACCACGATGGCACAAATTTCAGCTCTTAACAGAAACAGATAGGGAAGCAGATAGAAATAGGTACACATATATACTTTCAGCTCTGAAAAGTCTGCTTTTGTCACATTATGAAAGTTATTCTTTTGTTCTCATTTTACCCAAATGTGGAAGTTCTATAAGGTGACTATACAGTTTTAATTAACTGGTTTCAAAAGGATGGGAGATCCTAGGATTAAAGATACAATTCTAAGTAAAAAATTACTAGCTAAGAAAACTTCAGATGTTCAAGACAAAAGCTAAGACTCTGTAGCATTTTCATTTCCTGTCTGATGAATTTCAAAAACAATTAAGTCAACATAGGTAGTGTCTTAACCATTTTGATACTTTAAGACAAAAGTGATTCATTTGGTCATCTGCCAACATTTAGGTGCTATTCATTAAGATGATATTAATTTAAGCAATGTTGGTATTTTTAGTTTCCTGTTGCTCATTGAGTAAAGAAGCTGTATTTTCTAGAAAATTATAAACACAATACTGTTATCAAAAGTAAATCACTCTGTTGGAAATCAATTATAAACAAAATAGGAGATACATGCTAGAAACAATTTCAGAGAAGGACATAGATACTATCCTGAAAAATATAATTTTATTAAACACAACCAGGACAGATTTATAAGAAGAAACTATTATTTAAGGAACTTAAGGGGTTTTTTTTTGTGTTAATGTCATGGTCATAAGGAAAATGATGTGCATATTCTATGCTTGAGTGTTTCAAAAGCCTTTGCTACATCTGACCTATTTATTGAAGAATGGTATGCATTTTTAAGCTTTATGATCTTCATTCAATAAGTTACATGATAAAAATTGGTGGAAACTAAAGTGGAGATGAGATAAAATTAGTAACTAGATATTAATTTGTTAACTTGTAGCTTGGTGGGTAATGTTTATGCACAAATTATTTTTTATCTCAAGTATTCTAAAATATATGGTTCAGGTGTTGAAAGAATAATATATAACCAGAAAGTAAAATCTCAAGAATGTTTATTAAGATAATCAAAATTCATAAAATGTTACTTTTAGAAAAAGAAAAATCACTAAATTTGAAATTCTGATTTAAAGTAGATTGCAGCAATATCAAAAGGCATCTAAACACACCATATTGGTTTATATGTTGCTTGCCTTTTCTGAATTTTATCTTCTCTTACCTTTTTGTCTGAGTTTTGACACAGTTCCAGAAAGCAATTTAGTTATTATCTTTGTTCCATAAAGATTTTTTTAATCCTATATATATATATATATATATATATATATATATATATCCTATACACACACACACACACACACACACACACACACACACACGTGTGTGTGTGTGTGTGTGTGTGTGTGTGTGTGTGTGTATGTATATATATTTTATGCCTACAGCACCTGGTCTTCCTAGGTGGTCTCTCATCCAAGTGCTAACCAGGCCCAACCCTGCTCAGCTTCCGAGATCAGACAGGTTTGAGCTTGTCCAGGGTAGCATGGCTGTAGACTGTCCCATAAAGATTTAAACGGACTATTTTGTGATCTGGAAATTTTGTATAAACTTTCCAAGACAACAAATGGAACCATCTCTTCATTTTATCGTAGTATGAAATCTCAAAATTTAAACTGTATGGTACCAAAATTTAACAGCTAAGCAAGAAATTGTGATTAAAAAACCAAACCTAACCAAATCAAACAAAAAAATAACCAAAAACACAAAACTCTTCGCTTCAAATTGATTATGGTTACAAGTAAAAGTCTTCAGGTAAGCACAATGTTTCACCTGGTAACGTGCCAGGTGTTAGATAATTTAACATGCTAGTGTATTTTAATACTACTATTTTAGAAAAGGATATTTAAATCTTAATCTTTTAATGCCATATCTTTTTAGAAAGATAGGTCATAAAAATGTTATACAATGAAAATATATTTAGAAAATTTAGGTTTCATCATTAACAAGAATGATTATTTATCAAATATTTATCTGTGAAAAGAAATAAAACTGAATAAAACTGAATCTCTGACTTCCAGAAGCTTCATTCTAATGGGAGATAGTATAGAAATACTGAGTGAAATAAGAGGAGACTTAACTGTGCTAATAGAGATGAAGAAAGAGCTACAAGGCACAGAGAAGAGAAATTAACTGTGACTTGGTGATGGGGTGGTGGTGGGAAATTAGGGAAAGCTTCATGCAGCAGTGGCATATAAGTATTCTTGAAGGATGAATTGGATTTAAACACATAAAGGTGGATTTGACTGAGTAGAGGGTTAAATGTGGCAAATGAATTATTAAAGTACCGAGCAAGAACTGAAATGGAGAGTATGCTTGGAGCACATACGGTCTAAGGTATTAGTATGAATGAAAAGTTGTTTTTATTAATTTTCTTGCCATTCAAATGAAAACAGAATAATGTGTCAGAACTTTGATGTATTATAATTTGGGTAATTGGTTCTTTAAAACAATCCAATATGAACCCAGAAAACTCTTAAAATCGCAAAAAAAAAAAAGCACACACACACACACACACACACTTCATTCTTTGATTCTGGAAATAATAAAGCTGTTATTTGCCTTACTTCAACTTAAAGACACAATCATATCTACAATATTTAAACTTTCAGTACATAATATAGCTCTATTTCTTGAAAAAGTTGTTGCAATTTTTATAAAAGCAGAAATAAAGTTATTATTTTGGCATGATTGAGGAATTGAAAGGACACTTTTGATTTCAAAAGTTCTTCCTCACTTCTATTTGCCAAACAAAATTACATATTCACATTCCTCAATGTCACCTAAATAAAAGTGTACAATTACTCTTATGACCACAGTTTAAGAAAATAAGATGCAAAAAGCAAATTTAATTTTGCAAAGTGGTAGGGCTCTGATATAAGACATTAGTAATCAGCGTACACATTAAAGTAAAGAGTAATTCCTCAAAGCAATAACATTGACACATTTTATGTCAGATGAAATTATCGTTAAAGGTATATTTTAATTTTCTCCACCAGAATTATCTTCAGAACTGGCTTATGAGAGAAGAGATTTAATTTTCTTTTAGTCACCTTGTTTTTGTTTCAAAACATTATGTTTAGAAGCAAAATGAAGCTTAGAATTTTAAAGTCAAAACCTGTCTGTAGCAAGCCAATGTGTACATAATCCATATGGGTCTGAGAAATGTTCTTTGTGACATTATCAGGAGGCTCTCCCTAAGCAACAAAAGCTGTTGGCTTGGAAGAAAAGAGTCACGTGAGACAAAGCATACTTTACTGATGCATTAGGCAGCTCTCGCCTTTTCAGTAATTTTGGTTCTCTATTTTAGGCAAAGTTCCTGAGTTTTAAAGCAGACATGCATTTTGGAGTTTCTGTTACAATAAGTGTGATTTTTGAAATGAGTTATTTCTTAATTTAAGCTTTCTTAGGTGCACCTTGCTTTCTTCTTTATTTTTCATACATAGTATCAAGGCTACTTTTGAGGGAGCAGTTAGACTAGACAAGCAAGAGTACCTTACTTGCCTAAAGACATATAAATTATATGGTTTCAACTGTAAAACCAGAAATGTTGATTGCTGCTGTTTTCTAGGTCTTGCTTTACGTTGAGACAGAGTTAAAAGTTCGTTAGCTAGAGCTTAACAACACAATGGCTGGAGGAATGGAGTTACCACACAAGTGTTTAAATTCCACACTGGATCCCTAGCTACAACGGAGAAGAAAGTTCAAACAACAAAAACAGAGTTGCAAGGTCTGAACTTGTGTGTCACGGATACCTCTTACTCATCACTAGGCAGCTCTTCTTATTCAATGGGGCAACCAGGCCCTCCCAAGCAACATGGTTAATTGAATAAAGATCCTGAACATTTTGGCTGCAGATAAACCAAAGTGGCACATGGCTCATAACTCAAACATTTCATTTTAGACAGCTTTTAGTTTTCTTGCCCAGGCTAATTTGGATTATTCAATCATAATTCTTTTCTCTAATGAAAAACTGCTTGTTGTTACTGGTGGGGACAAGGAGCTGCAATTATGGATCTTAGAATGTAAATTTATTATCTACTCATTTTAATCATGTATGCAAGTGACACTTAAATTTAGAACATTGGCAGCACGTGTGTGTGTGTGTGTGTGTGTGTGTGTATTTAATAACATTCAGTTCTAACTACTGCTATGATGGACCTGGAACCTCTTTCAGTAAAATTCTGAATGGAAAATGACAAACATTTTCTCAAATGCATCAATAGATGGCCAAGTTGGTAAGGAATATTGAGAGGCCAAAACCTAAGTAAAACTAGGAATCTCAATGGTAAGTGAAACACAAAAGGCAGTTTTTACCTTGAAGGCATTTCCCTTAAGATAGAGGTGAAGTTGAGCTTTGATATTCATAAACTTCTAGTGGAGCAGTGGCTAGGAAACAAAGCCCAGGGGCCACCCAAGGAGAGAAATCTTGAATTCAGACTACAAATGGAGCATAAAAAAAAATTCTCCTATGATTGATTTTTTTCTAAAAAAGATTTCATGTCAGTGAAGTCACACAGTATTCATCTTTGGTTTATTTCACTTAGCATAATGCCCTCAAGATCAATCGGTATTGTTGCAAATGACAGGATCCATTTATTGATTTATTTACTTATTTATCTATCTATCTATCTAATTTTTATGGCTGAAATCTATCATCTATCAGCTCTCTCTCTCTCTCTCTCACACAGCTTCTATCCATTGATGGTACAGGTTGTTTTCCTATCTTGGCTATTGCAAATAATGCTGCAATGAATGTAGGGGTGCAAATATCTTCTTGAGTTGGTGTTTTTGTTTTCTTTGGATATATTCCCAGAAGTGGAATTGTTGAATCATATGGTAGCTTTATTTTCAATTTTTTGAGGATCTTCCACACTGTTTCCCATAGTAGCTATACCAGTTCACAATCTCATTAACAGTGTACAAGTAGTCCCTTTTCTCCACATCCTTACCACCTTTTGCTCTCTCTTGACTTTTTGATGACCGCCATCTTAACAGGTGTGAGGTGAAATCTCACTGGGTTTTTTTCATTTCCCTAATGACTAGTCATGTTGAACATCTTTTCACGTACTTGTTGGCCTTTTGTATATATTCTTGGGAAATAAAGTCTATTCAGGCCTTTTACACATTTCAAAATTAGTCAAGAAGTGTGATGCCTCCTGCTTTATTTTCTCAGGATCGTTTTGGCTAGTTGGGGTCTTTTGTGGTTGCATATGCATTTTAGGATTGTTTTTTCTACTTCTGTAGAAATGCCATTGGAATCTCAATAGGGATTGCACTGACTCTGTAGATGGCTATTTGTGGTTGGACATTTCAAAAATATTAATTCTTCCATCTCATGAACACAAGATCGACTATGAATTTTATAACTATAAGCTAGCCCTCATGTGGGTTTGCAACCTAAATGATAATTATTTAAGTGTTCCAAAAAGATTTTAAAGTGCTCTAAGGCTTGTGCACGTTCCCAGGTGACTGACAGAAGCAAATGTAAAGTCTCTATGGAGGAACCCACCTTACACCCAGGCCTTGAAAAGTCCCACTGAAGATAATTCTAAGAAATGTAAGCTGGAATTCATGAATCCCTAAATATCCAAAAAAATAAGGCAACATAAATGTAGCTAGCAGAAATAATAGACGAAATTGAAGCAGTAAATACTTCAGAGATTAAAATTATCAGAAATTAAGTATAGAATAAACATGTTTAAAATGTTTAAAGAAATAAGAGATTGAAATATGAGATAGGAACAAGAGATCATAAAAATTACCAAGTAGATTTGGCAATAAACAGAATATAACCTCTAAAAATAAAAAATATAACAGTAATTTAAAACCCATTGGAATTCTGCTTTTAGACACACCAGAATAGTTTGTAGCAGACCAATGCTCCTGCCAAGAACAACTAGAAAAGCTGGATAAAATACAAAATGTTACCTGTTTAAATGTATGACAGAGGGGCTGAAACAAAGACAACTAGAGGGTCTAAGATTCCAGAGAACAGAGAACAGAGAGATAAATTGATGATCTGCAGCTGCTCTTCCCTGAAGGCAATTGCTGGTTCTGGGTGAAGGTGACAGAATAATAATCTGGGCTCTGTCCTGGCAGAAAACTGCTACTAGGGACGGAGAAACCAGCAGCGCTTTGGCAGTCTTACAGGGCTGGAGTGACAGACCAGGAGAGCCAAAGGGCCTAAAACACATGCTTAGTTTCCCCTTCAAATACTTGGCAAATTCTGAGCTGTCCTAAGTGGGAGGTTAGAAAAGGCTCAGATGAGAATGTCTAACAGTGCCCCAGTGAAGATATATCATTTTCACCACTGAAAGCCCTAGTGAGCTATGCCATTGGGAGAGGGGCAAACCAGCGAAAACTGAGCCTTATTCAAACTGCAACACAGCATTATCTCAGCACAATACCTAATTGGATTAACGTGATTAGCTTCCACTCAATCTTCCCAATAGAGGGAAGGCTAAGCCTTCTCTGGAGAAAGACAAAATCATCTGGAAACTCAGAATGTCTTATAGTCAATCAACAATTAAGAGGTATGTCAAGAGACAGAACCACACATCTAGAGATCAAGAAACAAAACAGACATCAGAGAAAGACCCATAGTGATTCAGATATAGTAGACACAGACTTTTAAGTAACTACAACTAGTAAGTTCAAGAAAGCAGAGGCAAAAGGGGGAGACAATATACTGAGAAAGATGAATATTTCACCAGAGAATTAGAATGTACCCCCCAAATCAAGAGGGAACTGTAGAATTGAAAAATACCAAATCTGAAATTAAGAATTGAATCTTGCACTCAAAACTAATGTCAGTAGAGGAAAAAAGAACAATATATAAGAGGGTGGAAGAGCTATATGGGAACACTGAAAAAAATACGATTGGAATCTGGGAAGGATGGGTAAAAGACATTGACCAAAGATTTCTTAAAATTGACTAAAGATATCAAGTCATAGATTTAATAAGGTCTGTAAACTCAAGCAAGACATATATAAGCACACAAGGAAGACCACATATAAGCACACGATAAAAGTGCCAAAAAACAAACAAACAGAACAAAATCTAAAACACAATCAGAGAAAAGAAACTTTACTTTCAGGACAAGAACATTAAGACTGACAGCTAATTTCTCAACAGGAAGAAGGAAGCTAGACATCAAGAGGATGACATTTTAAAAGAGTTACAGGACTTGTACTTTTGGCCATGACTACATTTACCATCTCACCTTAAAAAACTAAAAAACTAAAGCAAAACAAAAAATAAAAAAACAAAAAACCCACCAAAACAAAAACAGTAAGAAAACAACAGTGAAAATACAGGAACCAATGTTTCTGGACTTTGGACAACAGGCAGTACAGGAGAGTGATCACTGAGAGGAGGGAAACAAATGAAGTGAGCCCTCAGCTTAGTGTTTGGAAAGTTTACAGAGCAGAGTGCGGGGAATGGGAACAAAAAGAGAGCCTGCTAGTCTGAGTTGAGAATATAGGATTGAGAATTTGGGGAGGCCAACATTGTTAGAATTTGCAGGTCAGATTACTGGCAAGGAGAGAATTGCAGAGTGGAGAGTGCTGTGTGCGTGTGTAGTCAGGCTAACAACCACCAGAAAGGACTAGGCAGAATAACCAAAACTCACACATGGTTGTGAACAGAGAGAGAAGAAAAAAAGTTTGGGAACAGAAGGTATTGGAAAAATAATGGCTGAAGAACTTAACAATTTGGTAAAGAGTAAAAATTCAAAGTCCAGGAAGTTCAACAAACCACTGTCAGAAAAGCATGCAGAAATCTATACCAAAAACACATCGTAATAAAACTGATTAAAACAAGTGACAAGGGAAAAATCTTTAATGCAGCCAGAGGACATATTATGTACAGTGAACAGAAAATGACAGTAAGAATAAAACAAGCCAGAGACAATAAGAAACATTCTGGAAATACTAAATAAATAAATAAATAAAATAAATAAAATAAAAAAGTTAACCTAAATTTCTATATCTGAAAAACATTTTTCAAAAAATGAAGGCAAAAATAAGACATTTTCAGACATACAGAAGATGAAAGAATTCACCTCCCACAGCTCTGTGTTAGTATAAATGGTAACTACTTGAGGAAGAAGGTAAATTATAACAGGTGGAAACTTGGCTCTACACAAAGAAGAGCACTAGATATGGTAAATATAAAATAATGTTCTGATTTTTAAATCTCATTAAAAATAGTTGAGGCTTAAAGCAAAAATAATAATGTTATTATTGTGTACATATGGGGAAGTAAGATATATGACAAGATCACAGAGGCCATACATGGTGAGACTTTTTTTGTGCACAGTAATATGAATTTAGACAACTAGTTTATAGAATCTTTGCCCTGAAGACTCCTACTGCCCACTCCCACCCTGGTTCTCTTTTAACCACATTCCCTAAGCTTTAAATTCTAAATTCACACCAGGTGACAGAGTGTTATATAGTCTGTTTATATTTATCTTATCATGATCGAATAGTCAAACACAACAGAAGCAGTGTTTTGAGATTTCAGCTCTTGGTTTCACTTATACATTCCAAAATTAGTAGAGGTGCTTGAGGTAGATTTGAATCAGTCTTTATTTTTTAATTAAGAGAATATGATCTCCTATCTTAGGTTCTTTCTAACCCTATTTACCAACAGAAAATGTTTTTCTTTAATATTTAATAACTGTAATTTTATTATCTAAATAGTTTTAAAAGGTTCTTAAGGTACCTAACAAATTTGCTTATTGACTTTTACCTTTATTAAACTTAAGGAAGTCAGACATAGTTTGACAATGAACAATGACAATCTGTTTCCTTACTACAATATGTTTTATAGTGCACATCTAGTACTGTCTAAGGATTGCACACTTACAAATTCGGTTAAGATCAATGTATAAAATTTGCTTTGAAATGTGTAGAATTTGCAATAGGGAATTTTATATGAATGAAATGTAAATATATATTTTAGATATTTGAGTTTGTACATTAAAATGCACTTTTGTTAATAATCAGTCAAGAAACCAGTGGCTTCCAAAGTACTAGCATACTCCAAAACTATATTTAGAAAACAGTAAAATTAAAAATGTGTATATTAAGATTTCTGTAAAAAAAATCAATAGTATACAGTATCTTGCTGATTCTCAAAAACATGTTTACCACTGTCAGATGGTATTTATGGAATTTTATATTAAAAAATAATTTCAATCTTCATAAATTTAACTTAATAAAAAGTAAAAGAAAACCTTTTCAAAAAAGGTTATTCTAGTAAAAGGATTATAAATTTAGTAACTTGAGATGTTATTTTGGAATGTATGCTACTACTAGTTCAAATGTGCAAGCTCCAACTTAACAAATGTTTAAAATATTTGAGTTTTAAAAACTGTGCCAAAATAAACCACATCTTTTCTAGAGATGACATATTTAGCTAAGCACGAGCAATATAAATCTTTCAACCATTCCACATATTTGTTTAAAAACCTCAGAAACCATGTGCACTTCTAATAAAACATGAATAAAATACCAAAATCATCGGAGCCTAACAGTTGACTTGTAAACCATTTTTTAAAAAAGGCAAATGTATTTTTTTGTGTCTGTCTGTGTGTATATACCTGTGTATATAGATGTGGTAAATATATGTATATAGATACATACATGTATATAGATATGAACAGTTTAGTTGTAAATAATAGTGATCAACACAATACTGTTGTATGAAAAGTTGGGTTCCATACAAACCATATGAGAGAAGTCAAAATGTGTAAGCCATGCTATTTTATTATTATAATGCTTCATTAATCATGAATATTTTAAAAAAGAAACTTTAAAAATTATGATCTTCAAAAATACCACACATAAAAATGCTTTCTATGCAACTGTGTTCAATATTAAAACTATGAAATACTCTAACCTTTTTTGTGGGAAAAAAACCTATTTCTATCAGTAAGTGATCTAATAAGATTCTTCAGTTTATTTGGATAAGGAAATACAGAAAGAATCAAGTTTGTCATTGAAAAAGAGAAAATCTTTTAAATAATTTTAACATATAGCTTATTTATATGCATACTAACTTGACTTTTAGAGAATTTAAACGAATGTGTATAAATCATTTAATAATAACAGAAATAGTACGAGTCAAACTCTTTCTTAAAAAAAATATTTTTTAATAGAAAGGTTTGAAGACCTATGGTTGCACGGAGTTTAGTCATGAGACCTCAGTTTTAAGTCCTAGCCAGTCCTCGGCAAGTTCCTAGTCACTCTTTCTACATCTATAAAATGAATGTAATAATAACAATAATATTAAAATTATCATCATCATTGTTATGCAGCTAATATATATATATATAATGTATTATCATTATTGTTATTATATGGTTGTTGATAGGATCAAATATACAAATATGAAAGATCTTTTTAAGTCATCAAGTGCTATGCATGTTTGTATTATCTTTTTTGCCTTTTTTTCTGAACTACTTATTTTTACAAGGATAAGTGAATTCTCATGTTACTGTAGGAATCAAACTTGATATTTAAACAACATCTCTGGGCAGCGTGGAATACTTCTGAAGTTGCTTTATTATTGAATATATTGAGAACTGATCTTCAATGAGCAAAGTTATTCCCTCATACACAGAAAAAAGTGACTATGAAACATTGTTAGTGGATATTTTTAAGTGCAAGAAATCAATTAACGATACTATCTGGCTGTAATACTTAGCACTTGTAATTTTATAGATAATTTATTTTCAAGGGGATGGATATTTTGAGGATTATATACACTGAACAATAGATGTTCGAATCTGTAAATTTAACTTTATAATATCAAATTCTATAAAAGTTCTGGATATTGATTACAGGAATCAGTTGCTCTAAACTGATCATTTAGGCATAGAAATAAATGTTTGGAAATTGTCAAAGGTCTTTACATTATACTTCGTGTTTCATAAAACCTCCAGCAAAATAACTCAAGAAAGGTTTGTCTGTTCTTCAGGACTAAACTGAAAATTCAAGTCCACTTGGGATTTATCTGAAGAGGATTCAGGAATGGATTATTTTGTGGCAAGAATTGGTTCTCTTTACTTACCTTCATGAATTGAAAGGCATTATTCCTTCACACATGAAGCTGTTACAGATTTCAGTTAGAGCCCAGAAATAAGACTCCATGCATGAGAAAATTATTTCCAATTTCTCTATTTCTATAGTCACTTGCCTATGAGAGGCTACAGTTCTCTTTAGAACTAAAGAGTAAATTCAGTTAGCTTACTTTTCACCCCTGTTGTTCTTTATTTTCTAATTTCATAGTTAAAAAAAAATAATTAAAAGCAGGTAACATGAGTAAATTCTAAATTTAAATTTAATGGGATGATTCTAACTCTCAGTTTATGTAATGAATTTAATAAGGAAGAAATTGAGTTTGTTAGCATTATGATTCTTTTGTCACTCTATGATAAAGCACCTTACATTTTCCTGCAGTTAAAAAAAAATCAAATGGATAATTTCCAAAGGTATATAAAAGAATAGTGCAATAGATTATTCTGTATTTGGCCTGAAAATAGGAAATGATAATTTAGCTCAATCTTAAAGATGAATTAAAAAATTGTATAGATTAAGAAAAATTTTCATTTGCCTATTTTCATGAATTCGATCTTTTTTTTTTATTCCGTTCCAGGCACAGTCATTTTCTATTGGCCTCTCATCTATTCAATCTAAAAGAAGATATTTTTCCCATAGCCAAATACATAAATCTTAATTTTATTAATTTCACATGATTAGATTTGACTGCTATGCTGTAATGATTTTAAGTTATCTCTTAAAAGAAAAAGTAGGTAACCTGAAATTATAGGTTTTTCCCCCAAGTCCATATATTTTTACATTATAATTTTATTGTATATTACATTTTGGATTCTCTAACAAAAATACAAATGATAATCTAAATAAAAATTGAAAAGAATACTGAACATGCTTGACGGCTTCTTGACTTCTAGGAAGATGTCATATTGGCAGGTGCAAATTTTCAAGTCAAAAGTATCCCAGTCTATTAGACAGACTTGGCAATTCCTACAGCTTAAATAGAATTTAGATAATTATTCAGAACAAACATTAAAAAATGTTGATAATATGAATTAACAAGTATATATTAACAATACCTTCTTTTTATTGAAAAGTCTATATTATTTGTAGTGAAATAAATGTCATGCCTTAATTAATGTAATTTTAATGTACCGAACTCTTATTAGAACAAATCATATATTTAATTCTTGGTATTTATACTTAATAGTCTTTAACACCAACAAAGATTACATGAATGCATTAAAGGAAGACTATACGCTCTTATATCTGAGCTTCTCTCATCAGGTAAGAAATAAACTCTATATTGAAAAATGCATGTATTTGAAGTTTTGACCTATAACACAGTGGATTAAGGTTTAGACAATATTTACTTTGCTGCATTTTGATTCAGAAAGGGCTATTTGTGAAGATATGATCCTGACCAATTTCACAATGTTTCTATAATAGTCTCTTAGTAAAAGTTATATAAAATACAGTAAAATAGAAAATAGTTACAAAATAAACTACAACTTTACAGGTACCCTAAAAGTCTGTAGTTAATACATTTAGATAAATAACTCAAGTCAGCAGCAAAGTGGTTAAACATTTGTGATTTGATTTTATCTCAGCTTGGAATGTGGTTGGAGTGTCCCACTTCTAACAACTGTTTGCTAAGTTAAGGCTTTAGTGTTTACACAGTGTTGAATGAAGCAGCCTGGTCACCAGATGTGATTGCTTCCCAGACTGTCGTTTTTTTCAGTCAGATCACTGTCCTAATGGTCCCCGTTCCAACTTTCTTCCTCAGGACTTCCACCAGCCTTTCCAACCTAAGTTGGGGGAAAGGGGACGTGGGAAGGGGGGAAAAAAAGAACACAAAAAGTGCAATTACTGTCAGGAATATTTTGGCTGAGAAAGGACAGTATTTGCCTGTGACCAAGTAGCCCTGGTAGTCATGTTAAGAAACAAAGCATGACTGTAAGCAAGAGATTGGTACAGAGTGTCAAGAATTTGAGGTTTAAAAAACAGCAACAACACAAACTTTAATCCAGAATTTCATATTATGTCAGCATTAGATGCTACATGAAAAATATAAGATTACTCATTTTGATGCATTTACTTACTTGCATTAAGGTTATGAATCATTCATTTACTATGCAGTGATAGCATGGCATGTTCAATGTGGGGCAGTTTCAAACTGATTTTTGCCTAAGAAGTACATATTTCAGTACAGAAATACTAGCAATCTTACACCTGTTACTTAGCTAAGTAAGTGACACATTGGCATGCTGTACAATTCAGCCGACAAAAATAAAGCCAGGAATTAAAGAGCTGGGGCAGGGGAGATCTTCACATCTTGGTGGCATAAAAATATTTTAAATATATAAAAATGATTTGATGCTATTAAAGGCAGACTTTCTGTACTACATTTAAAAGAAGTTTCTGTTCCTGAGTGATATAAATAGGCTAGGAATGACTATACAAACTTTTTAGTCAAGATGTGATTTTTAGTTGATTAAAAATTTACCAATTATACTGAAAATAGCTGAAAAGTTCAGAAGTCCATTCTGTGGTGTTCTTAGGATACTCTGTGGAAGGGAGACCACATTCATGTGGATCAGTGAGAGTTCTGCTTTACAAAAGATGATGGAATCAGGCCATTAATTGCTTTTTTCCTTTTATTTTCTTTACTGAAAGTATAAAACCTTAACCAAAAACTTGCTTGGTGTGATACACAGAGAAATCTTCTTTGTAAGTGAAGATTATGCCCAGCAGTTTTCACATACATAGTCTTTCCTCCTGACAGACTGCTGAATGACACAGGCTAGTCTGCTCAGCTTGCCTCATTTATATGAATCCAGGCACAAGGGTCCTTTGCAAATAAACTTAGCACAGAGCTAGACGCTAAGCAGTGAGGGTATTCTTAGTTTCATATACACTGGTTTAGGCAAACTATTCAGCTGCATGCAACCCTGAAAACCAGCTCAAATTTATTGGGTGATTCTGCATATACTGAGTTCTGTTAGAAAACAGGAATATAAAATGAATTAACTCAGTGTATCAAAAATCTTTGCTTTGCAAAATATAGTAATGATCTTAGTGTAAAAATGCAAATCTTGTCTATGTCTTTACTACAAATTTCTCAATGTAAGTTATACTTCTGGAAGGAAATTTGGGTGGCAAACACATGATGCAATATACAGATGACATATTGAATTTTCCACTTGAAACCAAATAATTTTATTAACCAATGTCACACAAATAAATTTAATATAAAAAAGGAGGGGAATAAAAGTATTACACATTCATTAAAACAGCGTGAGCCTAGTGGTGCAAACACTTGAACTAAAAGATTCATTGCATGATTCACTCTATTCACAGACTGGTCTGTATAAATTGGACTTACAACTAGTGATAAAAACTAGTGCTGTCTTATACACTCTGAATATTATGATTAATAGGATTATATAAATCCCTTAATTTAGACAAAATTTCACTAACTCATATTGTAGAGGAGGAGAAAGAAAAAATGTTGGTATGAAATTTTAAGTATATTGTTAAAATATGACAGTAACTTGAATTAACTGCTAACCAATGGCTGCCAGTAGAAATCCTGATGAGCCATTAAGAGCATAGCTCCACATATACTGTAAAAGGTCAGAAAATATTACTTTCAAGTTGGTTGAATACTTACCTCCTCCATAATATGTGCTCTGTTAAAACTTCCTTATAATGGAAAAGTAAGCTCTATTCTGCATAGTTATAATTATCACCACAAATTCTCAATCAATGGAAACCCAAACTACTGAGATAAATCTGTGTCATGCTTCTTTTGGTTCCTCCTTTACAGACAGGCTCATCTTACTTTTGTTTCCTTTTATACACTAGGATGTCTTTCCATTTAGAACTTGTACATCTTACTAAGGGAAGAAGTTAGGAGGAAATACTTAAATATCATGTTTTGCAATGTCTTTTCTATATTTCAACAATTACTAGATCAACCACATTCTCGGTTTATCCAGGATGAATGATTTATGAAAATCTGATCTCAGAAATGAGAAAAATGTCAATTACTTAGTTTTGTAAAAGCTCACTGACTTCTGAAACACAATGAAGCACCTATTCCTTCCTGTAAGGAATGGAATACACCTGCCAAATCTGGACTGTGCCAACAGGAAGGTAGGTGTGTACGTCTGTTGAAGCACCTTGCAGGATTTGCCTGCAGGCTATTCTTTACTGTCCAAATCAATAATATCTTTTTAAAAATTATGTAGTTTACTAAAATAGGCTCCAACTGTTTTACATGTTACTCAACAACAGCTTCCCAAGGGCTTCATAAAGTAGGAAAAGGGTCAGAGCTACGATTAGAATTTCTTCATTTTAAACATGAAACTGAAGTACAGACAAGTAAACCCTTATGCAAGGTCCTGTGGTAAAACAGTGAGAAATCTGGGCCAGGTTTCCTTGTTCATTAGTTAAAAGCTACTTCCACTAGGGTTTGGATGACTAGAGAACTAGTTTTCAGATTATAGATTAATGGATTATTTTTTTAAATAACTTCATTAAAATTTTCCCTCAAGTCCTTAAGTCAAATTGAGAATGTATCTGCTGGTGTATTTCATCTGCTATTTTAGTAACATATCATAAAAAAGTAAATTGAGGGCACTGCAAATAATTAGGAAATAGTTACAATCTATTATTTGCTATAACTTCTATATAACCCTGAAAAATATATTTACAGCTTTACTTTATGTAGAAATCCCATTTTTTAAATTAACATTATTTTTACTTTTGATGTATCAGTATCTATATGTAGTACAATAAACTACGTTGTTTTTCATCAAGTAGGTGAACTATAACTTTTTTACCAGTTTCTCTAATTGATGTACACCTATTTTTCACTCTTAATTTTAAAAGGCAAGTAATGCTTAATGAATACTATATACCAGGAACTATGAGACATGATTATGCATATATTTAATTTTCATTATAACTCCATGAAGTAGATGTTATCATCAAATGACAAAGTGTATTGAGGGTAATTTGGTCAGAGCCACACTGCTAGTGAATTCTGGAGCAAGGATGTAATGCTACATCTAATTACCACATCCCTGATCTCTCTGATGTACTATACCACTTCCAAAAAGCACTGTGACTTTTAAGGCTTATTTCTGGACCTTTGTGGGCTTGAATTACTTTTATTGACTAGAAAACTTTTTTGCAAAGTGACAGGAGTAAAAACAGAACAAATTCCTCATCGTCAATTGAATTGAACCAAAGTAAAAATCTCACTATAGATTCCATGTTGGAGAGTAATTTTTGTATTTGTCATTGTGATAGTAGCATTGTTATTGGCTACATGCTTTTGTACTCCAGTAAAAGCATTCCTGCTATTTAGGCAATGAGGTTACCCCATCAAAAATAGCTAGCTTTAATTTTTTTTTTCAAGGAGAAAAAAACAGGGAAATTCAAGAGAGATGGATTACAATCATCTTTCCAGCAGAGGAGACAGGAAATTCATAAAAAATGCTGCCCTCATTGTTTGCCATTAGTATCAAAGATCTCGCCCTCTTTCAACAAGGGCAGCAGAGTGAAAAGAAGACTTTAAATGTTTTTGTTTTTGTTTTTGCTTTGTGACTGTTCTTCCTCTTTTGGTCTTTGTAATGTTGAGCTTTTCATAATCTTTTCTTTACACTTTTCATGCTTTCCTCAAGAGGTGTTATCTGCTCCCTTAATTCTACTTAAATATTTATGACCTCTGAATATAGACCCTGTATCCAAAAGCACTCTTCTGAGTTTCAGACTTGCATATATCCCACTGTCTCCTTCATGTTTCAGTATTTATCTTGATTAATGTTGCCATTCATTAATTCTCTTTACATTTAAGTTAAAAAAATTTTTAAAAACTTGATACATTATATTATCATTTTTTTTCTTCACTTCAGCTTGGACCTGTGAAAACTTTCTGATGAAATCATTAATGTAGACAATGGGAAGTGATAAAAGGATTTTAACTCATCTAGTAACATTACTTGCATTTTAAAAAGATCACACCAGCAAGAATGTAGGGATGGGATGGTGGCAGGTTAGCTTACAGGTAGGAGGACCAGACAGCTTCTTATTAAAATAATCCTAGTGAGCACAACAGTGTGAATGTACTTACGAACACAAAATTATACACTAAAAAATTAATCCTAGGGAGAGTTGAACCAGAGCTACAGCAGTGCAGATGGAAAGAAGGTGCTGAATTTGAAATGAATCTAGGATATGGAAATGAAAGAATTTAGTGACTTTTGAGGGTATGATGGGGGTGAGATGGGCTGATCGAGAAGGATGACTTCCAGGTGTCTGGTTTTGGATAGGTAGTGATATACTAACCAAGACAGTAGAGAGGAAAAGCAGCAGATATTTGTTGGGGAGTATCTGTGTGTGGACGGTGAGTTCAGTTTGGTACATATAAATTTGAGGCGTGGCTAGGACAATAGGGGGATGTTAAGCAGGCACTTGTATATACGAATCTGTGTGAAAGAGAGAATTCTAGGTTTATGATACAAATTTCAGTGCAATCAATAAGCATAATTCCTACATATCAGGTGTTGTTCTAGGCATTGATTATTCAAAAGATAGGACATGGT
Source organism: Macroglossus sobrinus (assembly GCA_004027375.1). Classification (NCBI taxonomy): domain Eukaryota; kingdom Metazoa; phylum Chordata; class Mammalia; order Chiroptera; family Pteropodidae; genus Macroglossus; species Macroglossus sobrinus. The sequence goes on from PVKZ01000549.1 coordinate 373,823, forward strand.
TCTCACTCATAAGGAGCAGTGAGGTGGAGAAGTAGATCCTTATATGGATAACTCCAATAAGTTATTGGTAGATGCTGTAAATAAAAGGATAAGCACAAGTATTAAACAGGACTTAGTTTGGGTAAGAAAGAAAAGGAAGGGCCGCAAAAGCTTCCTGATGATGACTGAGCTAAGTATTAAATAAGAAGGAAATAGTCACCTTGACAAGGGAGGTATGGAGAGGGGGCAGAATGGGCATTCCAGACAGAAAGTAACATGTGTGAAGGCACAGAAGTATGAAAGCATGATGTTTGCCAAGTCCTACCAGTAGTATAATTTCTTGGGATCATTAGGTAGGAGTCTGAGAAAGATAGGACATGAGGTTAGAGAGGAGGGCCATGACTAGGTCTTGCTTTAAGTTGCCACTAGAGCCATGGGAGTAGAGAGAAATGTTTAGAAATAGAAATATAAAAGGAGACGTGAGGCGAGAAGAGGGCAGAATCAAAATGAAAACAGATATTTAAAGCAAAAAGGTTGGCAAACAAATTTAGGAAAATAGGAAAGTAAAAGTTGGATCAAAAATAAGTGCTATAAAAGAACCAAAGAAGAGAATCACAGGATCAACAAGGTTCAATATTTAAACCAGATCAAAGTGAAAAGTGCCCATTCGATGAGGAAATGACAGTATTTTCCAGTGCAGTTTGAATAGCATGATGGAAGTAGGAGGAAGCCTGAATGGAATGTGAAAAAGTGAAGACCAAGCATAGGCTATTTCATAATAATCTGGTTAGAAAGTAAAGAGGGCTATAGTTATAAGGAGATGTAAAGGTAAGGAAGTTTTTAATGGAATGAGTGGTATATGAATAAGTTTGTGGACTATGGGAGAGAAGACTATAGGAAGACACTAAAGTATAATAGATGAAGATGATACCTTGTTAAGTAGGGTCTCAGAGGATGTGATTATTAGCATGACTTGCAGTATAATCACTGACAATATGACTGGACAATTTTTCCTTGGAGACCAAAGGGAAAGAGGTGGGGAGAATACAGCTGTGGATAATTCTGTAGGTATAGGGGAAGTTAATTGACAAAATTCATACCTGCAAGATTCAATTTTCCCCATGGAGTAGGAAGTGAAGTTCTCTGTGAAAGCATAGGGTGAAGAAAAAGGCTGAAGGAAAATGGAGATGGTTTAATGGGACAAGAAAGGGAGGTGATTTGGGGCATGTAAAAGGAATATAGGTGGGACTGATTACCCAACTACAGCTAGAGACTACAAAATTTGTAGGAGACATTATCATAGTAGTATGACTTTTTTTCCCCCTCATCAGCTCTATATTCTGGGGGTAGATATGGGGAAGGAAAATTATAGGAGATGTCATATATAAGTATGACTTATAGAGCACGTGAGCTGAGAAAGACAAGAGCATAAGACTGTGAACTGGGGAGAAAGTGATTAAACCTAGAATCCAGATTGGGTGGAGAAGAAGGAAAGTCTATAAGGAACTGTTAGTTTAGGGACAAGTGGAAGGAGCCAAGGATTAGATATTTTGATCTGTGTTGAAGCTAAAAAGCAGGAGTAATTGAAATAAGGCTGTAATTGTCAAAAATCAACTTCAGTCTTTGGATTTCAGATGTAGAAAAGTTCTGAGGGATGGCAACATCCACTGTAGCTGAAGTGGAGAACAGACAAAGGTCATTAACATTCAGGAGGCAAAAAAAATAGGACAGATTATCGATGCTGATATTGACATTCCTTAGCATGAACACAGAAGTTGAGGTAAAGAGGCAGACATTGAATCAGGCACCCGAAACTCACATTAAAGGAATGGCACTGATCAAATCAGTAGATATCACTGAAGTAGAGAGAGAGAGAGAGTGATAAAGCTGGATGATCTAATCTGATCATCGTGGCAGAGAAACAAGGTTCTAGACTGTGATAATATTTGGCAAATATAGTGTGTTTATAGAGCCTTGCTTCCTGAAGTTGGTATCATGCCTAATATGGTTCACAGTACATAGCACTTACTCCATTCTTAAATTAAAATTTAATGATCGATCTGTGTTTCAACATTCAAGATATCTTCACTGAAAAGTCCATGCATGAGTCATTCTTTATCAAAACCAAATAATAAATTCTAAAACATTACTAATCTAATACTACTATGAGGGTGCTGTGCATTTTGCCTTACCAAAAGGGATATCATTTAAAAGAAATTGATCAGGTCCACTATTAAATAGAGACTTAAAGTAAACCTTGATTTTATAATACCTGAAGCCTAAAACATTTCTGTATTTTTGTTAGCAAGCTCAGTTAATAATGAATTGTGGTTGATTTGGACATGGGCTTAATTTATTTACCTGGAATTGGGTACTATAACAATAATAGTTCAAATAAGATTTCAATTATAATTATACTAGAGAAAATAAAAAAATTGATAATAGCAGAAATGTAGAAAGCTAAAGTAATTATCACAAGATGAATTTACTGAAGGAAAAAGACGATGTAGGACAATTATTTAAAATATAAATTTATTTGAAGTATTTTGAAAAGCATAAAAATTTTATAATAGATAAGTAGATAATAAATAGGGATTCTAGATGAACACTACTTTTAAGATTTTTGTCATAAAGCATATTATCAATGCACATGATTGGGGGAATTTTAAAAAATGTCTTCCTTGACAAAAAATTGTTAAAAATCTTAGCCTAGTTTATTGTCATTGATAAATTTAAATGAATATACTACAACAATTAGAATCAACCATTCATCTCACTGTTAACCTTCATTTCAAGATCTTTGAGATTAAGTAGAAACCAAAAATGTATTTAAAAGGCTCTTTTACTGTCTATTTTACTCACTGCATTCAAGTATCTCCAATATTTTATGACTATCAAGAGATTTGAGAATTTCCATTATAATCGAAATGTTGGTAAACTTACAGATTATATAGGCTGAAGCAAGTATACACCTAGAAATGATAACTTTCAAATCAATATTGCAAATTAAATATACATAGTTTTTACAACCTCTGCCATCCCAAACACAAGATACCAAGGAAATAAAGCTTACAAAATTTTTATGGCTTTTGAAATGATTTTGGGCCATGTTTTCCCTACCCTGCATATAAAATGGTTCCTGTAATATCTGTTTTGTTTGAGCCAATCATAGGCAGAACTACGAAAGTGGAAAAGTTTGAATTTCTCATAGAGGTATGTCTAAAATAAACTGGTAATGATGGAACTTCAACAGCAATAAAGAAATCTAGGGAGGGAGAAAAAACCAAAACCAAATTCAAAAACCAAAACCAGTGTCGAGCAGATATTTACCCAATGGCACTTCTCTCACTTCCCATTAAGAATCTAGTCTCATCTTTTCTTCCCACTGACTCTAAATACTAGCCTTTAAAAAATATTTTTTTAAAATAATAATAGTATATGATTAAAAAAAAAAAAGGCTACCAAGTATATCTGCATTTTATTATAAAACAAAGCTTTAATCCAAATCTGTAAATCTCATGGCATAATTGCAGGTATCAATTGATTGGTATCAAAATAGATATGTTTTGGGAATTGCTTTCTCTTAAGTGATACCAGGGATGTGACTATTTATCATCTTTGTCTACGTATAGATTATCCCTACTTGTTGTAAACTGGCATTTGTGGCTGAATTTACATTTATTAAAAAACAAAGAAAATAAAAACAACAAAAAATGGGTATTTGCAGTCAATATTTAGTTTTTTAAGATGCTTTATTAAATTTATTGTGGTTACCTTCATTAATAAAATTATATGTTTCATTTTTATGATTCTATAATACATCATATTCATTGTGCGTTCATCACCCAGTTAAATTACCTTCCATTACCATATAATATCATTGTTACTAATCTTTTACTGGTTTCTTGTTTTTTACCATAACTTTCAAATTAATCAAATCTAATTCAGTCCTTTCCCCAAAATGATTTTGCTTTATAAAAAGATATTCTGAGTTACCAGAATATAAGATTCAAAGAAATAATATAAATAGCTTAATTTAGCTCCTCAGATGTCACTATATCAAGCATTTCCATTCATTTTTGTAGAAATGTTTATTTATTCCATAAATGGCACCTTTTAAAACAGTTGTTGTGCCCTACAAAGTTTTAAGGTGTGTCTACTGTAGATATCTGTCATATGAAGCCATTTTACAAATATAAAAATCCTTTGTAAAGATGGACCATAAAAGGAGTCCTCAACTATAGCGAGTTATAAAATAGTGAGCTCCAGGTTATAGCTTTTAAAAAATAGTTCTAAGGCTTTAAGTATTGTGAGGAAGAGGTTGTGTAATAGAGGAAGATAAAATGAGAAAGCCGGAGTACATATACTCAGGCATCACTATTTTGGGGTCATTTTATGTACCATGCTTTGTTTAGCTTCACTTTTAGATTTATTTTAACACTAAGGAATTGCTTCCTACCTTGAAGTTAAACAATAAACTTAAATTTATCTCTGAGATTAAACAGAACACAGGAAAAAGTCTGTACATGTATATTCAACTGTGCTTAGATTAGATATATGACATTCCTTAATGTCACAAATATCTAAGATAGACAAGGTGCTAAAAAGTTACCTGAATTTTAAATATAAACTAATAACTGCTCTCTTCTATATAACCTTGAAAAATTAGGCTCACCCATCAATCATAATATCAACTAATATCAATCTAGGTGACTAATAAACAAGAATTACAACAATCAAAATATGTAAAACTTGAGAGGAAAAAAAATGGTGTAGATGATGGAGGCTCTGTTCATCCCTCTGGCAACCGAATCAATGTTGTGATGGTAATAAGGAGCAGCAGCAAGGAAAAACTGACTGGGATCAAGATGAACAAGCCATACATCTAGGAGAAGTCCAGAAAATCACCCTGCAACGGCAGAAGGTAGGACAGGGAGAGGACGTGGGGTGGCCTGGTCTTGAGAGGCTGAGTGAGAATGAGGCTGCTGCAGCAGCAGATGCCTCTTAAATGGGCCGTGTCCCCAAGCGGATTTTGGCAGTGACAGACCTGCTTGCTCTGAACACCAGTGCCTATCCGGCTGTGCACAGGGGGCACCAGGGGCTTATAGGGAGACACTGTCCGAGTGAGGGCCTAGGTGAGACTCACTCTGTACAGAAGTGCTGGCAGTATTCATTGTTCCCCTTTGAGCCTTCCCCACTACCAGTGCGCTGGACACAGTACCGCCATAGCTGTGACGTCATTAAACTGGATAACAAAGGTCGCTCTGCCCAGAGGATTCCCTGAAACTCCGCCTCCCCCAACTTCGGCCCTTCCCCCCACACTCAAGCCACATCCAGGTTTATCCTCAGCGAGTCAGGTGCTCCTTGCTGAGCAGTGCCAAGAATCATACTGGAGGCAGCTGGCCTCAGTTTCTGGTATGGCCTTTTGAGGCAACTATAAGCACAGCATCTGTGGATTGCTTGCTGAATCTTAACAGGTGGCCCTGGAGGGGTAGAGGTTTGGGCTAAATTTGGCATGCAGCTGAATCCCTCTCAGGACTGTGCCACTGGACACCTACTTCACAAATCCATACTAATAAGACCTGGAGAATTAGGAGCTTTCCTTAGTACATAGAAAGAGTTATGAAAGGCAGCCAAAATGGGAAGACAAAGAAGCAGAAACCATATGAAAGAACAGAACAGAGATCCAGATATAATGGAGCCAAGTAATTTAACAGATGCAGAGTTCAAAATACTGGTTATAAAGATGCTCAATGAACTTCTGGTTAAATTCAGTGAGAACTTCAACAAAGAGATAAAAAACATAAAATGGATAGGAAATTATAAAAGAGAACCAGTCTGAAATGAAGAACACATTATCTGAGATGAGAAGTATATTAAATGGAATAATCAAAGGAAGAAACAGAGTGAATAAAGAAAATGATCAAATGCCCTATCTAGAGCATGGCAAAGCCAAGGACATTCAATTAGAATGGCAAGAGATAAGATGCCAAGAGTACAAAAATAATTTAAGGAGCATATGGAACACTGTTAGGGGTCCAAATATCCATCTGATTTGTGTAACTGAAGAAAATAAAGATGTTGAACAGCTGTTAGAAGAAATAATGATTGAAAACTTCCCTAACCTGGTGAAGGAAATGGACATAAAACCCCAGGAAGCTCTGAGAATTCCAGAAATCAGGGATCCAAAGAGGCTCACACCAATACATATCATAATTAAAATGCCAAAGGTTAAATACGAAGAAAGAATATTAAAAGCAGCAAGAGAAAAACAAATAGTTACTTATATAAGGGAACATCCATAAGACTGGCAGCTAATTTCTCAAAAGAAACTATGCAGGACAGAAGTGCTTGACAAAAAATATTCGACAGGATAAAGACTCAAGATCCACAACCAAGAATAATTTATCCAGCAAAGCTATCATTTAGAGTTGAAGGACAGGTAAATAACTTTCCAGACAAAAATAAACTAAAGGAATTTATCACCACCAAGCTACTATTATATGAAATGTTGGAGGGATTTCTTTAAGAAGAAAAACATGTGTCAAAAACAGGAATAAAGAATGGTAACAATTATATTCCTATCAACAAGTACATTACATGGAAAAGAATTAAGTGCTCCAACCAAAAGATAGAGTCGTTGAAAGAATAAGTAAACAAGACCCCTACATATAAAAAGGAAGGGGATGGAAAAAGATACTGCTTTGATGGACCCAGAAGGTATTTTAGTCAGACAGAAAGATAAACACTCTATGATTTCACTTATATGCGGAATCTAAGGAATAAAAAGAACTAATCAAAAACAGACTCACAAATATAGTGGACAATTTGGTGTCAGACAGAAGGGAGAGGGGTTTTGGGGAGCTGGGGAAATGGGGTGAAGGGTTAAAGAAATACAAATTAGTAGCTGATGGATGAACACGGAGATGGGGAGCATGGCATAGGAAATGCGATTAGCATTAATACGTCGGCTAGGTGGAGGGTCAGGGGAGGAAATGGGGGGATTGTTTTACGGACTATATAGATGTCTAACCAATGTACTGTATACTTGAAACTAAATAAAAAATTAAATTTAAAAAATATGTAAAACTTGGCATTTTGTATTTTTGTTTTATCCCATTTAAAAATTAGATCACGGAGGATTAAAACTATATTTCCTTCTTTAATATATCTCTAAAGTAATTATTGCAAGTTTTGGGTTTTAAAATAAAAACTTTGGTGTAATTTATCCAGGACTTACTTAAGACTTTGTTAATAAATTAAATAGCTAGACAATCTGCTGAATTTCAATTAGTTTACAGCAGCACTAGTGCAATGGATGATACTACTAGAAAAGTACTTAGAGAAGATAATGGAATTATTTTGCTTATGCCCCTAACAACATCAGAAAACGATTGAGATAATAGAATGATTTAAGATCAAGAGACAGTTTTATTGTTTTTTTTTTTACGTTGTCTAACAGAGGATATTTAAATCATGTTAAGAATCCCAAGAAACAGCTGAAACTTATTGGATTTCGTTACCAATGTCACCATAAACATAAAGAAAGAAGGAAAGAAGGAACGAATGAATGAACGAATGAACGAACGAAAGAAAGGAAAAAAGGAAGGAAGGAAGGAACGAAGGAAGGAAGGAAGAAAAGAATGAAAGAAAGAAAGAAAAGAAAAGAAGGAAGGAAGGAAGGAAGGAAGGAAGGAAGGAAGAAAGGAAGGAAGGAAGGAAAGAAAAGAAAGAAAGAAAAGAAAGGAAGGAAGGAAGGAAAAAAGACAGACAGACAGACAGAGAGAAAGAAAGAAAGAAAAAGAAAGGAAGAAAGAAGATAGAAGAAAAAAAGAAAGAAAAGTAAAGTAAATAAAAAAAGAAAGAATCCCAAGAAAACTCAACACCAGTAACAAGCCCATGAAGCTCCATGAGGGCAGGGACAATACATATTTTGTTCATTACTGTATTCTAGGTTACTAGCAGAACAGTCTCTAGAAAATCAATAGGATATCGTTTATTTGTGTATGAATAAATATCTCACACATATTCTGGGAATTAGGAGTAATTTCATTTAGTTTCAATTCTAAAGTAATGGACTGAAATTATGATGATGACTCCTAATAGTAGGTTTTGAGAATAAAGAAGGCAAATTACTTTATGTGAAGATTTGTAGTAAATATTTCATTCAGTCAAGGACCTTTGTAGAAGCATACCAAATGATAAAGCAATTACCTGAAAAGAGATTTCTCCCACTTTGAACGGAGAGAGTTGAGAGACATGGGAAAAATGTTAAATGAAATTTCACCCTCAGTAAGAACAAAGTTAAGATTATCCTTTTAGTTTCAGGATGAATTTAGTTAATGTAATAACAATGAATTACTGGTTCATTAAAAATCAGCATCTTCAGCTCTTACTTTTGATTTCATAACTTATCAGGAGGAAAAATGAAGCATACAAAAGAGTGAAATTGTTATGAATATAAATTACGTACGTTCTATGGGAGAAGCATCAGAGTCAGAAATAAGAAGGCACACGACAAAATGTAGGAGAAAACAAACTGATAACAAGAACCACCATTTTAACTATTCCATTCAAAACTCTTGATTTCTTTGAATTGAAACAAGGTATGCTAGTGGCATTTTAAAAAAAGATGCAGATGAGTGGGAAGTTTCCTCTTCTTTTTCTTATTCTGGTTTTTGTGTTCTGCCCTGCTCTGCAGCTTCTAGAACAGTCCTTTGCAAAAATTACATCTGAAGGCACACAGAAGACCTTTACTTCTTTTACTAAAATGAACTGTTTGTTGGTTGTATCACTGTCCTATTTAAAATATCCTAGTTTCACTGTTTTTTGTGTCTTTTGTTAAAAATTAAGTGTGATAAGTTACTTGCTTTTTAAATATTGTTTTGAAAACTACTCAATTATATCGACTTAATATTTTTTTTTCCAATGGAGAACTGTTCCTTGGTTTCAAGGATAGAGTAAATGGAAAACTGAAGTTTAATCTTGTTTGTGGTGTTTTTAGGCTATTATGTAATCACTGCTTCTTTTTAATAGTTTAAAATTGAATGTTATCAGACTTAGATATTTTACATAAAGTCTAAAATTTTTTATATGAATAAAATTAATTTTTTTAAAACATCAAAATTTAACTAAGTAATATAATTATGAAAGAAAGGCAGATTTCTCTGAAAAGTTTATGATAGCCATTGAACATACATTAATTAGAATTGCCATCAAAACAACATAAAAAAGGATCCATGTTATAAAGATCTATACCACATATGAAAAAGAATGAAACATTTGTATTTCATCTATTTCAAAAATCATATATATTCTAAACATATACATTTTTTTGGTACTTTATAGATAAAGGAATTCTGGATGTATAGGAAGATGAGCATTTTTGACTGAATTTCATTTTTTTCTGATTTCTAATTTTTAAATGCCACTTGTTAAGGTAATTTCCATTCTGTAATATCCATTCACTTCATAGTTAATACTTTTCAAGCACCACAGAAGACTTGAAATTAAATCACACTCATCTTTCTTTTTTTGTGTAAAAGTGTTAGTATTAAGGATTAATGGGCTTTATGCTTAGTTTCTAGATTATCCAATGGCAGTTAAGTTAGAGACATAGGGACACAGGAATCTTCCGACTGACAGAACATTATTTAGTAATTTGCTTTAGGAGACTGAGTTACACTGATCTTAAATGTGAATTATACTTACGTTTAAATTTATTTACTGTGAGTAGTTTATTCACTGAGATGGATTTTTCATGTATTTCCTTGGAACTTACAGCATTTGAACCATTAGCAATACATATTTTTATATTCTAGAAATTACCCTAAATTTGATACAAAGATAATAAATCAGGTTTGATGTATTTATAATGATTATGATTTATAGGATATAATATAGCATTTTGTAAGGCCAATAAAAATTACTCTTTTATCTTAATTGGCAGAGTATTCCCACCTGGTTGTGAAGAGCAATACCTCAAATCTGCCTCCTGATAAAACTGAAAAAATCCTAAAGATTTTTCAAATATTCTGTAAAGCATGAGACAAGAGAGTTAAAATATATTGTTATTTTTCCTTACTTTATGTCCTGGTATATGTTTTGTTACCTAAATTTGGTAGAAATAACTTCTTTTGAGTGAGTAACCTAGATGATATTAATAATTGTTGTAAAACTTTGCTAATAGCCCATCCTCATCATGTGCCATCTTAAGCAAAAATATTATAAAGATTCTTTCTACAGGTTGCTTTCAGCTGCTTATATCTAGACTTTTAAATATCTGCCCACCAGCCTGGTTTAGATAATTTTTCCCGATGATATCACCTCAGGAACTGATCTGATCTGATGTTTGCCAAGAAGAGGAGTTACATAATGCCTTTTGAAGAATGACACTTCCAACTACGACCTTGACATCTGGCCTATTTTTGAATGGCTTGAAATATAGCTCTTAAGAATAATATTTATCATTCAGAATAACTATGGACATTGTCACTGTTAGCACCAAATCCCACAGAAAGCATTTAATTACGTGGGAAACAAGGTTATATAATCTAAATTGCCATCATTCTAAAGACATCCCTGAGGATATTTCTATTACTCCCAGAGAAGAATCCTTAGAAGCCCTTCCTTACTTTTGCTCTTCAGTTTCTGGAAGCCAATTTTGATGAGTTTTATATCTGCCATCAGACAGTACTATTCTCATACACAATATTTTTTTTTCTCACAAGTTTATAAGTTAGGGTTACACAAAAAGAAATGAAATTAGTCCTTAGCACTGAACTAAAGACATTCTATTAATAGAGCTGTGTTGTTCCTATCTTTTAGGCAGAGAATCTAAAATACTACTTCTTTTCCTTTCACATCTCTTTAGTCACCGGATCATATTGTTTTTCTCTACAGTGTTTCTGATATGAATCCATTCCTCCCGTTCTCACTGCCACACGCCTACACAAGCACAGTAGTTTTCTACACTATTATATTATTGTGATGGCTTCTTAGCTGGTACCCTTCCCTCTAGCACCAACCTGCTTCAATTAGTATTCCAAATGCTAATGAGACTGATGACCCTAAAATGCTATTTCTATCAAATAATCTTTGCTGCTTTAAAAACTCTAAAATGGCTTTTTCCTTATCACATGAAATGTAAGTGCCTTTGCATACTTTCAAAGGCATTCAGCAATTAAGCCTAGCCTAGACTATTTGATGTCATCACAGGAACCTTTACTCCTGCCAGGCTGACCTTTGCACTGTACTGTCTCCTCTCAGTGCCTCTGCTTCATTTATGCTGCTTCTTTCCACGCTGCTTTAGTTGTATCCCACCCATTCTACAGGACCAAGTTCAATTTCCTTGAGGCCCTCCTTTTCTGTGTATTACCTGCACTGAACAACTAACAGGTTATTCAGTACCATTCTAGTCTATAAAATAATAATAAAAAGGCAAAATGCATATTAACATATTACTAGCATTATATACAGATGCAGGATGCCAGGTATTTTTTAACTCAAAATTTGGGGGTTGTCTTTATATCTTGTAGTAACAGTAACAGAGTTGAAAATATAATCCAAATTTATTGCTTTTTTTTCTCCCTACACTGGTCCATATTTCTCACTAAAATCTCATATCTTTCCAATTTTTAATTCCATATAGTATATAGTCAGACTAACTAGATTTTTTGTATTCATGTTTACAATGAAACAGGTAGGAGAAAAGGTATTGCCAGCTATTAAAGAACAAGTTGAAAGAGTTCATCTTACTCATAATTGTTACTTTTTTGCCAAAAAGTTTCCACAGGCAGTATGCTTCTCATGCTATGTACATACACCCACAGACTTAAGTCATTCATATTAACCTGTGCTAGTCCACTATTTTGACATGCTGAGATCTGAGGGTGACTTACTATCCTTAAAGCAAGCTATTAACTCCTGTTTAAACTTTCTCATTCAATCTGAACTATACTGTTGGGCAGTTTTGCATATTTCTGCTCTATTATGTGCCAGTGTCTTTGAAGGGTATAAAAAAATCCATATTAAAAAGTACAAACATTTTGAATAAACATTTCCTCTGTCCTTTACCAAAAGAAATGTATCTAAATTAAATTCTAGCTATCACTATGTATCTTTATACACACCTTTTATAATTTAGGCCATTCTTACCATAGAAAGTATTTATGATAATGTGTTTTATAAATAAAGATGAAATATTATCTTTCTACTATAAGAAATCTAGTACCCTATTTTTCTCTTTTCCACATACCTGGAGATTTAAAATCTGTTGTTTTTCAATTGCATCTCTAGATAGCCTAATTGTTTTTCTAATTAATAGAAACCTTTTCTAACAATTCTAAATTTTAACTCAATTCCACCTTCACGAACTTGTGCCTCCTGCAATAATTGCAGATGTGGGCAGATATTTAGCTCTAAGTATGTTTACTACTTTAAGTAAGTAGTATTTAAAAACAATGAATAGTAACAATCAAATTAAATTATGGCACACAATGCATTATTTAATAAAAGATTACATATAATGATATGGAAAGTTATTCATAACATCAAGTTAATCAGTTTATATTATATGCACTGTGTAAAAATATTTTGTAAAAATACAAGTTGCTTAGCAATATTTAATTTTTTTATAAAATTAATGCATATTGCTTTAGTAATTTGCAAAAATATATGTTGTAGTTAAAAAGCTTTTAAAAATGTTTGGCCTGTCAAGAACTATATTATTTAATATTTCTCTCAATAAAGATGAATACACGTATGTAACTACTAAAGTAAACAATAGGGCATTTGAAAAAAAATGCAACCTCTTTCTTGTCCCATTCTAATTTTTTTTTTGTTGAATGCTCCACGGGTTTGGGAATCCTATGAGGCTGACAAAGAGCACAAGGCTTACAAGTTACATGTGGCTATAAAGTGTTTATATTTAGTGTGTTATACAGGTTTTATAATTTTACTTCCTAATAGCTAAAATTTTCCTAGAAACATAAACTCATAGACATATGGTTTTTAAATCATAAATCAAGGCTGTACAATTTTGCTAATTAAGTATTTTCAAACAAAAATCATTTGAACTGAAAGCGACATTTCCTTCTATAGTCAAAGCTACCTCAGGTACTTTCCTTTAATCTCCCACACCCAAATGAAGCCAATACAGCATTAAAGAGTTCAAACTTCTCACTGTGTTTTGATCCTGTTTGTTTTATCCTTGCAGGATATTTGCTTTGGAAGAGGAGATTTATGGCTGAAGAACTATGACTAAATGGCTTATTTGCTAAGATAAATCAACCTGAATTAGTGTTAAGGTATAAAAACTATTACCCACACAACTACTAATTAATAAAAACAACCCTTTGTTTAAAAAAAAAGTACACAAATACCATGTTTATAAATAGTTCTAATACCTTTTCTAGGCAGATAATCATAAATAATAATAATAATAATAATAATAATAATCTCAAATAAGCAATCAAGAGAAGCTGTCACAGTTATCATAAAGTACTATAATTTAATAAATAAATCTGACAATATAGAGAAAAAAACTTAAAAATAACATTAGCAAAGTTTAAAACAGGGAAAAATCATCATAGTACATATAATAAAAAGCTTATTTACTATCCACAGAGTTTATGTTAGTTAATCAATAAAAGTTGATTAACAGTCCAATACAAAAATGGGAAAAGGTCATCAACAGGCAGTTTACATAAAAATAAAAATATAAAAGATTGCTTAGCTCTATTAAAAATTAAAGTAATACATATTAAAATGAGATATAATTTTTTATCCTTACGATTGAAAGATTAAAAACTCTGATAATATTAAATAGTGGTGAAGCCTGGGGAAATAAGCATTCTCATAGATTATTAGTTATTCATATAAGTTTTAAAAGAAAAATTTGGCAATTCTTAGAATTAAGGCACACTTTCTGAATCTTAAATTTTTCATTTCTAGGAATTTATCTTATAAATATATTGAAAGAACTACACAAAAAAATATGTTTAAGGAAGTGTGTTCACTTGTAGCATTGTTTGTAACAGCAAATTAAAAACAACTCAAATAAATAAACCCAAATTCTTTTCTCACAGAATTTGTACTCGAGTCTATAAAATATTTATGTACAGAGTAATTTTTTAAGCTTCAAATTTTAACTTTACAATGTCTTATATAAGCTGGAAATTAACCATTAGTGCTTATATTTTTGAAAGTCTGTAAAGAAGTTGATAATATTTTGAGACTGAAATTCCCAAGTTAAAATTTTTTTTTAGCACTATAACTATTCCGATGTGCCTTTATCTTTCTTAGGCACATCTTATAAATTCTTATTCACGAGTAGGCAAAATTCTTTGCTTAAAATAGTGATCACATTTACAGCATTGTGAAGAAAGAGGTTTTAGGAAGAAGGTCCAAACAGCTTGCATTTGAGCTCTCGTGAGAACTTGATGTCATGAAATAATTTTATTTGTTTCTATAGTTTGTCCTCTCCTTTTGTAGCCCATTTCTCAAAAGCTATCTGGAGCCTGTAATAAAAGGACATCTTTTCCAGAGGCAAATCACAAATTCCCCTTTCAAAAAAAAATCCTTCATGTGTGGTACTTGACTTTTTCTTTTTACTTAACCCAACTAATAAGTAGTTAGGCATATCTCACTAAACATAAAACTTAACTGACTTGTGAGATTCCAGAAAAAACTTTAACAACAATGGTATAAAGTTTTGGGGAAATGTTGAAATAAGAAAACTCCCACTGTGACAAAATCCTTATAATAAATGCAGCCTAGTCCACTATGTTACCACATGATCTGGTATTAGAAAGTAGCAAACATACGACACCTACCCTGACCAGAGGCTTGACAGAAATATTAGTTTGGAGAGACTACTATTTAATAAAGTAATTTAAAATCTCATTTAAAAATTATCACTCTTCTGTGTTTCCTGTCTCTAAAACTGAAACCACTTTAGATATGCCACAACCTCCTAGAAATACTATGGTAAAGAAGCCATTAGAAATATTCTCTACTTTTCCCATCACTGAGGAAGAGTCAATATACCATCACAGAGGAATGAGTGGAATCTTTCTCCTAAATTTCAATGAATGATACCACAGGCACAAAAATAAAGTCTTCATTGGGTATCCCTGTGTTAATTTATCAGGTCCAACTATCTTTTTACGGAAAAGGAGGCTATATTCATAATCCCTGAATATATGATTTTAAAATCCAGAAAAGCTCTGAAAAACCAAAAGTATTTTTATAAATTTGCTACAAACTCATGTAGCAGTAAAATATGATCCAGGGTGACAATTTATCTCTTTCGCAGCAGAAATATTCATGCGTTTGTTTACAAGGTGCTTCTCTAGAACTGAAGATATTATACAATAAAGAGAATACATATCATATCACCTCTATACGATTTCAAAAAATTCTAAATTTTGTAGCTCCAATAGCTTTACATGAAGAAGGTGGATCCGATTAGGCTCTGTGTTATCTCTTTAGTAGGTGAACATTGTACATATGGTACAGCATATTCAATATTTTTAAAACTTATGGGGGGGCCCAGAATCTTCAATATTAGACCATTTTTTATGGCATGCTTTAACCATTAGGTAATCAAGATTCCTAGCAACATAACCCACAGTTACTGAAATAACATGCTTTTCACAACTATAAAACCTCCCCTGACTGACTCAAGTCTGAAGTAGGTATCTTCCCTAAGTGCTCCCACAGTACCATATACTTCCCCTACTCTGTCAGTATTTCATGCTAAACTGTAAGCTCAGTATGGCAGGTCCTGAGGTCTTTAATTTTATTTACCAGTGATTCCCAGTGTTGAACTCAATGCTTGGCGAATAGTATGTACTTGATTAAAATAACTCAATTGGAGAGCAGAAGATATGTTTTAAAATTTTTTCTTAGTGCTTTCGAAATTTGAGGTACTTAGAAGAGGGCAGGTATTACTCTCACTCATCTTTCGTCATTTCATTATTTAAAGCTCTTTTTAGTCTTATTTTACCAAAATATTTTAACAGCTGTCTATTCATTGACATATCTATTGTGGCAATAATCATGTCTATATTATTTTAACTTATTTTTGGTAATTTTCATTTAAAAATGACAATAATTTGTTCTTTTAAAATAAGGTCCAGTGTTTAAATATTTATATTTGCTAACTTAATTTTTTTTTGCTGAATTTCCATTACTACTGAAATTTAAAAAAAAAAAACATGCTTATCATTATTATTAGTATCAATATCAGCAACAAAGGGATTTGAAGTACCAATAAAATTGCTACACTTCAGCACATATTCAAATAATATTGACTAGCTTCTGCATTCACCTCAGCTGAGCCTTGTCCCTCCATCTTTAATTATTTTATTTTTCTCATTTTTACTAGTAGGACTAGCTTAAATTTCGACTCAGATTCTCTGTATCCATCTTAATTTGGAAGAGGTAAAAATCAAATTTCCTTCCTTCTTATATAAGCTAGAGGTGCTTTGAATTTTAAAATTCAGATTTATAAGTCGAAAGCTGGTCAGAACTGACAGCAACACGGAGAGATCCTGCTAACTACCTTGTTCATGATCTATTAGTTTCGAAGCATGCATGATTCTTGGTACTTAATTTTGGCTCAGGCTTTGGTTTCTTTAGAAGTTTTGACCCTGCCATGACCTTTGGTTTCTTTAGACAGGATCTTGTAGATTTTCAGAGGATTGTATCCTAAGGTCTGACTGTGATTGTACATTTTCCCACAATTGTCATTGCTCGTGAAGCAACATAATTAACTGAATGTCTAATAGACCACCAATTTTCAGCTACCTAAGGCCCAATAAAAGTAATAACATTTAAAAAGCTTTGTGGGAGGCAGCTTTTAACATGGCTCTCAATGATCCCTGCCTCCTGGTATTTATGCTACTGTGTAAATCCCCTCCCCAGTGGTGTGGCTTGAAACTAGTGACTTGCTTCTAATGAATAAAATATAGCAAAAGTGATGGGATGACACTTCTATGATTAGGTAACAAAAGGTTGTAACTTCCGTTCTGCTAGCCTACTCGCTCTTACCCTCTTGTTCATTCCAACGAAGCCACCTGCCATGTTGTGAGAGGCTACACAAAGAGCCCACAAAGCAAAGAACCAAAGAAGGCCTTGAGGGTTTGAGTGTGAGCAGAACTGAAGCTTTTTCGTCTAATAACCTGTGAGAAATGAATCCTGACAATAACCATGTGAGTTATCTTGAAAGTAGACCATTCCCGGTCAGGCCTGGAGATGACTACAGCTTTATGAGAGCCCCAGAGTAAGAGGACCTGGCTAAGACGCACTAAGATTCCTGACTCAGAAAAACTGAAATTAATAGCTATTGTAAGCCGCTAAATGTTGGGGTCATTTGCTATACAGCGTTAGATAACTAATGTAATATAAGCTTCAAAAGCAAAATATTTTTTGTCTTAAAACAAAATATAACATAAAATTATAGTTTCAAATTATATTCTTCTCTGGTTAATATGCACCCATTAGATATTTTAATATGATACAAGTTCATATTAGTGGGAAATACAAATGGCAAACAAGAGTTCTGGCACAAAATATTGACCTATTTGTGTGAATTACAGAGTTTTAAAACCTAAACTAAATCTTGGCAAGATGGTTCAATGAAAACTTTTGGATAAAAATGTTCTATTTTATTGGAAGGAAAAAATATACTAAATAGTTCTTAGGTTATGTCTGGTATTCTAGCCATCAAACATATTACAGAACGTTATCTGGCCCTCTCCCTATAACCTAATGATAAGGTTACTGTGTAAGAGAACTGTATTAGAATTTTTTGTACAATAAATATTAAGAAATAAATACCAAATATTTTCTTAAATAGACCTATTAACAATTCTGATGGATTGTCTATTATATGTGTAAGTCCTTCTTTGAGAAACTAAGATATCAAATAGTTTTGCATACTACTCAAATTAAACTCAGTAAAAAATGTCTTTCCATTTCAACTCTGTTCTGTCCCTTGTCTTCTCAATCTCAATAAATGCCATTTCCATCTATCAGGTTGCTCAAAACAAAAATTTGGAAGTTCTCCTTAATATCCCACATCCCATCTAGGAAGTTCACGGCCTGGATGCCATGTAGATCTCAAGTCCACTACTTCTCTCCATCTCCAATGACCTTCCCCCTGCTAAGAGTCATCACAACATCTTACCAAATACTGTTCCTCCCTAATGAGTCTCTCTCTATGTCTACTCTTGTCCCATTCCAATTTATCCTCCACACAGCAGTCAGGGGTAACCTTTTAGAAATGCAAATCAGAACATGTCCCCTGATTAAAATCTATCAACTACTTCCACAGCTTGTAAGATAAGGTTAAAAAACAAAATCAAAGATATTAAAAGTTTAACAAGGGTTAGTTACAAGGTTCTTCAAGCTATGACTTTGCATTTTACTCCAACCTCCTTATTTGTTCCAAGCTGCCCTCTAGCCCTGAAGACCTTCCTTCAGTTTCTCCAGTGTGCCAAGTTCTTTGCTTTGACTTCCACGTGGAAGGTTTTATCCCTTGGCTAATTACTATTTATACTTCTGCTCCCTGCTTAGGAAAAACCTCTTCTCTCAGTTTGTAGGAATTTTTCCTTATTGCATTAAACACAATTTGTAGTAATATACTTATTTGTTTGAATATTTAATATGTGTCTCTCCTGAAAGTCTTGCTTCATAAAGTCCAGGAACAGTCTGATTTTGTTCATCAGTGCCTGACATAGTGCCTGACACAGTACATGTTTAAAAAATACTTATTGAAAAAAGACATAAGTAAAATTGTTCAAGATTCTGCTCATTTTATTCATAACTGAGAAAAGAGTTAAACCATAACCTTTCATCTAGTAGCAATGTTCTCTTTCATCTTCTTTATTTAGAATGAAATACATCCATTTTTGAGATCTGAAAAAAAGACCTAATATTTATATTTGGCATTGCTATTATAACTCATCCATTTATTTCCTCACTCAATCCAATTGTAACAATCTGTACTTAGTTTTTCACTTCACAATAACTAATAACACATCTACATTAACCCATTAGAAAAAAGCAATGATGTTCTAGTAGTCAAAAAGGTTACTTCTGAAAGTGATAAAATCTATTAGGAAAACAGTATCAAAGCTATGTTATACATTACTGTTACTGCTTTGGCTTACATTGTTCCAGGGCCTTTCCTCTGCACAACATGTTTGACCAAGGAAAAGGACTGAGCTACAAGGTAGCGAGTTCTCCATGCGCAGAGATTTTAAAGCAGAAGTGTGAAAATCTGTTAGAGATATGTGTCATAGAGGAATGATTACATGGGATGAAGGCTGATTTTATAAATTCAGTTGTTCTACTTTAGGATTCTAAGAAAGAAATACAACAAATGTCATTGAAATACAAAAAAAAAAAGCTATCTTATATCATAGAGATAGTCTCGTTAAAGAAAGAAGCAGGCAGATGGGATAGCTATTTAAGACTTGGTAAAATTTTAATGAGTAATAAAATATTACATTAAGTGGGCATTACTTAAAAATGAGCAAGATGACATGACTGCTAAAGCAAATTCTTTGATGTATTCATTTTATTACCCTCTAAAAACATTTACTTAAATGTTAAAGTTTTTAATGCACTTTTTGTTATATATCATAATATGATATAGACAATGTACGAAACCAATATAAAATTCAATTACTAAGAATACAAATTTTATTAACAGGTCCCAGTTTCACTCCTTAAACGAGAAATATGATTCATATCTGTTAATTTGCTCAAAGATACTACTAACATGCAGCTCTTCAGAATAATTACTTAAAACGTATTCCTAGGATATAAACATTTTTATTGTTTTACTATTCACCAAATTTATTATTCACAAAATTATGAGCAATACTACAACCAATTTATACCACACAATAAATGATGTATTCTATGAAAGACAAATGTTTTCAGAGTCAATATAATCATAACATACCTTTTTTGGACTCATGTGTTCACTTACAGTTTGCTTATAACCGCTTCATTGAGGTAGGAGTTTGCACATTACTAAACGTTTTATTGATTTATTAGTTACAGAATATACTAAGCATACTTAGAAAACTAGAAAAGCTAGCTCTGGAGCTAGTATCATGTAACAGTAAGTTGTAGAATATTTCAGAGCAAAATTGCAGTGTTGGCACAGAAAAAATAAATGGTATAAACTAGCAAAAACTAATATTTGGTAAGTCTACTAACACAAACAAATCAGGTCTTACAGTTGTACACTTTGCTGAAGATGAGGAAAATATTTACTTAGTATTTTAAAGCATACAGTCAATTATTCTATAAAACTATTAAATTTTCTTTTTTGAAAAATGTTCTATTTGAAGATATATAGAGAAACCATTAACATTATATAATATGCTAGAACATACTTTTTCTAGCAAATAATTCTTTTCTTTCAACGACTTATAATTCAGTTAACTGATTTGACTTTAATGGGTATGAGGGGGCTGGTTAATAATGAAAGTGTTTTAAAATGTTTTTGAGGAAATGTTTAAACCACATGTGTTAAAATGGACAAAGAATAAAAAGAGTTTACAAGATTTTATACTGAAATTCTGTCAAGCATCATTTTTCCCTTCTGCAATTTAAAAACTCACAGTAGATCATGTAGCCAAAGGTGGTAACATCTGTTCTGAGTTCTGTTTTTGAAGCCAAAGCATAAGAATAGTATTAAACATTTTTGCCTTTTATTTCCTTATTAAGCCTTTTAAAATGGACTAGTTTGAAGACTTCTGAGTGCATATAAATGAGCAAAGTGGAGGGTAAGTGAAAATCAGCATAGCATGTTTATGACTCAATTCCTCGGTTCATTTATCATTCAGCTGAACATAGCTTGTTGACATGTTGTTTTTCATCATTTTTTTTCTTTCTAAGCTGTGAACTCTTTAATTTCTACCCCTAATGAACCACTGAATACTTAGAGGAAGCAGAAAGTTCACTGATATTGAAATACAAATTAATGAGGGTCATAAAAACAAGTCTGTAAAATTACCTCAAGATCTTTACTAGATCTCTAAATTGTGTTCATTTGATCAAACTATTCATACTGCTTATTTAGTAGCTATTACTTACAAACTAAGTTAAGGAGAGAGAACACTGGAATAATAATAGTAACATGTTAAACATAGTTTTACATATATTGAAGTAAAACCCAAAACACCCATAATGTGCTATTTGTGTAAATATTCTAGCAAATAGAGGCTGGAAAAACCACTATTCATTTTATTTTACTTTATTTTATTATTAAATTTATTGGGGTGACATCGGTTAATAAAATTATATAGGTTTCAAGCATACAATTTGATAATACATCATCTCTATATTGCATTGGGTTCACCTCATTTTAAAAGTAAAATGTTAAGAATTCCAAATATCATCTCACAAGTAGTTATTTAATGTCATAACATGTTACTAAATTTTAATCTACTTTCTTATATGTATTTAGTCCCTAAATCAAACTTAATATACCATCATAAAACTTAATTATGCTTCTTCTTATATAAGTGAAGGCAAACACCACTTGAGGTTACATATTATGAATATTAAAAATTGTATTTAAATAAAATTTATAAAAGTCAATGCAAGTTAGCTTCATCTTATACAATACAAAAAAAAAGTCTAAACTTCTACTTAGAGAATATGTATTACTATTAAAGGGATTAAAGAGTCAAGAAAGGTTGGGAAATATTGCTGTAATACTGCTGCTGTTTTTTGATCATTTCAAACCCCAAAAAGTTTTGATTAAGGATGAAATAAGTGAGTCACTGATTTTTATACTACTAAATAAAATGCAGCAAGCTAGAATAACTGGTTACTTTTTTTTAAGGTATCTTATTAAGATGGCTTATTAAGCTACTCACTATTGTTTTCATAGGGCTTTAGGCTGATACTAAACTTTAAAATGTAGGATTCTTTTCTTTCTAACTTTGATAAAAGTTATATATGATTAGCACTGAATGAAATTTTCTAATGTTAACATTTCAAATTTTGATTAACAGAGAATTCAAATCAACCTTACTCAAGATTAATTCAAAAGACTGGCAACATCCTTTGGGAGACTAGTGGAGATAACATATCAATGCACCTCCAAACTTCAGACAAGACAGAGGCAAACAAAGTAAAAGTAATATTCAACTTATTAAGCTGGCATTGTCACAGTAATTTTCTCTACCTGATTTATCTTTGATTCATAAGAACCATATAGTCTCAAATTAAAATCAACATTTAGAGTCTAAAATATAATCACAACCCTACTGTTGATAGATATGATGACTGATACACACAGATGATGGAAATAAAGACAAAATAACAGTTGACAAAAGCGGTGCAGGTAATAACCATGAAGTAAGAAACAGAAATTCAGACAGTGGCAGGCTTTCTGGACAGTATATAATTAAAAACCGGGCCAAGTTCCACAGGGTGGGAAGAAATGCAGTTGTTCAGCTCCATTATATCATTATCATGTCCAAACACGAAACACCCTACATACACCCTATCGTTGTTATTTTTTGAATGAGGGTAAACTAGGAGGTTTTTTTTTTCTCATCCATCAGTGGCTTTTTTTTTTTTTTAAATCTTTTATAGAGCATTCAGGGATAGAACTAAGATGAGGTGAATTAGGCACTCAATTTAGATAAAAAATTTAAGGGAGTGTAAAAAAAACCTCATTCATCAAGATAAATGATATTTTAAGGCAACATTTTTTAAAAATAAAAATTAACACCAAAACTCTATGATAAACAAAATATCAAAATTTAAATAAAGAAAAGATCAGTACTAATACTGATAGTCTCTAAGGCAAAACTTCTTTTCTTTACATTGTAGTGAGTTTCTTTAAAAGATGAATTTTGATAAAAGGTTGAATGGTTTAGGTGTATCTGCTATCATTTACATAAGTACAGATATTTGAGTAAGAAAAATTTCTAAAGTAAATTTAATAATAAATCCCTAAATATTGTTCGAAGGTACTTGACATCCTAAATCCCCATGTCTAAGCCCTATCTGATTTTTAATCTTTAAACTCTTTGGTATATGCTAAGTAAGTTTTCTCAAACTAGACAGACTGATTCTAGCACCAAAGTAGCTTCTTTTAACTCATCGTGTGGCTGATGGATAGTCTTTACTTTAATTAATTACACTGGGGGTTACAAGGAGGTGATTTTCTAATTCTATCATTTTATCTATATTTATTAACTGCCATACTTCTATATAAAAGGGATTCTTTCTTTCCATTCTCCATCCTTTTTTTTTAGTATCTATTATAGACTAAGATGTAACAATTAAGTATTCTAGAATCAAATACAATTCTTTTTTTTTTTCAATGCATAAATTGTCCCAAATTTGGTCAGTGAGAATCTTTTCAAGCTGGTTCACTTTGTCCTTTCGACATGACTCTATTAGTCTTTGAGTACTTTCATGCTTTCTGGCACAAAAAAAAAGGTATTCTAGATTCACTGTATTTTCCCTGCTACAGTCCCAGGACCTTTGGTACCCTTTAATGGGAAATGTATTTAGAAACTAAAATCTGAGTGTTGGGTGTGTCCACTGCTTCTAAAGCCTTTTTTTCCCCCCAATGGATAGAGCAAAGAAATAATACTTATTTTTAAAGTCAAGAGTTCATATTGATAGTTTCAATTCAAATTTAATTTTATAACTTCTTTTTACCTAATATCATTTGTTTTATTGTGAAAATTCTGGCTCCTAATATTTTTTTTACTTAATTGATCAGTCCGGCAATGTACATAAAATAGTTTCAAAATCTTAATAACCAGTAGTATAAGTAAGCATGAACATACTTAGTTTACATATCCAGGATAGATTCCTAGAAGTGATTTTCCTTAGTCAAAGGGTAAATGCACATGTAATTTTGTTAGATATCATCAAATCCTCCTCCATAGGGGTTTTCAACACTTTGCATGCTTACTAGTAATGCATGAGAATGCACAGATTCCTCTTTGGTTCCAGTTACCAAGAACCAAATGAAGAAGCTCTTTTCCAAAGTTATGTGGTATTTATATTATGTCTGAGGCTAAAATATTATTTCTCATTCACTATTTCTAGTTCCAAACAGGTGATTATAAAATTTTATTTAAAAAGTATAAGTAGAAGAGATTTTTCAACCAATAGTTTGCATTCATAGAGCACATTATACTTTTGGAAGTACTTTTATGCACCTGCATCTTGTTTGATCCTCACAGCCATGTTTTAAAGTGGGTAGGGGAAGAATATCAGCTCTACCTTCCAGATGAGGAAACTAAGAAGAAACACAATTTAATGACTTGTACATACTTAATTTACGACAGTCAATGGACCTGTTAGTCCACTGATATTTCTGCTAGATACTAAGTTGCCTCCCCTTTAACTTTCAATTCTACCTTTTAATTTATTATATGTTAGCGTCATTTACTAGATAAAATATTTTGGAACAAATTTACTCATTATGTTTGCTTCACAAATAGTAGAAATATGAAAGCTATCAATAAGTTATTTAAGTTAATCTTTTAAGCTTATTTTTGATAATTAATTTGTTTGGGTTTAGCTCAAGAATTTTACAAACTAAAAAGTGCTAACCAGGTCTAAATAAAATTTATTCTGGAAAAAATTCACCATATCTTAATTTAAAGTAAGATTCAGTTATGTAGGCATAAGTTACAAGTTGAATACAGTGAAATACCTTTTAATATATAAACAATTATTATTAATTTGTAAAATCTTAAAAAATCAAATGTAAAGTAGCAAATATATAATTTTGAGACTGCATTAAAGTTCAAAGGCTTCCTTTGTACTAAATAATGTTTCTTTGCATTCTCTGGAAAGGTAAAAAAAAGTTCTATTCCATGTATAAAGTATTTTGGCCTAAAATTTTTAATTAGATTGATTCATCCTTGAGAATGTCAATAAATTTATCCTATCTAGTGAGCTTGAAGGAACTATTAAAGGAAAACGTTAACAAACATAAATTGTTAGTTCTCAAACAGAGGCAATGAAATCAATGACAGTAACTACTAGCCCTGATTTTGGTCTATTTTTCAAAATGTAAACTGTTTTTCATAAAACACAATTTGTACATTTGCCATTTATTTTTGAAGGTAAATGTCGTTTATTTTTGAAATTGAAAAATAACAAAAAGACTTTAGACCCACATAAAGTACTCTTTTTTATCCTTTTCTGAGACACTGACCTGTATACTCATTTAAAAATGAACACCACATCTTTACGTTATTAAATCTTTGTTTTGATCTATTAGTATTCACCAAAGTACCATTTTATAAAACCTCCCACTGAATAGACAAGGCTGGAGGTGACCATCTGCAGCTTTAGAGTCTGCGTTTGAATTGATGAAAAGAGCTTTGTGTTTTCATTGCCAAGTTTGATTCTTCCAGTCATTAGGCATTCCCCTCAGATCCCATCAATGAAGCCGTACTCTCTTACACCCATGTGTTAAATTCTCTTCTCCTCATGGTTTCCTTTGCCAGCTCTACTCAAGAATGACTATTGGGTCTTAGCCACATTCTTCTCACAGCTGTGTTAAAAAAGAGCATCAGAAAGTCTTCCTAAAACCCATATGTGTATCTGGTCAATTCTCTGTCTTAGGGTCACCTCACATTGTGGTGTGATTATACAGAGATTCATTCTTGTTCTTGAACTGTGCTACTCTCATCGTCCTGGGAAAGATCAGGCCCTCCAGTCACTAGCAGAGAACTTCTGGGAAGACTAATGTGAAAAATACATAACTCAGGAGGCAGACCAGTTTAATTTAAAGAAGATGTTTCAAGATTTTAAATATGTTTGTACGTTATTTTTACCATTATGTAGCTTTTCAAGTGACGAATGGTAACATAAAGAGAAATAACATATGCTTTCACATGCTTTTAGAATACTGTTAAATGCCACAGAGGAGAAAGTCAGATAATGATGATGTTTCAAGAACTATTAGTTAGAATGGTATAGATGTCAAAGCAGTAAAAAATTAAAATTAATAAGTTTATTAAGTTTCAAAATACTGTTTACTATGTAACGTTTGGATTCCTATTTTTCACTTTTAGTCAGTCTTTTAACAGAAGCACCTAATGAAGTAATCTATAGTAGTATAATTATTTTTTTATACTTAGGTTAAGAACTGAAGAAGAAACTTTCTGTTGAGTTGTTCAAGAATATATAATAATAAAGGAAGAAAGAAGATGCCTCTCAACCACTACTATATGTTACATTGTCACAGGATGATTTTTTTCTCTTTAAATATAAATGATCAAGAATGAAGTTTATATATGGACAACATTTATGATTTCACCATGAGACAAAGTTACAATGAAAAAGCAGATGATTCTTTCATTCTATATTTATCCAGGGCCAAATATGCACATGGGCAAAAATCTCTGACCAAGTGGGTAGAAGTACTCAAACATGGAATCTTAGAATCCAAGTGAAATTTGTATTTCTACTTGCTCTGGGATACAATTTAAGTTCTTCCCAATTATATTTTGAAAATAAAGCCTATACTTAGTAAGAAGTGTCCATTAGACTTTAGATGAACATAGCGAGGACTTATTAAAAGAAAATCAGATCCTGATTTATATGAAAATGTAGACATTTTCTACATTAACAGAGAGACACATTTTATTCGATCTTCTATGTGTTTAAGAATAGAAAAAGCAAAGCAGGACATTCTGAGCAAATTATCAAGCATAATGAGGCTGAGCAACATCCAAGCAAGAATGATGAAAACTTCTAAAAATCTAATTTTTATAATAGTTTCCTTTTCCCCCTTACTACAACAAAGTATTTTAAAATACACTAGTGGTTAGTGCTACTGTTACCTTTCCAAGGAAGTTCTAATAACTTTATATATCTTATTTTTATTAATTCTAACACTATTCTCAGGTGAGATGGAGTTCACCTATCTTCACAGAAGAAACTAGGAGTTATGTAGTCTGAAAAAGGTTAAAGAGTAAGAAGATTTTTAAATGGAGCTGAGAACAGAACCAAGGAAAAAGATATTTGTTAGATCATTTGCCCCTCTTAGAAATTTAGATTTCATGTATATGTGTGAAAATCACATGCCTCTGAGGTATAAGAACTCTGGTTGTATTTATTTATTTATTTTTAGACTGTTATTTTTCTAGTTAAAATGTACATGATCACCATTAGATGGATCCTATAATCTCCCTAAAATAACAGGAACTCCATATCTGACTTTTAATTCCTATAAAACTGGGATTAATAAAAAACAACAAAAATGCCTGCATTATATTTAGTCTTAAACCTACACAGTATGGGTCTCTCTCATATTTTACTTTTGTTCTTTTTATCTCATTCCTCTCCAGTGTGCTCATCTTAAACATGTTTTATTTACAGTAGTAGAGAGAAATGTATACTAGCCAACTCTAGACACCTATTGAAAGAAAGATAGGTTCTGATGTAGAGCAGATCATCAAATATAATTTAACTTTTTAATCCCTACTTTCATGCTCTTTTATGGTATCAGGAGAAGTGCTGATTCTTAGGTTTAGAGAATCCTCTTTCTTCTTTAGCCTGGGATCCTTAAGTTTCCACTTTATTGGAATTTCTCAAATTTTGGGTTAGGCTCCAATTTTAATAATCCTACTTTAATCCTTCCTTGGTTAAAAAGGAATGAGCCAGACAATTAAAATTATGTTTCTTTTTCATGTTAAAAGGGGACATTTTCTAAAGCAAGGTGTAAGCCCAAATTCATTAGTTTTTATAGAAAAATGAATATAATTATATATCAAACATGGTAGGTATTGCTATATAATAAAATTAGCTCTAAATAAACCTACTTTTACATACTCAATAGATGGGAAAGGGGATTCACTATACAAATATGTAATGAAATTACATTTTTTATAAAATACATACTTGTTTTATAGAGTAGAAAAAAATGTGTATTTCATAAGTTAAATATGTATTTAATTTAAAGACATGTTATGATTTACAAATCCAGAATATTAAATTCTTAAAAGCATTGTCATGTGTTTGAGAATTAATTAAGCATGTTAGATGCTGTGCACCTTATAATGATTGCTTAGGAGTCATCTGAGTCCATCTTCCACTATAAATGACAATAAAGCTATATCCGATTAGATCTAGATTTAGAACATACCTTATAAAGCTGGTTGGGGAGCTCAACTGTACATAAACTTTCACAAATAAACTATTTGACTTATTTAGTTTTCATATTTCACAGAGCTTTTAACTCTCAAAAAAAAAGTTCTGAAGATCAATTTAAGAAAAATTTTAAATCCTCCCATTTTTAGAAATACTAATCAAAGTCAACTTTCAACATTATATTAAACATTGATTTAAATCTTATGCTGAGTTGAGAACTTATGAAACTTATTCTTGGATTCAATCAACAAGTATTTAAAAGTGTTCAGACATGTCTAATATTGATTACCTTGCAACTTATAGTCTAACCAAGAACTCATAGGAAAAATATCACAGGTAAAGTTGGCAAGAAGCAGAATAATTTTAAAAGATAATGCAATTAGAAAAAATTCTCTGAAGTCTTTCATATTAAACTATGTAAGACTATTTTAGTACAATTATTTTTTTGTTATAGTTAAAATCCCATTCTGGAGCCTGCAATTAAACTTAAATAGTTTTGTAAAGTCTTTTAATGAAAATCATAGGATTTTCTTTTCTTTAAAATAGCAGGCTTTTTTTTTTTTTCTGTTTTAAATCAAGAAACTGTGGAAATGCCCTGTTCCCCCTTCCCAGTACCCAGAGTTGTCCACCCTGTTTTATAATTCAACCTGCAAACAGATTAAGCAGCTGAGTTTGTGGAAAGTATGTTTGCTCTACTCTAAGAACTCTTGTGTGACACTATGGCGACTCCCCTGACACCTCGAAGAGAACTACAGACAGCTCTTACTCATCAGCAGGGAAACCAGGCGGAGAATTCACAGTTTCTTTGTAACCTCAACTTCATAGAAACCAGTATTTGGCCAAAAGGCAGGAAAGACTTTGTTAGCTTTACATGTTCTACTTTGTTTTTGTTTTTCTGTCAATACCACTCAAAAGATGCAGTATGCCCTATATTTCAAAATAAAATTGTTTAAAGTGATCTTTGATGCTTCAATTAATTAAAAATTATCAGAACACATGCAACTTTTAAGTAACTAATTTTTTAAAAGAAAGGTATAAAAAAATTATAAATAGGTGATACTTTTTTCTTGAAAATTTGTTTAAAAGTATACAATTTTTTCCTGCATTTTCTTGTCTAATATATTCATTATATAGCTGCAGTTTACAAGGGAATTTGAATCATATCATGAAAATATGGCCCACAGTAAAGCTGATATGTGACAAAAGTTATTTCATTACAAAACCCAGATTTTTGATAGATTTTCTGACCTCTTAAGCCCAGTCACAAATACTTTTATTTTCAGTAACTATGTGTAGTTTAGGTATGTTAAGTATAGTAAAATATATTTTAAAAATCCTTTAGAAAACTTTTCTTCTAGGCCACAAGAAGCATATTTGTAGATGGAAAGACAAATAGAAAATAAAATGTAGCATAAAGAACCACAAAATTTTAAATCTCTTGTGATGGTAAAAACATCGATTAATTAATTAGTGTGTCAGTGCTCTCTTTAACAAATGAAGAATCATGGCTGGTCCTTGGCAAAACTATTGAGTTTTTCTTACAAAGCTCCTGTGCTTTTAACTTGCTCTTTAGTTCCCTCTACCTCCACATTAACTCTCCCAAATCAAGTGCATCCAAGTGCATCAAAAGAGCAATTTAAAAGATAAATCACAACGTGCTCTTCTTCCAAAAGTATACATATTTTTTTAAAGAGACATACATTAGGAGGGTAATGTTTAACCCAAGAGAATGGATTGTTGCTGGTGCAACTTTAGGCTTTATGACACCTGGGCCAAGAAGCTATTTTTGGGTAATATGGTCTGGCATTCATTAAATTTTACTCTATCAGTGACTATCTGCCTATAAATATTGACTGACTTACGAATGTTGATTCTGTACAACTTCCCTTCTAGTTAGACTCCTATAGGTTAAAAAATCAAAGAAAATTTTTGATTCCTAAATAAAGTAAACTATAAATTTAAAATTCTACAATTATTAGAAAGAGTATGTGGTCTCTCTCTACTATTATTGAAGAATTCAGGTCTTTTAAATGTAATTGAACTCAATGGAAGTTGGTAGACAAGTTAGGACAAAGG
Source organism: Macroglossus sobrinus (assembly GCA_004027375.1). Classification (NCBI taxonomy): domain Eukaryota; kingdom Metazoa; phylum Chordata; class Mammalia; order Chiroptera; family Pteropodidae; genus Macroglossus; species Macroglossus sobrinus. Next base: position 404,051 of record PVKZ01000549.1, read on the forward strand.
TTAAAAGCTGATCACTAGGAAGTAAGACCCGAACTCTGAGGAGAGTGAAAAGAATGGGGGTGACAGCAAGGGAGGTAGGCAAGAAGGACCATACTTTTCTATGAAGCTGGTACTCTCTGGGTACTAGGTTGGAATAAAAACATTTTATCTAGGGCTCAAAGCAGATCAGAGCACATCTGAAATTTTCCTGTGTACTCCTGACTTGATGTGCGTTTAATTCTCTCTGTCATTCCATCCCACTATTAAATTGTTCTAGTTCATTTGTTCATAAGCAATTACGAAGTGCCTACCTTACAGCAGGCATCTGTGCAAGTATTTGGAGAACATGGAAGTAAAAAGATGAAGAGAACACTGTCCATGTCTTGAGAAAGTTCAATGATGGGTAATTTTGCAGGGAGTGGGGTAGATAGGAAACAGATATACAAAACAATTATAACACCTAGATGATTAAGCTCTTTAATATAGGTATGGACTAAGTACTATGAACACAATAAAGAATGAAAAAATAAAGAAACATTGTAGAGATAACATTTAAACTGGACTTTAATCGGTAACAAAAATTTGGCCAGGTACTAAAAGGGAAAAATATGTTCTAAAAAGAAGCAAGCACATGTGCAGAGACATTGTGGTAAGGAATAATACCAGAAAAATGGGAGGAGGCTACTGATGGCCTCATATGTCATGGTAAGTTGTTTATACTTCACTTGTAGGAGAGGAAGAGCCCCTGAAAGATGTTAAATAGGGAAGTAATATATCCGATTTATGTTTTAGAAAAAACAACTCTAGTAGAAGAAAGATAAACCTGAGAGAGTTATTATAGGCATGTAAACTAGCTTTATTTTATGATTATTTCAATAGTCTAGATGAGAGATGATGAGGGCATGAATTATTGTAATTAACAAGTGAGGATGGGGTGTAGAGGAATCAGGAGATACTCAGATCGTAGACAAAATAAGGATTACGGCAAAGTAAATGCGAATGCTAAGAAAGAGTGAGGGAACAAGTACAGTGTTGAAATTGAGACAGGAAACAGGAAAATAGGGAGGGCTTTTATTTTCCGGGGACTAATTTTCACCAAAAATACTATGTTATGTTATCAGACAGAAGAGAGTGATTTACCTTTCTAGGATGTTGGAGAAGATTTTGTAGAGAAGAAGAAACTGAACTGGTCTTGCTAGTTTGATAAATTATACTAATAATATAATTTATAGGATGCCTATGACAAAGTAACTGGCACTGAACTACACATTTTACATGCTATCAGTTTATTCCTCACATCGACTCTGCCTGTGAAGTTGGTATTCTTGTCTGAATTTTTTAACTGAGGAACTTGTGCTTCCAGGGGTTAAGTAATTTGCCCCAAATCTCACAGGAAATAAGTAGGAAAGCAGGGATTCAAACACAGGTCTATCTCACTAGACTGCAAAGCCTGTCTCTATCTTCATGCTGCACTGAATCTCATAAGATGAATAAGTTTCTCATGAAGGAAAAGGGCAATAGGCTCCAAGCAGGGGACCAACATATAAGAAGGCATTCAGTCTTAAAAAGGCAGAGTCTTTCTGAAGAAGACAGTGCAGTTTGGACTGAAATGACAAGAGAAAGAGGGACTACGCAACGTGCATTGTTCTAAAAGCATTACATGTATTATTTCATCTAATTCTTATAACATTATGAGGTAGAAATATTATTGTCCACATCAGCACAGTGTTTGGAAATAAAATGTCTAAGTTCACATACCTATGTATTCTGAATCTGGAGCGTGAGCTTTTAAACTAATAAATAAAAATATATTTATAATAAAAATATAATTACAAATGGGTCATTGAATTTAACAGTTAGGAAATCATTGGTCATCTTAAGAACAACAATTGAGTATAATAAATGGCTGGGCATAGTGTACAGAACAACAGAGGAGTAAATGGGAATTGAAAAATTCGAGATAGTACAGATCAGTTATTCAAGAAATCTGGCAGCCACCACCTTATTAGCTTGCCCAACACTACCTTTTTCTTGAGCTAGTGAGGGTAGATTTTAGTCTTTATTTTGGCTTTTTCTATTCAAAATAATCTTAACTAAGAACATACATTGACTAATATTAATAATAAAATAATAATTGTTATAAGAAGAAAAGAAATTTGGTTGTGAAAAGAGAAAATATAGATGTTTTTAGTTTAAATTATAATTATTGCCTGGAACATTAATATATTTATAAAGGAGCTTCAAAAATAATTGCTAATAACAGAAATTTCAGATTAGAGAATAATAATACCATCTAACAAATTTGTATTATATAAATTGGTTTCTTGGAAGGTTATCCTCTTCAACCTAACAGATTAGGCTGAGGTCTGAATTAACTGAAATAAAGACACACTATCCAATTGAGGGCAATTAAAAATAAAATTAGCGGATTGATTATGAAAAGAAAAGCATGGTGATATTTCATCTAGATCTTATTGCTGGAAATTAGAATAAAAAATTTAACATTTAAATTCAAGTTTAACACTTGTAAATGACATAATGGTTGCCCTTACACTCTGTTCATCAACTGGTGCCATTCTATAAAAAAGTTTTGATCTGTGTGGTTAAGATAGTGAATTTTTCAAAGGGTTAAACTTAATTCAATTTAAAGCATTATCTGAGATGCTTGTGTACAAAGTTATTTCTTTTACAAAATGATAACGACAGTTGATGAGATCTAAAAAACGAAAGTTTGACGACATCTTCAAAAATTTTTTAGAAGTCTAATTGCTTTTCAGGAAACATTATTATAGAGAATTTTAGTTATGTATAGAAATAAAAAAATTACATACATAAAAATGTAGAAGTAATTACACTTAAAATTTGTAATTATTTGTAGACTTTAAGCAACTGACTGTCAAATCATATCCTGATTGTCAAAAGTTATTATTTTGTAATTTATAATTAAATAATGTTAAAATGTGTCTTGGTGTACTCAGATTATTAATGAACATTATAAATAACTGGATACAGTTTCTAGTTGAATATAAACCTAATCTTTAAGTCTACAAAAATATACCATCAATCACAAGTTTCAAGGTACAATGATAATAAAGATTGATGTGCATAATTCCTAATTTGTTTTAAAATGGTCTTGACTATAGATTTACCTGACTTTAGGCTATTATTAAAATATAATTTCAGGGGTGTTGGGGAAATAGTTGAGATGACTTATTTTCAAATAAAAAGTACTGAGAAATAAGAAACCTTGAAGTTATCACTACTTTATACTGTGAAACTGAAAAAATAAAAAAAGGAAAAAGGTATATCTTAAAAATTGAAGGCAAGTGGTATGTGAATGATGCAATACTGTTAACAATACATAAAGGGCTCAGTTAAAATGACAAGTTCTATTACATTAAAACCGCCTTAGAAAATTCTGCTACAATGTTCAAGTCCCATAGATTAAAAAGTGACTCCTTTGTCTGAAGTTATTCATTAACATTTTGCTAGCTATTATCAAGGACTGACTGATTATGCAGCTTTATTCAAATTTTAATAAAAATGCTAAGATCACATGAAAACAAGCAAATGTAATTATGCACTGTGAAAAGCTGTTAGTGAATACTTCAGAAGAACAACACATGAAAATTAATTTCATTGTACCATATTCTTGTGTCTAGTGGTCTCAGATTACAAGGTCTCAACCTCAACCTAGGGCAAGATTACTGTGGAGCTAAATGAGTTAAATTGGTACCATGACTGCCTCTTGCTTTGCTAAAAACTTTATTTATTACTTGTAAGATGATTTTAATAGTATGGCCTTCATGAACTGATGAAGATCACTTATTAAATAAAAATGATTTGCTCTTACACAGTAACTATAATTCCCAAGTAAATGGCTTCTTGATCCCAAATACGAACATGACATGGCTCAATGAACTTTTGTCTTAAACTACTAGTAGCATGAATAATAAATATATTGTTTAGTTGCTAAAAGAAAGTGTTTTTGTTTGTTTTGTTTTGTGCTTTTGAAATAATGAAAGATCATATTACTCACTTCTGAACTTTGTCACTGGCTGCCTGGGAGGCCTCCACAGCGTGCTGAAGCTCTAATTCCATGTTTGCTCGATCTGTCAGAGCTTGCTGCAGTTGGGTAGCTAGTTCTTCATTTTGTTGTTGAGTGATGAAAACAATATTCTCTCTACTCTTTAATGCTTCTTCATAGGTACTAAGGGTATGGTTAAACTGATCCTTCAGATTTTCTTCTTGGGATAAGGATTTATGTAAACTGAGAAAACACAAAAATGAGTAATTTTAAACATAAATATGTAGGCTGACTGGCCAATAATTCATCTGACAAAAATCTCCAGTTAGAAATATAAATTACTAAAAAGCTCAATAAAGACACACTTATATAAAAGTAACTTTTATATCACAATATTATACATGATGATTATTCTAGTTCTCTGCTTTAAGGCTGCAAGCTACACAGACAAATGATTATCCATGCTACCGAGGCATATAAGAGGATGCTGCATGATGTTAATTTAATTATGTTAATGTAAATATTACAGTCAATTTTCTTTAAAAGGAATAGCAGATAACTGAAAAAGTATCTCTAGGTAAATAAAAGAATATAATAATAAGCTGACTGCAAAGACATGAGATGAGAATGGGCATCAGTTTAGTAAATCTGGAGTCTATTCAGCTGAGCAATTAATGAGAATGCATGATGTTTGTATAAACATCCACTGGCCTTATACAAAGCATTTTTTTACCTGTCATAGGTGAGATATAAATGACGTTAAAATCACTAGTCAGACTGCACAGAAATAATATGTATTCAGATATATTTCTTTTTGTTAATGAATCTTATGCCAAATACATCCACTCATAAAATCGTACAAAAAAAAGCATATAAATTAAGACTAAATAAATGCAGAGGAAAATGCAGATAAATAGAATCCTAAAATGCTAAAGGTCAAATCTTTGATATGTCATTACACCTACCACCTGAGGTTATTTTGAAATGGCACCAAGCACCTCACTCAATTAAATAAAGACATTTTGAAAATATAAATATTTAATAAGGGAAATTTAAAATCCACACAGGAGATGTTCTCTTTTTATTAAATAAAATCACTTCAGTATATGCATACAAAAGAAATGTCGATGGGAGACCTGAAGTAAAACAACCTAACAATATAATAGAGATTGATAATATGAAAGAAAGTAATATAACTTTTAAAGCTGCCAAAAACTAGTCAGGGAACTTTAGCACTGGCTGAATATCTAGTCTGATACTTCAGTGTGCTCACTTTGGTGAAGGTGTCATGCAGAAATAAGACAGACTTGAAACAGGGACAGCTAGCATTCCAAAAGAAATCACTTCAGGATTCAAATTAGTTCTGAAGAAGAAAGCCTGATGCTAAACTGTGGTCAATTGATCAGAATAAGAATAGTGTACAGTGCCACATTTGTAGAGCGTAAAAAAGTATGTTTCTTTGTAGTTGTCACCTTATTATTGATCTCTTGTTTCATTTCTCCTCAGTTCTATCAACCCAAATGTCTAAAGACACCTGTCTCCTGCTCTTTCTATTTTCTCTAACACTTTCTGCATCCCTCCAGTTCCAACTTACAATTTCCTTCAGCCCACTCTCTTTGTCTATTTGAAAGCTTCAAGAAAGAAATTAAAAACAAAACAAAAACCTTTCAAAAGACAAATCTGTTTATATTCTTTACTTTTAAAACATTATATACATTTTAATTGTTAACTACATTTTAAATTATGTAAAGTGCTCCAATTTAAAGTATTCAGCTTGACAAAATGTAAAGAATAAAATACAGAACAAACCCAGAAGAAGGCTCCCAGTGTTCCCTCCCCATTGATTCCCCTCCTCCAAAGTAATCACTAGTCTGACCTCTATTAAGATTAGTACTGCTTATTTTTGAACTTTTTGTCTGGCATATTTCGCTTAATACAAGGTTTATGAGATGTATCCTGTTGTTGCATGCAGTTCGTTATTTTTTATTACTATGGAGTATGCTGTTATATAAATATCCCACAATTTATTTAACCATTTCATTATTATTACTAGCTATTAATATTCTTGTATGTATCTTTTGATGGACCTAAGTACTCATTTTATCCTCCTTAGCTTTACTGAGATACAACTGACATTGTGGAGTAGAATTTCTCTGTAGGGTGTAATATGTTTAGATTTCTTAGATGCTGCATAGAGTTTCCCGAAGTGGTTGTACCAATTTATACCCCCATCAGCAATGTTTGGGAGTTCCAGTTCTTCTAACAAGCTCTTAGAGTGGGACCACCAGTCCTTTACACTTTAGACATTCCAATAGGTGTGCAGTGATATTGTCTCTTAATATTGTCTCTTGATGAATGTAGATTCTTAGTTTTAATGAAGTCCAATTTATATTGTTTCTTTAATGGCCCACGTAAAAATCTTAAGCCTATCCCATTCTTTTATAAATTTAATCTCACACATATGGTCTCATTTAAAACTCATGGTGGGCCATCTTAGTTTGGGAATTTTGCATTTGTCTATGATATCCAAAATACTCTTCAGTATCCCCTTACCAATTAATTATTAAAAATCTTATTATTAAGATCAAGATACCCTGACTTAATTCTCTAATTGTTGATTGCTTCTTAGTCTTCAATCATTTTAAATTTTTTTTTTGTGGCAAATTTATACCCAATTTTGATTTTTCTCTCAGATGGACTTGTGACTGGGACTCTACTCTCAAGCTCAAAAAGCTGCTTATCATTTAAAATAACTTCAAAATCTTTAAATTCCCATCAAGACTTTCTCAAATTGAAGCAGTAGCTAGAGTGATCTTTTAAAAGATAAATTATATAATGTCACTTAAAATTCTGAAATAGCATCTCACTGCACTCAGAATAAATCTCAAAAAATGATAAAAACAAATTAGATATTTTAACTCATTAAACCTCATAACAACCTTTAAGAAAAGTCCTGTCAATACTACTTTTTTTATTGATGAAGAAACTGAAACAAAGAGAGGTAATTTAACTTCACACACCTAACAGAGTCAGAGTCTGAACCCACAGTTTTCCCCCCTGGCTAGAACTCTCCTTTCTAGTTGCCACAGGCTATAAAGCCCTGTATCATCTGCACTGCCTCATCTTTAGCCAAATGTTTGGTTTCTCAAGCACATGGAGCTTTATCCTGCTTGCAGCATTTGTTTGAAATGTCTTTCCTCCACCTGACAAACTCTTACTCATCCATTAGGTCTCAGAACAATTTATCTGCTTTCTCAGATAAATTTTGATGTTCTCTCTTTGTCATTCTGCTTCATTAACCTTAATATTTTCCTCCTTAGAATTTATAATAATTTGTAGTTTTTTCAGTTTCGTCTTGTGATTTACTTCCCCATTCCAACATACTAATACTCTAGTTACATAGAGCAATTTTATTTTATAGAAAGAACTCGATTCTTAAGACCTTCAATAAGTCAGAATGTTTATAATTCTAAGGAAACTTTCTTATAGGAATAAAGATGAAGTAGAGGAGATGTATGCCCAGTATATATAAATCTATAACGACTGACACACATTTTTGTTTTAATGCATTTTTCTTTCAGAATTCTCTTCCCTAAACTGATGACAGGGCCACATTGATTAGCTTTTTTCAGAATAATATTACATTTAACTTATTTTCAAAGTTATTGATCTTAAGATGCATTTTCAGCATGACAGCATTCAATTTATTGGTACTTAAATGACACCATATGGGGAAACTATTTTAAGTTATGGTAAGAATAAATGATGACCCAACAACTGAAGAGCCATTAAATGACTCTCAGAATTTTTGAAGCACGTAACCAATAGTGTGGCTCACATGATATTGACATAGGATGGTAACTATCTCTGATTATCATGAAGATAATGAGGTAACATTATAAAGGTTCAATTCACTCTTCCAGTTTAAAAATTTTGTGATTCTTAATGAATTTAATTTTTCTACTTTAGTATACAAAGTAAAACTTTTAAAATAGTTTTACTAAGTACTTTTGTATTATTATAATTCATATCCACAAGAAACGAGACTGCACATTATCTCCTATGCTACTCACCACATTGAGTCCAACAGCAGGCCAAGGTTGAGAACGCCCTTCTGTGGATATTATATCCATAAGTAGCACGTAACAGATTTCTTTTCTGTAGTGGCTTCTGTGTTTCTTTTACTGTCTCCTAGTCTATTCCCTCATGTCTGTGGCTCTGACTATTTTCCTGGTCCCTGACTCTCTGTACTGCCTCAGCTTAATATACCTTGGAATTTTTTTCAAGTTTCTGACCCACTTTTATGCTTTGCTTGCAGATACTTATGTTCTCCTCAGCTTATCTGCTTACCTGCTTGTTGAATTCTCCCTCTCAACTGTAATGTCACACATGAATTCAGCTTATTTTTGCAACTAAGTACTTTTCCATTTAAACCAAGTTGTGACGGTACTTTTCCTGGCTTCCTCTCCTGTCTCCATGATCAGCTATTACTTAAGTCCTTGCATGAGATCACTTTACTCATCATCCTACAATATGCTCTTATTCACAATAACTGGTCAACCAACACTATGTTCTATATGTGCTGTTCATAAAAACTAAATAAATGTTTTTGGATTAAAAATTTAGAAGGAAGGTACCACAGTGTAGGACAACAAATAGTTCTTAACCAGGAATAATTTTGTCCCTTAGGGAACATTTTACAACATCTGGAGATATTTTTGGTTGTCAGAAATGGAGGAGAAGATGCGGCTAGCATTTAGTGAACAGAGGCCAGAGATGCTGCTAAACAACCTACACTACAGATGACAAACCTCCCACAACAAAGAATTATTCAGTCTAATATGTCAAAAATGCCAAATACCTGACAAAGAACAGGCATTTGTACATGCATGACTTTTAAAAGAAATAATTAACTGTATGAAATCTTATATAATACATAGACATTTTATGAATACTTTGATAAAAGCAATTGCCTGTTTCTACAGGTTTTTCATGAATTGGGAGAGGCAAACTAGTTTTCCTAGCCTTTATCACTTACTGATAACATTCTCAAATCATTCTGGGAAAAAAAAGAGAGTGCAGGTTTGGCTTGTTTTTTACTGAATTAAAATAAATAAAGACAAGGTAAGTATGAAAAGCAGAAGTATGTGCTACCTTGTCCTAAGTATACATTTTCTGAGAGGACAGTGTTTGTTTTTACTTCCTGATTAATTGCATCAATTAACTTGGTCTGAGTTTCTGACCTATGTGATTTGCCCCCTCTCTGAAGAACTTCTTTTAACATTTCTTGCAAGGCAGATGTACCGATGACAAATTCTTTCAATATTTGTTTGTTAGAGCAAGTTTTTATTTTTCCTTCACTTCTGAAGGATAATTTCATTGGATACGGAATTCTAGTTTGAAGTCCCTGGTTGAAGCCTGATATCTAAGGTGCTTGAAAATTCTGTTCTACTTTCTAATTCAGACCTCTTTCCACCAACCCTATGACAACTTTTTTGTTCGGGCCCAATGGAAACATACACTGTTCTTTGAAGATGCCCTTACACTTTTCACGTTGGATTATTGCTCACCCTGTTGCCTCCAGCTGAATGCTCTTTCCCTATCCCTCTGTACACTGTATCACTACACAAGATCCAGATGAATTGCCACACCTGTCATGAAGTCACGCTCCATATACTGCCCAAGGAGACACTCCTTCCTCTAAACTCCCGTACCCTTTCCAAATCCTTTATATTACATTCATCACTTTCTACTATCCTTTATAGCTATTGTATATTTGTTTTATCTTCTCTACTAGAGCCTAATACTACTGAAGAAAGGGAGCATGTTTTATTCTTTGTTTTCTTCTTGGGCCTCACATAGTGGCTTCTCTATAGGAAAAATATATAAAAGTGTTTATGAACATCATTGCTTACATGCTACATTTGAACAAGTAGGCAATTTTATTTCTCTTCCTTTTCTCCTTATCTTAATGTGCAACCCCATATATATACTCTAATATGTTCTGCCGCTTTCCCTCACCCATATTCCATTCTATTTCATTTTTGGAGACTATTTTTAAAATAAACTTTTTGTAGTGAGATCATTGTAGATTCACATGCAGTTGCAAGAAATAATACAGAAAGATCCCTGCGGTCCTTTACCCATTTTCTCCCAATGGTAACTTTTTATAAAATTATAGTATTAACAGAACCACCAAGATATCGACATTAATACAGTCAAGATACAAAACAGTTACATTACCACAAGGATCTCTCATGTTTCCTGAGTTCCCTACCATCCCCATTCTCTCCTCAAACCCTAATAACCACTAATCTGCTTCCTATTTCTATAATGTCATTTTAAGAGTGTCATATAAATAGAAAGGTTACTTTTAGGATTGTCTTTTTTTCACTCAGCATAATTCTCTGGAGATTCATCCAGGTTGTTGCATGTATCGATAGTCAATTATTTTGAGAAAATGGCCCATTATTTCTAAATTGCCATTCTAATCTATATAGAGTTGTTCATAGTAATCCCTTATCAGTTTTATGTCTGCAAAGTCTACAGTGATATTCTCTGTTTCACTCCTGATACTGGTAATGTATCTTTTCTCTGAGGCTTTTATGTTCATCTTCTGTTATCTTCTTCCTTTTGCTTGCTTTGCATTTATTTTTCCCGAGGTAGGACCTTAAGATTGTTGATTTGATACATTTCCAATTTTCCTAATGCATGCATTTAGTGCTATCATTTCCCTCTAACCACTGCTTTAGCTGTGTCCCATAACTTTGGGTACGTTGTAATTTTATTTTTGTTTACTTCCATGTATTTAAAACTTCTTTTTCCTTGAGAATTCTTCTTTGACTCTGATTATTTAGAAAGGTTTTGTTTAGTTTCCAAGTGCTTGAAGATTTGTTTCCAAGTGTTACTGATTTCTGTTTTGTTTCTACTGTAGTCAGTATGATTTCAGTTCTTTTATATTGATTGAGGTTTGTATTATGACTCAGAATATGATCTATCTTGGTATATATATATGTTCTGTGGGCATTTAAAAAGAGTATGTATTTATTCCTTAGCTTGTGGCTGTATCTCTACAATCTCTTCACATAACTTTTTCCCTTTTGTGTCTCTCTCAAAACTCCTTCTGCCTCTTTCTTATAAGTAGACATGTGATTGCATTTAGGACCTATCTTGATAATCCAGATAAGCTCCTCTTCTCAAATTGCCAAGTAAGGGTAACACTCTTAAGGTTCCAGTGATTTAATGTGAATATCCTTCGGGAGGCCATTTTTGGCCTATCAAAATCAATAAAATTGATAAACTTTTGGGTAGGCTAACCAAGGGGGGAAAAAAGAGAGAAGACACAAATTACTAATATTAGAGAGGTCATCAACATTGATCTCAGGGAAATTAAAAGGATCATAAATGAATGCTATGAACAACTCTACATCCATAAATTTAATAACTTAGATGAAATGGACCAAATTCCTTGTATGATACAAACTATCAAAACTTACACAGGAGAAATAAATGATCTGAATAAATCTTTATTTACTAAAGAAACTAAATCAATAACTAGTAACACTACAAAAAAGAAAGCACCAGGCCCAGATGGATTTATCAAACATCAAAGGAAGAAACGATACCAGTTTTCTACATTCTCTAGAAGCAGAGGAAACACTTCCTAACTCAATCTATGAGTTCAGCATTATCCTAATACCAAAACCAGATAAAGATACAAGAAAGAAAAACTTGCCAGACTAATATCTCTTATGAATATGGATGTAAAAATCCTCAACAAAATATTAGGAAATCAAACCCAATAAAACAGATAAAGAATTACATACTAAGACCAAGTGGGGTTTGTTCCAGGTATACAAGGCTGGTTCAACATTCAAAAGTCAATTAACGTAGTTCATCGCAAAACAGTCTAAAGGGAAAAACAATTTAATCACATCAATAAACACAGAATCAGCTTTTGCCAAAATGCTAAAAGAAACTCTCAGCTAAAAGAAACTCTCAGCAAACTAGGATTACAGAAAAAATTCCTCAACTTGATATAGAACGTTTACAAAAAACCTGAAGTTAATATCATACTTAATGGTGAGAAAATAAATGCTTTGGCCCAAAGATTAGTATGTCTCCTCTCACAACTCCTTTTTTAACACAGTACTGTAAATCCTAGCTAATGCAATAAGACAAGAAAAGGAAATAAAATGTAGACAGATTAGGATGAAAGGCATAAACTGGCTTTGTTCACAAATGACATGACTGTCATGGAGGAAATCTCAAAGACTCAACAAAAACAAAAAATAAAAACAAAACCCCTGGAACTAATAAGCAATTACAGCAAGGTTACCACATTCAAGGTTAATATAAAGTCAACTGCTTTCCTATGCAGCAGCAGTTAACAACTGCAATTTAAAATTAAATTGCCATTTACTATCACTCCAAAAATGAAATATTTAGATATAAATCTAACAAAAGACATCTTGTTTACTTCTAGTTTGGGGAAATTATAAATAAGGCTGCCATAAATATTCATATATCATATATATATGATATATATGAGGAAAACTCTGATGAAAGAAATCAAAGAAGGCCTAATTAAATGAAGAAATATTCCATGTGCATGCATAAAAAGACTCAGTATTATTAAATGTCAACTCTTCCCAACTTGATCAATGAATTCAATGCAATTCCAATCAAAATCCTTGCAAATTATTTTGTAGATATTGACAAACTGATTCTAAAGTTTATATGGAGAGGCAAAAGATCCAGAATAGCCAACTCAATACTGAAGGAGAACAAAATTAGAGGACTGACATCACCCAATTTTAAGACTTGCGATAAGGCCATAAGCAATCAAGACAGCATTATATTGTTGAAAAATACTCAAATAGAGCAACAAAAAATAATAAAGTCATACAAATATTGTCAACTTATCTTTGACAAAGGAGCAAAGGGATAGCCTATTTTCGACAAATGATGCTCATATGAGAACAAAAAGTGAATCTAGACTTTTCACAAAAAGTAAACATGGCTAATAGGCCTAAAGAGTAAAATGCAAAACTATATAACCCCTAGAAGATAAAATAGCAGAAAAACTGAGGTAACCTTGGGTTTATAATGAATTTTTAGATAACAACACCCAAAGTGAGAATCATGGGGAAAAAATTGATGTTAGACCTTATAAAATGAAAAACTTACTTTTTCACTGTTAAGAGAATTGAAAGACAATTCACAGACTAAGAGAATATCGTTGCAAAACACGTCTGATAAAAGATTAGTATGCGACATATACAAAGAAATCTTAAAACTCAACATTAACAAATCACTCAATTAAAAAATGGACAAAAAAATCTAAACAGATATCTAACCAAAGAATAAATAAAGATGGCAAATAAACATATTAAAAAGATGCTCAACATCATAAACCATCAGAGAATTGCAAATTAAAACAATGAGATATCACTATACAACCACTGAAATGGCTAAATCCAAAAAAGTAGCAATATCAAATTCTGTTGAGGATGTGGAACAACAGAAACTCTCATCTATTGTTCCTGGGAATGCAAAATGGTACAATCACTCAAAAGACAGTTTGGCAGTTTCTTACAAAGCTAAACATAAATGTTATCATATGATCCAGTAATTGTGCTCCTAAGTATTTACCTAATAGTGATGAAAACCTATGTCCACACAATAAAATGTACATGAATATTTATGGCAGCCTTATTTATAATTTCCCTAAACTAGAAGTAACCAAGATGTCTTCGAATAGGTGAACACAAAAACAAACTGTGGTATATCCATGTAATGGAATATTATTTAGTGATTTAAAAAATGAGCAATGAAGCCATGAAAATACATGGAGGAACCTTAAATGCATATTACTAAGTGAAAGAAGCAAGTCTGAAAGAAGCCCATCTGGAAGGCTACATGCTATATGATTCCAACTATATATTTGTCTTTGGAAAAGACAAAACTATGGAGACAGTAAAAAGGTCAGTAGTTTCCAAGGGTTCAGGAGAAGGGGGAGAGGGATAAAAAGGCAAAGCATATATATATTTTTAAGTGTTATAAAACTATTCTGTATCATACTGCAAAGGTGGATATGTAGAAAGAACTGTACAACACAAAGAGTGAACCATAATGTAAACTATGGGCTTTAAGTTTTAACAATGTATCATAATGGTTTCATTCATTATAGCAAATGTGCCATACCAATAAAAGATGTTAATAATAAGGGAAACTGTGTGTGTGGGAGGAGGAGATATAGAAAAACTCTATACTATAAATCTAAACTGTTCTAATAAGGTCTACTAATTATCTGCCTCCTCAGCATGCAGAGTAGGAATGAATATAAGCTAACTGTAAGTTCAGCAGGAGTGAAAGCGACATGAGATAACAAAGAAAAAAGGGTACCAGCAGTGGTATAAAGTGTCCAAATCAGAGCTAATCATACCTGAATTCAGTTATGTGTGTTAAAGTTTATAAGTGATAAATTGAAACACCTCCAAAGGAGGGTTTATCAGGTAGGATCATAAGCCCTACCTATGATCAGGTATCATTATATTTATGTTGCCACTAAAGAACAACCTGTTAGAAATGGTGTAGAGGAAATCCCAGCACAATATTGAAGGTTGGATTAAATTACCTCTAGATGTAAATGATCTCACAATGCTGAGGCTTAGCTAAATGCCAAATTTCATAATTTGTCATCCAATTCTGCTGAGATGGAGTACCCTATCTAACAACAGTTACCAAGGAGGAGTTTCACCTGCATAAGGGTCAGTTCTAGGCAAAAAGATATTTGAGGTGCTTAGTACACACTCTCAGTAGCCTGTTTCTTAGCAAATAGCCAAGCAGTTTGCTCAACTGTTGAAAATTATGCCCCATACCACCTGCATAAATAAATGATTATACTAAAAATGTAAAACAGCAAATAACCAACTGTTCTTACACAGGGTAAATATTTTCAATTAATGATCCTAATTAACTTCTTTAAGAAGAGCAAATCAAGTCCTATTAAATATATAGGGTTTTTTTTTTTCGAATTATGTGCAGCTTAGGATAAACATAGATCTTGGACATGAGTTATAAATAAACTCATTTTATAAAACTATTACAAATACAGCCTGATACACAGCTGTTGCTGAATAGTTAGCTGGTTAATTGAATTGTTGAATATAGGGTTCAGTCAGTGCATGCATATTGGAAGCATGTGCTTTGTTTTACTTGGATTTGAGTGGCTGCATTGTGACATCTCAGGAATGCTTCCAATCCTCACATAAATGAAAAACTACTTGTGTGCTGGGGTAGAGATAGAGTGGCGACTAAACACAGATTTCAAATTACTACAGATGCTGTAAAAGAAGGGAAGGAACATTTGAGTTGAGATTTAAAGGTGAGTAGATAAAATTAGAAGAAGGGTAAAGGAAGAATTTCAGGCACAGGGAAGAGCATGTGTGAAGGCCTTACAATAAGAGGAAGATGGCTATTTGGAGCCTAGTATTAGTGTTCAGAGACCAGTGAAAAAGTGGTTAGGTCTAGATCTTGTTTTGGGAACAAGAGGAAGGATTTGGTCTTTGTCCTAAGGCAAATGAGAAGCTACTGAGGAATTTTAAAGAGAAAGTAACAAGATTTGCCTTGAAAAAAAAAAAAAAACTGCTTTGGCTAGGGAATGTTCTGTGTATCTCTATTACCTGATAGGATAAACAGCCTCTAACTGGTAGACTCAGCTCTGCTCCTCCTCTGACTGGAATAGCTCTGGAATTTCAAGAAAACACGGCTCAACTCTAGGAAATACAATAAAGTTCTAGAACTCACCTTTTAGTTACTTGGGCTAGATATACTATTTATAAAGATGTTTTGTTTTCTACCAGTGATTCTGAACTCATTAAGTTCTACAGATATTCCAGTCTGGTCTTAAAGATGGGATTACTCCTAGACCTAGTTTGAGATCACCTTCTTTAGAATCCAGGTGTGCTTGCTGTCATATCACCTTTCAACTTCAATTCATGACTCTGCAATCTGCTCTGTCCAGATACTGCTCCAATGATCTGGTTTCTAAATATTAAAAACACTTCAATCTTGATCTTATATGACCTATCTGAAGCCAGTTCTTTCTAGAAATGCTTTCTTTCCCTGCTTTCCCAGAAAATACACTTCTGGATTTCTGCTTTGTCAAAAGTATTTCTTGATGCTTCTCAATCTCCTTTGGGGGTGTCTTTTCCTCTATCCATTCCTTTATTATTGGTGTCTTCTCTCAATCTACCCATGCTCCCTTGATTTCAACCCACTCCGATGGCTTCGCTTAATCATCTATATAGCTAATGACTCTTACCTCTGAAGTTTTTCTCTTTAGCTCAGTTTTAAATCCTGAGCACCAGATATACATAATCATTTGACAATCCTGCAAATATCTAAACTCAATATGTCTAAAATGACCTCATGATCTCATTTTATTCCCCTCTCCAAATAAGCTCTTTCTCTTCTCTCTTCTCACTGGGCACCACTGTCAATTCAAGCCCCAAACCTATGCATTATCCTTGACCTCTATTTCTTACCACGCAATCTAATGCATCCTTTTGATTTAAAGTTAAATCTCCCTTGCATCTTTTGTTTCTTTCCAGCCGCATTATCATTATCTTAATTTAGAGTGCCTGCTATTATTTTCTTAAGTGGATTACCACAATAGTATTTTCACTTGTTCCTTGCCTTGAGTGTCTTTTCAAAAGCACAGATATGAATGTATCACTACCTGGATTAAAATTCTTCAATGACTCCTTACTGCTCCTAGGATAAAGTCCAAATTCCTTAGAGAGCATTTACAAAGCTCTTCATACCTCTTTTTCCTGCTCATTTCTCATTATTCACCTATTTACCTCTATATTCAGCCAAGATGAACATCCCCTGGCACACTGACCCTATCCTTTTTACTTAACTTGTTCCTACTCATCCTTCAGATCTCAGCTTGGACATGTTTCTGCAAGAAATCTGACCTGTTGTCCAGATTAGGTGATCTTCTCATATGTTCCCAAAGTATTCTGACCTTACAACTGGATAGACATCGAGTAATTGTTTTTTCTCCCCGCCTCCTTTGATATCTACTGCCTAGAAAAGTATTTAATAAATATTTTTGGAATTATTATTATTTCCTCAGGCCTGCTTTATGTGGTTCTTAAATTTTTTTTGTGTGTGTCTTGATGGCTGACTAGAATCTCTGTGACTGGTATGAGTCCTAGAGAATATAAGCTATAGATATGTAGTACTGAGCTGTAGTTAACCAGTATGGCTTACAAGTTGATTGCTTGTAAGATTTTAAAAGATGAAAGAAATAAAAACAAGCAAAAATAATTTTCATGAGTTCTTCTACTCTGGAGAGGGATTTAAATGGTCACTCTTTACTATAGCATTATTGCGAATTTTAGTAGTTTTCCTGGAATGCTAAAAACAAGTGTTACTGGAGGCCCCCCTGGTGGCTGAGCGAACATTTGCTTGTAGTGAAAAAATCCTTGAAAGGGGTCATTAATTCAATAAATATTTATCGAGCAACTATGCTCGTGTGTATGTATGTGTGTAGCGGGGGAAGGGACAACAGTAACCAAAACAGATAAAAATGTCTGATCTTATAGAGGTTTTGTTCACCATTTTATCCTAAGTGCTTGAAAGGACTACTTAATAAATATCTGTGAATAAATTAATTAATATGTCTTAAGGCCTGCTTCCAAGCTGATTCATTCTGTACTTCCTTACATCTTGATGGCCATCTATTCTAGATGTGGTACTGCATGGCAGATCCACAGATAAGGAAGAAGGAGGGCTGTGACACAATTCTGGAGGTAACTTCTACATCTCTCCTGTTTTCCTTATTTCTCTGATTTTAAAATCATTTTAAAATAATTTGGAGTAATCATCAATAAATGTTAGTTTGTGAAATTTAAAGCAGCTCTCTTTATGGTGAATAGTTAGAAGTTATCTTTCATCACAATTTTGTTGATGACTCTGGCTATGGAAATTATAGAGGAATGTTGTTTTAGAAAATTTCACATGTGTTCTATATACCTTATTTAAAAAGGAAATCAATTTATTTTGTTATATATTTTTAGCAGTTTCTCTGTAAAATATGTGAAAAGTCTTGACTAAAATCTGCCCAAGCTTTTATCAGACTGCTTTATCTACATGTTTCAGGGATTATAAAGATAAAAGTAAGGTTATTGTTTCTTTGAGAGCTAACTGCTCAGGAAGTATTCATTCAGAGTTCTTCAAAAGGGAATATTTGGTTTATCAGCAGTCTGATAACACTAAAACATGCCTTATATCACATTTGTAGGCATCAGAATTCTTTTAAAAAAATGTAGCTAATAATCAGCATGAATGTCATTTACTTTTGTTTTGGTCTCTAAGGAATATTGTTTACTTTGCTTTAAAATGTATGTGAGTCATTTTGGTTATATGCCTTTTTAAATTAGCTTGAAGGAAGCAATCACTGGGGAGAAAGCGGAAATCAATTCCGATCCGATATTGATAGCTACTGTGCTGTAAACTGTGTGTCCTTTCTAATTAAATGTAAACATGTTCAGTTCTAAAGTCCACCAGCAATGACAACAGTCACTAGGAAAGATTGCCTAAGTACTGCTCCACTGATTTGCCTGGCCTTTCTTTTTTTCACTGTTGTGCTTGTGTAATCATTGCCGGGGTGAATGCTGGTTGTAACTGGCTTTTTTTTAGGTCATCTTCAGAGAAAAGATTTGACAAGAATGTAGAGTGCTCTGTAATACCTCCAGTTACTTATTAACTATGTCCTTCTGATAGCTGATCAATGGCATTGCACAGAGTCAAATCTGTCGCACTAAACTGCCCCCCTGCCCCAAGCCAAGTCTTGGTAAATATTTAATGGCAGTAAAGGTGTTTTGCTAGTTATCAAACTGATATGTTAAAGGACTCTTAAAAGCAACTTTATCTGGCCTTCCCTTCCATAAATAATTGCTCAGCAATATAGTATGTAGGCATAAAAGCAGTTGAATTTCATTTTATTGAGTAACTTGTTCAGAAAAAGACCAAATAAGAATTAATGTTCAAAAAGTCTCATTTTCATCTGTTCTAAGGCACTTACACATAAGAGGGAAAAACAAACCACCACCAAACTTCTTTCCCTGGTGAAATGCCAACTCTAAGTATAAAACAACCTAGCCCTTTCACTTTACTAAACCCTATACCAGACTTGTTTAAAACCTGTTGTACAGCTGCTGTCATAAGGAAATGTTATAAAGTTTCTGTTGCTATAGAGTTGCTTTTTATTCAACACAGTAAAGGTTGGGTTTTTCATCCTTGCATTTTGAATTATCTATTGAGTTTTAGGTTCCCTTGTTTTACTTATTTTAACTCCTGCCTAGGCACAAAACAACATCAGCTTCGATTTTTAAATTAAAAAAGACATCTCTTCAGAGCTCGGTTTTATGAGAATACTTGATAATTGCCTGGCATCTAAAAATGAAGTTGAGTTCTTTACACTTATTTCATGTTTACGAATTTTAAAGGCGGTTAATACCTTTTTAAAAATTCTGGCATATATCTCTCTGAAAATGTAATACTTAATTTAATATTAAATACTGACTTGACTTATGAGAAATAAATTTAAACAGCATAACTATAGAAAGTTATTTCCTAAGTATCAAATAAGAGCTGGCGACTCACAGCATTTGCACTGTATTAATGATTCAAGATGCATCCTACAATAAAATAATTAAAATTAAAAAAAGTGTGGGGATAAAAATGTTAAAGCTAAGTTTTCAGAATGGAAAAATATTACAAATGTGCCTGATTTGAGGTGAAAACAATAGATTTTGCAATAGTGGGATGATCTGTTTATTTTACTTTGTGGTGATCTGAAAGGAATGTTTATATATTTTTTTTGTCTGACACAACTGGAGTATAGAAGAGAAATAACCTATCAGTGACATGTAAATTTAATTTTTAAGGTTTTAGTGATGGTCCAATTGCTATGAAAACAAAGTTTCTGAATGTTTTCTAAAATCCCAAGGGTTAATTAATAACATGGTTCTGTATACTTTGAGAGAGCAAGGTACCATGCTCAAACTTTAAAAGGAGATTCATTTTGTACATTGCCAACTTCAATACATCAAACTTTGGAAAGGTAGCATAGAATATGCATTTTTTTAAATTAGTATTTGTTTTTGTCTCTTGAAGACATACCTATATTCATTTTGATCTCTGAAGAGGTATGTGATATAATGATATTTCCCTATTTCTCAAATTTTTGCCAAGACCCATATCAGATCAGAAATAGGAGCAAGGCAGCAAGTATATAAAATGGCCACAAAAACATCATTGGAATAAATTAAAAATACGGTGCTAGTTATCTCATGTTCCACAGGTCATCAATTACTCACATAAATGGAAAAAATGTACATTGGATATCCTGTTGCTGAAACAGATAGGTACCTGGAAATTTAAAATATATTTAAAATAAATCTAAAATATATATTTTTTCTGGCTCTGATCCACAACTGCATTTTATAATGTTAACTATGACAAATTGCATCAACTACACTTACCAGCCAGCTAACTTCTGAAACTAAACAATATGTGGTGTGTTGACCCAGGTGATTTAGTTCTAAATCATTTGTTTCTTTAGAAACTGGTTTGGAAAATTTCAACAGAAATGAAAAAGAAGCTATGGGGGTACACAATAGTGGTACCTAACACAGACTGTGGAATAGGGATAGGGAGGCTTCTTGAAACATGTGATATCTAAGTTGTGTCTTTAAAAAATAGGAGGATGTGCTCAATGAAAAGAGAAAAAATATGAGTGAAATGATATGGTTTTCAACCTTTTCTGTCTGACTTATTTTGCTTAGCATGATTATGTCAAGATCCATCCATGTTATTACAAATGGCAGTATTTCATCTTTTCTTATGGCTGAGTAGTATTCCATTGTATATATTATCAGCACTTCTTTATCTAATCATCTATCTTAGGACACGTTGGTTGCTTCCATGTCCTGGTCACTGTGAATAATGAGGTTATGAACACTGGGGTGCATACATCTTTGCAGATAAATGTTTTCAGGTTTTTTGGGTAAATGTCCAGAAGAAGGATTGTTGGATTATATGGTATAATTCTTAGTTGTTTGAAGAACCTCTATACTGTTTTCCACAGTGGTTGTACCAATTTGCATTCCCACCAGCAGTGTATGGGGGTTCTTTTTCCCTTATAACCTCTCCAAGCTTACTATTACTTGTCCTGTTGATGATAACCATTCTAACAGGTGTGAGATGGTATCTCATTGTAGTTTAGATTTTCGTTTCCCTAAGAACTAGTGAAGTTGAACATCTTTTCATATATTTCTTAGCCATTTGTATGTCTTCTTGGGAGAAGTATCTATTATGGTCCCTGCCCATTTTTTAATTGTGTTATTTGTTTTTTATTGTTGAGTTGTCTGAGTTATTTATAGATTTGAATATTAGGCCTTATAAGAGGCGTTGTTTGCAAATATATTCTCCCATTCTGTGCAGCTTTTTAGTTTGATAGAGTCCCATTCATTTATTTTTGCTTTGATGTCCCTTGCCTATGAGGTCAAATTCATAAAACCCTCTCTAAATCCAAGGTCTGTGAGCTTAGTACCTATGTTTTCTTCTACAGAATTTATTATTTCAGGTCTTATATTCAGATCCTTGATCCATTTTGAGTTAATTTTGGTGTATGGTAATAGACAACAGTCTAGTTTCATTCTTTTGCAGGAGGCTTTCCAGTTTTCCCAGCACCATTTATTGAAAAGGTTTTCTTTTCTTCATGATATGTTTTTGGCTCCTTCGGCAAAAATTATTTGCCCATATATGTGTGGGTTTATTTCTGGGCTTTCACATCTGTTACATTGGTCCATGTGTCTGTTTTTCTGCCAATACTACAATATTTTGATTTTTATTGCTTTGTAGTATAATTTGAAGTCAAGCAGAGTGATACCTCTGGTCTTTTTTTTTTTTCCTTAAGATTGTTTTGGCTATTTGGGTTGTTTTGGGATAATTTTTTGTTGTATTTCTAAAAAAAATGCAGTTGAGGTTTTGTTAGATATTGTGTTAAATCTATATATTGCTTTGTGTAGTAATAAGGTAATTTTAACTATGTTGATTCTTCTATTCCATAAACATGGAAGATCTTTCCATTTCTTTGTGTCTTCTTAAATTTCTTTAATAATGTCTTGTAATTTTTAGTATATAGGTCCTTTACATCCTTTGTTAAATTTATTTCTAGTTATTTTACTCTTTTTGTTCAATTGCTAAAGGAATTGTTTTTTTTTTCATTTTTTTCCTGAAATTTCATTGTTGTTTATAAAAACACTTGGATTTTATAACTAAATGCTTTATTTCAAATTTTGTATTTTCATGATGAGCTCTCTTTTTATATTAGATGTGTCTCTGAAATAAATTTTCTGTCAACAAAGTATATATTGCTGTGTGCATATATTTATGCATAAAAATGACCAAATATATGAAATACCAAAAATATTAGTTACAATTTTTGAGAAATATTCAGTTGTAAAAACCATTCCTTGAAGGTAGCCTGTAAAGTGAATTTTCATATCTTTATGCTTACTTTTCAAAAGATTAGATATTCTTATGAGAAAAAATATTAGAATGAACTTAAATATTTTGATACTACAAAAAGGATGAAATCATAAACTAAATTTTATACTTCAATATCTCTATCTATACTCTGGTAATCACTGACTATAAGAGGTTTATTTTTGGGAGTGACAAATACAACTACTAGACCTCTTTGAAGCAAGTATATTATCAAAACAAACCAACCAATCTAACAAACTAACAACTCAATGATATGGCAAGATATTGCTAAGAGACCTTTATAATAAAATAGTAACATTTTTTCTCCTAGAAGAAACAACCTTTTTGATATTCTAAATGAAATAATCAAACATATTTATCACTATTCCCACATACTCAGTATTGACAGAAATAAGAGAAATGTGACTTATTTCCTAGTTAACACTGGCATTACTTTCTCACACAGATTTATATATAGATGATTCTTGTACATAGCTTTCATAGGACAACATAGCATTATATATTATACTATATGTAATGCATATATTAATCTTAGGATCCTTTTGTTATCACTTGTCAGCAACAAGGTCATGAACAGTGATTGAGAAGTGAAAAATGCATAGGGTTTGTGGACAGAGGATCTGGGCTTTTCCATTTATAATTTGTCTGACTTTGGGCAAATTACTTAACTGAATTTTAACTTTCTCAATTGTAAGACAGATAATACAGCTTACTTCACACAGTTGTTACGAAGATCAACTTTGCTTATGATTATAAAAAGAACTCTGCCAAAAGTAAAGCTCTATATAAGTATTAGCTAACACTATCACTATATCTTCTGTGGTGGATTACCTAGACAACATGGGAAGTGAGGGCTGGAAGATCTGTATCAAAGTTGGCAAAGAAAACTAGCCCCAGAGAAGGCCAAACGTGAGTAGACTCTGAAGCCTATAATCCTGCAGAAGTAAGAGATCTTGAGCTTTGAGCATAGTTCAGGTCAGAGAGTACAGAGTCATAAACAGAGCTGGTAGAAAGAATACAAGGTTCCATGGATCAGCAGATATTTATACTGGGGTTACTGTATGACCTAGTGTGGAAATGTCTTATTTTCTTTATTCTAGGTCATGGCTAACTAGACCTACTTTGCAGATTCTAATAAGTGGCTGTTGAAAACTTCTCTTGATTATAACTGAGTTTAATGCTATTTCTTAAAAAAAAAAAAAAAACAGGATCCTTTAAATCACATATAGCCTCTTTTGGCTTCTTGCTTCCAAGATGACCAAAAGGAAAAAAAAAAGAAGGAACAATGGCTGTGCCAAAAAAGGTCATGGCCATGTGTAGTGTATCTGCTACACCAAATGTGCCCAAAGCATGCTCAAGAACAAGACCATTAAGAGTTTGTCATTCGAAACAGAGATGCTGTAGCTGTGAGGGACATTTCTAAAGTGAGTGTCTTTGATGCCTATGTACTTTCCAAGATGTATGTAAAACTACATTACCATGTGAGTTGTGCCGTTCACAGCAAGGTAGTCAGAAATTGCTCACATGAAGCCCGAAGGGTCGAACACCTCCACCCCAATTTAGACTTGCAGGTGCTGCCCCATCAAAGCCCATCTAAGGAGCTAACTCTGAAAATCTATTCTCTGAAAAAAAAATAAATTTGAAATTATACTTAAAAATAAAATAAATCATACATACATGAAAAAAAATCTGGGATTCTGGCTTAAATGACAGATGTTCAAATCTTCAATTTTGGGGACAGAAAAATAAACTGATATTATTGAGTAATGTAAGTTTTCATCCATGAACAATTCTGATTAAATAACCTAGACAATTTCAATAATTAAGAGACAACACTGAATATGCAAAGAACAATGAATTTTGTTAGGACACTTTGGTTCTCATTCGATTTTTACCTCTAACAAGCCATGTTACCTTGACTTATCCTGTTTAACTTCTTTAGGTCTGACTGTAAACCTAAAGATAATAATAATAATAATAATAATAATAATAATAATAATAATAATATTGTTTTGCTAAGTGCATTCAAAGTTTTACACACTCATTTGGACACTTTATATGCATTATACACATTATGTATATAGGTAGTTACCATTTCCATATAAAACAAGAAAATGGAGGCTAAAGAGACTAAGTAATTTACCCAAGCAAGTAAATGATTGAGCCAGGATTCCATCATGATATGCCTCTTCCAAAAATTATGTTGTTTTTTGTTTTCTAAAATATGAATTTCTCAGGATTCTTTAAACCTTAAAATTTATAAGACTAATGTTTAATCAAGTACAATGAGTAGAAGTACACATTCGAAATTCTATATATAGTATACCAAAGATTAGTTATGGCATTCTAAGAAATCCGCTAAGCCTCTTTGTTTCACTTTTTAAGCCATTTTTATGAAGACAATAATTCATGCTATTATCTCACAAAAGGTGGCAAATAAAAAGTGTTTATGAGCTTAATACAGAAAATACAAAGAATATGAATAATATTATAATTATCTATCATATGTCTAAGAAAGCTTTTGAAATTTCTTAAAATTCACCTTTCATGGGTAAATAAAATGCACATGCTAACATCATTCATTTTTCAATCATTACTCAGGCTTATTAATACCAATGCCTGGTTTCTGAAAGGCAATTCCGCAGAAGACCATTTAACCAAAAAATACCTAAGGAATAAAGCTTAAAGAAGAAAGAATGAACATCCTGCTCCTTGACATTAATCACATTAACTCAGAGTACCTAACCGACAGCTGTGGCAGTACTCCTAACGGGAAGACATTGAAGTTAAAACATAGGGCTTCAAAGTTAATGGGAGTTGCACAACTAAAACACTTTATGTCAACTCGATAACATGCCCCTAAGTTATTGTTCATGGATAGTGCCATTCCTCTGTTTAATCAAGAGTTAAAGCATGTGCAGTAATTCCCTATTTTTACAATATTATTTCTGACAATAAAGATAACAACTATGAGAACAGTTTTTAGCTGGCTAAACCTGATGTACTGGTTTTGTTAATAAAAAATTCATGACAATTAATGAAATGGATCTATTAAGACAGTCCCCTAAAGTAGTACGGCTGCCCCACCTACAAATGAACTTCTCATGACCTGCATTATTCAGAAAGAACTGTAGTAACTTGCTCTAAAAATTGTTACATACAAAAGGTTCAAACTGAATCAAAGCCATTACTCAGACGCTGGCAAAATACTTCAAGTGAGGAATGCTTGACATGGCCACCTTTAATCATGTTTTCATTTGCTGTTCATATTCATAAGACTAGTTCTGTAATTCATGCTTTTCTCTTGCATTAAATTTTAATAAATGCAAATCTATATTTAAAAATCACTTAAAGATAGTAATAATTGACACTTGGCTACATTCCAGATTTCATATTTTCTTATTCTAACCGCACTGAAAAGAGAGCCTGTTGAGTAGCCATATCTCATTCTTTTCATCTCAAGTCCTTACTGGTCAAGTGCTAGGCAAAGAGAATAGACAAAGGAACTTTAAGGTTCATAATAATGTTTGATATGCTTTGACAAACACAGCTCAGCAGAACATTTATTTCTACAGCATCTCCCTTAAAAGTAATCCTTGGCTTTAAATTATGCTTTGATTTTTGAAATCAATTGTATGTCAATTTATTTTCTATTATATACATATATTTTCTCTTATTAAACAATCCCATGCACAGCAATGGGGATGTACTTAATGTCACTGAACCATACACTTAAAAATTGTCGAAATGAGGAGTTTTGTTACATACACTTTACCACAGTTAAAAAAAATAAATGTGTGAACAACTTGCTAATGGGAAAGTATTTCCCAGAAAAGCTCCTCTTAACTGATAGCTCTGGTGGAAATTTTGTTATCTATAGACAACTTATTTTTATTCTTGGAAATGGAAAGGTACTTAAAAGCAATAATGAGGAAGTAGACTGCATTTTATATTTATACAAATATGTTTCAAATCCATTAACCAAAAAAAAAAAAAAAACTTGAAATAAAGTTGAGGAAACTTCTAAAATCATGTACCAGAATGTTAAAGATTTAAAAAATATAAAGAAAAAGATGAAAGAATCAGTCCAGCAGTTATAGCATCTGGCAATTAGGAAGCCAGAAAAAGACATCAGAAAAAAAGAAAAAAAAGGAGGGGGCGAAACTATCTAATAATCCTAAGGAGCATTTTCCAGAGATGAAAGACAAGAAATTATCTATAGGTACTGAACACAATAAATGAAAGATCCACTCTCAGACATCTCCCCATGAAATTTAAGAACATCAAGGTGAAAAAAATTTTTAAATATTTTTCATGAGAAAAGTTTACAAAGAAAGACTGATTTGAATCATTCTAGAATCAGTTAATGGAACAGAAAAAAAAAACAAAGAGTAATATCTTAAAAGTTTTGAAGAAATTAAGTTTTTGAATTTGAATTCTACATTTGGAAACCTTCTCTACCATCTATTCTTTGTTTGAAAGTTACTTCAACAGGGAATAAAGCAAGAAGAAACGTGGAATCCTAGAAACAGTGAAACCAATGCAGTAGAGTGGTGAAGAGAAATCCTGAGATGACAGCTGTGCAGCAGCCTAGAGAGCAATCAATAGGTCCAGGTTACAGCAGGTGGATGCACAGTGCTGGAGAAAAAGGGAACTACATAAAACAGAGTGACAAGATGAGAAAAGCTGAAATAATAAAGCACAAGATCCAAGAAAAAGAAAGGTAATTAGAAATTTCAGACAAGATGAAACAACTGTACAAGAAAGTCATGGCTCAAATAAGAAAGAAACACAAAATATGGTATGATTTCAAGTACTTGATGGAGAAAAAATTCCTTTTGTCTTGATCCAAAGAACATTCTTCTTTGGCACAGAAGCTGACCAACTCAATCCAAAGGAAAAAAACTATAAATCTTGAATACCACATGGCCAGCATAGTCAATAATGTCGCTTCCTATATTTCAAATAGAAAAAATTTTAATCTTAACATCAACCTGTACATAAAGCAGTGAAGAATTTCATTGCTAATGCCACTGAAGACTGGTGGAGAAAAGAAGAGAAAATAAAATTCAAATTCTCTACCTTTATTCAACTTGTTGAATACTTTTTAGGACAGTTCCTTACATATCTATGTATTTGTTATTTCAGCATTTTCCAAAGGTCTACATTTTGTCAGTGTTTACATGATACAGATAATTATTTACTGTATAATCTAAGTATATGTATGCCTTATTTGAGTATTCTAACAAGTGTTTGTAAAATTTCACTGCCAAAGATTTTTTCCATTTTAAATATTGATAATATCAATTGCAGAACCCATTAACGGTGAGATTAAAGGAAAATGGAATAGAGCTATTGATTCTTAGAAATGACTTTGACCTGGCTAAAATTTCAGCAACCTGTCTGATCAAGTACTGATGCATGGAATGTGAAAAATATTCCTCAGGTGACAGAAGAAGAATGTGATCTTGCTGCCATCCCTTTCTTTGTTGGTGTAAACCAGCAGAAATGAACCAATATTTTGGGGAATGTCTGCGGAATCATATGAGTTAAAAAATTCTGAAGAGTTATGTAAAGATAAATACCTAAAGAACTTAAACTTGAAAACATAAAGGAACAGGTCTCTGATGGAATTTAAACACAGTATTATTCACTAACAAATACTAATTTATGCAAAAACTATGAGTGATATTCATATACATGAAAAAGTACTGATTTTGAAATTTGAGTTACTTTTGTTCTTTCAGTATAATTAGCAGTGTAAAGAAAGACTTAATTCTCCAAGATTCCTTTAGAAAGTTTTTCTCCCCTTGCTCTCTCTTCCTGATTTTAAAAGGCAACATCACAGAAAACAATATTAATTTCCTTGTAAAGATTTTAAGACTATTTAATATGTAAGGAATAAAATGAACTATTTAGACTTTGAAAGTTGCTAATGATTTTGCTAATTGTTATTAACAAGTATTTATTGGCAAAACAAGCACATAAGGAAAAAAGTCAATATGGTTTAGTCAAATGAAAAGAATTTTCCTATATATCAGAACTCATTTATAATAACACCAATTAAAACAGATATAACTCCCTGCAGTGACAGTGTGGGCATTTTATAAATAAATTACTACAGTACTAGTACCTGGAAATACCATTTTTAAACTAAGCAGCATATACAGAACATCTTGATTCACATTCTTGTTTCAGAATATGCACTGCCTTCTGCGATGATACTTCTCCAGGCCTACATTAGTCCACACTGGCTATTGCTGCTATTGCTATAGTAGAGACAAATATAATCTGCGAGTATTGAATTTAATTAGCAAGTATTGAAGAGTTATAAAGGACTATTGGACTCTAACTGGCTATGGCCATGCCAATAAATTAAAAACACAGGTACCAATATCCATTAACTTATGTGAACAAAATAAAGATGCATTATATTTGTATCATTAAAAAAAGAACTCACTGGAATTAAATATTAGGATAAATGAATATGTCATGTTGACTCTAGCTGCCAGTGGGAGTAAAATGCAAATCAGCAGCATCAACAAATAGTATTGAATTATCCACAAGCACATATCATTCTTCTGCCTCTTGTTACTCTATTTAACATGTTCTTATTCTTGCAGCTTCTAATACATACAAATGCAATGACACGAATAAATATCTGTAAAGCTATTAAGTATTTCAGTGTCAGGTGAGTGTCTCTGGAAGCTATGATTGGAAAGCTATCCAGATTGACAGGGTGAAATGAGGCAACTAGAATCTATCTAATTAGGTTATACCTTATTGAAGCTAAAACACAAAGTTCATACAGCCTTTTAAAAGATAAGCATCTCTCCCTTGAGATCAGAGTCAAAAACCAGGAGAACTGTTGCCTCATCATTTATTCATTATACAAATAATTATTTAGCACCTCGACAGTATATTAGGTGCTGGAATAAACATTCAAATGAGACAAAGTCTCTGTTAAAGTAATTTTTGTGAATAATGTGTGACTAGGGTTAATTGTAATTTTTTATATATAGTTATCTAAATTGTTGTATCACTATTTGTTGAGTAGATTATCCTTTTCCCCCTGAATTGACTTGTCTTCATTGCTGAAAATAAAAAGACCATCTATTTGTGGGACTTTATTTTATTCAAATGATATATGTGGTACTTCTATTCTTTCACCAGTACGAGTGTCTTGATATCAGTGACTTTATAGACCATATCTTGAAATCAGGCAGTACAATTCCTGCAATAGTGTCTTTTATAAAATTCCTTTGGTGATTCATAATGAACTGCATTTCCATATAAATTTTAGAATTAGCTTGTCAGTATCTATAACAGTGATATATAATTTGTTAGGATAATGTTAAATCTACAGATCAATTTGAAGAGAATAAATATCCTTGCACTATTTAAGACTTAGAAAAGCCTTACTATTTATGAACACTGAGTATTTCTCCATTTACTTAGGTCTTCCATAATACTTTCAGCAACCTTTTATAGTTTTCAAGGGACAGTGTTAAATTCATCCTTAAATTTTTCATAATTTTGGGATCAACCATAAAAAGAACTAAAAATTTAAATTTCATTTTCCAATTGTTCATTGCTCATAGATAAAATACAATTGATTTTTGTATATTGACCTGAATTCATTTATTCAAGTAGAAGATTCCTTGGGATTTTTTATGTACACAACCATTTCGTTTGCAAGTATAAGCATCTTTATTTTCAACTTCCAATGACTTTCTATAGAAAGCTGAATTGAAGTGGTGAGTGGACATCCTGGCCTTGTTCTTGATCTTACATAGAAAGCATTGAGTCTTTATCATTAAATGTTAGCTGTAAGTTTTCCCCTAGATGTTCTTTATCAGTCAAATTAGGCAACTGAATGGGTTTTGAATTTCATCACAATCCATTGAGATGATTAACCATTTTTCCTCCTTTATGCTGTTAACATGGTGAATTACTTGATAGGGACAAGTACAGCTCATTCAATTGGCTTTTGTACATATTCAAAATTTAAAAATTCATTTAAGTTTTTAAAATATTTTAGATTTTTATGTTAATACAGAATACATATTTTTTTAGTATAAATTTTATTTTTAATGTTTTTAGGAAAATGTTCCAGATTTCGAAGGCTCTGTATCCCTAGGGAATAAAGAATGAAAACTAAATGCATGTTAGCATTGAAATTCCTACAACTTTCTCTCCATTCCATAATGCGACACAATATGCTCATTATAATTTCTTTCAATTACTACTGTTCTTCTATACTAGAATGCCCTGCTTCCACCTCCTTTCTTTTCATCAGAACCTATCTGTTCATACTTCAACTCCCAATCATTCCATGAAGCTTTGTCTATTTCAGTCTATAATCATTTTTGCACCTCAGTGACTTTCCATGGTCAAATTATTTTATTTACATGCTCATTTTGAGTATATTTTTTCTTTCTACTTAATTATAATTTATTCTAGGGTAACAAATGAATCTTATCCTGTTACTCTTTTTTCCATAGGAGACTAAATAGTCTGTAGTAAACAGTACACTCTTAATAAATTCATACATAACTGAAAATGGCTATTTGGTTAATGATTACTTCTAAATATGGTTAATGTTATATTAGTGATTATACCAGAGTACTGATGAAACAATATCAGTACCACAACATACAAATAAAAAGAAATGATTGTGTGAATAAAATTATTTTCAGGCATAGTACTTACCTTTTGTAGTATGACATATGATATAATAATGCTAAAGCTTATAGGTTCTAAGATAATTCAGAGGTAGTCTATTTATAAATCCAGACATTGCGGTTGTAATTTGTATAGTATGGTTGAACACAGACAAAGACTGTTAAACTCCAAAGCAGGTCAGATTCTTTTATCATTTTAACATGTCTTTAACTTGGACTTAGAGGTGTGTTTTCTGTGATAAATACATCAAGCATATCCAAATCAGGAAGTAATGTTGAAGTACCAGTTTTGCCACAGAAGTAATTCTGAGAGAGGTGGGGTTGAGGGAAGCTGACTAGTAGTAGATATAGAGTAAAAGGTCCCAGTATCAGATGGTTTAGGTAATATTTATATTTCTGTTACTGGCCCTGATATGACCTAGGGCAAGTAAGTTCATAGTTGTGTGTTTCAGTTTCCTCATCTGTAAAAAGGAATAATATCTCACAAAGATGTTGAAGGGATTAAAGATAAGGTATACACTAAAATCCAAGGTACAAGATAGAATTAGAAACATAGCTTTAAAATTACATCATTATTTTCAGAGGTAGATTTTTTAATAGAAAACACTGTGAGAAATGGTATATTTTATATTTGTACTCTAAAAAATGTTTTTATAAAGGTAGAAAAAAATTTAAAACTATTAATGTTCTAATTCTCAGATTTCTGAAAATGAAAATGTTCCTGGAATAAACAACTCCTGAAAATGACATGTTAATCTAAAAGGGCCAAATGGAAATTCCAAGTACATCATTTTGACTAAATATTTTTTCAAAGTCTTACAAGAATAAAAATATAAACCCTCTAATTCCAGTAAAAACTTGTTCCCAATAAAAAATCAAATGATTCCATACTGCAGTCAGCATACTGTATTTTGAGCCAAAAATACTAAAAAAATTTGAACTATATTACAGAATCTCAAAAAAAAAAAAAGTGAATGACAACTCAATATAAACTCAGCATGGGGATTATAACAATGGTTCACATTTATTAAATACCTAAGTCTGTATCTTGGTATTGTACAAAGCACTTGACATGCATTATTTCATTTAATTTTTTTCTCAAAAATAATATGAGGCAGGTATTATTACGATTCCAATTTTACAGATCAGAAAATTGAGGCTGAGAGAGGTTAATGATCTGTCAAAGTTGACCTCAGTTAGGAAGTCAGAATCTGTACATCTGTCTTATTGTACTGTTAGCTCTGAATTAAAACACTGTATCATACCAAAACAATGAATGCAAAATAAAAATTTCACAAATGAAAATATAAACAAAGGCCTAATTAAATTAGATTTAGAAATAATAAAGTTTTCCTTATGTAAATTATAATTTGTTTAATTTTATGTCACCTTTTAATCATATTACTAATTATAAACCAAAAAAAAATAACTTCAAAATCAAGTCAGGACAGAAAAGACTAATGCTTAATTCTGGTATCACCTTAGTTTTCAGGTTAGAGTAAAGTAAGTAGATAAATGATTATCTTAATTCTGAATTAAGTATAACAAAACAAACAGAAACCAAACCAAACAGAATTATAAAACATATACAGGTTAATAACGAGCCAACAGTGTGTAAACTTTCTAGAAAAAATTTTTCAATTCTCACATTTTTTTCATATAATTAATGTTTTAGAAAATATTCTTTTTTTTTTTTTTTTTACAGTTTAGAATAGCTAACTAAGCTTGTTAGGACAACTAAACTTTCATGCATTAAAGTGAATAAAATATCATATCACTAATGTTCGATAAAACTAAACTAACAAAAATTTTTAGGCTTTTGGACTTCGATTGTTTCGTATAATAACTAAATATTGTTTATTTCTGATCTAATCAGAACCAATTATTTGGAGAAATAGTTGGAACTATTTTAGTAGAATACTGATAGTCATAAACCCCTTATAAGCCCAAAGGGAATCAGGTATACTGAACATTTAAAACTTAACAACTAAACAGAATAGTAAAGGAAACCCTAATATAACTCAGAAGTTTCATAAATATCTTGAGTTTGAAATAGTAAGAAGAACAAAATATTTTTATGTTGACCTAAGTTTATAAAACAAATTTTTGCTTGGAATTATGGAAAGAACATTTAATTATGCATGTTTTGACTTTTGAAAACTTTTGGAAAAAGTTAAACTTCAGAGAACAACTACTTCATTTCTGATTAGATCAGAAATAAACAATATTTAGTTACTATACGAAACAATCAAGAATAATTGATTTAAAGAGTGAAAACCCCAGCTACTTAATATATAATTGAGACCGGGAATATTTACACATTTAAATGCCTAACTGCAGGTAAACATTTGTCCTTTTGGGAGCGGCCCAGATGGAAGGGCCCCATGGCAAAATGACAATGTTAAGTCCCGGATATCTGACTGTACTGCCAGTGCCACTCAGTCTTAATAGTACTGCTAGATCATCATCCTCATCCTCAGTCAATATTTACTAAACTCTTTATGACAGCAGTGGCATTAGAAAGTTTATAGAAATTAAGTGTAGCTCAAAGATCTGTGTTTCTACTTGTCTATACATTAACGTTGTTATTTACTTTTTTTTGCAATTAACAAATCAGAATTTTTATGAATAAAGGTCTTCCATTGGCTATTATTTCCATTTGTTAAATATTTTAAACTAGTTTAGGTTAAATAAAACTCTAATACATTTAATAATGTATATGTGTTATGTATAGAAAGAAAAGAGAAGACATTTATAATTCAAATATACTTAATAATCTAATTGTACTGAATAAAGTCTCTTGAAATATGAGGGAATTCTCTCATTATCATTTCTGGCCATAGTTAACATTCAGAGGATTGAGTTTTTTTCCCCCACTAAACCATCATGGACCCCTACTTCTACCAAGTGACAGAAGAATGTCAAGGTTAATACTTCTTTTAAAATTGGTAATATTCTTCTTAATATTTTAGAAGTACCTGAACTTCTGAAATATAAAGTACTTTAAAAAATAGTTAAAAATATTTGGCAAACTTAAACAGAAGTAAGGTTATCATTTATAGGTATCTAATTCATAATGTGGGTGAATCTACTTTGGATTGTCATTCTCTTATATATCTCATCTTTTTGTAAAGTACAACACTAATAAAATCCAATAAAGAAAATGAACTTCATTGTTATACACACATACTTGTCATTTATATATATACATACACACATATGTAGGCATTACATATCTATTTTTCAATGATATTTATTTATTTCCAAGCATCAAATTTAATTTGTGTAGGTAATTATGAATAAAAATATTTTTAAAAATCACATTCATTTTTATATAAAAGTAATGCATAAAAATTTCAAACACTTTATTAGGGTATGAAATGCAAGTTAAAATTTCTCTGCTCTTATCACACATATAATAACTCTAACTATTAGAGAGTCAGTCCCACTTCCCAAAAAAACAGCTTTTAAATTTCTGATGTATCACAATGTTTAGGCATATATTCATACATACAAAGCTTTTATTGCCCATTAGAGATGCGCCAAGCACTGATTCAGGTGTAAGATGCAGCGGTAAACAAACAAATTCCTTGTCCCTGCAGAATTTAATTTCTAGAGGACAATCCACAATTATAGTATAGTGTCATATAGGCATGTCTATTAAGAAAAATGAAGGAGGTTAACAAAAATAGAGTGATGCAGTGAAGGGGTAAGCTATAGTGTGGTCAGTGTCATTTAAGCAAAAAGTTGAACAAAGTGAAGGAGCAGACTTGTGTTTTGGGGAGAGGGCATCACTCCAAGCAGAGAAAAAAGAAGTCAAGGCCCTGAGACAGGAACATTCTTAGAATGCCTGAGATAATAAGGGAACTATAGAGGCTGGAGTGAAGCAAGAGTAGAAACATATTAAGAAATGAGGTTAGAGAGGTAGCCAGGGCCAAGGCATATGCTATGTGTACTAGTACTCTTGTATAAATAAATAAGGTTACAACATACATCTGGGGGTCACAAAATAAATTCCTGTATGATGGAGGCCCATGATTTTAAATATGTGAAGTACGCAGGATGGGGAATGTGATAAAATGGAGAGTGCATGCCCCTTTTAGAGAAAGGAACTTCTACTTAGTTCCAGTTTTTTTAGCTTCAACAAATTGAATTGTTAAAATGAACAGGTCTGATGGTTAATTTTATATGTCAAATCATTTTGGCCATGGCACCTGTTCAAACACCAGTCTAGATGTTGCTGTAAATGTATTTTTTAGATATAATTAATATTTACATCAGTAGACTTTGAGAAAAGCAGATTACTCTCCACATAATGGGTTGGCCTCAGCCAACTGACTGGAGAATTTAAGAGAAAGACGGAGAATCCTCCAAGAAAGAAGGAATTCTGCACCTTGGGACTCATGTTTACAACATTAATTCTTTTCTGGTTCTCCAGCCAGCTGGCTTGCCCTGCAGATTTTGAACCTGCCAGCCCCAACAACTGTATGAGCAAATTCCTTAAAATAAATCTCTCCCCCTGCATAAAACAGGCTATTACTTCTGCTTCTCTGAAGAACCCTGACTAATACACATGCCATGCCATAATCCTAAGGGACCTACACTGGCAGATATTCATTTTTATTTTGACAGTTTAACTGAATATTTTTAAACTAACCAAATAAAATACCCATCAGAAAGACTCTAATTTATTTCTTTCAACATAAAAAAACAATACTGCAATGAACACAAGATAACAATATTATTTCCTAATTTTTTTTTTTAATTCTGAATTTCCAGAAAGGTAAAATTCAAACAAATGTTTCTGATAATGGTTTTCAAATGTGAACAATGTTGGCATAGAAAAAATAAACTTTGCTGGCAGATGATACACTTACTTTGTTATATGAAGACCTCATTTTGCCCCACACCTCTGCGAATGACTGAGATGATAGACTAGGTCCATGTAAACTCCAAATATTTCATTCAACACTGGGCCCTTATTATATGTACTGTGCA
This sequence comes from Macroglossus sobrinus, assembly GCA_004027375.1. Classification (NCBI taxonomy): domain Eukaryota; kingdom Metazoa; phylum Chordata; class Mammalia; order Chiroptera; family Pteropodidae; genus Macroglossus; species Macroglossus sobrinus. The sequence continues at coordinate 440,330 of PVKZ01000549.1, forward strand.
GACTACCATTCTGCTGAAGAATCTTTTAATATGAAGAAACTTTCAATCTAATGTTAAAAAACTTGATCATTTATTCATTTGTTTGGCAATTATTTACTGAAGCCTTGCTATATAAAGAGCATAGAAACTTTGATATGAAAATTAAGAGAAATATTCATGCAACTGTTACATATGTAAGCATGCCTTATATGTATTATGAGAGAGCTCTGTGAATAACTATGATGGTTTTAGGTGGAATGAGATCGCTTCTGATTGAGAAGATCAGCAAAAGATTAATGGAGTAGTTGGTATTTAAATTGTTTTTTGAAGGCTCATTAAGAATCTGATAGGCAGAGATGGAGTATTCCAGGAGGAATCAGTGAGGCAGTGTACTGGTATCAGTGACACAAATATGAATAAAACCAGAAGGTAAAAGGATAATTGATGAAACATTAAATCAGAAAGAGAGCTGGCAGCAATATGAAGGGTTCATGAATATTTGGTTTGCTTGGAATTTCTTTTATAGGTAAGGTGATATTATTAAATACTGCTGATGCCTAAATGAGGTTCAAAACAATATCTCAGGAATCTTAAGAGGAGTAAGGAATGGAGACAAGTAGATGAAGTATCAAGAAAAGCCTGGGCATGAAATTATACAAGTCTGCTCTAAGGTAGGAACTTTGAAAAATAAGAAGGCAAAAGTAACAGACATTGTAAGAAAAAATATATAGAAAAATTTGGGTAATGATTAAATTTGTGAAAAGACCATACCAGTGATTACCTATGTAGAAAGAAACTGGCACCATAATACTGGTAATTCTTAGTGCCAAGATCAAGAGAAACATTTTACTTTTTACCTAACAAAATACAAAATTAAATTTTCTCAAGCTGATACAAATAATGTTAGTAGACTGCAAATCCCAGGACCTATATTTGGCCAGCCTATTCTAACGCTAGGTCTTTTGCTAACCACAATGATTAAATGGCAAAACATTTTTATTAAATGCTCTTAAAAGAAAAGGCTGGGTCATTTTATAGAATAATGGAGAATAGTTGAGAGCTTTACATATTGAATATTAGTCTTATTCTTGTAACTTACTATTCAAATAAGGCACAGAAAATAGTGAAATCAAATAATGCAAAAAATGTCCTTCTGGATACAAAGTCATAAAAGATATAAAATATTTGAGTAGATATAGCCTTTTTACTAATTTAATTATTGTCATATCTATCTCAATAAGTAAAACTTGTAAAGTGACTTTATCAATAATATCATAAATATATTTCTTTTGTATAGTGCTTTAAAGTTTTTATAAACATTCAAAAATATCATCTCACTGATTTTTATAATAAGCAGGTCAGATATTATCTCTGTTTATAGGTAAAGACACTGACATTCAGAAATTAAGTAACATTAAATGTCACAATCTACAAACTGAGAGGTGAAAGAAAAAATCTTCAATAATTATATTTCAAACCACTGGACACAAAATATGAAGGCTTTGAGGTTTTTGTTTTTAAATTTCATTTTAATTCTTTTTTTGCATTTCTTAGCCACCAATAAATATATATTGGTGACTTGAATAGTAAAGATAAAGCCAGCTGTACATTATAAAGACCTTCATAATAGTCACAACTTAATGGTACAAGAACAGTTCCTGATTCTAAATATCACCAAAAAAAAATTTGATCTACCTCATATAAAAAGTGACAAGTTTCACACAATGTCAGAATTAGAAAAAGCCCCTAGTGTCAAAGTTAAAGAACTAAAACCTAGAAAGCTTGGAGCTTGCCTATGTTCTTTTGTTCTCTTTATTATGGCTTTAGCGGTATGGTAACCATAACCCAGCTCCGTGAATAGAGTTAAATTCCTACAGTAAATACAGATGTGACAAAATTTTTATGTCATTGGGGAGTCCAATTAAGATAGAGGATTAGAACATAGAACTAACGAGGTCAAGATCCAGGATCCAATCTCTCTGGATGAGGTATTTGTGTTGAGAAAAATGTTGCTTTATGGTTGGAGTTTGCATGCTATAATCACTGATGACTGTCTTATCAATGCGTATTTCTGACTGAGAGAACTTATGGTTCAATGAAAAACTATTACCACCATAAAATAAACAACCAAATCCTAGTGAAAATAATATTTCTGATTGCTGAGTATATATAAGAAGTCAGAGACTTATACTAAATAAAATTTATTAAAAAATGTAGAGAAAAATGAAGAATTTCACTCTTCTTTTGAGTATATTTTACATGGTCTCTATCTTTACAGCTTCTATACTTTGAATGTATATGAACCCAACAAGTAGGATTCATGTTTAGTCCAGTTTTCACTATGTCAAACACAACTATTCTATTTAATTATTTAAAAATACTAGTATAATTATAGGAAACTTACTATTTTAAAATATGAACCATTCTATTCAATATTTTTGGCCTAAAATGTGTTGTGAAAGGCATTACAACTTCCGAAAGGGAATCACACATAGTACAATAAAAATTTAAAATATAAACTGCTGTTAATTAAGTATTTTAAATCCTAGTCTATTGGCACAAAACAACAGGGTCTAATGTTTATATATACATTTGAATTTATACCCTTTAAGCAAAAGAAAATATAAGGAAACACTATAAAATCATCCAACATTGAAACTTAGACATTCTCTCCATTAGAAAAGAGTTTGTTATTATTATGCCTCCTGAACTTAGGAATGCAGTAGTACAGTTTACAAAAACAGGTAAAAAAAAATCATTACTGGATATGAATCCAACGCTTACAAGTTTAAGACTCTTCCCTGATGAAACTGTTTAGATTTAGACTAATGAAGTTGTTGCAAATGAATTCAGAATCCACACAGCAACAAGGGGGTACTAATACTTTACTAACAGCACTTCTGCAATAAGTGAAATTTGTTTTAAATCTTCATATTGTTATTCCTTTTTTTGCTTGCTATCCCTTTTGCTTAATGTGAAAGAGCTGTCAGTTATAATGGCAAGTTTGGTATCCTATCCCTACCCATCCACCTCACTTGCCCCTTTCCAAGAAGTAAACAAAAGACCAACATTTCCTTTTCTTAGTACTCAGTTTTCTAAAACGCAGAAAAGAGAAATTCAGAAAAATATACTTCCATATTCCTTATATCCATACAGGGAAATGGAAAGCTTATAATAACAGTAGTGTTTAGCATAACCCAGCAAAAGAAAATATTTTTTGAAAAAAAAAGTTCTAATGGGTAGAATTAAAGGCAAGGTAAAATGAAAGTCATCAACGTATCTTAATCTGTCACTAAAACTAAATATTTTCCTCTGCTTTGGATGTTGGTGAGTTGAGAGCCAGACTTATTTTTGACACTTATTCTTTTGCTGTTTCATGGTACACGTGCAAACTGTATACTTACTCACTCCTGGTTCCAGCTTACTGTCCTATTCCTATATTGTTCTTGGCTTATTTTTTTTTTTCCTTAATCAGTAAATAGCTTCCTTCAGCACCATATATGTGTGTGTACATTTGTATATTTATATCTAAGTATAAAACTGATTTGAATAACAAAGTTTATTTTTCCTTAAACTTTGCTAAACAAAATAAATTATGAGTTCTTTATACAGACACATACACACAATTACAGAATTAGTCTTGCTTTTCTTTACATAAAAATGGAACTTTTCCCTTGTCTTTTGTAACATAGGAAACTTTTTTTAAAAAACCTAATAGCTATATGAATTAGTTGTTTCATGTACTGATTCATAACTACCAGCTATTCACATGTATAAGAAATATTATTTACTTTTATTTAAATCAAAATCAATTAAAATGTGAGCTTCCAGGAAATTTAAGTTTTGTTGTTTTTAGTAATTGCCTCTCCCTTCCTAGAGTTTTATAACCTAGGGATCTTACCCTTATTCCATTTAAAAAAACATTTCTGTACATCTTCACAGAATATTCTCTGTTCCTTTTGAAACACTGTGGTAAAACAACATAATATAAAACTTATCATTTTAACCATTTTTAAGTGTTTAACTCAGTGACATGAAGTATATTCACAATATTGCAGAACCATCACCACTATCCATTTTCAGAACTTTATCACCATCCCAAGCAGAAATTCTGTACCCATTAAACAATAACTCCCCAGTCTCTCCTTCCCCCAGCTCTTAGCAACTCCCAATTTTCCCCTCCCCCAGTACCCGGTAATCTCTATTCTACTTTCTGTCTATAAATTTGCCTGTTTTAAGAACCTCACAGAAGTGAAATCATACGATATTTGTCGTTCCTGTCTGGCTTATTTTAATCAACATTTTTTTTAATGGTCACCCATGTTATAACATGTATCAGAATTTTGTTCCCTTTTGTGGATGAATAATATTCTATTACAGGTCTATAACATATTTTGTTTATTCATTTATTTGTTAATGGATACCTGGGTTGTTTCCACCTTTTGGCTAATGTGAACAATCCTATCATGAACATGTACTGGTGTACAGATATCTGTTTGAGTCCTTGTTTTCAATTATTTTGGGGTGTATACCTAAGTTTGGAATTGCTGGGTCATATGAGAATTCTATGTTTAACTTTCTGAGGAACCACAAAACTGTTTCTCACAGTATGTACATCATTTTACATTCTCATCAACGACGTAAAAAAGTTCACTGTACATTTTTGTTTTGACAGAAATGCAAATCTCTCTGAAGGACAGACCTTTCCTATTTTTCTTGAAAGGAAAGCCCACATTTTTCTATGCATCACACACTGTCCCAGTTTCTTCTTTTGATACATCTAGCTATACGTCACTATTTCAACATGTAACTTTTATCTATTTACTGTTAGGTCATTTTCTATTATTACACTGAGTACTGTACCATATGCCAATATTTTCAGAGATAATATCCAAATGGGTATTCAATACTTAAGTTTCACAGATCTTTGACTTAATAGCTAGTGACTCTCACTCTTAACTTTAACCACCCACTTTTAAGAAAAAGCATTAAACATTGTCATTGCTCAGATCAAGTGCTTCACCTCTCAGATCTTAAGTAGCAATATTCCACTTTCTGACTACAACTTCTAATACTTCGAACTCTTAAATTTTCTTATTCTCTCTACATTTATTCTATAATATTCTCAAGATTTATTTCTTGATTCCTCCTTTTTCTCTCAGTACACATGTCCTTTCTAATGTACCCTTAACCACTCTCCTTGCCACAATTTTAATCCTGTAAATTATAATTTTAATCCTGAATCATTTTGATCCTTTTCCTTCTGCACTGCTATACAAGGACAGTTGAAAGTGTTAACTTACACAGCTGTACAAACTAGTACTCATACAAGTTTATGGCATCCATTCCCAGATGAGACTTCAGGACTGACTTTGTTCTTCCTGTCTTTATTCAGTTCTTTCTCCAAGTCCCCTTCAGCAGCTACTCTTATTTCTTGTAAAACCTCCTGCCTTCTCACTTCAGAAGCCCACACTGACCTTTACTGTACAGAAAAAAAAAAATTATATTCATAGCTATTCTCATCTCCTGCACATCTGTCTATAAGTAGATGATCTTCTTGTTTAATGCAAACTCTTCTGAAGATTCTAAATTCTATCTCAACCTATTTCTTTAAGAATCCTGTTCCATAATAATTCGTTCTATTGGCTATCAGCTCCTTCAAATGAGTCATAAACATGCTCAAGTATCTGCCATTACTTAAAAAAAAAAACAAATTCTTAATCTACCTTCCTTTATTCTCAACTGTCAGTAATACCTTTCTTATTCAAGTTTCTTGAAAGACCACTCTATTGTCCAATTGCTATGCTTCTTTATACCTCTAATCAAGTCACAGAAAACTGGCTTCTATATCTAATACTCTATTAAAAATATTGTTGTGGAGGTCACTAATGACTGCCTAATTTCAAACAAAAAGAATACTTTCTGTCCTTATCTTTCTTAACCATTTAGTAACATTCAACTTTTTTTTTTTTTTGCAACCTCCTTCTTTGGCTTCAGTGATAACATAGTTTTTGATCTACTTCTACCTACCTCACTTACTACTTCTTGTTGTAAAAAGAAATTTATCTTAACATAGGTTGAACACTAACAATTAGCTGTATATACTTAAAAGAACTCTTCGAGGTAGGTAGTATAATTCCTATTTCAAGGAAAGGAAATGGTCACAGAAGGCAGGGCTGTCTAATTGCAAATCCTGATAGTTTCTCCACACTACTAGCAACTTTTTTTTTTTTTTATGGCAATGAGAAGGGTACTTGTGAAGGATATCTTTGAATCAATAATTGTTAATTCTTTATTTGGAAGAGATCATTTAACTGCTAAATTCATGTAGATTTAAAAGTCCTTCAAAAAGAGCAGCTAAAGCTCTTTTTAATTTTCAAAATCTTTCAAAAATCTTCTGCAACTTAAAAAAGCAAAGGAATGTCATGAATTGGCATCAAGATTTCTTTTTCAAAAAGTCAGATCAAGCAAAGTTATCATATGCCTCTTAGAATTCCTGGACACTGCCAACTTGTTGCCAGAGTATTCCACATATTTCTCTATCTATGGGATAAAGCTACCATGTACCACACTGCAACACCTAAAGTCTGGGCACAAATCACACACTGTTTGGAAGTTTTAATTCATGGTTTAATATATGCCTCTATTAGTCTACCAAGAAGAGACCCTAATTTAATACAGCTAACTGAAATGTGCATGCAGAGAAGTGGCTCTCAAACTTGGCTGCACATGGGAATTTTTAGGGAGCTTTAAAACACTGGTAGCCAAGTGCTACCCCAAGAGACTCTGATGTCATTGGTCTGGTATGGGATGGGGATCAGAGTTTTAGAAGGTCCTCAGATAATTCTAATGCACAGCTATAGTTGAGAAACCAAGGCTGTAAAATATAGAGTTAAAAAAAAATGGTGGGTGGATGGGATGTCTTCATTTACTATTAGGGTTCTGCTTATCTACATGGCCACATATAGACGCTGATTTTAACTGCAAACAAATCAGCCCCCACAGACAATGTTTTAATTGCATAAACCAAACATACTTGGTATCATAACTGCATTAGTTTCCTAGGGCTGCTGTAACAAAGTACCAAAAATTTGGGGCAAGGGAGAAAGGCTTAAAAAAAACAGAAATTACAGTTCTGAAAGCTAAAAATCCCAAATCAAGATGTTTGCTGGGCTACGTTTTTTTTGTTTTGTTTTATTTTGTTTTGTTTTGTTTTTTTTTGATGGCTGTATGGGAGAATCCTCCCATGCCTCTTCTAGCCTTTAGTGTTCGCTGCCAATCCTTGGCATTTCTTGGCTTGTAGATGGATCACTCCAGGGACAAGGTTATCTTCTGCCTGTGTCATTACAGTCTTCCCTCTATGCATGTGTCTGTGTCCAAATTTCCACTTATAAGAACATCAGTCATATTGGGTTGGAGTGCCATGCTAATGACTTTGTTTACCTCTGGAAAGGCTGTATTTCCAAATAAAGTCAAGGTCTTAGGTACTAGGGGTAAGGAATTCAACATATCTTTCTTGAGGGACACAACTTAACTCAGAAAAAGAACCAACTATTGTTTATGTTAGTAAAAGTGCTCCAAAGCAGGGGTTCTTAATTTGGGGATGGGAAAAAATGCCATCTCTATTTTTCACTAACTCTCATGTAAATACAACATTTCCTAAAATTATGAACATAGGCAACAAACTACAATAGTTTTAGTGGTTCTTGAGAGTTTGCACCCATAGAAACCACTAGTATTTTCATGTCACATTTCTGTGTTTACAGTTATCCCCCAAATACCACTGACAGCCATTATTACTTTGAAATCACAGTTGTTAACAGACTTACTGTTAGACCTAGTTATTTAATAATGTATTAATAATGACACGTGTATATACTACTATATCATGAGAAAACACTTAGATCATTCTATTTCAGTAAAACTGATCTGACTTATTGCATTTTATGCACTTAACATTATTCTGAAAAGAAGGCCAAATTAAAAAAAAAAAACCTTTCAATAACCTATAGTTCCAGTAAGTTATCAAAGAATATATAGGGTATTGTGCATAATTTTTCAAACCATTCTTTAAAGAACCATGACCTGCTGTGAGAAATACATATATGTATTTCATATATGGTCCTATACACAATCTTACCTCTCTCACATATGAGAAAACTGAAACAGAAGTATTACGAAACAGCATTTACCCTTACACTACAGGAGAAGCACTCTGACATTTTCTATTCTATTTCTTTTCATTAAAAATGCCAGTGTACAACTACTCTCATAGCATAAATTAGATAAACCTTAAAAATCCTTTAGTGGCATTCCTTTAGAAACTTCTCATATTATAATAAGTGAAGGGCTGTTATTACTAGTATTTGTGTACTATTTTAAAAATATATGTCATCAAGTTAGAGGTGGCATTTATATGAGAAAACAGTTCAAGAGTTAACCATTTAGACAACTGGTTATGAGTTAGGTAAATTTTTAAAATCTCGTGGAAGTCTAAACTTAAACTTTACCAAATGCAGTAAGGAGAAGAGGTAATATAATAAACATTTATGTCTGAATCATTTTAAAATTACAAAAATGTTTTAAATGCACAATGCTTAATTTCATTGAGGTATTTCCTCACTCACCACTGTAAAATTGGGTAGAAGCATTTTCCAAACCAACATTTATTTATAGTCAGGCTAAAAAGAATTTTACCTGTAGTAAACTCGAAGTGTCTGAATTTCTTCTTCCAGTTTTTTGTACTGTTGAACAGCAGTTTCTCTGGCTTTTTGCATAGCTAACAACTTTGCCTGCAAGTAATCAATATTTTAAGAAATTTAATATTAGCTTGATATGTTAAAGTATAGTACTATAGTATGAATAAGAGTCTTAAATTCCTGGTAGTTTTAAACCTAACAGTATTTTTAGTGTTTCATAATTTCCTACAAAATAATCCAATTATATTACTAACAGAAATACTAAAGACATGAATATATTAAACCTACAAACTCTGCTCATTACTAAACCTCAACCTTATTCATCTGTATCATCAGATATATGCCCTTCTGCAATGTTTAACTTTATACACAGAATTCAGAATGTGGAACACGGGTTCAGAGCAATATCTAGAGTAGAGATAAGCACCCTGGGTGTTTCAGATACAAATTTAATGTGGCTCCACTGCCTGACCACACTAGATTTTCTTTTAACTTTATTAATAGTAAAACTCAGAAAATTCTAAATATGTCGTTAAGCCATCTTTGATATTTAACATGAAAAAATAACAAGACTGATTCTTACAGATATGATTTAACCTTTTCAATTTCTTTTCTGTAGGAAAAAATCTCTAAATCTTGAATGTTCAAGAAATGCTATTGCTCCTCTCTGCCTATAATATTCATAAGGAGTCTGCAATCAGGTTTTCGATAGGGTTTAAACTAGCAATTTAAAAAGAACTGTCATCTTCCAACCATTATTCACACTGGATTTCAGGCATGGCCAAAATGTTTTCCACATAGCTTTGAAAATATGGTACTGGTAAATCAGGGTTCAGTTTTGTTTATTAAAAGTTTAATTTGCATGAAAAAGTAGTCTTTCACTTTAAAATGGTGTTTGATAGATAACAGCAAAATGTTACCATACACCTCAAACTACACTAATGGCAACGGAGGCAATAATTTACTAATTTTGCTGAACTCATGATTTTACTGAAATTATTTTCTCGAACAACAATGAAGCTGCAAGACAAATTGTGAAATACTGATCATAGGAAAATTAGTGCAATGTAAGTGATCATTAGACAATTTCACTTTTTTCATAATGAAGAATATAAAACTTGCAGCAGTTTGGATTTTGATGTATAGTTAGGCATTAAATTAATTAATTTGTTCTCTATCTGGACTAGCAAATTCTAACAAAGTTACTTTAAAATTAAATTTCCGATGTTTGCTTGTTTAACATGCCAAATTCTAGAAGTCTAGATAAAACAATTCTCAAAAATTATTAAAAAGCATTTAAAATAAAAATAGGTGGCTGGTTATTAACACTTTGCCAATTTGCAGTATACTATAAAATGTGACTGAAATGGTAACTTGGAAGACACAGATGCCCACTGTTGACTAGTGGCAAGTTAAAAAGAATTACACCCAAAAAATGTATTTCACGTTCAACTTATAAACTGTCAGGCATTCTGCAGCATGTATTCAAGGAAATCAGATATTAGACAGGTAATAGAGAATTTGCTAAATAAATATGTTACTTTAATTGATTATTTTGAATTTTTTTTTGCCTAGCACTTCTGCGGGGAAGCGGGGGGCGGGGGGCGGGGTGGGGTACAAACCAAAAAATAAACCCAACAATGTTCTAACAGGAAAACGCCATAATGAAAATTCGGCTTATGAAATTTCTGCAATGAAAATGACATCATAAAAACTTTAAATTCCTGTGCTTTGGGTAATAGTGAACATTTCACTTCTCTTCCCATATTTAGTTGGGTATGAAGGTCTGGTGTTGCTTTATAGCAATTCACTTAATTTCTTGATTCCAAATATCTATCTAATCTTCTATCTAGGCCCTGGTGACTATGTTCAAAGGTATTATAAACTTTCCAGCTTTACAATCTCCTTCCTCTACTTTATCAGATATGTTCTTATCTTGCCAGCACATCTCTTTGGGGGAAATACCCTACCCTATAGCACAGTGATCCTGTTCAGTCCTGGGGGGTAGGATAAACTCAGGTATATAAGTTCAAACAGAGTACTCTATCGTACTAGCCTCAGAAGAAAACTGAATCCCGATGACATCATTTGTACCCCTGGATCCTCAGATGCCAGAAAGATAAAGATCTATTTCTTGGAAATCCCGGGTAAATTAATCCTTTTTTATCCCTTTTGGTTTAGGCTAGTTTGAATACGATATATATTAAATGTAATGTAAGAAAACATAACTAATTTAAATATGCTATTTACCTTTTTTGCATATCCTTCATTACTAATAGCATATAATGTTACAAATAAAAAATATGTAATTTCACAAACATTAAGAAAATTAGCAAACAAAATATTTTTCCTGTTTTTCTGCCATATTTCTGGCAATTACTTTTATAAAAACTACATGCAATCATTTATGTCTACACTCACATAAAAAATATATGCATTTAAAAAAATGACAAAATTCAGAGTATAAGAAATATACAATTTAAAGTAAATCTTTTTGCCAACTCCAACCCTCGGTGCTACAAGTTCCCTCTCCTGGGATTGTCAGATAACTGTTATATATCCTACCAGATATAGTCTACACATATGTATATTTGCAACTAAATACATGTATCATGTATTTACGATATTGATGGCATTCTTTATACAGTTATAAACCTTGTTTTATACTGAAAAATATTTTGTGCTCTATTGCTTCCTTGAAAGAAAATCCTGTAGCCCAACTCATGTATCACAGAGAGTAGTCACATTCTCTCCCTTCCATCCCTAAAGTGAAACACTTCCATGATTTTGGGTTCATCAATTGCAAGATTATTTTACACTTTCACTATATAGTTATGTATTTATAGATAATAATTCATATCTTATAGGTTGTTAACTCTATATAAATGATATTTTACATTTTTCACAGATAATTGCTTTTTTGGTCAGTATTAATACTTCTGACTTATTCTTACTGACACATGTATCCATTCTGATAATACCTATGTTCAGACAAAATGTTCCCCTGTGCACCACTACAGTCAATGCCCTTATATTATGCACAGCCTTTGCCAACTGCTTATGTGATTTTTATCCCTATAGTTCTACCTTTTCTAGAATGCTATGTTACAGATTCATGTAGTAGGCAGCCTTTTGAATTTGGCTTCTTTCACATAAGTTAATGCTTCTAAGATTCATTCAACTTATTACATGTTTCAGTTCATTCCTTTATATCACTGAGTAATATTTCACAGTAAGGCTATACTACATTCTGCATATCCATTCACCAGCTGATGGACATTTGGTTTGTTTCCAGTTTTTAGCAATTATTAATAAAGCTGATTAAACATCTGCATATAGGTCGTTTTGTGGAGCTATACCTTAATTTCCCTTAAATAAATGACAAGGAGTGGAATTACTGGGTCCTATGGAAAGTGTGTGTGTTATATACTTCATAATATGTAAATATATGTTTATATATAAATTCATTTTATATATAAACATATATTTATACACATATACTTTATAGTTATATACATTATAAACAAAATTCCAAACTTACTGCCTAAATTTATATAACTTTAAGCATCTATGTTTAACTACTAGCAGTGCCAATTGCTGAATGCCTACTATAGGTTGGGCATTGTACTTGTAAATATAACAGAATTAGTGACTAATAGAACTCAAATACAAATTCAGTCCTGTTTGGTCTAAACTAGATATTTACCCCTTATATCATACTATATAACATTCAGGGATATTAACACACACACACACACACACACACATATACACACACATATACAAAAACATATATATGTTTTTTCTCAAGAAAATGACAAAAATATTCAGTAATTTAAAAAATACAAATGTGTGGGTTCATAAATGTCACAGTCACACTTGCAAGGGAAAGGATAGAGTTGTACTAGACACTCTCGAGCATGCCACCTTTTATCTATTTACTTATTATTTATATTGATATAATTGACATACAATGTTGTATTAGTGTTCAGTATACCATATTGATTCAACATTTATATACATTATGAAATGACTACCACAATAAGTCTAGTTACCATCTGTCACCAAAGTTAGTAAAATACACTGTCTATATTCTACGGGCTGTACATCTCTATGACTTATTTAACTTATAACTAAAAGTTTGTACCTCTTGATCCCCTTCAACAATTTTGCCTATCCTCTAATCATACCCCTTCTGGCAACCATCAGTCTGTTCCCTGTCTATAAGTCTAGTTTTGTCTGTTTGTTCATTTCTTCTTCTTTTTTTTTTGAGATTCCATAGGTAAGTGAAATCATATAGTATTTAACTTTCTCTGTCTTATTTCACTCAGCATAATGCACTCAAGGGCATCCATGATGTTGCAAATGGCAAGATTTCATTGCTTTCTATGGTTGAATATGTACACATGTATATATACTGTGTATATATAATATAGATATATATAATTCTTTATCCATTAATCTATAGATGAATATTGCAAATAATACTGCAATGAACATAGGGGTACATATATCTTTTCAAATTAGTGTTGCATTTTCTTTGAATTTACACCTAGAAGTGAAATGAATGGATCTGGTAGTTATTGTTTGTGTATCAATTATAGGTTTTTGGTTTGTGGTTACCATGAGGTTCATATATAACTGATAAAATATATACACATACATGTCTATTTTAAGTTGATAGTACTTAAGTTCAACCTCATTCTAAAAGAACTACATTTTTATCTTACCCCTCATGTTTTATGTTTTGATGTCAAATTTTACACTTTTATATTTTGTGTATCCCTTAACCAATTATCATAGCTACAGTTACTATGATTTTGCTACTTTTGTATTTTAACCTTCACACTAGATTTGTATGTGGTTGGTACACTACCTTTTCTATATAATTGCCTTTTTTCATAGAATTCTTTCATATATTTATTTCTAGTTACTTCCCCTCCCAACTTAATGAAGGCCCTTTAACATTTCTTGTACAGGCAGTTTAGAGGTGATGAACTCCTTTAGCTTTCGCTTACCTGGAAAACTCTCTCTCCTTCAACTATGAATGATAACCTAGCTGGATAGAATATATCATACGACTTCCTTCTGGCTTGCAAAGTTTCTGCTGAAAAAATTAAATACTAGTTTTATGAGCTTTCTCTTGAACATAACTAGTTGTTTTCTCTTCCTGCTTTTAAGATACTCTTCCACTTTTGATATTTAGATTACAATGTGTTTTGGTGTGGAACATTTTGGGCTCTTTTTTGTTTGAAATCTCTGTGTTTCCAGGACCTGGATATGATTCCTTTTCCAGGTTAGGAATATTTTAAGTAATTTTTTCTTCGAGTAAGTTTTCTTCCTTTTTCTCTCTCTTCCCTCTGTAATGTAAATGTCTATATGCTTTTTATGTGTATGGTCTTTTTGTCCTTTGTTGTGAAATAGGTGTACAGCTAGTTCTCAAGTTCTTTTCAGAAGGAACAGTTCCATATGTAGTTGTATATCTGTGGGAGGAGATGGGTTCAGGATCTTTCTTATGCCACTGTCTTGAACTGCCGCCCCATGTCACTTTTTATATATATCTCTCAAGCCTTTCCATATATAATTGTACTTTTTCTAACTCTTCCAAAACTTCACCTCAGTTTTCCACCTTCTATCCAAATCCTGCCCAAGGTAAAAATGCAAGACATGTTGTTGTGCTTCTGATAATCATGTACAACATTCTGCTTTTATCTATGCAATGTTATTGGCATAAAGGAGTTTTGTAACTGGGAGTTGTATGTATTTAGTCATAGTAATGGGAACAAATGGGACTCATGACCATATTGAAACTTCTATGTCTCCAAGTCATATTCAAACTGTGTTGCTGGTTCACCTCTCCTTAATAATAGTAAGACATAAACTTCCTGCTGCTTATGCCACCAAAATGTGCCTATCACTTAACTAAAGACATATTCTCTGAAATCCAACAATTTTACTATTGTAACAAAAAATATTCCTAAGCATGTATAATAATAAAACTTTTAATGCTCTCTAAAGAAACCTTATAAACTTATTACCAAATTCCATTGAATCTAATATGCTGTTGATTTTAAAACACACCATAATTTTATGTGGAAAAATCATGCCAATTATACTTCTATCATCTACTATAACAAGCATACAGCAATCTTAAAATGTGACATGATGTTAACCTAATATATTTCCCTCCTCCGAAATAATAAAATTTCCTTCTGAGCACTATCAAAATATTTCTACCAGTCGATAGCATGTGTTTTAAAATTTTTCTCTTCTCCTCACCCCACTCTCACAAAAGCCCCACCTTGTCCTTTTCTTTTTGCTTTAGTGTTCTCTACTAAATAAAGACAACTGCAACATTCCCGACTCTTTCCTTTGTTTTTTATACAGGGAAAAATTTAAGTTCCAGTTGCAATCTCTAATGGGGTATCCTCCAATCTTTCATGTCCTCCAGCTACCTTTCATACTTGCTTCCCAACATGGAAAAGGTGTTTCTTTAAACACCAAGAAGGAGCAGCTGAACTAATTCCGGGTGAAATAATTAAATCAAATCATCATTCAATAACAGTTATTGGTAATAATAAAAGTTTAGTATAATCAGTATATGTTTTACATCTTCTGTATCCTTTTAGTATACCTTAAAATATTTTCTTAAAACACTATCTTTTTTCTTTCTAGTTTCATTGAGATACAACATCGTGTTAGTTTTAGTTGTATAATATAATGATATATATAATAATATATATATATTGCAAAATGATTACCACGATAAGTTTAGTTAACATCCATTACCTCACACAAATACAATTTTTTTTTTATTGTGATGTTAAGATTTACTCTCTTGGCAAATTTCAAATATATGATACAATACTGTTAACTTTAGTTACCATGCTGTATATCTCATCTCTAAAACTTATTTACCATAAGTGATTGAAAAAAAGGTTGGCTAATTAATGTTAGGCTAGTCATATAATTAAATATCTCATCATTCTTAAACTATATCTATCTTGAGCAGTGCCATCGAAATAGGACAACCATTTGTACTGCTACTATATTAGAAATGGACTATATTATTTCCTTAGAATTTTATCTAGTAATGAGAGACAAAGAAAAGACTATACTATTCACATCATTGAACACTATTTGCTATGGATATTGTGGAGAAATGACTTTTATCTTACTTTAAAATCTTGTTATGTTTAGTTTGAATGTGTTTTTAATAGTGATAGTCTGAAATAGTTAAACCTTCCTTTGGTAACTCCAAGACCATTAATGGAAATCTGTTTTTATCAGAGAACAGAGGCATTTGATCTTCTATGTGATATCTGCTAAATAAAGAAACGTACAGTACAAATTAAATCACAGAACCAAATAACTTTAGACCTGAAAGGGACCTTTAAAGGTAAGAGCCCCTTCCTTTTACAGGTGAGAAAATTGCTGCTAGTACATGTTTAGGCAAACATTTGGAAACTGTCCAAGGTTTCAAAGCTAGTTTGAAGGAAAGTTGGAACTAGAATACAAGTATCCAGAAAACATTGTTTATTCTACAAGAACACATTTTAATATGGTATAATTTAATAGGTATGTTAGTTCTTTTAATAGAGTTGTTTTACAGAGTACCCATATATAGACTGTGTTACATTATTAAACACATCTCTAACACATCTAATTAGACATTTTCAAATAGGTTTAATTAGACAATAGCTTAAAAAGTATGACTACTTGCATTCCTAGTATGACCTTTTAACCTCAGAAGCAGGTTAAGAACCAAGTAAAGAAGTATAACTATTTTACAAAAGGATATCTTAAAAAATTAAAAGCTAGTGTCAGAAGAAAAATGACCATATTTCAATTACATCTCCCATTCATAGAAATATGTGGGTTGCTTACCACAGTATATATTATCAAAGTGTATTATATTGCTCTTTAAAGGCAATTTCTTAGAGGTTACATTTTGTCCTTATCCCATGCCTCTCAGACCAGGGATGAACAGACTTTTGAGTCAAAGCAGTCACATATGCCCTGTCTAGTGATCTAGAGCCTGACATGAGAGAGAGAAGAAAACAGTTCCTAATAAAAGTAGAAATCAAAAGATTCATAGGCAGAAAATTATTCCTGAGCAGTGAGGGGAATCCAAGAAACAGAGACTATGGGTTTGCATAGAGCCCAGAATATTTGTTGGCCTTTATAAGTTTTGGTTAGTTGTTGTCAGGTTCCTAAAAAAGTGAAAAATGGAAAAGTTAACTGCATTTTCCAGACACCTGTTTGTATAAAATAAACATGTTTCTGGAGGCAATTAAAAATATGTAAAATTCACACTGTTCTAGAACAGTTTCTTCAGGGTACATAATAACAGGAAGGAAAAAGACTTAATCAGCTTGTATGGTATCCAAGTGCCTGCATGGTAGCAGTGCACTGTGAAAGGAAACCATCTTGCCAGGGAAGCATGATCTCACCTATTACATACAAAGCAAAACTAACCAAAAAAAAAAAAAAAAAAACCCAAAAAACAAATAATACTGTAGCTTTAAATTGTTAATTTAGTTTTAATCTGATGTCAATATAGTTTCAACATCACTTTTTATTAATATTTGACATAGCTTTTATATATCCTTTTAATGCCATCTTTTTTACACGTCTAGATTTAGATATAATTATGATAAATAGTGTGTGTTATTTTTTCCAGTCTAAAAATCTTTGTCTATTAACTGGGACATTTGAAACCTCTTATATTTAATGTAATTACCAATAAATTTTGGCTTAAATATCTAACTTTATTATATGTTTTCTGTTTGCTCCACTAGTTCTACTACTTTTTTCTTTTTAAATCACCTTTTATTGCTATCTTTTGGATTGATTCTATTATTGTGGTCCCATTTCCCTCTCTTTAATTCTGAAAGTTATACATTCCTTTATATTCTTTTAATGGTTATCCCAGAAATTTCAAGATATAAGACTGAATTATCAAAAATCTAACATTAATTAATATTCCTCGATAATAAGAGGACCTTAAAACTTTATTTAATCCCATTTACTTGGTACTTTGTTTCAAACATATTCTTGTTCATTTTGGTTTAAGCCTCAAAGATCATTATTAATATTATTATGTTGAGACAATAGATGTATATTAGTCATTTTTGTTTTTTGCATATTTACTTCTAGCTGAAAGGTTCCTTATAGAATCATTTTCCTTTTGTTTAAATAATAGCTCTTGAAAGTTTCTTTACTACAAAGCTGAAAATGACTAACTCAATTTTTAGTTGTCTGAAGACATGTTTATTTCACATTCATTCTTAGAGGACATCATGCTGGGTATTTAAATCTAAATTGCCAGTTATTTCCTTTCAGTACATTGAAAGCATTAGAATAGTGTTTTGAATTCCATAGCTCTTAGAGAAGATATCTCTAAGCCTAGCTATTGCTCATTCAGAAGCAATCCTTTTCCTTTGGCTGGCTATTTATTATCTCTTTGATGTTAGAATTTTTTTGTTTTATTATGATCATTAGGATCTGATTAGGTGCATATTTCTTTTTTATCTTGGCGATGGATC
Source organism: Macroglossus sobrinus (assembly GCA_004027375.1). NCBI lineage: Eukaryota > Metazoa > Chordata > Mammalia > Chiroptera > Pteropodidae > Macroglossus > Macroglossus sobrinus. The sequence goes on from PVKZ01000549.1 coordinate 458,556, forward strand.
TCTTTCTTCAGTTTTAGAAAAACCTGTCATTTTTTATTCTAATAATGTTTTGTTTTTTTTTTCTGGGTTGTCTATATTCTCTCCTTTTGGGAGCCCAATTAAATGTCTGTTACACTATCTTACTCTAAAATCTCCTTTGTTTCCTTTATCAGTGTTATATAATGGGTAATTTTTTTAGATATATTCCAATTCATATGTCTTTTAGCTTATTAATTCTTTCTCTAGTTGAGTATAATCTAATGATTAATTTCTCCTAGAGTGTTTTATTTCAAATATTTTTGTCTTTTTTTTTTTAACTCAGTGGTTCTTTTTCAGATTTGCCTGGTGTATCCTAGAAAATATTTGTGATTTACTCATGGTTGTGATTCATATTCTATTTATTTACATATTCACTGAAACATTTCATAGTGTCTATTCTATATTCTTTAGATAACATTATTATTTGGTGTGTCTGTGTTCTATTGGGTTTATTATGTTTGTTGACTTTCATTCATATTCATGATGGTTTTCTTCCTTATGTGCTTAATTGGTCTTTGGTTGTAAATTCATATTTTTCTGATAATCATCTATGGGAATCCTGTTGGACTAAACTGGAGATGGCTTCCATGAAAGAAATGAAAGAAGGTTTGTGTCTGTCTCATCAGGGAAGCAAGGGAAACAGTTCCTAGATAAAGTTCAAGAAGCCTGGATTAATAATGATGACATTTCTGGCTCTGCGACCTACCTAGCCTTGCTACTGGTCCAAGGATTGGGATCCTAACTGAAGATCAAAGTACTTCTATAAACATTTTCCCTTGGTGCAGCTTTGGACCATCTGTGTTTACTTACTATTGGAGAAGGGGTTATCTCCAATGGTAAAATCTTTGAAGATTTCCTCTACTTTTTTCTGAGTCTAGCAATGCGCGAAATTTACATTTTGTCCAGGACCTAGCAGGTTATCAACAGAAGGGTCCCTACAATTATTTCCTTGCCATACTGTAGAAAGGAGAAGTCTATGCTAAAATTTAACATATTATACCATCAAAAATAGATCAAAGTGGTTTTATAATATAATGTTTAAAATTTTTACATTTAGTACATTAATTTGTCTTATCTTAATAATTTCCTTAAATTGCTTTTAAAGAGAAAGTTTCAGATTGTCTTCTGCATGCCCTTCTCTGACACAACTCACCATGGAGCTATCTAATCTAAAATCCAAAAATATAAAAAGCAAGTATATTTTGGATACAGTCACCCTAAAAATATTTTTCTCCTTTAACACTGTTTTATGGAAGTACTTGATTGTCCACATAAGAATTTTGATTAGATTGTTAAGAGCATCATGGGATAAATTTCCAGCTCTGCATTAACTTGTGTGACATTAGTGTTTTGTAATTAAAAAAATTTTTTTTTGCTTCCTGCCTTAAAAGAACAATCTCTTTTGTTCTACACTAAACACAATATAAATTAAGAATTAAAACTATTAAAAATAGTTTAATGGTCAGGATCAAAACACCAGCTAGTAAAGTTAAGTGATAAACTATGTCCTAAGCTTGTCATGTCTGATCTGCAATAACTGCCACACATTCTAATTAATATATAGTTAGAAGTTTTCAGTCTCACGTTTTTTAAAGGGAGAAAATGTGTGAATAGAGATATATATGTAATTGTCTAATTGATAAAATGTTGAAAAGTAAAAATTGAAACATTTCCCATAACTGTCTTTAAAAATGTGAACCGTTAGGGGGAAAAAAAAATCCACGGGTAGGAGAATCGCTTGTGAGGAAATGACATAATTAGATCCTCTAAGTTTTTAAAGTTATAAATAAAAGTTAGTGTCAGAACCAGAATCAGAATCTGAACCCAGAACTCCTGACTACAAGTTCAGTAAGTAATCCTGAGTCTGTGCATTAGCTACTTTGCCAATTTATTCTCCAAAGTTAAACATGCCATTTATCCTACTGTGATGACTTCAGGGGTAATACTGTTTATTCCCATTTTAGCTCTTTTTTCATTCACTGTCATTACTCTGAAATCTTCTCTTTGTATTTTCTATTTTTGTAATTTCATAAAATATTTGAATGACATCACTTACTTTTTAAGTCATATGTAATTTAACATTTGTTTTGAGCCATTTATTTGTTCATTAATGCAGACTGTGGAGGCTTATCTTTTCCACTGAATAAATCCTATTCTCAGAAGATACTACCATGACATTAAGTTTGTTTCTAGTTAGATCCAGTTGGATGTCTGGCCTCCAAGACTTCTCCACTATACCTCTGAAAGTAATTCATACTCATGCGTTTAAACCATTGACCACTTCACTGGCTTCACTAATAACCTATCTGTTATTTAATGCTATTTGCCTCTTTTAACATGTAGAAACGGTTAATCATGTAGTATTTATAGTCCTCAGAGAATACCTACGAAATTATAGAATTTCTGTCCACCATACCACTTGTTCGTGAGGTGATTTATTTCCCCAGGGAAAAAAAAATTATATGCAAGAAAACACTTAAGGCATCAACTGGAATGTGAGTTTCCCAAAAGAGTCCATTCTCCTTTCTCATGGCATGATACATTCCTTTCACTAAGCTTGCTTTCTCTGGTACTACCTAAGAACATGAGCACACAGAGAAAATTAAATTCTTCTTCAAACTGAAGCAGCAAACATTTCCCAAAATGACAATATTCCCTTCCTTTACACTTGCGTTGTAAACATTTCTCTGCATGCCCAGTGCCCTTCTATTTAGTTGAATTTTAGTCAGCAGTATTTTGTTTATTTGTTCAGGATCGTGTACGTTTTTTCACTACATCTATAATACACTTCATCACCTGAACACCTGCTGAACTAAACTTGTCTTGCCAGCAAAAAATTTTGAAATTATGCAATCTGCAATTCAGTCCATGGAAAGCACTTGGGTAGAATTTCTTCTATACCTTTCAACATACCAAACAACAATTAAATAACTGCCTGCATAGAAATATTGCCAACTGAAAAGTTAGTGACGCGAGTTTAATCAAGTGAACTAACATTTTAACTAAGGACTTTTCAGATACTCATGTTAAATGAGTATCATAAGCGTTTTCTATAAAATTAACCTGAACATTAATGTAAATTTTTATGAATATATTAAAAGGAAAAATCAGTACTATGTGATTTCTAATAAAAACAAATTTTTCATTCTTCAAAAAGTTTTTATATATACAGAGTTTAAAGAAAATGTAAAAGATTAGGGAAAGGACTACTGAAAAATCAGCCACGATAACTAGAAAAATATATTCTTAAAGAATCTAATAAAGCATCTTATAAGTTATATTTCACATGGAAAATCTTAAAACAGGAGACAACTAAGGTTTTTGAACATTAAACATTAATATCTAACTAACAAAAATTTGGAATTATAACAACATAAATATATATTTTTATAACCAAGCTATATGAAAGATATTTTACTGAAATAGTTTATAAGTAAATAATACTGCAAGAATCCAGATAAAAGAAATGTTAATTTATTAAGTTTTTCCTCAATTTTACTCAGGTTTCTAAGACTAAGCCAGTAAATTTCCTACTCATTTATTACAAAAATAAACAAGAAATAATTGAAGTTATCTGAATTAAAGGCAAATTTTTAAAAAGTCCAAAACACATTTTAAAGAAAAGCAGGCCAAGCAAGATTTCATAAATAAACTACAAATTTTTTTTAAATACTTTAAGTTGACATATACGCATTTAAAAAGTTTTAAGAGATGACAGTTTAGTTTTCAACCAAAGAAAGAGGGCTTTCTAAACTAGACTTAATTTCTGTTAATCAATATATATATAGTAATTTAAACAAAAATTCTGTATATGAATGTGGAAATTACTTGAGAGTTGTGTCTAAGCAAGTGAAAAGCATCAGAAAAGAGAATTCCGTTTCCTTTTGGATGCTGAAGACAACAGCAACACAGCCTAGGGCACACTGCTGCGGATTTTAACTGTTGTATGCAACTACTCAAAATGCTTTTGATCCATTTTATCTTGCAAGTTAGCAAAGAAATGTTGCAATAAGAAACACCAACAAAGATCTGAAAAAGTTAAGCTCTGGATTACCATATTGTATTCTCCTGCCATTCAATGCTCCATACAAAGGCAGTGGTGTTCAAAGTAAGGAAAAAAAAAGTGGAGGGAGAAAGAAAAAAGAGAAACTGGTCTCAGAAAGAGCAAAGCACAAAGTAAATAATATTCTTCTACATCCCTTCTTTTTCACGGACTGGATGTTAAAAGAGTTGCAGCAATTAGGCTTTTGTTAATTACCAGCTGTTGAAACAGATGTGTTGACTATCCTTATTAGTCAACAGCTGTGTGAGAAGAACAATTGATGCTGCCTAAAACCAACAGCCAGCTGCTCTGCAGTAATTATCTCCAATTAATAATACAGGTGATAAAGGCAAAAAGCTCCTATCCCTCTGTTTCAATAAATTTGGCAGTTTCAATAACCATGGCTTTGTTGTTACACAGTAGTAGAGAATACATTGATTATAACAAGGAAGGTTGTATATCAGAGTCGCATTAACTCTATGCTAGTTTCCATTATGCAATTTCTGGAGAAGAAATCAGACAAGGGCTAAAAGTAGAAGCAGACATTCTGTAGGCTTTTATTTATCATATTTCAAATGTCACTGCCAACTTACTTCTCTAGGACTAACAATAATAGCTTAGCACTTAAGTTCTTTGAAAAAGAGAAGCATAACTAAAATCTGTTCTTTTTGATTTCCAGGTGTTTTCACTGATCATGTTTTATATTCAGCTCACTGAAGCAATATATTTCCTCTTGGTATGCCTAAACGTCTATGTCTTGTTCCCTAGCTTACATTTCCTAGGTGACCGGGAGAAGCAATTTTACCAAACCCAAAAAGAATTTATTTCCTAGCAGTAAACATTATTTTATGAATACAAAGCAATCAGTAGAACAAACAAGCAAGCAGAAAAAGAAAAAATAAAACCATATTTTATTTTATAGACAGTGATCTTACGTAATATTCGTTTCTAATTATGATGTTTAAAAATGAAATAACACTGTGAAACCTACTGATAAAACAGCAATCATTACATGTTTAAAAATTATTTTGACTATTTCCTATTGTTAATTTTTCATAGTGATCTTTCACTTAAAAGAAATGTAAAACAAAGATTTAAACAAGCCAGGCATCCATCTCTCTGCTACATAAGAGGTGTCCACAAGAATTTACAACCATATCTATTCACTAATTAGAGAACACTTAAAGACACTGCCTTTTTGAAAACAAGGATTAGAGCTGGATGAATACCCCCTTTTCACAAACCTTCCTCATGTCTCTGTTGGGTCATCATAAGCAGCTTGTTCTTCCAGCATTAAACTGAAAAGCCTACCGATTATCAGTTCTGAACGCCTCAGTTAGGCATCAGGACAATTAATACAAAGAGAAACTTTAACATGTAGATAAATCATTTCACTAAAAATGACTGTAAAAAAATTAATGAACAAAAACTTTCTATTTAGGTTGCCAGTTAGGCTCTATGGCTTTCTGATATGAAAAATATTTCCTAGAAAACTCTTACCTCATTCTATGTCATTATGGTTCCTATAATATTAATTTCCGAATTTACATAATTACAAATGAGAGATTAACACATAATTTAAAAAAATTATCCATTCCAATGAAACCGACTTCCATAAGAATTTGTAATACTTAAAATTCTTTAATTTATAGGGAATCTCCTAATATATAAGAAGCTAGCTAAATGCATAAGTAGAGGAACAAACTGTTAGCTTTTAAGTTTCAAAATCTTTATTAAGCCATAGAATTAACTCCGATTTCTCATTTCTAAGACCTAATTTCTCAAAACAGTAGCAGTAAGAGCAAATATTTTCTGCCCTGATTTTGGAGCAGTGCTCCTTTCCCTCTGTAATAGGCAGGACTACTGGAAAAGCCGCAAGTGATAGAGCACCTAGCTGACCATGCTTCTCTCTTCTTTGTGGAAAGGAACAGGCTGTAGTTACCATCTAACAAGCCCATCACGTTTTATTAACCATGCTGGGCTGCCTTGGCTCGTCCTGAAGCAAGAGTGCTGTTCTAGGCGACCCAAGCAAGGAAAGCAGAAGAGAAACCTATGCTTAGAAAGCCATGATTCCTAAGCTTATTGCTGTTTACAAATATTCCAAGAAATTTATATCCTTCCTCCTCTGCAAAAAAACTAATGGTAATCTGTAGTGAACATCTGATTGCTATAATACATAATTCCTCTAACTACTGTCTTTTCTGAAACTTAAAAATACCTAGGCATAGCCCAGAACAGCACTAAAGTATTTGGAGCTGCTTTCTACAGGGGATACTTGAGATATCTAAATTTCACACCAATTTCAATGTAAGAATCTTACCGTATGATCGAATTAACCTGAGATAAACACAGCATTTTTTCATCCATAACATATATTCTCACTGGTAACCATGCTTTTCCCACCTTGCTCACCAGCAGACTCATAAACTTCCTTCATGTTACGTCTTTCACATCTCTCCCAAAAGACTCTTCTTTTTCCTAAGCTTCACTTCACTTTGTGAATACGTTTATTACAACATTCACCTAAATACATGTGCATTTTTTCGTACATTTATCTACTCAATAGATGGAAAATTCTTTTCCTTTTTGTATTTCCAGCATATAGTATATAAGCTCTCATGAAACGCTATCAATGAATAAATGTAAATATAAAAAGAGATATTTTTGCCCAGTAATTGTTCAAAAATAAATTTTTATAAAAATTGGATTTATTTAATTTAGGTTGACCCACCATGAATATCCCTACAAACAGGAAAATTTAATCAACTTGGCTTTACTGAACTGTATATTCAAGACACTAATTCCAGTTTTACATTACCTCATAATTGATATACCTAATAAAGAAAAATTTTAAAAGCAAAAGTAAGATTTTATAAAACCTCCTCTATCCTTACCTACCACTCCTAAAGTTTACTTGAAATAGTTTAAAATTGTAGCTCCATGCCATATTTTGGCTTTTGTATGTAACATATTATGTGAAAATTTTTTCAATTCATTATAATTAAAAATTATCCTATCATTACTTTAAGAGATACTAGCTCCCAGTGATTATTATACATTATCCATGCCTCTTCTGAAATGCTATATTTTTTTGTTTTTGTTTTGGCTATAATCCTTCAAGTAATTACCCCAGAAAAGATAAATAGGTACTTTGTAACTTAGCCTTTTTTTTAAAAAAAAAACACAAGTCTTTCTTTAGCCCTCTTGTATAAATGATATTCTAGAAAGTTACATGAGCCTTAAATTGCAGCCTTTTTCTATAAGGTTTATAAACAGTTGCACTGCACTACCTCCCAGTTTTGCAAGTGAGAAATTTAATGCCAGTATGATGCTCTTTTCTTTGCAAATAATCAATTTTACACTGGAAAGATGTAACATTTTCTCTTCACCATTAAAGTACAGATATTTTATTCAGATATGTCTATATATTTAACACATGAATATTAATTTACATAGGTAAGTATGCAATTTAAAATTTTATTCTACTCAGTCCTTGATATGCATTTTCAATTTGATGAGTTTTTCAAGTAAGTTTTCTTCTATTTCTTTGAGCATGGTTCCTCAATCTACTCTTCTCACTTCTACAGTTATTCCTGCTTTGTAGTTTCCTCCATTTGTTTGTGTTTTTGATTAGTGTTTCACCCTTTGTTCCTCCAGATCACTAATTAGACTTTGTCACTGATCATTCTGTTATTCAAATCACCTGTTAAATTTACTTTAAAATGTTGGTCTAATTTGATCATTCTTTCAAAATAGCTCTTTGACTCTCCATAAAAAGTCTTATTTCAATCTAAAAACTTTTCTTCTTGCAATAAAACTGCCTCAGTTGGAGCCAACCATGTGGTAGAATGTGGTCTTTCTCCATTAAGCAATCACACTGCCTGATTTACACATGAATTCTCAAGCCTATTCATATCAGCTGGTATGGGTTCCCTCAGCACATGTGAAAAGTGGCCTATCTGGAATAGTGCTGATGAGCCAAAGTGAGTAAGCAATAAGTAGCTTCTTCATCAGGCAGATTGGCAAGTTTCTCTTAGAGTACAATCACTAAATGCACAAAGAGAGCTTCTTTCCAAGAAAAGAGGACCTACTGGAATGAAGGTAGTCAGGGCAAAAACAACCTTTACTCCATAACTTCTTTCCCTATTATTCATTAAAAAATTTTAAAGTTGTGCAATTAATAAATAGTCCTTCCTCTTATTGAATTATAATATTAATTCCACAGGAAGTTAGTATTGGTCCTGTGTTGGGGAATTTACTGAACTTTGGTCCTAGCCTTACCAATGAGCTTCAGTCCCAGTATTTTCAATTATCAACCATATAGCTTACCTTATGCACTTCAGGAAATACTCTAAGCCTCCCAGTCAGTCTTCGCTACCTTACTACAGCTGCCCTAATTAATTCCAATCATTAAAATCTGTGAGATTACTTTTCTCCAACTCTGAAATCATCAAGCTATTTTATCACCCCTCCCGAAAAAAAGGTCTTCAGACACTGTCTACTTTCTACTTTACCAAGTATGATCTCCTTTGTTTCACTTTCAAGAGTCTGTTCTACAACTGAGTTTCCATAGGCTAACTATACATTTTGGGAAAATCCTCTATGAGATGTAAAAAGTCCTCGTTTTTGGCAACGGGTGCAGAAGGTAGTGGGGAAATACAAACTCATGTGGTGGTCTCCCCATGCCCCCCGCCCAAAAAAAAGGTTAAAAGCAATACTGGTTTTTGTGTTTGATAGACACAGCATAGATTATTAGTCTCCTGTAGTTGCTCTTTCTTCCCCTGGCCACTAAGGTTAGCAGCCATGATTTGCCATTCACAATCACAGATCATCCATTATTATATCACTCCTAGTGATGAGACTTAAGTTCAACACAAGTGCACTGTCAATGTCAGAGTTAGTTAAAAATTCATCTATGACTTTCTCTGTGTATTAACTATCGTGCTTTGTACCAAGAAAATGCTAATTTAATTTTTAACATTGTGAATATCACGTCCATGCTTTCCAAGAGTTTACATAATGAAAATTAGAATAACAATACCAATGCCAGCACAACCCAGATATCACCAAAAATGGAAAGACACATACAATTAGATTAGGGAAATAAATAACCAAAACAGAACAATATGGCAAAATACACAGAGATCTGGGATTGGGCATGCTGGAGAAGAAGATGTGAAATCACATGTGGAAATTGAATCTCACTATCTGAGGTGAGATACGTATTTCCAAATTAATCAAAGTATTTTTTTCTCCTAAAATTACACCAATGATAGTTGCTGCTGAATTAGCATGGACACACTACATGGAACATACATTATTGTATTGTTTCCATGACTGTTCAATGATGCTGAGTAAAATTTAACTCAGAGGTTGCAACTAAAATGTCTTATGGAAACAAAATAGGAAATTTTGATATGAGATGTGCTGGCCTCATACAGTACAGAACTGATTTTGTTATCATTTAATAGGAATCACGCTTCCTACAGTATATCAAGTGCTGTGCCAAATCACTAACAAAAATCATTACCCCTACCTACTAGGTACTTTGATTTGAAATAGAGAATTAGGTTATTAACTGTATTGTTCAAATCTTCTATATCCTTTTTGATTTTGATTTGTTTGTTCTATCAATTACTGAGAAAGGTGTGTTAAAATGTACCACATGATTGTAAATTTGCCTATTTCTCCTTTCTATTCCGTCAGGTTTTGCTTTATATATTCTGAAGCTACTACTGAGTGTACAGATATTAGTGCATAGACTAATAATCTATGCTGTGTCTATCAAACACATCAATATTAGATGTCTATTATTTATAATAATGATTCTTGACTTGAAGTCTACTTTGTATGCTAGGATTACATATATCTCAATTTTCTTTTAACATCTGCATAGAGTTTCTTTTTCCATCCTTGAATTTCAATCTTTTGTGTCATTTTACTTTAAGGTGTATTTCTTGTAAGCAGTGCATAGTTAGGTATTGCTTTATTATATAGTCTGACAATCTGTGAACTGCAAAATTTAGTTCTCGAGATTAAACAAATTACTCTTATCTTTACAATTATGTTTACTATTGTCATCTTGGTTTTTATCTGACTCATGTTCTTAATGTTCTTTTTTTCTCTTTTATTATATTTTTTTGGATTATTTAAATATATTTCATTATATCACTAACATCTCTATTAGTTCCTAGTATACATTTAGTATACATTTTTTAAACATACTTTTCATAATTATCTTAGAGATCCTAATCATGAAAATAACATTCTAACTTGTTTTCCTGACATAACTAATATGAATAATTACTTGCATTACTTTTCTAGTAAATCTTAGAACATATTGAGTCTATTACTCACTTTCAGGCATTAAGGTTATTTTTGCCACACATTTTAACTATGTATATATTTTAAGCCTCAGAAGACATTATTATTTTTGTGTTGGGCAGGCTACATTAAGTTAATATGGTAATATTTGCCAATACATTTATCCTTCTTGTTGCTCTTTATTTTTTCCCCACATTTCCTATTTATGTTCTATCATTTTTCCATTTGCATGAAGAACGCTGTTTACTATTTCTTTCAGTGCACACCTGCAAGTGACTTATTTAGTTTATGTCTGGAATACATTTATACTTCACTTTACACTTTGAAGGGTATAGAATTCTACATTGGCATTTTTTCAGAGCTTTAATGATATCATTCTATGGCTGTCATTATTTCCATTGAGACTGTAGCAGTCAATCTTACTTTGACAACCATTTTTCCTTAGCCTGCTTTTAAGATTTTTCTCCTTAACTCTAAACTTCATCACTTTATTATGTTGTGTTTATGTGTGTTTTCATTTATTCATCCTGCTTGGAGTTCATAGAACTTAAATTTGTGGTTTAAACTCTTTCATTAGTTTTGAAAAATCTTGGCTTATTATCTCTTCAACATTTGCTTCTGTCCCATTGTATTCATTTCCTTCAGGGACTCCAATTACACCTATATTGGACTTTTTAAATCCCACTTGTCTCTTTAGCTATGTTTTATTCCCTTAAAATTTCTTTTTATCTCTGTGATTCAATTTTATTTTTATTTTTAAAAAAATATCTGACCCCTTTTATCCCTATGTACCTACTCCTCCCCACTGGAAACATCTAAACTGTTGTCTGTGTCCATGAGTCTCTGTCTCTTTGTCATGTTTGTATGTTGTTTTCAGTTTTATATCCCACATATGAGTGAAATCATATGGTTCTCAACTTTTTCTACCTGACTTATTTTGCTTAGTATGATAATCTCAATATCCATCTATATTGTCACAAATGGCAGTGTTTCATCTTTTCTTATGGCTAAATAATATTCCATTGTCTTCTTTATCCAATAATCTATCAAAGGGCACTTCAGTTGTTTCCATGTTTTAGCCACTGTGAATAATGCTGCTGTGAATACCAGGGTGCAAATATCTTTACAGATGTTTTCAAGTCTTTTGGGTAAATATATACAGAAGAGGAATTGCTGGGTCATATAATAATTCTATTCTTAGTTTTCCACATTCCCACCAGCAGTGTATGAGGACTCTTTTTCCCTCATAACCTCTCCAACACCTGTTATTACAATTTTAAATTTTACTATAAATCTGTTATTTAGTTTACTAATCCCATCTCCTGCTGCTAAATAAACCCAAGTTTCTAATTTCAGATTATCCTGTTCTTTGATTCTAGAATTTCTATTTGATTCTTTTATAGAGATTCTAATTTTCTGGTAAAATGCTTAATCTGGTTATCCATTTTGTCCTTCATTTTCTCTATTTTGAATATTTTAATCATAGCTATTATAAACTCCTTGTCCATCTAAATCCAATATTTGGATCAACTTTGAGTTGGTTTATATAATGTCCACTTCTCCTGGTTTTGGTCATGTGGTCCTATCTTTTTGTGTGCCTAGTAATTTTCAACTGAATGCCTGCCATTGTGTATAAAATAATGATAGAGATTCCAGATATTATTTATTCTAAAGGGCGCAGCCTTATCTATACCTGGCAGATGGAGAAAAAGCTAACCGTTTTAACTTTAAAAAGAAGTGTGCATTGTAGATGCCAATTTGTAGCCTCGGGTTCACATAAAATAACTGTAAAGTTCATTCTGCTTTTTAGAGACTTTCTGTTTGCTTTTAATCTCCTAACTTGTATAGCTCCACATGTTGCAGGCACTACTGGATGTGTGCCTGATGCCTCATTCCCTCAACATTGCCACCCAAAATTTGCTGATTTTCTGTATCCCAGAAGTGACCTTACACTTTACTTCTATTGTCTTGGCCATTCTAGTTCGTATTTCCGCAATAGCTCTATGATACTTTCAAACAAATGATTTTTCTTTGTTTTCTCAAAAGTAGTGCTGGAGTACTGTAAACCACTCTATTCCATTTAGAAGCAGAAGCTAGATGTTTTTGTGAATAAAGGATTCTCAAGAATAAAAAATAAAAATCAAGGCTCAGAAAACAGGATGTGGAGTATATATATCATAAAAATAGATGGGGAAAAATTAAAGACCTAGATTATGAGACAGTCAAAAAATCCAGTTTTAAAACCACAGATATATCCCATGCTGACCATATGATTTAGCCACAATATGTCTACATAAATATATTAAAGTATGCACACACATATACATATATTAAACTTATCTTTCTTTAAAGTTAAAAAGGTATAAAATAGAATTAAATTCAGTTTTGCTATATGACAATATAAAATTTTTTAGTCATATATAATTATAGGGGAAATAGGTTTTTGCTTTGTTTTACCGCCCATCATTCTTTCTTAGTTCTGCTAAAATAATATTTCAAATATCTTTTGGAATGCCATTTGTGTTAGGGTTTTCCAGGGAAACCGAACCAACAGGGTTTGATTAAGACATATGATCTGAAAGCTGGACACCCAGAAAAGCTGATGGTATAGTGCAGGGTGAGTCTGAAGGTCTAAGAAGAGAGCTAACAGTGTAAATCACAGTCCCAGTGTAGGAGAAGACTAATGTCCTAGCTCGGTCAAAGAAGGAAGAAATTATCCCTTCCTCTGCCTTTTGTTCTAGACAGGCCTTCAATAGACTGGATGAGGCCCATCTATATTGGGGAGAGCAGTCTGCTTTACTGAGTTCACCAGTTGCTATGTTAATCTCATCTGGAAAAATGCACAGACACATCCAGAAATAATGTTTAGCCAAATATCTGGGTACCCAGTGACTCAGTCAAACTGATACATACAATTAACTATAACACCATCCTTTCCCACTCACATTCTAAGAACAGACCTAGATTGTCCTAAGGCAGTCACTATATTTCATTCCTTTGCACAAAGCAATTATCTCAGAGATGAGTGAATAAACACATAATCCTTAGTTGTTCAATCCAAGTTAAGACCCAATTCCAATATTTCTAATAATTTGTTTTTTCCTTCTAGACTTCAACTGGGAAGCATAGAGGCTGAAGCTTCCCTCCACATACCCTAACAATTAAGCCAATACAAAGAGGCAAAAAAAACCCAAAATCCACAGATAGGACAGAACCTTTTGGGTCCTAAGCTACACACAACATGGATAAATCTCAAAATTATCCTGTTGAAAGAAGCCAGACACACACAAAATACATATTATATGATTCCATTAATACAACATTCTAGAAAATATAGAAGTTAAGCTAGGGCTAGGGTAGAGGGATGGATAGTTGGAAAACTGGACAAACTGTCTTTTGGTGGGGTAACTGAAATACTCTGTATCTTTATTATGGTGGACACACATCTTACAAAATTCGTTAAACTGTATACCTCTGATTGGTACAATTTATTGTCTATAAATTATACTTCAACAAAATTGACTGAAATGAAAGTTAACAAATGAACAAAAAGCAACCTCTGGAAGTTAGCCCTATCCTTGATCTTTCAGTTATATAAACAAGTTTTATTTTTGCTTACGCAATTTTGGGTGTGGTTTTCTGACCCTTGAAATAAGCAAACCCTATCTGATACAATTACAATAGGTTTACAAAATTTACTATGGTAATCAAATGTATTAATACATTTTTTGAAATATAGTCAATAATGGTTGAACAAAGAGGCTTATAGGTACTTAATGACTCAGCTTTCTTTTAAAGAAAAAACACGATTCTCCAGTAATGCTTATTAACTCAAGTTTTATTTTTAATCCTTCCTAAGAAGAGAGTCCAATGTTTCTTAAGCAATTACATTGTTTAGGAATTGTCACAGTGATTTTCGTGATCATAGATTTAGTATTTTTTCTGTTCGCACTTACTTCTAATTGGACATGAAATAATATATAATTCTCGAAGGAATATTATCATACATTTGTATAGTTACAAGCCACATTTTTGGCTTTCTCTCTTCTTGGTTCAATTATCTTAATTTCTATCTTAAGTCTTATTTAATTTTTAGAACATCTTTTGGATCTTACGGTTTTCCCATTTCCCCTTTATAATTATATGGGAAAATATTAGTTTTAGAGAAATATGAATTTTAAACACCTAATAGTTCAAGATTCAGAAAATCTGCCTTAGTTATGGTCTTATAACTAGGGAAGTTGAAAATGTGCTTGAGATAGATACATTAAATTTTCATTAAAGAATTATAAATCTTATATAACACAATAAAGTGATTATACATGAATTACGCTGAAACTTAGGTCACAGATACATACTACTATCCAATGAGAATTGCCACCAGGACAAAATTGACACACCCAATAGAAATCCTATATCGAGTTTCATGATTTAGGTTAAGCAACTTGAGAGTGTCTGGAAACAAATGTATGAACAGAACTAAGAGAATCTTTTCTCCTTTTTACTTCCTCATTAGTAGTTACAAAAGAACGAAAATGGAAGATTTTAAATAAAATTATTCTTTTTCTCAGTAGTTTCATCTGACTAAAAAGAGTTCTTCTGATCTGTGTTAAACTATATATAAATATAGTATTATTATAAATCCTTGTTTAACTATTTTAGTTGACATCTAACTTATGCCACTTAAAATAATTGTACTTTTCTTATGTTGAAAACACTTTTTGTCTTTTATTTGTCTCATATTTTAAAAACTCAATTATCATGGTTATTTTTCTCAAGTTTTCATTATCTTCAAGGTGATACATATTTTTATATACAATTCCTTTAGGGTACTTCCTGAAGCTGAATATTACCCACCTCAATGGATGCCAATATCATTAAAATGATTCAGTTTCTAAGTGGAATATAATTTTTCTGCAGCTTTTATGTAATAATATTAGTTGAATTTATCTTTTAAAATAATACAGTAGGTATATTGTCAATTGCTTCTGTCTAGACAAATGAGATAATTATAGTTTGTATTTCAAATTATTAAGGTGCTGAGATTAAAACAATGACATCTTTAGCCACCATGGAATATGAAATATATTATTAAAATAGTATTTGTATTTAAGCTGGTAAAAGCAATTATTGCTTTTTGTTCAATACCCAACATGGTGAACTTATACTAATTAAGCACTTAATACTTTGATTTAGTGGTTCTGTGATATAAGTGGTTAACAACTGTCTGAACAACAATCTAAAGAATTGACAACTTTATAAAGAAAGTAAGATCTAGAAAAGGATGGAGTTTTTAACTTGGGTATGTGGATGAGCTTGGGAGGGCAAAAAACTCCTTGGAGCTATATGCAACTGTGTATGTGTGTTTTTCCAGGGAAAAGATTCACAATTTGCAGACTTCTCAAAAGGTAAGTTTTAATACCCAAAATATTAAAAACACCAGAGAAATAAAACCCACCAATTTCTTATCAAAAGACAGAATTATTCCTTTTACATATCAACCAGACTTGACAATAACTGTAATCTCATGGAAATAGCTTGCTATTATAATCAAGAATTTGAATGTAAAAGGAATGCATCACAGAACATAAGATATCTGGCTTCTGTCTACTGTAATAAAGAATTAAAAGGTCTGAAAACAAAAAAACATTAAAACAAAAAATTAGTAAAAACCAAATTAAACTAAACTAAAAACCAAATTAAACAAAACTGTAATAGCTAAGAATATCTCTAGTTTGAAAATAATAAAGTTTATATAATATGTGGATGTTATTTTAATATTATAAAATAATAAAAAATGTGCAAAATAATTACTTAAAAAGCACACTGACCCCTGGAAACACTGACCACTAAGCAATGATAGGTAAGTTGAAACATCATCCTATATCCAAACCACAAAAGATATCAAGTAGCCTAAAACTAAAATTACATTTATAGATTTATAAAAATGCTTTAAAAATTTCTATAAAGCAAAAAAATATAAATATAAAAAGGATTGAGAAATTCCTACTACAGGAAAATAAATTAATAAAATAATATAATACATGTCAGGCCAGATTCATTTCTCTCCAAAAAGGTATTTGAATTTTCACTTTCATTCTCACAAGCCTCTTTAAATTATGAATTAAAATACATTTGTACAATAAAACTTAATATTTTTCACCAGCCTTTTTTTTCTAGTCAGTCAACAAAAAGCAAAACATATCTGTAAAAATAGCTTTGCTATATGATAATCTACAGATTATATAAATCATGCATATTCTTATGCACACATGCAAGTATATGAAGAGATAAAATATATAATAGAAAAATAAATGCCTGCAAGAGAAAACCTAAGTATAAAGTTTAATTCTTATTCTATATTATAAAACACCCAGCCATCACGAAGGCTTGTGCCATTCTTAGGCCACTTTCAGGCAGATTCTGAAAAGCTGGAAAGTAAACACAGGTGTTTTAAAAAACGAGAGCTGCTGTCATGGACAACCACAAACACCTTTAACTATGATGTGGCAACGCCTCTCTCCCGCCCTCTGTTTTTCAAAGCAGTACCCGAAAAGAAAATTGTCAAATGTTTCACCTTTCAACACCTCAGAATAAGTAAGAGCTTAAAGTATTGGTTGGTAAATCTCTAGCAAATAGATCATTTTTTCACTACTTTTAAATGTAGCCAATTAAATGTTAATTACATAAAATAAAAAGTAGAATTCTGAAAGAATTATCGCCACCCCCAAACTTATATCCCCTCTTCAACCATATTTGGCATCTGACATCTTCTTTAATATCTAAGAGCAAAATCTTTTATTTAGCCACATTTGGATAGTTTATGTTATCATATAATTTTTACAGAATGTATCTGAACTGTTCCTGTAAGGTTTAACACACAAATTAAAAAGAAGTAAGAATCTAAAAAAAAAAAAAAAAGTCAAGTACCATGCAAAAAAAGATTTAGACTTGGAAAAATTCGAAACTTGAAAATATATACTTCTACTTTAGAAAACTGTGTCCTAATGGATATCTAAATAGGAGTAGAAATTGTTCATAGACAAAAACAGAGAGCAAAATAAACTGCTCCAGATGTGAAACTTATATTCATAAATGAAATCAATTTCCTAATACAGAAATACCAGTTAGTCCCTATAATTGTATAAAACATCACCCACCTCTGCGAGGATAACATTCAATAACAATTTATGAGCTACGACACAACTTGTGAATATAACAAAACAAACTGAATTTTCATTTTACCATAATCATCAAGAAACAGGTGTTAAGAGAATGACCAAGTATCTATCAGTTCCCAATTAATCTTGGAGGTTATTTTGAGATGTTTATTTTTATCCTCAGAATTTCACAAATAATTCCTTTGTGCAATTCATATAAGAACCGCTCTGTGAAATCATATTTGTGTATTTGATTATTCATCATAAAACTCCAGTAGTTTTTCATTGTTATAAGCTTTTTAAAAAGATATCTGCCTTTCAAAATGTTATGAAACTGATACAAAATTAGTCAACAGAAATAAAAGTAAATATTTATATTAGCATCTACATTTATTCAAAAATTTCCTGATATTTTATAATTTGCTCTTATATTACCTTTTTTCAAAATATAAAGAACTAATAACAGAGCTAATCAGAGGCAATGCTATCAACTGTAAATGAGAGAAAAGCAAATAATTTTTTTCATTTTGTTCAGATCCACCCAGGCATTGCTTCATCACATATGTAAAGGACATTATATAGCATTGAGACAAAAAAATAATGTTAAGTTGTGACATAAACCAACAAAGTAAAGAAATTTAGAATTAAGTTGACAGTTCCTGAGTCCACTGGTATTACAACACATATATGATACCTACAGGCACAAAGGAGCAAAGAAAGGGCAGTGTGTCAGCCTTAGAAGTTAATTTCCTTGCTTTTGTTGGTTTATATTACCATCTAATATTACGTAAACAATCTGTTTCTAGGCAATTTATTTTTTCCTCTAACATGATGAACTGAGTTCATCTAGATGCTAAATATCTTTCAGCATATAAAAATCCAGTTTAACAGCCACAGAAACAAAAGCTTATAAAGGAACAAAACCATAAGATTATACAATATCTACCTAAATGGAAAGAACACCATTACTTTTATTTAACAACCTCTAAAAACGTGAAGGTAATTAACACAACAGAATTTACTAAAAATTAAGCGGTTTACCTTAGAATACTTAGGGCTTATCAGTAACTCTTTTTTTTGGTCTTTCTAAAAGTAAAATGATTACCTAAAAACTTATAAATCCATATGTAAATCAATATAAGCAGCAACACAAGTTAGATTGCAGAAGCTATTCGAAACAATAATGAATTTTTGGAAAATTAGAAGCTGATCATCACATAACAGGGCAAAAATACAGTGGACAGATGTACTTTCCGATCTCTGTAGTCATAACTTAATTTCATTATTCTCTTATTCTAGTAAAAACAGCCATTCTAGTATTTAAAAAGAACAATTCATACAACAAAATTCAATTTTAAAAATTGGCACTTTTAGAAGGAACAACAGAAATGCTCATATATGTTCAGAGTAAAATGAACAAAAATGATTCTGGACTTAAAATAGCAAAAATCAAAAGAAGTGAAGATTTAATTAATATTCTGGATTACAGTGGAAATGCTTCCAAGGAATATTTAAAACTATACTGTATGATTTTGTGACATTATTACAAAAACAGAAATATAACATTCAGATACAATTATGGTTGTGCAAGACTCAAAGTTAAAATTTTGATAATGTTACAAGTTATCAAAACTCCTGAAACTGCTATTTATCTCTGAAAATATTTAAGTTTTTTCAAGACTATGAAATACATTCTAAATATATATTAATATGAATATATGAGAATAAAAAATGTAGTGATATGCTTTCCGTGTTTAACTTTAAATATTCAGCAATAAATTACAGTATCTTTTAAAATGTGTCTATGAGTCGCTAGGCAAGAGTGATTTTTCAAGATGCCTATTTTTGTTTCAGTTAAAATTAAAATCCATGCTGTCTAATCCTTGGAGTCAATTTGTAATTAAGGGGATTTGATGAGAGACCAGGCGCTGAATTAATGATAAAATTTAATATCTGTTTTAATGCATCAACATAACAAAAAAATTACCAACACTGAACAACACAATAAAGTCATTTTGGTGTAGAGGGCATACTATAGCTATGCCAATTTGTGAATGTTAATTTAAAAAATAATAATAATAAGTGCACATGCTAAAGTTATGTAGATGCATTACTAAAAACTGTGCTGAAAAAAAGCACTTATGTGAAAAATGCCACTAGAATATTGCTTGGTACAGAAAACTACATTATTAAATGTAGTTACTTTTATTGAGAATTTTATATAACCTCTAATGAAGGACTTAACTGTTTTTCATAATCACGTCTCAAATCAGAAACTTTTACTTAGTAGCCAAAGTAAATTATTGAATTTGGTGATCTAAAGTTTGTTATTAAAAATACATTTTTTAAGTTTAGAAAGTATATATAATTTTTAAAAAATGCATTAAACTAAATGTCACAGTATTTTAAATAACTATCCAGATTTTACACTATACACTCTTCCTGGTATTACTACACTGCAATTCACATGAGAATGTAATGTTACTCCAAATCAGTACAACCTTGTGCAGAGTTTGGTTACTGTAAATGCTAAAATTGAAAGAGAAAAATTTCATTTGGCCAGCATTCCCTACGTAGCTTCATCCAGCTGATCCCTAAAGTACCAAGGAAGCACTTATAAAAGACATATAACTGATACCACCAGCAAAATACTGACATCAACCCAATACTAAAATCAAGTAGAAAATAACCAGAACTAAAATTAAAAAACACAATTGGTAAAAAAAAAAAAAAAAAAAAGAATTATATTCAAAAACAAAATATCCATAGGCCTAAAAGAAGGTTGAAGAAGTATTTTGTTATTTTACTCCCAAATACCAAGTCCACATCAGCAAATTTTCAAATTCAGTGTAAGTTATTCTAATTCAGTACACTTTGGGTTAGGCCCAGATTTCTTATTTTGAGAATATCTTTTGATGATTCTACATGCCTCTGTGAAGAATCATTAACCTACAACTATTAACTAACAACCAATGAAGTAGACCTTTATTACTTTTAAGGGTACCCAGAGTATCATTTCCAACAATGTATCATAAATATCTGCTTTTCTATTATCTTATTAGCCACTGTAATACCAAAAATCAATAGGTCAGGGGGAAAAAAGGGATAATAAGGTGACAGCAGAAGGCAAGGTGGAAAGTAGGGGAAAGACAGGTCCAGCCAAAGTAAAGACAAGATGAGTTAGGTATTATGCCAGCAAAGAAAGTAGGGCAATATGTGGAAAGCATTTTAGTCAGAGGAAATACAAGATAAGGTAATACAAAGACTGAAAAAAGGTTCCAGGATCTATCTAAAGCCAACTCACATAATAACAAATCTGCCTGGTATGCCTAAAATTCAGTTTCCTACTGAAAGTTATTTCTTCATTCAAGTATTCATTTTGATTAATTTATTTGGCATATTGCAAAATGTATAAGACAGTAGGGAAGAATGCAATGTAATTTTACATTTCTATCATTATATATCAAACCGAAATCTTAAATTTCTAAAATACTACTATAAAAATCAAAATTAGAAAAACATTAGTAACCAATGTCAAGAAAAGTTAAATGTATTTACAAGTATTAACACTTGTGGTTTGCCAATGATAATAATCTCATCAAAAGTATCCCACAGTAATTCAGTATTCCTTCCATTTCAGGAGTTATATAGTTCATATAATCTCCATTTCCTTTGTTCAGAATTTTATGTTTTTTAATACATTGGCTCCAACTTTTCTGACTAGCTGCCTAACTTCAGAGTGCACGTGGCCTACAGCAGATGACCTGGCGCTAAACCTACTTCAGGATAGTTTTGTTCAGCATTCAAAGCTGACTGGCCCATTCCTTCTTAGTTTCCCAACTCTAAATTATTAAATTATCTGACCTATCAATCTTTTTGAACCAGGCCGTACGAGTTAGCTTGATTTTAGACAACAACACATCATCTTTCTTATAAAAGAAGAATGGTTGAGAAAATGTTTGCCATATCCTCCATTATTTAAAATAAATCTTCAATGTTAAATTCACATTACACTCTAAACCTCTAGCACTTTTACTTCAAAAAATAAGCTACATTTTTTTCCCAGGTTTAACTTTCCATTTACTTTGAAATTTATTAGATTCAAGACTATCACCATAACCACTTAACTAAAACTTCAATGACAAAGCGACCACTGCTCCTAACTGCCAAATCAAATGGACACTTTTGATTTCATTTGACTTCTCTGTAGCATTTGACACTGTGAAGCACTTCCTTCATAAAATATTATTTTACTATAAATTCTATGATAATGCAATCTCATGGTCATCCTCTTATCTTTCTGAATATTCCTTCTCAGTCTCCTTTATGAACCACTCATTTTTGTGTACCAGAAGTGACATGTTAGAAATCACTACTGTTCTATTTATTTCTCTTCTTCTACTTCTGACCTCTGAATACTCCCATGCACTTTAATGATTTGAACTACAACAAGATATGTTATCATTCTCTCCCGTCTCAAACAAATTTTCTGCCACTACCCATTATGTGGTCATTTATGTACTAAGGGACATATTGGTAAATTAATCTACTTTTGTTTAAAATATATTTGTAACAGTAAAGAGGAAAACAGCCAGGAATCATTGGCTTTCAGTGGCAGATGTGCCCATTTTTGAAATAATTACTGTGGCCAAGGGGAATACAACACTCTTATTTGTCAGGCCTGAGACCACAGTGGCATCACCTCCAACCAAACCACATCTGAGGATGGAGAAAGGTTTTTGTTTTTGTTTTTTAACAGGAAAAACAGTGTCATACGAATCAGATGAAGGATGAATAAACTGAGTAGCACAATTCCTGAACAGCAACATACACTAAGTAAATGTAAAAAAAGAAATAAAGCAGTTGTTATGGTCTGAATGTTTTTATCACCCCCAAATTCTTATGTTAAAATCCTAACCTGCAAAAATAAAGGAGGCTGGGCCTTTGAGAGGTGCTTAAGTCATGAGGATGGAGGCCTCATGAAAGGGATTAGTGTTCTTATAACCCCACAGAGAGTCTTTGCCCCTTCTGCCATCTGAGGAGACAGTGAAAAGGTGCTGGCTATGCACCAGGAAGAGGGCTTAACCAGAACATCTCCATGCTGGTGCCTTGATCTAGGACTTCCCAAGTCTCCAGAATCATGAGAAATTTCTTTTGCTGTTACAGCAGTCTGAATGAAGGAGACAATAGTGCTGATACACATATCAGAAAAAACCAGACTTAAAGAGATGAAGCTTTAAGCAGTCCACAGAGGAATAATGATGGAATGTATAGCGCTAGCCCACAAAGATATAATAGTCATAAAGATCTATATAATAAAGAATAGAGCAAAAAATGTATAAAGCAAGAAATTGCTAGAAATGAGAAAGTTATAAAAATGAAGTTATAATTAGAAGGTTAGATAAAGGATACTTGAAAATGTGAGAACTGAATTCAACTGAATATATATTGAACCTCATGCTCTGTAAACAGAGACTAAATTTGTTCATTTAGTCAATGAAACCTGTTAAAGTGTATTATTTACTTGGTGAGAAAGAAAAAAATACATTTATAATATATAAATTTAAATTATATTCTTTAAATCACCCTGGTTCAAACAAAAAAATCAAAACAGAAACAAACTGTCTAGGAAAAAAAAAACTGAATATTTGACATCTCCCAAAACTGCAAGACACAACTAGAATTACAGAGTAAAATGTGTAGTATTAGCATTCTATCACTAAAAAAGACTAAGGTAAGCTAATTATAAAAATTATAACAAGGAGAATAAAGAGAATGAAAAGTAAACAGAAAAAGTTTAACAAGTTGAAAAGATATATAAAACTCAAAATATTTTATTAGAAACAGAATGGGTGAACCCCAGGAAAGACTGAATAAGGCAGGGAGTAAGGGGAGGAAAGAAAGCAAACATGTGCCTTAATACAGATGAGAGAGTAATACACAGAAAACAGAAGAGATTCAAATAGTAAGAGAATTATCTATAATTCTGTGATACCAAATTTGGTAGCAGAAGGAAAGCTGATATTAAATAGGGTACTTTCCTAGCAAAACGTAGCACCAAAACTGACTTAAATAGATGCACATATTAAAACAACTGAAAGGTATTGAACAATTCATGCTGTAAAAAGGCACCAAAACTTTATGTTTTGAAAACTGAATTCTATTTAACAAAGTAAGATCATTCCAATTCAACTTAAACTCTTTAAGACCACAGTAAAAGGTAGAAATTTATGTCATTCATAAAGCTAGTAACATCAGCATCAAAACTGACACAGCCAACACAATCATGAAAAAGAAAAAGTTGAGGTCTTGATGTCATGCCTATTACAAAGCTACAGTAATCAATATAGTGTGATACTGTCATAAAGATACAAATACTAGATGAATGAATAGAATCAAGAGTCCACTCTAAACTCTCGTATTTACTGTCAGTTGATTTTTGAGAGGGATGTCAAGACAATTCAATGAGGAAAGAAGTCTTTCAAAAAATGATACAGAGAGAACTATATTTGGCTATCTAAAAGTAAAAAAAAAAGCATCTGGACCCCTGCCTTACACAATACTCCCAAATTAACCAAAATTAGTCATAGATGTAAATGTTAGAGCTAAAACTACAAAACTATAAGAAAACACAGATGTAAATCTTTGTAACTCTGAGTTAGGCAAAGCCTTCTTAGGTAAGAACCCAAAGCACAAGCAGCAAAAGTAAAAAGTAGATAAATTAGATTAAATCAAAATAAAAACTTCTGTTTGTTAAAGGACACCATCAAAAAAGTGAAAAGACAATCCATGGAATGGGAAAATTATTTGCTAATCTTACACCTGACATAGGACTTGTATCTAGAATATACAAAGGAATCTTCTGACTTAACAATGAAAAGACAAAAAACCCAATTCAAAAATGCCAAAAACCTGAAAAGACATTTCTCCAAAGAAGATGTACAAATGGCCAATAAATGTATAAAAAGATGGTCAAGATTAGTCATTAGGGAAATTCAAATCAAACCCATAACAAGATACCACCTTATACCCACTAGGACAGCTATAAAACAAAACAAAACAAAACAACGTTGGCAAAGATGTGGAAAACTTGGACCTTCACACA
Source organism: Macroglossus sobrinus (assembly GCA_004027375.1). Lineage (NCBI taxonomy): Eukaryota > Metazoa > Chordata > Mammalia > Chiroptera > Pteropodidae > Macroglossus > Macroglossus sobrinus. The sequence goes on from PVKZ01000549.1 coordinate 483,205, forward strand.
TGACTGGTAAGAATGTAAAATGGTACAATCACTTTGGCAAACAGTAATGGCAATACTTCAAAAATGCTAAACATAGAGTTACAACATGACTCAACAATTCCACTCCTAGGTATATAATTAAGAGAAATGAAAACATGTTTAAACAAAAATTGTACATGAATGTTAATAGTAGCATTGTTCATAATAACTCCAAAGTGCCAACAATTTAAATGTCCATCATTTAATAAACTGATTCACAGAATGTATGTGTACAATTAAAATTATATATCGATAAAAATGAATTAAGTACTGATACACGCTATAACATGAACTTTGAAAATATCATGCAAAGTGAGCCAGTCACAAAGGACCATATGTTTATGATTTATTGACATGAAATATACAGAATAGGCAAATTTATTGAGATAAAAAGTAGATTAGAGGTTGGTTGAGATTGAGGAAAGGATGTCAGGGGGAATGAGGAAGTGACAACTAATATATATGGAATATTTTCGGTGGGTGTTGAAAAAGTTCTAAAATTAGATTGTGGTGATAGTTGAAAAACTAAGTATACTTAAATAGTACACTTTAAATAAGTGGATTTTATGGTATATAAAATATATATCAACAAAGCAGTAAAATGTGAGAAAAAATAATACTCAGAGACAAAGGACTAAGAATAAGCAAATAAAAACAAATAGAAAAAAATTAGAAAAAACATGAACGAATATATATATTTATGTAGACACACACACACACACACACACACACACACACACACACACACACACACACCCTGAACAGACAAAATAAATTCAAACTTACTCTTAATTACAGAAATATCTATCCCCCCAAAAAATCTTGATACAGTACCTAAAAACCCTCCAAACTCTATGTTTATTTCATTTATATTTAAGAATGTGAACTTTGGAGACAGATTGCCTCAGTTCAGATCTGAGGCCCACCAATTATTACTATCTATTATACTGGTTAAGTTAGTTAACCCATGTTTCTTAGTTTCTTCACCTATAAAATTAGGAATAGTTGCATGTCCTATCTCACAGAGTCATTCTGAAGTTTAAATACTTTAATATGTGTAAAGTACTAGTAGCAGTGCCTGGCACTTGGTAAGTGCTATGTGAAAGCAGACTTATAAATATCATTTAACTATTCTTAGAAAAACAATGACAAATCAAACCCAACAGTTTATTCAAGGAATTGTTCAACATTAAAAACTCAATAAAATCTGTTACATTCACTAATAAAAACTTTAAAACTTAATTCTAGAAATAAACTATATAAATATGACAGAATATCAATATCCAAGATTAGATACAATGCCTAGAAAGCTGGAATGACTGTCACTCTATGAAAAGCTAAATAAAGAACAAGGTCATAACTTTTCTTGAGCTCATCAGAAAGCTAAGCTAATGGGGCACCAAACCATCTTAATTTCAAAGAAGGACAAGACTCCAAGGAAAAATGGAGGTTTGCATTTACTGGTAGGTTCTTTTTCACAAAGCTCTGCTAGGTGCTTATGAGAAATATCAAAGGCAGGGTAGGAAACCAGAAAGAGCTTCCCCAATTGATACACACATGAGGATGTATGGGGAAGGATTGGCTGCTGCTAAGGAAAGGAACACCCCTCCCCCAAACCCCACTCTCCCACCCACAGCCTTCTGTGAACACAGAAAAAGCACATATAGCTGAAAAAAGGGCAGCAAAACAGGGCACAGGAAAACACACACACACACACACACACACACACACAGTTTGGAAATGGTAGAATAAAGAACTCTCTCTGTCCCAGGATGAGAGGGAAGAAATAGACCTGGGTCCAAGATTCCATACCAATACCATTAGATAGCTTCTATAACTGACAGAGGGGCAAGAAACACTCTCCTATAAAATGCCTGCCACATATACAAGTCAGAATTTGGCTGTCAAAGAAAGAACTTAAAGAAAGCCCTATCCCAAAGCCAAAGGCACAAAGGGACTGTCTTACGATTACAGCAAAAAAACTCTCCATCCCCAAACAACAGACTATGAAACAGAATTCTATTGATGGAAGAAGAGCAAGAGTGAGACACCCTCTGAGGTGCAAATATACTGGGTCAACTGAAAACCAACGGTGAACCATGAATGCTAAGAAAAATCCTCCAGTACCTACCCTCCATCTCAAGCATAAGGTAACAGTAACCAGCTACTAAAGAAATTTGAAACCTATTATGCACTGACAGTAACCACAGCAACAACAAAACCCAAATCCAGCTCAGCTCCTGAGTAAATCAACTCAATGCTCATACTACTGGCCTAACAGAAGAACCACTGGTCCACTTGCAACGTTCAAACTAATTGGTGCAGTGTAGAACCCACTAAAATAATGTAAAAGACAGGGATATCTACTATGTAATTCCTTAGTCAAGATTAACTAGGCCTAGAAACTGTGAGAGGGGAAAGGGGGATATTATTACAGTTTTCTTTATATATCTTAGCACTTTTTTCACTGGCTATGGTAAACATGTATAATATTTAAATAACTTTTTATTTTGAAATAATTCAAGACCCACAAGAACTTGAAAAAAGAGTTCCCATGTAGCTTTCATTTAGCTTTTCTCAGTGATAATATGATGTATGTACCATACATAGTATTCTGTCAAAACCAGAAAATGACATTGGTATAAGGCTATTAACTCAGAGCAATAGTTCATTGTGTGGTCGTGGATCCATCAACCCACTGAAGGATATCAGGCTTCTTTCTAGTTTCAGACAATTATAAATAAATAAAACCTGCTATGAACATCTCTGTATGTGTTTTTTGTGGACATAAATTTTCATTTCTCTAGAATAAGACCCAGGAGTGCAATAGCTAGGTTGTATGGTAAGTATATGTTTAACTTATAAGAGATTGGCAAATTGTTAAGCAAAGTAGCTGTTTCATTTTACATTTCTACCAGTAGTGTATGAGAGATTCGGTTTCTCCATATCCTGTCAATAATTAGTATTGTGAGTGTATTTTTATTTAGTCATTCCAATAAGTGTGATGTGGTATCTCACCATAGTTTTAATGCACATGTAAATGTTAAAAGATAAATTTAATTTTAAAAAGTTTTTAAAATAATAAAATTAAACTGCAAGATTTCTGGGTCCGTTTGTGAAATGTTCTGCTTCAGTAATCTCGAAATTGCATCCAGGAATCTGGATTAAATGTTCACACTGTTGATTCAAGTACTCTGCTTCTGGAAATCTATCCTGAAGAAATAACATACAGTCTTTTATAAAAATTTAACTCTCATGTATCAGGAAACGGGAATATGCTCCATCAAAATGAAGCATTATTAAGTTGAGTCGGAGAAAAGTAGAATCCAGAAAACAAACAATCCAACATAGAAGAAACTAAAATCCACAGATTGACATTGCAGGTAGGTTCCAGAATCGATAATATTCTACAGAGCACTCAGTTCAGATCCTCAAAAAAATTTTTTTTTCTTAGGTCGGTTGATATATACATCTAGTAGAGAGTATATAGATGTATTACTGATAGATCCACAGTATACAAACTAAAACTCAAGACTATCTTCTGAGGAAGACAAAATATTTAAAAAGAAAAAAAAATGTGTTTTTTTAAGAATGTGAATGGTATCCTACTTGCAAGCTAATTGGCTTGCCAGCTTCATACATGTTGGCAGAAGATACAAGAATTCTGGATCACAAAGAACTTTATTCAGGTACAGCACAAACAACATACGCTTCACATTTGTATAGGCTGTTGTTGCCCCCCAACTCCCATAGGGGCAGCACAGAAGAGAACCAGGTAGATACTGCACACACAGTGGGACTGCATCACAGCTGACCTCCCAGCTTAGGGAAACCCAATCTAGTATAATATGCTGTAAGCAAACTTGCCTGATCTTCACCTCAGTGGGAGATATCATTTTTATTATATTGGCTAGTAATCAATATTCTGCTTTAGAGGGAGACACTATCTCTATTTTCCAAGGCTGTTTGCTAAACAAATATCCCTTAGAACATAGTTCAGAACAAAGGCCATGAGTACCTCTGCTCACAAGACATGTAGAAATAAAAAAAAAACTCATGGGAGAACTGTCACCCAACATGGTTAACTTAGAGGGTCACGATCAGTATTAATTTTTTAAAAAAATAAATAGAATAGAATTTAAAGTGAGTACAAATATGCCTTTAAAGTATGTATTATTTCCTTGCATTGTGCTTTGGTTTCAACCTCTTCGTTTTGAAGATATAAAATTACTTGACAAAGATGATATAATTTGTTAATGGCAGAGCAAGGACAAGAAAACAGGTGACTGACACCTACACACATATTTTTTCTACTACCACACTTGAAGGAACATAGGCATTATGTGTCATACTCTAAATAGAGTGTCCATACATTTTAGCAATTGTAACAATAGCTCTGCTCTCACTATCTTACGAATGTGGGAACCAACACTCAGAGAAGTTAACTTACTTAACCGAATGCTATATAACTAGCAAATGGGAAATTCAGGGTTTTTAAATTAAAAATTCATTACTATTGTCGATCTACTAGAAAATAATCCAAAACCATATCCCATAGACAGTAAAGGAGTGGCATCATCTAAGCATATCAAAGGCAGTCCATTAACATGGCTAATATAGGAAAGTGACCAATAATTCACCCCAATATAGGATTTCATTATAAAGTTTTATTATTACCATCTATCAAGTATAAAATATACTTGCTCATTACTCAGTCTCTTAAAAGTTTATCCTGCAGTGAACTCTAAACAATAAAGGACAAAACAAACAAATAAAATCTCTTCTATCAATATTTCTAGCCAATAGTAAAAAAAAACTAAGATACTTGATACTGCATTGTTTAATTCATAAGCAAAGAAACTTTAGCACAGAACAGAAATCCTTCTAGAGAGTTTTAGTTGGGCAGTTAGTAACAATCAAGACAATATTATAACAGAATTCCATGTCCTTCATGTCTTGAACTTAGCAGATACTTAATAAACATACTGACTTCAACTAGGACAGATTAAAATTTATTATTGATTTACAAAAACCTGCTGATTGTATAAAATGACAATGTGCTAAATTCTAAGAGAACAGCAACATGAAAAGCCTATGATCCCTTTTGCTCAAGTAATTTTTAAAGACATGTAAGTAATGAACTAATATAGACAGAAACAAATAAAAGTGATAACTAGAGAAAATTAAAGAACACAACACATTTAAGAAACTCTAAGTATTGGGGATGGCCTGGGTTTACTAAGACTGGAGAGAGAACTGGTTCCAAAAAGAAAAAAAAAGAAAAGAAAAAGCAGGCTAAAACTACAGTATGGAGTCCTAAATTCCATACATTTGGATTATATTTCATTTACAAAAGAAAGCAATTTGAGATTTTTATTATGCCACTCTTGCTCTTGACAGTTACTTTCTCTCTTTTGGTCTCAGCATATTTAAGATATTATTTCATTATTACTATTGAGAAGTGTGTCTGACATTCCTTTGTAAATGTCTTTTCTAATGGTTGTTTTTAAGAGCTTTTCTTTAACTCCAATGTTCTGTAATTTCTTCTAAGTTGTCATACTTAGAATTTATTTGGTATCCCTAGATATGATGTTTGTATCATTTGACAATTTTGGAAAACTCTCAGTCATTACTTATTTGTATCCGCCCTTTTCACGGTTTCCTATATTAACTCCTCTATAACTCTGAAAAGATTTATTTTAGAACTTTTCACTTCATCTTTTGAGTCTTTTAATCTCTTTTATATTTTTCATTTCTTTATCTTTCTGGCTTCCATTTCCATACTTGCTTCAGCTCTATCTTCCAGTTTACTAACAGTTTCTTAAATTGTGTGAAATCTACTGTTCAATGTGTTTGTGGTTCAATTCTAATTAGTTTCTTTTTAATTTCTATCAGTTCCATCTATTTTTCCCAATTACTTATTTTTAGTCATTTTCCTTGCTCAAACATCTTTTTAAATTTATTTAAACACTTGTAATTAGACTACTTGTAATAATTAGAATATGTGATTTATTTGTTGAAATACATGACGCTGCTGCCTTGTTTTTACTGACTTTCCTTAGAAGTGCTTTTTGCTCTTGATTTTTTGATAGCTCAGGGGTTTTTTTTTTTAAATTTATAAAAAACATTACAGGCTTAATGTGAAAGTAATTTGCTTTGGTCTGCCTTCTGAGGGACCTCCAGAGTAGGACAACTTTGAATTAAACCCTCAGATTCTAGAACCACACAGAAAGCAAGAATTCAGGCAACCTGTGTGGTTCTAAACCTGCCTGAAAGGGGACTATGGATGATAAATTGAGATTTTATTCCCCTTCTACAGTCAAGAAAGTACCTCATTGTTTTATTTTCTATGAGGAGCTTGACCCTTGTTCACCTAAACACTAATGCTGTGGCCATCTAGGATACCAACTTCAGGAGAGCATAGCTCATTACAGTCTCTGGTTTAAATAGATAGGCTCTTGGCTCTATCTCCTTTCTGTCTTGCCCTCGAAGCCATTAAAACGGAAGCTCAAATTCACCAAGGTTTGAAGAATGTACTCAGGGTAAAAGATGGCTTCAGGCAATCACTTATTTCCCATTTCTTTTCTTTCCATTTCCACTTTGTTTTAGGCATTTTCAAATTTCTTATATTCTCAGCTTCTCAATAATGTTGTAAAAGATTCTTAAAATATAAATTCTAACCATCCTTTTTTATTGTTTTTATCGAAAGGGTCATTCAAGATATTTCCATTTTCTTATACTGCTGAAAATTCAAGACTTAGTGAAGTTTTTTGAGTAGTAAAGTATCATTTATCACTTTTAAAATGATAGCTAATGGAAGTGTTACAACTGATTAAAGACATGAGAAACTGAGGACAGGAAAGTTAGTTATGGAGAGTATTACTACAGTTTAGATCATGACTTGACATAGGTTACAGGTAGGACAATAAAAATGGGAGAACAAATAGGAAAGAAATCACAGTTGCAGAACTGACAAAACTGGATGCTAAATTGCTTTGTGGTGGGTTAGAGCTTGAATGGAGATTATGTTAATTATATTAGTTTATGTCTAGGAGTATGGTAGTACCATTAACTAATAGATGTTAACTGATCAATTTGGAAGTAAATAATAGAAAACTATTAAGAGCGATTTAAAACATAGGGCACTATTTGTCACCAGAAAAAGAAAACAGGATACAGGTACTTAATGTTCTCAAAGTGGTTCACTGGCTAAAGGGCTCAATGATATTAAAGGCCAGCTTCTCTTGGCATATTCCTCATGACTATAAAATGGCTGCTGCAGTTCCAGGAAGCAAATAAGTCTTATTCAAGACAATAAGAAGGGGAAGAATGGTGCCTGATGCATCTGTCCTATGTCTGGAAAACAAGAACTTTTTCAAAGACACTGCAACTTCTTCTCCCACCTCTGCTGTAGAATTCTTCTTCTGGCTCATTGGCAAAAAGAAAGGCTGAGAAAGTGTTTAACTTCTCCAGTTTCTAAAGTAAGGCAAACAGCTTATAATTGGGAATAAATGGTAAGTTATATAGTCAACACTATTTGACTCAGGTCTTGACTTCTTCCCAAAGAAAAGAAAAGGTTTCAGGAGTAAAATTAGAAGTTTGGTTTCAAAATTGCTGAGTTTAAAGAGACATTAAGATAACCAGTGGAACGACAAACAAGGCAGTTATTAGCACATAAATGACAGAAATGGATGAAATTGGAAGAGACAAGTTTACAATAAAACAAACACCAAATTCTGGCAAGAATGTGGAACAGAAACTCTCATTCATTACTAGGGGGAGTGAACAATGGTACAGACACTTTGTAAGACAGTTTGGCAATTTCTTATAAAACTATACATATTCTTTACATACAATCCAGCAATTGCAGTCCTTGGTATTTACCCAAATGAGCCAAAAAACTCATGTCCACACAAGAACTTGCACATGGATATTTTATAGCAGCTTTATTTATAATTGCCAAAGTCTGGAAACAACCAAGATGTTACTCTGCAGGTAAGTGGATAAACTGTGGTACATCCCAAGAATGAAATACTACTCAGTACTACATAGAAATGACCTAAGAAGCCATTAAAATATATGGAGCTACTTTAAATGCATATTTCTAAGTGAAAGAAGCCAATCCGAAAAGGCTACATATAGATACTGCATAATTCCAGCTATGTGACATTTTGGAAAAGGGAAACCTATGGAGACAGTAAAAAGATTAATGGTTGGCAGGTATTTGGAGGTCGAAAGGAATAAATAGGCAGAGCACAGAGAATTTTTGGACTGACACTCTTATATGATACTACAATGAGAGACATATGTTATTTACATTTGTCAAAACCCCTAGAATGTAGAACACTAAGAGTGAAACCTAATGTAAACTATGGACTTTGGGTCACATTAATATAGGTCCATGGATTGTAACAAATGTACCATTCTCTTGCTAAATGCTGGGGGCAAGGGCAAGGGGGTATGTGGGAGCTCTGTACTTTGTGCTCAATTTTGCTATGAACCTAAAACTTTTCTAAAAAAAATTTTTAAAAAGAATTTTTTAAGAAAGAAAAATAAAGAACTAATTGCATAACCCAGGGGGGCATTTAGAAATACTTTAGAAATAGATAGAAATAGATGCACCAGCTAATGAATAGCAATCAAAGTAAAGATGAGGCTATATCAACAGAGAACAACAGGAAAGTATTTCAAGAGGGCAGGGCCAAAAAGATGAAAATGTGTTCTAGTTAGGTTAACTTGGATATTGCATAGGATAAGGAATGGTAAGTTTCACAAGTTTAGTCATCATAGGTCGTTTATAATCTCAGAAAGAATGACTTTCTTTCAGTGGAATTACAGTGGAGAAGTACAATAGTAGGAAGTTAAATATATGTGATAAGGAAGGTAAATAAATAAAACAAAAGACAAAAGTAAGGCGCATATATATATATAATTTCTTATTAAGACTGACAACTGCATATTCATTGGATAAATCTAAATTTATTTTTAAAAACATTAAATATCTAAAATTTTGTTTTTCAATAAACCAATTTCTTAACATAAGTGAATAAAATTTACTTTAAAGGAAAAAATAAGCTTTTTAATAAATATTTATTTATTTATTTTAATTAGTTTCAAGTATACAATACATTGGTTAGACATGTATATATAGTTCATAAAACAATCCCCTCCTCAATTGCTCCTTCCCCTGGCCCTCCACCTAGCCAACATATTAATGCTAACTGCATTTTTTAAAAAAGTAATTCAGACTAGTATCAGTATCAACTTGGCCTCTCATCTTGTATATACCACTGTGTTTAATTTGTTATTAGGGAAAATTGCTAATATTATAAAAGTAGAAATATGTCATGCTAGCAATTTAGCCAGTATAATTTGATGCTATTTCAAAAACAATGTCTAAATGATCACCAAAAATCCAATTTTATTCTCTACCATAAAAATTTTAGAACAAATTTTTGATTATTTGAATAAACAGACACTATTATTCAAATAGCACAAGATTATTAAAAAGTATTTCCTTGTATGATAATTGTGTATTTTCCATAATTATCAATTGGAAAGTTCTATGTAATGTATAACCATTAACTAATTTTTTCCCAAACATAATGTTAGGATTGTTTCCTTTAGGAATTTCAGTATAACACAATTAAATAAAACATGAATTTTTAGTTCTCACCCTATTCAAGTTTACTTTTATTAGTGAGAATAATAATAGTACTATTTATGATAAAATACTAGAAATATTTTTGGTAGACCAAAAGCTCCTAAAGAATGTTACTCTTTTTAAAGTCTTCCTAAATCTTATTAGGATACTAACTAAATATTAAATCAGCAAACAAAAGAAAGGATAATTGTAAGTGGATTGTAGAAGATATGCACTACTGCTCAAAAAGGAGATGAACAGTTAATTCATCAATCAAAGAGCTTGGTAATAACCATATTATTCATAACTTATATGGCAACTTGAAGATACAGAGTGCAATAATCAAAGCACTAAGTAAAGAACAAAATCCCTGAAAGGTAAAAAAATGATTTTTAATATTTCAGAATAAACCTAATGTATTATAAATGAGCTAATTTTTATAATAAATTTAATGTTTCACATGAGGAAATATGGCAAAAAATAACTAAAAAATGATTTATAGCCAGTGTTATGACATTTTAAGAAGAGCTAAAATGAACACAGGCTTTAAAAAGATTAAACTGATGAGTTTTAAAAAATTATGTATTCCTCCTATCCTACTCTCTAAAAAATTTAAGTTGGCCTTAGTTAATAGATGAAGTTATAAAGGTTTAAAATCTGAGACTTTCACAGAAATATATATCAAAGTATATTTGTCAGAGTAAAAATGTATTTTGTTTTATATCACTTTATATAGTCTACAGTTTACAGAGATTTCTATTTTATGGGGTTTGTTTTGTTTTGTTTTGAAATTCAAGGTTTCTTTTGGTCTACACTTCACCTTCTAATTTTAATAGCCTCTTAGAAATGTGTATCTATTTATATCCATAAAGAGCAGCTGCCATTTAATTCAATTTAAAATAAATATACAACCAAAAATACCAGAATAAAGATTATGCAGTATTATGTACTTTAACAAACTAGAATTCTTATTTTAGGTTCTGTTTTAAATGGAAATAGCCATCACACAGAGCTATGAAATCTGTCCCCTAAGGCTGATGATAAATTAACACACAATAATGTAAGCTGCCATTAAAACAATGTAACTTTTGATTTGCAAATATTAAGAAATATTATACTTAATTTTACTCATACAAGAGCAAACTGGTTAGGTGTAATTAATTAATAATCACAGCAATCTGCAAGTCTTTTCTTTCCCATTTATTGCTCTATCTATAAATTTGAGAGAAAAAGACAAAGTACCTTAAACAATAATGATAAAAGTTACTTTAAGCCTCACCACTAAGAATTTCAAAATAAAGCTAAATATATTTTGTAGAAAAATCTGATTTCTACTAAATCTCACACTTTTAGGATAGATTAAAAATATTTTCCACATCAAAATGCCAAAACTTTCTCAATTTTATTAAGTGGTGAGTTACACTGCTAATACTATAATCTGCAATTGGCAGCAAAAAACAAATTCAAGACAATAAAGTACTATACAACCCTCTGGGTAATATATCTTTCTTTTTACTGTACAATATCAACAAAGATGAATTTTTGTTTCCTATGGACATATTTTTGTTTTTTATTTTTAATCTGTTAATGAGAATGGAAACACCTTGAAGGCAAGGACCACTACTGTGTCAAGGGCACTATGCTGGGGCAAAGACAAAAAAGAAGAATGGAAAGTCATAAGCATCTTAAATATATATATATAATTAATAGAATCAAAATAATGTCCTTTTTCATGATTGTTGCATCTATATTACAAAGAAACAGAACTTAATGTCATGAAATGTATGCTTCATTTGTTTCAAATTCTAGTAGAACATAATTTTTCTTTCTTTTTTGGTAATAAGTAACATTTTAAGTACTATTTAAATTCCCAAATATATTCAAAAACCCTTCAAGGAGTGTCTGTTCTGTGGGTTACTAATATTACAAGTCATTTAAAAAATTAGCATAATAAATACTGATGGAAAAAAAGGCACATGATTTTTTTTTTGCTTTTAGTGTGGTCACTTTTTATTAACTACAAAAGATAACAACATATAAAAATCAAAAACAGAAAGAACCAAAAATGTACCAAAAGTTAACAATAGACCAGCACTCAAAATTCAGAAAATATGTTGTTTTCATGTACACATACATGAGAAAAATAATGCCATAGCAGAAGGGGGCTGTATCTGTGTTTAAAGAAGGGGTTGTTGGCAAACACCACAGTTCACTTCTGCTGAAATGTACACAACTGATATATGCAGCACAGAAAGCTGGCACCAAGGGCTTACAACCTTAATTTGCCTGCAAGAAGGAACAGAGATTTACCTTCAGAGCACGTTCTTGATTGTTTTCAGCAGTCAGATGTCTCATGTTGTTTGCTGAAGTCTGGTTCTGCTCTTTCAAATGATGAAGCTCCTGCTCTAGCCGTTTGCACTGCCACAGGGGAAGAATCCCATTAAGTAAAGGAGTTATAGCATTTTTTTTTTCACCAAGCCACAAGAATTAACGTAAATACTACTACTGTATTCTCTAAAAACGAGGTATCTTTTGCAACAAAAATAGTAAATTAAAAGTAATGTTGAATATGAACAAAATAATATGTTTATAGTACCCTGACTATTCAATTGCTATTTTCAGTTTGTATTTTATTAATCTAAATATTACCATATAAATTAGAAAATGCTATTTTTAAAAATTAAATTAAATTAAGATCAAAATACATTTAAAACTATTTTTTTCGTTAACCAAATGGTCTTCACTATATACCTGTTGGCTGAATATAAGCATGCCTCTAAAAATCACATTGGATTCTAAATAAACTACCATATGATATTCTGTTTTAAATTTTTATTACCTTTTTAAAGATTAAAAATTACCATAAAATAAATAGAGACTTTTCAGATTTTTAGAAATATCTAAAGAAACAACTAAGGAAATGTCTTTTTAATTCCTATTTTTACTAAACCTTATTTTTAAGTAAAACAAGTGATAACAAACACGTGAAATGACATTCTGACCTACTGGGAATATATGAGAATATGAATAAAAGAAAATTGTAAGTAAAACCATAAATGGGCTAATAGAAATATCTATGTAAAAAATCATTAAAATATTCCATTTTCATAAAACATCTTAATATAAATATATCAAACATTCTACTCAATAATTGTACAGTATATAAACTGATATACTGCTTATCAGTTTGAACATATATGGAAGATTGGCTAAAGGAATAAAGTACTAAACTCATCTTTCAGGAAAAAGAGAAATTACTCCTTAATTTATCTATTTTTAAATTAGGACATCTAAGCAACAATCAGTAAGTACAAATATTGATTCAAGATCTAGTGAAAGTTACTCCTAGATTTGACAAATGGCTAGCTGTGATAATGAATTAAAAATCATTAATATGCTATAACCATGATGTAGCCATAATCCAAATTGGCATTTCTTACTACTCTAACATTGATTCCTTCTGCCTCTGACCTCTATAATATCTGCCGTCTGTATTATTTCTCAACCTTGAGTAATATATGAATTCTTTACAAAAAAAAAAATCAGACTCTTGATAGTCACTTAAATTTATAATGATGTTTATATATTGGGTATATATGCCTCAGCATATATAATACAATTATAAAACCAACACATTTATAAATTAAAATAACAATCACAAAATCAGAACTTTTAAAATTAATATTAACTAAGTAGAAAAAAATCTTACTGAAACAAAGTTCTGCAAATATAGTATAAAGTAGCCGGTGATTTCAAATGCCATGTCTGTGACAACTTAATTCACCTATCATGTTTTTAAAAATTACATGGGTAAAATCTTTAGAACTATTCTCTACTAGAATTATCCTCTACATTTTAAATTAAATTTAGTACAAAATTATCATGCATTAAGTATTGAAATAAAATGGCTAAATATAAACTATAATGTTAGAAAGGTGAGGTAGATAATTTTGGCTATGGGAGTAAAGAATCTTTCACAGAGCAGGTTATATTCAAGTTGAGCTTATTTTAGGTATATGATTTTATAAGCTGAAAGAGGAGAAAGAGGAAAAATACAGTAGAAAAGAAATAAAAGTAGAAACATCATGGGAAACTTCTGGTGAAAGTGGAAAAGTTTGGTCATGAGTTATCTGATCATCTATTTTTTGTATTCCCAGTAAATTAAGAATGACTCGAGGATAGAGACATCTTTTCCATCTACAAGATGCACAAAAAAGAATTCACTCACTCTAGTCCAAAAAATAAATGTTTATTTTCATTACTTCATAAGGTTTAAATTTAACATTGACCTAGGAATCAAACTGTGGTGAGCCAAGGATAATTTTGAATTGAATAAAATCATATATAAATTCTCGTCAAATACGCTTTTGGATTTATATTTAACTACATTTAAGATTTCTTTAGATTTATTCAAGCCTATACTATTTCTTCATTTGATGTTCTTTTATTATTTCTAAAAAGATGTGGGGAGGGCACTCCCTGGCAAATTTTTAAATGAAATACTGTAACTGAAGAGATAAGCAGAGCTCAAGAACAATAAAGCTGGTTTTGCACTGAGGGCATTTATCCAAATTAAATACCTGAGCTCATGTAGTATTCTACATACCATGGTCATGTAGTATAGGAGAGATAGAAAATAAGGCCCAGGGACCACTCAGAGTGACAAGTGTTCAAAAGGGCTACATTTTCAGGTGTTTAATGATCTCACCTACTTTAATGAATGGAAAAAAAAAAAGTGAAATGCTAGAGAAATGTATGTCCCTAAATCAAGTACTATATGGTTTTAAATGGTGTCATTTCAAAATGACACAAATCTTTCCTGTTCATATTCTGCCAAATATTTATGTTCTTAAAGAGATCTAATGCATAAATTTGACCTAGAAGTGTTATCTTTCATACTTCAAAAAATTTTAATAGTCAAAATGAACATAAGTGCTATCTGTATATTGTCATCATGTCCTTGAGAACTAGGATTCTCACAAGACACAAAAGATAACAGATGAAAGATTAAAAAGTTAAGTAAAATCTCTTTAATTCAGAATTTTAATTGGAAGTATCAGTATGAAGATACAAAGAGTTTTATCTTAAAAAAAAATGAGTGTTGTGTATATGTATGTGTATTTCCTGATTCTGCCCATTGAAAAGGGCTAGCAACAATAAGAAACCCAGTAGAAATAGAATAAATATTTCTAGCACCTAGATTGTGGGGACCAAGTACCATTTCTGACTAAAAATAAAGGACATCATGGATATTCAGCTGACTCTAGGTGTGAGACAAGAAATGTATAATATGATCCAAGAACGTTTGTTCTTGGTAGAAGTATTAAATATCAAAACTGAGGAACTATCAAGGACTCAAGAGCCAACTTGAAAAGCTCCCCATTAGCTAAAGATAAGAATATGAACATCAATAAGGCCACTAAAATATGAAATACACAGAACATGTTTAAATTATTGAGTTTATAATAACAAAAAGTTTTAAAAACTAGTTATCATTTTCAGGAATAGAGTAAGCCAAGAATTTATCCACCCTTTCTTATATAGACTTCACCATCAAGTAATTAAATGATAGGTAGGAAGATGACTATAGAAATTGTTAAGCTAATAAAGAAAAAGGGAATGTTAGACTATCATGATTTTGAAATCATTAACATAATAAGAGATCTAAACACTAAAATCTGTTAATAACATAGTTCCAGATGTGTTTCCAGATGAAGAAACACAAAATCATCTGTACTCTTGCTAATAAACTAATCTAAATCTGATCAAGCCTCTAGATTAAATTACCATACTTAAAGGAGAAGAGAGAAGACAGGAACATATTAAATGACATTACAGAAATGCCATGAATAAACTGGGAAACTCTAAAAGAAAACTGACTCAGTTTGTTTAAAAAATAAATTCCGAAAGAAAAAGACAGAGGAAAGGAATCAATAGTGTTGAGTCAATTCAATCATTTGCAATGAGTGATTCTTATTGAGATACAGATTTAAAATAAAGAAGAAAAGTTATAATATTTATGAGATCATCTGATTTTGAAAACCAATTAGATGTTTCACAATATTAATGAATTATTGTTTATATTTAGGGGTCATAATGGTATTGTGGTTATGTTTAAATAATAGTTCCTATCTTTTAGAAATATACAAAAGTTACATATAAAAAGGATATTTTATCTAAGATTTCCTTAAAAATAATATGAGGAGGATTAAATGAGCCGGGAAATATAGATTAAAAAGATGGATAGCTTAGCAAGGTGAAAATAGTACAGGTTCATGGTTCTATGCTCTGTGAACTCACTGGCAAAAAAAAAAAAAAAAAAAAAAAAAGGATTAAATTTGTCTCTGTAAATGGGCGAAACTAAATCTACAGTGTGAATGAACTAATATACAAAACATAAAAATCGACAGCAAAGTTTTATAAAATATATTTGGCCCATATTTACTACAAAATCTGTTTTTACCATGAATTTCCTTTTACTCATTGTGAGTTCTTAAGCATTGCAAGTTCTCAAGCAGACAATACATTGATTCTGTTTTACTTTTTCTTTCTGAAATATAATATGCCTTAAGTTTTTAACAAAAAGTTCTCTAATATTGTCTAAGTTTTTAACAGCTGCTGTTTCTTCTCTACAATTTGCTTTCAATCGCAAATCAATTTGATAGTATTACAATCACACACCTTCCGATTTAGGATCTATGCAACTCTTTCTTTTGCAGACAAAAATAATATCAGATTCTTCCAGTCAAAATAGAAGCTAAATTTCGGTGTCAATGTGACTCATGTACTTTGAACTGCAGATGTTTGGAAGCTCTTAGAATTATGTAAATAAGTTGTTATTTCTCTTCACCTAGGAAAAAATTTTAAAAATCACTCCATTTTAGATTTAAAAATAGTCAGTGGAATGCTTTTCTCAGATTATATTAACTTGAAACAAAAGGTGACTTGTTTTTTCAAAGCCTTGGCAAAATATCAACAACTTGGCATAAGTGAATATTTATATAATACTAAAGATTTTAAAAGAAAAACAATAATTACATGAATAAGTTTCTGAAACCACATATGATGCAGCTAGGGTGTATATGTGTGTGTGTCTAAAACATAAATTATTAAGTAATTATCCACTGAGAGTCCATCCTCTAGGCAATATATCAGCACCCATGAGGCAACATGCCAGGCAATGACATGTTCCTATATATTTATATATATGTGTGTGTGTGTGTGTGTGTGTGTGTGTGTGTGTGTGTGTGTAATTAGAATACACACATATTCTAATTACATAGAAACATTTTAAAAACACCATCTGAAAGTAAATAACTCGGGGTTTAATAACAAATACAGTATTTTATAATAATTTTAAACTACTGAACTATTCAAAAAGATTAATTTAAAGAAACATTTGAAATCACAAAGTAAAAGCATATCTAAAATCATAATATTCTTTTTAGGAAAATAAAACAAATAGCTATTTTTTTAAAATTACCATCGGAAGTGTTTTCTTTTAAATGAAGGTCTTATAAAAGCTACATATATGCATGCATACATACATTTATATATACATATTAACATATATACTTATGTATATTTTTGGGAGCCATTCTTGCTGAATGCCCTGCAGACAGGGTTGGAGTTGCCTGCAAGCCAGAAGTTTGCAGAGCAGGTGGGCTCCTTACTGAAGGAGGAAGATTGGCTTAATGGATAGCTTGTTACTGAAGGAGGAAGTGTGGCTTAATGGAGAGTTGAATATTCCTTGCCCCAGGGAATAAGAGACAAAACAGGAACAAGGATGTTTTGAGAGAACTTATGTAAAGGTCAGCAAGCATTTGCATATGTGTGGGTGTTGCTTCTCCAGCTTTTCCAAGGGTATATATAGGCTGTGCTAAATAAACTCGTGGGTGGCTCAGTAGTCACTGTTCGCCCTCTCAACTCTATCTTCTGTCTCTCTCTCTTTTTCTCAATCCTCACTCCCCCTCTCGGGAACTGTTCTATCTTAGCCGGCAGGCTCCGGCAGTATATACAAAAATCACACTGTAAAATTTTTAAGTTATCAGGTTTTCATATGAATATGCTCAAAGTATCTATTTCTACCATGTATAAACTATAAACTACAAGAAGGTAGAGCCAAGAGTGTCTGTTCACTTTTGAACAGTCAGCAAGGCACCTAAACCGTAGGCGGTATTAAATACATATTTATTGCTTTACTGTATTCCCTGCTTATAAAGGGCATTTACTCAATCATCCCTGCTAAATTTGAAAATTATTCTAAGCTCTTGCCCATCTTTATCCTAAAATCAGACCAAGTCTATTCCTTCACATGCTTTATTCTCTATCCCCACCATCATACCTTTTACTCCATCTCTAAATTTCTCATTAACTGACAGGGAAATGCCCTCAGGCTCAAACCCTTCCAAACTATTCTCTATCCTAGTAGTTCCCAAAGCTGGCTATAACAAAATAACCAGAAAAAATGTAGAGACCATTAAGAATTGAGGACTTTTTGGGATGGCTCCATAGTGTAGTGGTTAGCACCTCTGCTTTACACGTAGAAGGTCCTGGGTTTACACTCCAGGTGGACCACAGACCATACCCGGGGTGCACCAGGCCCACTGGGTGCGCCAGGCCCCAGGTGCATGCTCTGAATGTGTGGGGAGAGGTGCCTTGCCTTCAAAGATCTAGTTTTTAAAAGGGAAACTGAAACAACCATAGGTCAGAGAGCGGGAGCAGGGGAGGGTGGATGATTGGGGGCGGGGAAGAAATTGAGGACTTTTTGGATTTTACAAAAAGGATCCCATGGGAGCCATGAGAGTAAAGTCAACTGGCACATAATGGAAATGCCCCTTAGGGTGTGACCAGAAGGCTCCAAAGCAAAGAAATATCAGCCTCTAACTGTAGGAGCGGATAATCATAAGGATCCCAACTTGTAATGTCCTTAGAGGCTAAAGACGTTAGACAGACATGCTCAAGCCAAACCTGATATCATTAATGACTGGTGCACTAGAGGTGAAGACTCTGACCTTCCAACTTGTCCTAGCCACTGCCTTGAGAACTATGCACAGCTCTCTGCACCCCCAGTCAACAGAGCTTGCTTTGGAGATGCTAAGGACTTTCACCAGTCGCTCGTCATGTAAGACTCTGTGTATTGTGTTAACCTGCCTGGGTACCTGATCGGTTTATCTGAGAAGGTTCATCTGGATAAACCTGGCATCATGGAAGGACATAAATGCATTCAAGTGTGTTACTTCAGTAGCTGCTCTTCTTGCTGCCAACAGTAGTGTATGTGTGTGTGCATGTGTTTTGAGGTTGCATCTCAGAATTAATAAGTATTTCAGAGAGCTATGTCTAAAATACAGTTCTAAGCAATCACACTAAGTCCTACCTACCTTATCTTGATTTCCTTTATTGGCTTTTACTGATTACAAAATTAAAAATAAGTTTTGGAGAATGACAGTGGCATTTCACTCCTCCTCAATTGCACACGTTGGTCCAGTTCAGACATGCTAAATTATCCACAGTTCCCAAAATATGAATATTCCTTACAACTTTCTTGTCTTTGTGCAAGTTTTTATGCATATTTGATTGATCTACACATAGCATCAGACCCTACCTTCTCACTGGGAATACCATGCCCTCCTTGCTTCTACCAATTCACTACCCTTCCTCATATATGTTCTCACGACAACCATCTACTTGGCATTCTCCCTCACATCCACTTACCAACGTAGGGCCAATCCAGGACATGATTTACTGAAGCTATTTAATGCATTTTTAGTAAATAAAGAATGTAAATTTTGTTTAAAAAAATCTTATTTTTTCCACACTAATTTCCTTCTAAAATTAAAGGCATATGCCCTTAATATTTAGGTAATCATATATAATAAGCACAAATATAGCATAAGAATATAAGACGTGAAAAAATTATGAGAATAAGGAATTTATAAAATATAGAAGTATGCAAAGTGTTGGTTCCTGAAATTAAAAATATAAATGGAAGCGATGACTATTTAATAATATGCTTTTTAATGGACTCTTGAAAAAGAAGTATAATTCTAAACATCTAAAGGCTTGGGATACAGCAGCATCATGATAATGCAAGTGGGACAATAAGAAAAAATAGTAAGACACAAAGATTCTAGATAGGAAAAATAGGGTCAAAAACCAGAGAGAAGAGTTGGAAGTAAAGGAAAAAAGTGCACTAAAGTAAATGTTTTTTGTTTTGTATTGTTTTGACCATACCTCATAAGCCAAGCCATTGCTTTGTAGGGGTTTTATTTTAGGCAAAATTTATATAGAATGAAGTGGAGATTCTGATTGAACAACTGATTGATTTTTGACAAATTTATATATCTGGGTAACCACCCTGATAATATATAGAGTATTCTTGTCGCAACAGGAAGGTCTTGGTGTTTCCTCTTCCAGTCAATTTGCACCCATAGCCATAGGCTACCCTTTTTCTTCTGCTTTGTAATGCCATGGATTTCTTTGCCTGTTCTTTAACTTTGTAAAAAATAATAGAGCCTTTAAGTTTTGATCTTTTGTCTGACTTCTTTACATCAACATATGCATTAGAGATTCATCTATGTTTCTGTGTGCATGAGTAGTTCATTCTTTTCATGCAAAATAATGTTCTATTTTATATGAATATACCATAATGTCTGTTTTTCTGTTAAAGAAGTGACATTTGAGTTGTTTTCAGTACTTAAATATTATGAATGATCTCTTACAAACATTTCTCTAAAAGTCTTACAGTATGTAAATGGTTTTGTTTTCCTTGGGTAAATACCTAGAAATGGAATTCCTGGGTCACAGAGTAGATATTGCTTCACTGTATATGAAACTATAAAACAGTTTAAAAAATTGGTTGTACCATTTTACACTCCCATGAGCAAGAGCAGAGTTTTGGCTGTGGTACATCCTCATTGATATTTGCTGTTGTCAGTCGTTTTAATTTCAGACACCACAGTACATGGCTACTAAACTGAACAATACAGAAAACATCTCCATTACTGTAGAATGTTCTATTAAACAGCACTACATTTGGGCTCAGTCCTTACCCTAAAGCAGAATCAAGTGAATGCCCAAGGTGCTCAGCAAGGTCTCTCCACTCTGGGTGGACCAGAACTCATTTAACTCTTAGCACTGTGGCAGTGCTTCTAAATCACATGCATGTAAACCAGGTGCATGAATAGCATGACTTGGGCAAGGCTAAAGGTGCATTAGCACAGAGCTAACTGGTGTTTCCATTCTGAAGATAAGGAGTTCCTCTCATTTAATATCATCTCTAGCAAATTTCAGCTTCTTCAAATCCCCAGACTTAAATTTCTTCTTTTCCACAGCAAAATCACTGCTCTGATTGATTCTACCTTCCTGAGTCAGCAAGAGTGCCTCTAGGCATAATGACAGGGGAACCATCCTGCTCAACTCTGTGCAGTCTTGTGCACCCTGTAATTAATGTTTTCCCATTTTATAGTTTTTTAAGTTATGGTAAGACTGGTAATAATCACTCTGCCATGGCAAGAAGTCTCTATTGTTTTTCAAGGGACCAAAAGTAATTTTTCCTATTCAGGAAAGGTTCCTGCAGTAGAATCTGACTGGTGGGATAAATTTTCATTTTTTTCTAATTGAACACTCAATGGAAACTTTTCCTTTCCAATTTCTTATAACTTTTCCTATATCTTTTCCTAGTACCTGCAGAGTTTGTGATTTTCTAGAAGAGTTAAGAGAAAATGAAATTAAGTACACAAATTCCTAAACACTCCCTTAGCAATGAAATCCCCCCAAGGTTTGTAATATGTAAATGATAATTACTAAATTAGAAGTAAATTAAATTAGCGATGGTCTTTATTTACTTAGCTTCTAATAACTAGAGAGTGTTAATCTATGAAATGTGGTTACTGAAAACAAAGTTTAAAGTCATTTTTTCTAGATTTTAATTAGAACATATTTAGAAATGATTCCTAACATTTGAGCTGGTAATAACATAAGGAACTAAAAAAGATTTAAAAATTTTATATATCCCAATGTCTTCTCCTTCAAATGCAACTAACACTTCCCTAACACAATAGCCTGTCAAAACTAACATATCACTTGTCAGTTCAACCTACACCCTTCTGCTCTCTCTTCTCTAGCATCTTAATTCTCTGCCTATGTATTCTAACTAGCTGTGTACTATGGTACCTTGTTCTTGGGGGTAAAAGAAGGAAGGGTAAGATGATCCAGGAAGTAATCTAAATAAGTTGCACAAAAAATAGAGGGCCAAAAATAAAAGTCACAATCCCCTGATTTCAGTAGTATTTGCTGCACTGGGAAGAAGCACCCCTTCTACTGTACCCAGTTTCTCAGGAATTCAATCTGCTAGGGTAGCTTTTAGATCTAACAAGAAAAAAATGGCAATCTAAATGCCAAGGCTATTATATCTCACATCTAATTTATGACTTGTTAATTACATTAATAATTATTAATTATACAGATTCATAATCATACTTAATACATTAAAGTTGAATTAGAACTATGCTCATATAAAATTTAACAATACTTGGTCAGTAGTTTCCAGATGTTTAAGATGGTCACCTAAATTCTTAAATAGATTGGAGATTACAATTCTAATAGTTTAATTAAAGGTTATAATTCATTAACAACACTTCCTCTTGAATGTCAATAAAAATTCTAGAAGTTTTGAATTTTTGTTTTGATATGAATTTATCAGAAAAGTGCTGCCTGTCTGTAGTTTAATATGAATAACAAAAAAGTAATTAAAAATGTATAACAATATTTTATAACTGAAATAATTAAGGATAATTATAAAATTACCACATGAAAGAGGTCTGATCTTGCTTATTCCTTTTGCATAATCCCTTCAGTACTGCAAAGGCATTTATTTCTAAGATGATGACTTTACTTCTCCGGCTAATGCCACTACTAGGATGTGGTATTTTGATCCTTTTTGTACAGTTAGAACCTTGCAATGCTGAACCCTGTAGTTAGCTAATGGTCAGGAAAACAAAATTCAGTAAATAATACCATTGTAATGAGTTGGTTCTTAAATAAACTTCAATGGATTTTCTCAAAATCCATAAACAAACAACAGTATAACCTAAATGTTAAGTTGGCAGTTATTGCACAAAAGGATAGAAATGCTTATAGCATTGTAAAAAAACACAAAGCAGAGTTCAGGAAATAGTATTAGTACTCATTGGATGATAGCCACCATTTAACAGTTTATTAAGCTCTTTTTCAGTTATTCTATTCCTGGAATCACAGATGCCTCCTCTTGGTTTGCAAACTTTGTTTGCTATTATAATTGTTGTAATCTCAATAGAGTTGTCAATTACCTTAGTGCTCATTCTTAATTTTCTTGTTATATGAGGAGTATTGCCCAAACATTGTTAAAGCCTAAGAGAAGCCATCCAGCTTCTAGGATTACAACAGGAGAAAAACTAAAAAACTGTATAACAGATTGAAGTATCAATAAGTTGACTATTGTACAAAAGTCATTCTCTTTTAGAGATAAGGCTCTGAATATCTTTGAATATGTAAATATGATAACTAGTGTTCTCTAGAGAAAATGAGTAAATACCTATAGACTAATTTGTTCATTACTGTAACAAAAGCTGTGGAAACTTGGGACAGTTCTCAAGACACTTCCTAGTTTTCCAATTAAGTCCATCATTCACACTTTAAAAAAGTTTGTTTAAATGTTCTCAACATTGTTTTACTGATGTTTATATGCAAGGTCAGGAACATCATCCAAACCATTTAGCAGTGAAAGAGAGTCTACATTATATTCAACTCCCCTAAAGTCAACTAAAACTCATTTTTCTTCTGGCTTAGCTGTTTCTCTTATCTACTTTCCTTGTACTTTTTCATTGTTAAAATACTTCCATATGTTCTTAGCTTAATCCAATTTCCTCAGCTCACTAAAAAACAACCTCGCTTCCAGTGACACCTCTGAACCCTCTCTAGGAGGATGTACTCTTTCTTTCACATGCTGTTACTTCAGAGGCAGGAAATAAGGCCTTGCACTTTCCTGGTTCCCAACTGTCATTTCCAGTCCACTAATCCTGTAGTCCATAACCCATTCACTTTTCAAATTTCTCACACACATTTACAGTGTGTGGTCCAGGGACTAGTACTGGTCTAAAACTGACACTGTTGATGAAGCTAGTATTAAAATTCAGAGGAAGTAATTAAACACTTTGGAGAAATTTCACAGAGCAATACTATGGCTGTTGAACACAATCACAAAAAAAATGTATGCCTGAATTTTGCGTGTTAACATACTTCATTTTATTTTATGATAATTCATTTTTATTATATGTTGTAAAACTTGTGGTCCCTAATACACTGGAAAATTATTTTTTAAAAACTGGTCCTTCAGGGTAGGGGGAAGAGGGAGATAGATGGGGTTAAGGGAGTCAAATATGTGGTGACAGAAAGAAATCTAACTATGGGAGGTGAACACAAGGTATAAACATATATAAGCCTTACTGTTAAAGTGTACAGCTGGAACTTACTGGACTACGTTAACCAATGTCATCATAAAAAATTAAATTAATTAAAAAGAAAAAAGAAAAGAAATAACTTTAAAACTTTTGTCAAAAACAAAACAAAAACAAAACTGGTCCTTCACCACAGATAGTTTGAGAAGCACTGATCTGAATGACTTGCTTTTCATCTGTGCTGCCATGACCAACCAAGGTTACTTTCCCACATTAAAAAAAAAATTTCTTGCCAACATGCTAAGAAAAAGCAAGAGTCACCTATAACAACACTCTAGCCAACAATTTCTTGACTCATTTATTCTAATAAAATCCACCTTTGAACAATAACCACAACCAGTATCTTATTCTTAGTTCTCTGTAATCCTTAACTCTGAAACTCTACTCTTGAATAACCACCTTCTACCCTTCTACCTCCTAAAATTGCTCTTTACTTTGTTACTGGAATAAATATTACCTCTGAATATAGATTTGCCTTCTCTGAATGCAGTGCTTATGCAAAAACAACCATGCAGACTTATAGAATGCTTGCACTACAATGGGATTGCATACAGCACTGTTCTAAGCAGCAGCAAAGGAAGGGTGGCCATGGACCCATACTCATGAAATTCACTGATCTTATCACACTCCCCATTATCTCGATGCAGCTGGCTTGATAAAAGAGTAAAACGGATTTCTGAAGAGTTGGTTATAGTGCCAGTTAGTTGACAATTCCTTCCAGGGTGAGGGTAAGATTCTTCATGACAATGTGTATGGGCTAAATCAGAGTATGATATGTGTTACTTTATAATCCACAGACAGTAGTCACAGGTCCAGGAATCAAGGGGTAGAGATGGGAGTAGCTTCATTCACTATTACTCCTAGTGATCTACTAGCAAAATTTTTGCTTTCCATCTCAGCTAACTGAGGTTCTGCTAATACAGTGGTCTTAGTTCCAAAGAGGGAAAAACTTCCATCTAGATCCATAACAAAAATTCCATTAAACTGGAAGTTGAAGCTCCCACCTGGCTGCTTAGGGCTCCTCATGTCTCTGAATCAAGACGTTAGAAAGGAGGTTACCAACTGGCTGGGGTAATGGATCCTGACCACTGAGGGGGAAACTAGGTTGCTACTATACAACAGGGGTAAAATGAATACATCTGGAATACAGGTGACTCCACTGGGTATCTCTTCTATCTAGCTTATGAATTATATTCATCTATATCTAGTGAATATATCTTTAAAAAATGAGGGTAAATAAAGATATATTCAGATAAATGAGAACTAAACTCAACAGGAGATGTGTATTAGAAAAAAGAAAAAGAGAGGGAGGAAAAGACAGAGGAAAGAGAAAAGGAAGAAAGAAAATGCGAAAAGAAGTTATTCAAGTTAAGGAAAATAGCACAGAATGAAAATTCAGTCCAACATGAAGAAATAAAAAGTACCTAAAATGATGAATCTATAGATAAACATAGAAGAGTAAATATTTACTACTCATAATTTCTCTGAAAGACAATTTATTTGAATTAAAATAAATATACAAATATATGTCAGCATATCAAAAGGATGAAAGCAAATGGAATTTAACTGTTTTAAGATTCTTACAATTTAAACCATGTGGTGCATTTGTTAATACTAAGAAGATTGTGAAAAATATCATAGAATGAAAAATTAAAAATCGTTAAGATTCAATCCCTTTCTACTCCAGTGATCTAAAAATCCAACTGCATCCCAACAAGTTTCTTATGGAAATTTGAAATCTGATTTTAATATTTATAGGAAAATGCAAAAAAGTATAATAAGTAAAATAACCTTAGAAAAAGAACAAAGTTGGAGGACTTTCAATGCCTGACATCAAAATTCATAGCAAGCAATGCAGTGTAGCATTGACATGATAGGCAAATAGATCATTACAATAAAACAGCATGTCCATAAACAGATACATACTTACATGGTCAACTAATTTTTAAAAAATGGCACCAAACCATTCAATGGGGGAAAAAACCCCACCTTTTAAAATAATGTGGAGACGACTGAATACTAACCTGTTAAGAAAATGAATGTCAATCTTTATCTTATACCATACACAATAGTTAACTCAAAGTAAAATACATAATAAAGTAAAAACTGAAACAATAAAGCTTATAGAGGAAAACATAGGGTGGTATGTTTGTGATCCTAGGGTAAGGAAAGATTTCTTAGACAAGATACACTTAAATATTTATTTATTAGACTTTAGCAAAATTGAAAACTTTTATGCATCAACATATAGAATTAATAAAATAAATAAGCAAGAAACAGATGGGGAGAAAATTTTCTTAAATACATACATCTGACAATAGACTTTAGAAGATATAGAGAACTCATACAAATCAATAATAAAAAGTTAAATCACCCAATTAAAAGATAGACAAAAGCCCTGAACAGATGTTTAAAAAGGAAGATATATAAATGGCCAAGAATCACATAAAAATATGTTCAAGATCTTTATTCACTGGGAAATACAAATTAAAACCACAATAATATGCCACTACACACCTACTAAAATCACTACAATTAAAAAATATGCCACCACTAATTGCTAGTTAGTATATGGAGTGATCAGAACTCTCACAGATTACTGGTCAGGGTGTAAATGATATAGCAACTTCAACCAACAATTGGTTAATTTCCTTTAAAAATCAATACTTACCAACCTTATGACCCAGCAATTCCACTCTTAGATATTTAACCAAGAGAATGAAAACATATGTCTACAAAAAGACTTGTACAAGAATTCTCATAGTCTTAATCAAAAACTGGACAGCTCTAAATGTCCAACAAGAGAATAAATAACAATTGCAATATTATATAATGAAATATTACTTATCAACAAAAAGAACTACTTGACACAAAGAACAACATGAATAAATATCATGAATATTTTGCTGTCCCTGCATAATTCCACTTAACATGAAGTTCTAGAATAAGCAGAATAAAGCTATGATTAAAAACATCTGAAGAACTGTTTGGGTAAAGCAGAGATAATTGGTAAAGAAGGGAAATAAATGAGGGACACTTTCTCGGGTTATGGAAATGTTCTGTATCTTTATAAAGATGTGGTCACAGGGGTATAGGAATTTGTCAAAACTCATCAAATTGCTGACTTAAAATTTATGTCTTTTATTTCTGTGTGTAAATTTTATCTGAAAACAAAACTGTAAACAAATAAAAAGTACACATATTAACAATGAAAATCTCAATGTGTGAAGATACTAAACTAACACTTATAATACACTTATAATTTATAATCCTATTTCCTGAAAATGTTTCCCAATAAATTAAAAGAATATTTCATTACAACTTAAAATAATATTTTATTACATATTTTAACCTACTTATAAATTATGATTTTTTTACCACAAGATAATATCAATGATGAGTTAATATATGAATTTGGAAATTTTTTCAAGGGATTATAATACTGGAACAGGCTACTAGTAACAATAAAAAACACTTTCCCCTGAATCTCTTCAAGGTATCTACATTAATATTAAAATTAACTCTAGGAAGTGGTTTGGGAATCTGATCTTTTGTGACCCTGGAGCTTAATATTGTGGTAGATAAGTCAAGTAGCAATTAATCAAACAAACCTGTACGCAAATGTATGCGCACAGCCAGAGTCATTTCCGAAATGGTAAAAGCCATGATACATTATGTTGAGAATGCAAGTGTTATTTCAATGGTCTTGACATGTTGGACTAAAGAGAAGCACTTTGCTGTGAATGATATATTCTGATACCTTTGTGTAAGCATAACAGATAATTTTACTATTTGGTTGCATGTACTTTTGTTTTTGAAGTTAAAATTTAGCATAAATATAAACAACTAAAATGTTAACTGAAATTTTTCCATATGAAATCAGATATACTGAAAAAACAAAATCATTGCAATCTGAATTTTTGTGCGCAAATAACTGTTTATGAAACAACTATTAAATATGCTACTGCAAAAATTCAGTCCCTCTTAAAAAGTCACATCTTTAGAATGAAGATGCTTTCATGGTACAATTTTTCTAAGATGGTAATTTAAAAAAATGTACTTATTTAAGAGTGTTTATATCCTTTGATCCAGTATTTCCACTTCTAGGACTTATCCTTAAGACAATAAATACTGATGTACATAAAAATTTAGCTATAAAAATGTTTACACTACAAAAAAAAAAATAGAAAACACACTTCCAAATTACAGATGAGTTCACCAAATCTTAATATATCCACATTATAAAATTATAATAATAGCAGAAAAAATACAAAATCAAGTGAAAAATCAGGTTACCAAGTGGTATGTGTGATATAATATGCATTTTAAAAAAAGACAAAGAATCTGTATGTGATTATTTATCTGTACTTTCCAATTATCTATAATTTTAGAAAGTTGTAAAATTTTTTAGTAATAAAATGAAAAGTTATTAGATCAAATATCGACAAGATATTTTACTAAGATGGACTGCTAAAAAAAACATGCACAGGCAAATAACTGTATGATAGAAAAGCAAATTAACAAATTGACAGGGGAATAAAATTAATAAAAATTTTACAGTCACTATAATAAAAAATGCTAAACATGCTTCCTACTTTTTCTGAAAAATGAAACTCTAAATATTGTGATTTATTTTCTTTTCAAGTATGAGTTTTTGCCAAACTTCTAATAACAAATCATTATCTTGTATCTATGCAAATTATAAGGGATAGACAGGGAAGGCAATACTAACAAAGAGAGGTTAAGAAACTAGGTTACCTTTTCGCTCTGCTAATGTAGAAAGTTAATTTTGACGTTACATCATTGGCCAAGATTTTAGGTTTGCTATTCAAGTGGATTTGTTATAGTTTGTTACACTCTCTAATCTCAATCAGCTTTTTCAGAGACTTTTGGTCACACAGAATATCATGAGAAATTCATAACCAGGTTAAGAATGTTCTAAATGGACTTCTGGATCTTGAATTATGTAGCATTATATTAATTTTCTCACATCTTAATTTCTGTACTTGGAATAATAGAGAAATATTTTCTAATTTCTAAAGTAGTTATATCTTTTCTTCAGATGTTTTCCCTGTCTTTTACCACTTTTGGATCTTTCTTGTTGACTATATGGTAAAATATCCACCATTTTGTTTTTTTCTCCCATAAACCCATATAAAAATTACACAGAAAAGTATCTGGAATACACTGACCCTACTATTTGCATTACCTTCCAAATCTTCCTTTCAGGTGTCCTTTTCTCTTGACTATGACTCACAGCAACTCTCCAAAACAAACAAAGATCTCTACTACACGGACTTGCCAGTTCTTTACTGCCCAGGATCCTACCTTCTGTGATACAACACTCCCCTCAGTTCCTTCTGCATAACCTATCACTCCTCTTTCTTATTATGCAAGGGAGAGTCCATGACCCATCACTGCAATGACTCCCTAGCCTTTTACCCCATTTTTTTTTTTACCATTAAAACCACATCCCTAGTTAAAATCAAAGATTTGTGACATCATACTATACTCAAGATCTGAATGTTGCTTGAAGAAATCATGCAACTTTCCTGAAAGGTTTCAGTTCACTTTAAATTCATTGTCCTAAATCTCAAATGGACATTCTGCTCTGTCTGGCAATCCTACATTACTCTAATTATGTTCATTTACACACAAACTAAGACAACAATTTCAAACTATCTCCTCCTTACAAATATTCAGCACCAGCCAATGACCCATCACACTGAAAATATAAATTAACATTTCCATTCTGAAAGAGACAGACACCATATCCTTTAAACTTATCAACTTGCCAGCATATGTATCCATCCAAGTTCTTTGTATTCCTGTTACAATTTAAGTAGTTTTTCCCTGTTCCTAGCAAAAGACAATTCTTCCACTTTTGTTCTAGATTTTGTGCCGCTCTTCATCTATTTAACTCCTCTGAGACTTTCCTACTTCAATTATCTTTCATCTCCCTTAAAATCACCTTTCTTTCTTTCCTGGTTCATTTCCATCAATATACCAACTACATGCTAGAATCTCTCATTTAAAAAAAGAAAAATCATTCCATGATACCACAAGCCCCCTTCTCCATGTAATAAGCAAATCTCTACCTCCATTACAGGAGGGGAAAAGTTGTATACATTCACTGTCTTCACAGCCTCTCTTTTTATTCTCTCCTCAAACTACTCCAGTGTGGCCTCTCTCCTAGCCCGGATTTTTGTCAAGGCCTTCAATGTCTTCCACATGATCAATTCTAAAAATAACTACTGTCATCCTTCAGTATCTTTGGAAGACTGGTTCCTGGACTCTTGTAGATACCAAAATCCAGATGCTCAGTTCCCTTACATAGCATCTGCATGTAACCTATATACTATCCTCCTGTATACTCTCTAGATTACCTATAATAACTAATACAATGTAAATGCTATGTAAATATTTGTAGGGAATTGCAAGAATAAAAGTCTGTACTTCTTCAGTACACATACAACCATCATAGGCCTAACTACATAGTATACAGCAGCAACAATGTAACTTTTTTCCAAATGTTTTCTATCTGCAGTTGGTTGATTCCATGGGTGAGGAACTGATGTATACAGAGGGCCAACTATATTCCATCTTCACCTTGCTTGACTTCTCAACAGCATTCAAGGGAACTAATGACTTTCATCTGTTGCAAACATGTTCTCTTGCCTTCTCTGACATCACACTCCCCTCAGTTTCTTTCTGCTTCACTTGCCATCTTTTCCAGTCTCCTCTGTGGGCCCCACCTACTTTCCTAACTGCTAAACGTTGGCGCACAACAGAGCTTGGAACTAGGCCCTCTTTTTTCTGAATACTCTTTCCTTAATTTCATCTAGTCCTATAGCTTTAATTATCTATATGCTGATGGCTGCAATAACCATGTGCCTGCTCAATTTTTCATTTGAATTTCTAAGAATCATCTCAAATATACTACATCCAAGAGAGAATGTAATTTCTCTCCCCAAATATGTTGATCTCCTCCCAAAAACTTGCCTATCACAATAAATGAAGTTAATATCTAAACAGTGTTTGAGCCAAGATACAAGAGATAGCTCTAATTCTTTCTGCTCTGTTACGCTCAAGCGCAATCTGTTTTCATGGCCTATTTACTGTACTAATAAAATATTTCCCAAATCTGTGTACTTCTCTAAATCTCCACTTGCTCTTCTAAGCCACTATTGGTTTCATATTTTGCTTGGACTATTGCAATATCCTCTGCATTTAGTTACAACATATACTTCTTACCATGTCCTACAATACCTTACAGATTTATCTGCTACTATTTCTTCTACTTCAATACTTACTACTGTATTTCTTGCATTTAAATCACATTTAAGCTTGGTACATTTATATCAGTGTCTTAAACACAGTAGGCTCATTCCTTCTCTGAGAGTATTGTTGATCTCTTATGATGAAACGCTCTTTTCATAGTTCTTTTGTGCGGCTGAATCCTTCTCTTTCAAGTCCAATTCAACTACTCATGTGGACAAAGATGACTGCCTTGATCACCCTATGTAAAGTGACAACTCCACTACCAATTGCAGTCATTCTCCATCACCTTTGTAATTTCATCATATCACTACCTGAATTCATTTGTTTGTTTACTATCTATATTTCCATTCTAAAATGCAAGTTCCATAGAGTATGAACCTTCTATATTTGGATCATTGCTGAATTCCCAACACAAGGCACCTAATAGGTAATCAGTAAAATATGAATGAATAAATAAATAGTATTTCACTAACTTCTTTTGGTTCAGTGTATCTTGAAATAGTTCTAATTCAACAAAAATATATTAAGTGCCGACACTATCCTAAGGATTGTGATAGACACCGAAAAAGAAAAGTAATTCCTACCTTTATGCTAGTAAGAACGAAAGGCATAAAATCAATTAATTATAATGCAGTGTGACAAGTACGATAACAGAATACAAGGTAAGAACTTTATGGAAGAGATTATATTTAAATTAGCCTTAAAACAGTAGGCAAATGAGAAACAAGTAGAGAGGCAGCATGATCCAGCAACGGAGAAAACATGCTTAAAGGCAGAGAGTCATAAAGCAACAGACCAACTGTATTTTCTGTACATTGCTCAGCTATCTTCACAGAATTTTCTTCATTATATGACTAGATTAGATTCACATGTTTTCTTTTTAATTTATTTTTCATTTTGCTGGAGCTGGAACTTGATGTTTGGTATAGCTTGTAGGCTATAAAGAAAAAAACCTAGTGAAATATTTAGCTGAATTTCTTTAATTACTTTGATGATTACCTTTGGTCTTACTATGACAACTCTGAACCTGAAGGACCTCGGGATCTTTAGTTTTCATTATAGCATTTGACAAAAACAAAGTAAATTTTCAGAAAAAAAATGAAGGTGTATTAATTATATTTTGTTTAAAGAAAGTAGAAAAATGTTTTAGAAATATTTCAACAATAGAAACAATAAACAAAAATAAACAAATTAAAAGTGCTGATATTGAATTTAGATATCTGGAATAACTCATTTCCAAAAAGAGTGGTGAGTTAAGATTCTCTGTATGGTGTTCAGGTAACAGAAATTTATGATCACTAGTTCAGCTTTGATAGACCAACAACAGGAATATAATATCTAGAAACAACAAAGTAAAAGGAAACTGAAGGAAAGGCTGAGGTTGAAAGATGATGAAATATTTAACTGGGAAAGAGAAAATAATGCTAGCTTCTGTTCTTACCTGCCTGTGCTCTGACCCTAAAAGTTTTTACCTTGTAAGCTCCTTTTCACGTTACTGGAGTTCATGACTTATCATAATCAAGTCTGGTAATACAAAGTCTTATTCTTCTTAGTAGGTGGAAATGAAATTAGTTCAAAAGCCATAAGCATTTTATCCATTTTGTCTGGAATAGATCCCAAACATATAGAATTTACCACTTTCTCCTTTCATCCCTCCTATACTCCAAGTTTTATGACAAAGCCTTTGCTTTAGTGTTTTGAATCTATTTTATTTTACCAACACCTCCTAGCCTATCTGGCTAATGTCCATATCCCAACCCCCATTCCCATGCCTAATTTATTCAGCTTTCAAGGGGTAGGCCTTTCACCTATGCACCAGGTATCAGCTAGGGGCTAATCTCCACAGTGTAATCCTATCAATTACAAGTATCAGTGAGGCCCAAAGCCTCCTGCTGCTAGGTCCCACTCATCTAAGCATGCCCTTGGAAATCAAAACTCACCTAAACTAGCCTAATTTATCCAAAACCCCTAGGAATGAATGGTGTGATGGTTAATTTTATGTGAAAACCTGACTGAGCCACCAGATGCCCAGATATTTGATCAAAAATTATTTCTGGATGTGTCTGAGAAGATGTTTCTGGATGTGATTAACATCTGAATCAGTAGACTGAGGAGTAATGAGTGCCCTTCCCAATGTGAGTGAGCCTCATTCAATCCACTAGAAGCCTGAATAGAATAAAAGGCCGAATAAGAAAGAATTTCTTTTCTGTCTTTGAACTGAGATAGTGGTCTTCTCTTGCATTTGAATTTGGAACTTGGAACAGAATTTACATCATTAGCTCTCCTGGTTCTCAGCCTTTGGAGCCAGACTGGAACTATACCACTAATTCTCTTGGGTATCTAGCCTACCAACTGCAAAGTTTGGATATCTCAGCCTCCATGACTGCAGGAATGAATTCCTTATATGAAATCTCTATCTCCTATTCATTCTGTTTCTCTGGATATCCCAGACTAATTCAAGTGGTCATTTGAATTACTGTAGTTCACCTTAACGTCAGCTCTAAAAGCTAATATAATTGCCAAATCCTGGCTACTTCTATTATTCTTCTGTTGTTTATTAGTTTCTACCTGGATCCAACTGAGCCTCTAAGAATAGCCTTCATGACTTAGGAAATTATTGGTCACACAGATGTTTGAATATATCTGATGCAAAATAATTTATCAGTCAAATACTGAGGCCAATACTACTACAAAGTTTAGACATTAAGAAGAAATTAATATTTGAATAAATTGAAAATTAATCATAGATAAAATTCCTCAATTAAGTGGATGGTTTAACTAGACAGCCTCTACAGTCCTATGAAACTTAAAATCGCAGAAAATTAGTTGAAAAAAAGTTTCTAGCTTTATCTTTTAACTACACCTGTTTCTATAATTTGAATAAAATATGTATTTATGGGCCCAAAAAATGACCAAGAAAGTATGTAGGATTGGTTGGTAAAAGAACTTTATCAAACAAATGTTAATCATAAACTTGTAATTCACCTTATGAAAAACATTAAGTCTTTCAGGATTTTATGAATTTGACCTCAAAGTCAAGAGAAGTAAAAGTAAAATTAAATGAATGAACTATATCAAACGAAAAAGCTTCTACACAGCAAAAGAAACCATCAACAAAACAAAGAGGCAACCAACTGAATGGGAGAAGAATTTGGAAACAATGCCTCCAATAAGGGCCTAATATCCAAAATATGTAAAACACTTATACAATAACAACAAAACAACCTAATTAAAAAATAGGCAAAGGACCTGAACAGACACTTCTCCCCAGAGAACATATAAGTGGCCAACAGACATATAAAAAGATAACTCAACTTCACTAGCTATTAGGGAAATGCAAATCAAAACCACAATGAGATACCTCCTCACACCTGTTAGAATGGCTATCCTCAACAAGTAACAGCAAATGTTAAAAAGGTTGTAGGGGAGAAGGAACCCCCATACACTACTGGTGGGAATGTTAATTGGTACAACCACTATGGAAAACAGTATGGAGGTTCCTCAAAAAACTAAGAATAGAATTACCATATGACCCAGCAATCCCTCTTCTGGGTATGTACCCCCCAAATTTAAAAACATTTATCTGTAAAAATATGTGCCCCCTAATGTTCAAAGCAGCATTATTCACAGTGGCCATGATATGGAAACAACCTATGTGCCTTTTGATAGATGATTACATAAAGATGTTGTGCATATATACAATGAAATATTACTCAGCCACAAGGAAAGATAAAATATTGCCATTTGCAACAACACAGATGGATCCTGAGATTACATGCTAAGCAAAATAAGTCCGACAGAAAAAGCTAAGAACTGTATTTCCATTCACATGTGAGATATAAAACTGAAAGCAACAAACAAGACAAACAGAAACTCAGAGACACAGACAACAGTTTAACGGTTACTAGAGGGAAGGGATGAAAGGGGAGGTAGATAAAGTTAAAGGGGATATGGTGATGGAATAAATTTTAACTTTGGGTGGTAAATACACAATGCAATATATATATGACATATTATTGAATTGTACACTTGAAACCTGTATAATTTTATTAACCAATGTCACCCAATAAATTCAACTTAAAAAAATAGAAAAATATATAGAAGAAGAATTTGAATAAATAATAGTATAGGAATTTATCTGAAAAAAGATAAGGTTTTAACAAGGCCAATTCAAGTAAATGAATGATTTTAACTTGATTTAAAAAATAAAAGTAGTTAATAAATGTATCAGAATCAAGAAATACTCACTGAATTTAAAGATTTCCAATAGCTACATAGAATGGGATTGAAGTTATACTGGCACCACACAGAACACATTGTAAAATTAGAAAATATCCGATGCAAATAACAGCTGTAAAATTAAGGTGAAATTTCTGATAATTCTTTCCCAAAACTCAAAACCTCAGTCTAATCATAAGAACAATGTCAGACGAACCCAAATTCAGAGACAATCCACAAAATATTTAAACAGTATCTTCAAAGGCATGGGCAGAAAAAAAAAGACTAATAAATAAGCTGTCTGTCACAGCAGAGGAGACATGACGAATTTTAAAACAGAAGGACTTTACTGAAAAAATGCTAAAATCTGAAGAATGTCTAAAATTAATAGTAATGTACCAATGTGGGTTTCCTAATTTTGATAAACATAATGTGAAATGGCAAAACTCAGGGGAAATCAAAACTAGGTAAAAGGCACATGGGCACTCTGTGCTGTGCTATCTTTGAAACATTTCTGTAAATCTAAAACTACTGCAAAATAAAAAAGCTTATTTTTAAAAATTCATGCAAAAAAGTTTCCATTCAGAATTATGAGCTGGTAATGAGATAAATATTAAAATGAATACCACTTGGGTCAGAGAGTTTGACAAGTATACAAATTAAAATAAACAAGAACTGCTCTGTAAAACATAATAAATACATACATATAGATTAATAAATATATTGCGGTAATAGAAAATATCTATTTTTAAATAATGACATGTTGGTAAATATCACCAAGTATTGATTTCTTTATATCTTATACTATAAAAGGCAGTGGACAAAGAACAGAGAGGAAGAAGGAATGAATGGCAAGCAATATTTAATTATGCTCTATGTGTTTATTTTTAGTTAACAAGAAAATAAATGGTTAGAAAATCATATGTTTGAATTTATGTTATGATTATTTCCAAGCACGTAAAAATAGTTTGGCTATCTCTTCTGCAACAATATGTTGATCTAAGACTGAATACACTTGGTAGGGCACAACGTGGTAAAAAATGGTTGCCCATTTTAAAAGTTAAGGAATTTTTCCCATTCTAAACTGAAGATGAATGTCAGATCTCCACGTCTAGATAGAATGGAATCATTTATGGCAGAATAATGCTCCAACCAAAAACAAGAAAAGCCAGATTAAATTTTAAAATCGTCTGTTTAAAAGACACAAGAAGACTGATGCTATGACAATAACATGAGCGACTAAAATTCTTAAGAGGGGTTAACTGGAGAGAGGAGATTTGAAGATCTGCAGTCATTTCCTGACTGAGTTTCAAAGATTCAAGGCATTGGCAAGGGGCTGAGAAATCAGGCTGACTACACAGAAGACTCCTGGAGGACAGAGAAATTGTCTATGCTTCTGACAGTTTTACAGGGCTGAAGTGACAAAATTCGAGATTTGAAAATGGCACCTCAAGGTATTTGTTAATCCCAGACCTATACAGAGTGAGAAATTAAAAAGCTAAACCCTAAACTCTGAAAAGAATAATGAAGTTTTCCAGTCTTACAATGCTGAAGAGACAAACACTAGAATATAGGATCTGCCAGGAGTAGGGCCCTAGTGAATACACAGCTCTTAGTTTGGGAAGTACAAAAATGCAGCAGTAAACCACAAATAGACTAAGGCTTAACCAAAACTTCCACCCAGTTTCCATGGAAGATAATAAAGCATTTCAGATAGTGACAGTGAACTAATAGGAAACATTTTATGAAGTAGAAGAGGAAAGGGACAACTGGTTAGGTGACAACCTTACACAGGCAAGAAAAGATGTCAACTAGATGGAAACATAGAGGTTGTCCTTAAACACATGCATGTAGTAAAAGAAAGACAGAAACTGGAAAAGGCAGAGCATATGGGTGCAAATGCAGGTGGGC
This sequence comes from Macroglossus sobrinus, assembly GCA_004027375.1. Classification (NCBI taxonomy): domain Eukaryota; kingdom Metazoa; phylum Chordata; class Mammalia; order Chiroptera; family Pteropodidae; genus Macroglossus; species Macroglossus sobrinus. The sequence goes on from PVKZ01000549.1 coordinate 520,771, forward strand.
TGGTGGATGAAATGGTGGAGACAGCATTTCTTTTTTTGATTTGGGAGGTGAGGGTGGGTACCTAAGAATGGAGAAGAGAAAACTGGCCTTTAAAGGGAAGTGGGACTGGACTAACAAAAAGCAAAAAGATTATTAGATAACACCAAGGGCCTACATGAAGACAGGAGCCATGAATTTAAGGTAAGTATATCTGGCAAACTTGTGTGACATTCTCCTGCCATATAAAGCTGTGAAAGTGTAGACAGGCGGAAAGTTAAATTAATAAAGCTTAGGTTTTGCCAGGTGAGTAGGACAAAGAGACGGCCAAGAGAACCAAGGTCATATTAAATGCAAATTGGTGATAATTAGAGTGAGCCATGAAACCCAAGCTAGATAAACAGGATATGAGAGGCTTGAGGAATAGGAAAACAGTTAGTAAGATCAATGGAAAAGATACTAGTGGAGTTGAAAATTTGCTATAGTCAGAGTTCAAGAGTAAGTGAGCTGGAAAGATAGTAAGTGGTGGTCAGAAAGTAGGATGCTTGAAATTGAGAATGACCATGACCAAGAATAGGACATGACCATAGGGTGACGGTGGAAGAAGTGTAGAACACACGATGACTAGAGGAGAGAAATTCAAGATGAGAGGCTAAGAAGTTGAAAGCATTATCTATATAGATATTTAAATCATCATCAATCATGACAGGTGTAAGCTGAAGAGTGGGACAATGAGATAGACCCTTAAGAAATGAGGGAAGCAACATAAGAGTGTGTACCGGGTGGTAAAATCTGATGCATAAGTTTCTAATTCTTTAGAGAGGAAAAGAAGGAACAACAATTTAAAAACAATAATGAGGAACAGGCCTTCACATCCTTTGGTATAACTGCTTTGGGAAGAAACACAATCACTACCTGAGAGAACTGCAGCAGAAGCAGTAGCCTCAGGGAGGCAACCAGGTTTCAGTTAGAGCAGGAAGGTGTGATGTCAGAAAAGAATACACTAATAATTTGATTCACTTATCAGTACTTACTAAAAGGCACTGAATTAGGCACTGGGAATAAAATAGTAATAAAAGACGTAATCTCAGCCCACACAAAATTGTGACTCAAGACGTCTCATATACGAGTAATTATTTTAAAGAATAAAACTATGTTTTTATGACAGGCTAACAGTTTATTAAGAAATGAGGACACAAATATTTAAAAAATAACTAAACTTGATTAATACATCTATCATTGTAGTATTACTTATATGCTAAGAACTCATATAAATTAAGAATATGTGGAGAGAGTAATTTTTTAATGGTAAAGAGGAGGGGGAAATGGTAGTAGATGCTTTTACAGATATAGTCAGTTACCTGAGACAAAGCAGCATCCCGTTCTTCTATCACTGCATTCATTTCTTCTGCAGTTATTCTCTTTTTACATGCTTTGGCCTTGTAGATTCTATCCACAATTATAGCTCCATTCTTCTGAATAGCTATGCCTGTGTCTGCATTGTTTATTCTGTTCAGTAAGTCCTGTAATGTCTACCAACACCATTATATGTTAGTCAGACATGAAGTTTTAATATTTTATTTAATATAGGGTTTTAATTAATAGGCACATGTGAATTGTAAATTGACTGAGTGAAGTTATTGAATTTTCATATTGCAGCAAAGATGTACATTATTAGTGTGTCAATTCTTCTTTTTCCCACATCTTAGTTCTTGAAACCCACTCAATTGAACTTAAGCCTCTAAGATATAAGACTGACATCAAGAAATCTCCTCAGAGAATGGCTTACCATGTCATTTTCTTCAGGGTTAATATTTTCTAGCCTAGAAAAAAGGGACACAGAAAGCCTGATCAGTAGCATTTCCTTAGTGCAGCAAAATGAGTTCGCTTTTTAAATCTTTAGAACCTCAAGTAATTTCATTCGACTAGTCTTTAGAGTCAACCATGACACTGAACATATTAAAGTGCCACCTGCTCGACTCCATCTTTCAATAATGCTCCATATCTTCTGCACTGACTTCAGACTGTTAAGTTATTAATGTTTACTGCTATATATGACTACAAGGATCAATTGTTCATATGTGCTTAGATGAAGAAAGTTCCCCAGTGATAGACACACTCATTCTCATCATTATATTTATTCCTGGACTTTCAATGCTTAACAGAAACTGTACTTCCTCTGTTTTTTTTTTTTTACATCATCACAAATAAAACAAGGCAAGTATTTTTATTACAAATTTTAACTGTTACCTCAAAAGCAGTGATAATTATACCAAATTTGATCTGAAATCTCCTGCCGCTATTTATTTGTTAAAACAAGTATACTATATAGAAAGCTGACCAAAATTGAACATTTTTAGATGACTAATGTCATTTTCTCTTCTTCATAAAATACATAGAATTATTCAATTTAAGGACAAAGAAAGCAAATTAGTTCCCCTCAAAAATGCATTCTGTCTTATAAGAATTATAGTGCTTAATGAAATGATTGGTAATGTTGGTGAATTAAAGAAACACTGTAAAGGTAACATAAAAAAAAACTTTAAATGACCCATCTTAGAAAATGTCTATTATTTAGGCAACCACTAAATTGGGCAAATTAAATGCAAATCTATAATGGGTATTACTAAATTATGTGAATTTTAGAAATGGCCTCAATTATTTTAAAATTGAACTAAAGAGTTTAGATATTCAGGTTCCTGGTTTTTCAAGCCCTATTTCTAAGTTTCTATGAGTTAACATTTAACCCCTGCCCCACCCCCACACACGATACTAGGAAAAGATGAAAGAAGACACTTAATAAATTTGTTACAAAATTTTTCCAAACTTTACAGTTCAATAAAACAGCTACATTGATGAAGTAAAAGTATAATTTTAGAACATTATATTTTAAATAGAATAAAATACACATATCGAAAAACTATTCTGACACATATTTAAGTAGTATAAGTTAACAGGAAAGTACGGTGATTTTGAATTACATAAACTTAATGTATTTCAAACTACTAATGTCCACTTGGATTCACATTTCAAGAAGGGCAAAAACACTCTCATATTTTATTTTATCTATTTTCTCCCCAAATAAATTGTTTTCAAATCTCCTGCTTCATAAAAAACTTGTTCTACAAGAACTATGAAGATAATCACTTTTTTTTTTACTCAAAAAACACAGTAGAAAAGTATGAGATAACAAAATTCTTACACTTATTTATGATCAGGTAAAAAGTACGTGAAGAACATCCATTTAAGCATCAGTTATTGGTTGGCTTATGATTTTAAAGGAAGCCATATATGTGAGGAATATTTACCTTATGTTCTTCTTTTTGGATGAAAGAAAACTAAGAGTTGATTGTGGCAACTGCCAAAGAAGATTCAATTTAAATTTTTCTAAACTCCATAATTAATTTATTAAACTTGATCATTTAAAATGTGAAAAGATACATGAAAATTAAACATTTAGACTGGTAGGTTATTGGGAACTTTTGCAAAAAAAAATTTAGTTTCTCAAGGTTATAAATTTCCCTTTCCCATTTCAAAGAATTACATATGATCAAGAAGAAAATAACAGTGCAAGCAGGTTACCTAATATGTGTCTTCCAAATAATCAACAAAACAAAAAGTGTATGGAATTTCTATACAATACTTTTAGGTTTTCCTCAGGTACTGCAATGTGAAAAATTATTATTTTAACAAAGAAAAAGAAAGCATTTTAATGCTTTAAATTAGCATCTTTTAATAGGATATGGTTAAGATAATTGAATTTAGTCTAATATTAAAATTCCCACTAATGAATGTTTTAAAAATTAAAATCAAATTTTCTTATTAAAGATTATACTAAATCTTTAGCACATGAATTTATTATTAAGACTATAATGTATGTGATTGCCCTTAAAAGTACATAAAATATAGGGATTTATCCTTTTGATGAATGAATTTGAAACAGGTTTGGTGACGATGCCAGGTATGACATGCAGGGCATGAATAAGCCAAGTCAACCACTTAGCACCTGGATCACAATTTTGCTTTACTATTAGAATTTATAATTAAAGTAAATATAGTAATAAATGATCATTAAGGAAAAAATAAAACTAATAAACAAATGATTAACTTGACACTTGAAAATTGACACAGAAACAAGTTTGATACAAACATGAATTTGGAAAGAGAAAAAGCAAATACTTTTATTTCTCTACTTGTATTCCTTTAAAAGTCTCAGGGAATACTTGTACAGATATTGAAGATCAACTATATCATAATTTAATCTCAACTAGATTATACAGAGCAGAGATCAGCAAACTTTTTCTGTAAGGGTCAGATAGCATTTTAGACTTTGCCATATGTTCACTGTCACAGCTACTAAACTCTGCCTTTGTAGTGTAAAAACATGCACAGGTAACAGACACATAAACAGGTGTGGCTGTGTTCCAACAAAACTTAATTTACAAAAACAGGTGATAGGTCCTTCTTTGCTGATCACTAATATAGAGCATTAAAAAATGAGACCAGATCTTTGATGTTAATACTCTGTAAGTGCCAATTCAGTATATTTGACATGTTTTCCTGAGCTGGATCATTCAATATCTAGGTAAAGATTAATCATCAAAAAAAAGTGGTTTTCAGAAAGTTAAATTCAGTTCTACCATATCACTTAAATTTATTACTTAAGAAAACATAAAAATTAGACCAAAAAAATCAACCTTTAGAAAAACATAAGACAATTTAAATCAGCTATCCTAAATCAGGATATTCAATTTTCTATATAAAATGACTTTTTAGGTTTAAGGCTTACTAGCAGCATATACAGCATATAAAACTTCACTGTTTTAATAAAGAATAGTGTTATACAAAATATACCTGAGAAACTATAAATTATATATCATTAATATAAGGTTTACAATTATACAAAAGAACCTCAACCTTTTATAAACTCTAATTTATGCCTATAACAGTCTAACTAGACATAGTCATGATAATTAGTAAGAATTTTGCTGAAGTAAATGTTCATGGGGCTCAAGTTTCAATTGATTTCCTATACCATGCGAATTCTGACTGACAACCTTGCACTCTAAGTGAAAAGACCCATGTATGAAATGTCACATTTCTTGATTTATCCCTAAATCACTCAATATCATGTCTTTTATGTCTTTCTTTTCTGAACCTATAGTCATTCTCCTGTTCAATGGGAATAAGCTAAACTTTGACCTCAAATGATAAAAAGAACTAATGATCGGCTAATCAGAAAATTCTAAATTGTTTGTGTTTATTCTCTAAGTCTCATTTTTATATAGTGCCATCCTTAATATGTTAAAAAATACACCAACAATAACAAAGAGACTGAAAAAATATATCATGTTCTCACAAGTTAGAAAATACATACGCAAACTTGTCTATGTTAGTATGTATATGTAAGTCATTTTAACTTGAATTCTTTTTACTTTTTTCCTATTTGTTGATAAAAGTAAAAAAGACAAAAGCACTGAAGATTCAAGGGGTAAGGGAAGGCAGAGAAGTGGCAGAGTAATAAGACAAGACAGACATTAAAAAACAGAAAGATGCAAAGCAAGTCAGAAGTGGCAAAGAGAAAAAAGACAGAAGGAGTTTGAAGATTATAGTAAGAAAAAATAAACAATGAAAAGAAAAAGATGTCAAATAATCTATTTATAATGTCAACCTATACTTAATCCTCCAAATGTGCCTTTCCATCAACTAAAGCTGTTATAAACTGGTTTTATAACAGGATTTAGTCTAAAATACACCATTGAAAGTTCAGAACCTATAGACTTCAGCTGAGTAGAAAGACACCTCCATAGTGCCATTTAAAATGATGCTAACATATTAATCTTTGTTGTTGTTAGTCTTCTTTCTTATGTATGGTTCTTCCTGATCCTTCCACCTGTACCTCTAGTTTATAATACTGTAAGAGCTGACTATAAACTGTTCCTAGAAACCAATAATTGGTCACATCAGTTAATATTATTTTAAGAATTTATGTAATTACTTACTTAATGACTATCTTCTCAACTAAACTGGGATAATAATGCTGTGTTCTGAGCAAACAAAACTATACCTGACACATAATATATACTCAATAAATATTTATTGAATGAATGAATGAACTAAAAGAAAAGGTTTGGGACTGTTTTCCTTTTCTTTCCTCATTTCTCCCTTGAAACAAAAGCTATGAAGAACAAAATAAAAAAGGCTCTGCTTAGGAAATTCTGATTTTAATATATTGTAATAAAAACTGTAACAAATACATGTATAAATTAAAGTAGATGGGCAATGGGGGGTAAAAAAATTAAAGAAATTGAGATGCATCAATTAAAAAGACAATAAAAAAAACGAAGACTAATTTAATCAGGATTCTGATAAAAAAAAAGTTTCCATTTGGATATACAGGCAGATGGTTGTGCCACTGATTAGGATAGGGATCACAGAGAACACAGTTTTAAGAATGAATTAATACATTATAAATTTCATTTTAGTTGCAAAGTTTGAGTTGCCTGTGTGAGTCTGAGATAGATCAAGTCCTGTAATGTGTAACTGATTGACTGACTCTTTGAGCTACCAGTCAACCACTCAAAGTTTTTTCACTTATAAAACATGAATATCACCTACCTCAATAAGTTGTGTTGTATGAAAAAATAGATGTTATCTTTTGGAAGTAAATTTTATTTCTGTAAATCAATAAAATCTATTTAAAAGCAAATTTCATAAATAAAATTGGTGACCAATAAGGTAACAAGATTTATGGTGATAAATTACATGTAAATGTAGTATGGTGTGGCAGTTGACAAACTGAATGAAACAGTACTTGAAAATCCCCTAAGAAGAGTTACAAAGTTAGAGTGAAAGCAATACTGAAAGAAAAAGAGGTATCTACTTTGAAAAGTATATTTAAAAATATCTGGTTCCAGCAACTGTTTTTGTAGATAAAAGCAAACTGATTCTAAAACATATATATGGAAGAGCACAGGTACTAGAATAGCCAAAACTATTCTACAACAAACAAGCAAAAGTCGAGGACTGATATTATCTGATTTCGAGACTTAATATAAAGATTCAGTAATCAAGACTATGTGAGACTTCATAGTTTGGGAGTTCTGGTCAAGATGGTAGAGTAGGTTACTGCTGTGTTTGCCACCTCCCATGACCACATTAAAATTACAACAAAATTATAGAACAAGCAACCTGAAAAACCATCTTAAGACTAGCTGACATTAACTACTGTTACTAAGGATATAAAGAAGAGACTACATTGAGGCTGGAAAAAGGGGCAGAGATGTGAAATGGGCTGCAAAGTTCCCCCTGGAGCAGCAAAGGGCCACAGCCCCACACTGGGGCTTCTCAGCCCAGAGTTTGAATGCCAGAAAAAGAAGTCCCCACCAAATCTAGCAGTAAAAATCAGTGGGACTTCTGTCTATTCAGGTGAGACAAAAGGCTGGAAACCCAGATATCCCTTTAAAGGGCCTATGTACAGACTCACTCTCAGGCAGAGGGACAGGAGCTCCAGGGGCACCAGAGACATACAGAAAAAAACTGAGTTGTGTGGTTTCAGGGTGAGGGTTGGAGTGAAAGCTGCCATTATCTTGCACTGAACCCTCCTCTTGTGCAGCCTATAGGCGGGTACTATCTCGCCTGTGTTGAGCCCTCACCTCAACATGGCCAAATCTGAATCTGCATTGGCATGGCTTGCTTACCCTGTTGACTCTCTGGAACCCCACCTCATCCAACTCTCAAATTGCCAGAGGCATATTCTTGGCCAGGTAACCAGTCACACCTTGCCATCATAGTAGGAGGCTCTTTCAGCAACAGTCAACATGTCTTGGCTCCTAAGCGCCTCCAAAGACAATTACAATTCCGGTGGTATGCAACCACCCCCAGCTGGAGCTGTAGAACTGCTTAAACAAATCTTGGGGTCTGCAGGCCCAAGGTGGGCAGTGAATAGCCTCAGTAATATTTAAGACATTTGCAAATGACCACAGGCTCAGCAGCATTGGCACAATATCTGAAACTGCACTAACCTGATAAACACTACTTGAGCCACCCTGGTGACTTCCTAAGACCTGCCTCACCCAATTCAAGTATCATCTGAGGCTCATTCAGCTGCTGAAACTTATAAGCAGCCAGCAGGAAGCTTAAAAACTTCGCGTGCCCTGGGCCTTCTGCTGAGCCCAGGCCCGATACTGGTGCAGCCAGCTCAGGTTCACAGCTTGGCTTCTTCTATGTGCCTCTAGTACCAACACAGTGAGGGACCAGCTGCAAATAGCTTTGTAGCTTCTACCAGGTAGCTCTGTGCTGGTCACAGGTTACAATTGCATGGGAGCCCCTCTCAAGGGGCCCCAGAACCAATACACCTGGAGCCTAGCATCAGACCACAAAAGAACACCGTCTGATTAGCCCCATAAGAGACACATCAAAAGGGTAATCTCAACAGGCACATGAGCACATGGGTGAATCCCATTCCATGAAGTCAATCCCCACACAGCAGCTTATACTCTGTGGGTGTGGTGAATCCTCACGGTCAGTCAGCCTGAGAGTCAATCCCACCCACTGACATGCCAACAGAAACCAAGGATCAATTACAATGAGAGAGCACAAACAATCCACACAAGGGACACTCCTGGAGCACCCAATGCAGTTGATCAGGAAAAATGTACCAATAAGCCACACAGGACACCTAATACATAAAGCCACCTGGCCAAAACAGAATGATCTATCTAATACATAGAAAAATACAGAAGCCAAACTGAGAAAACAAAGAAACATGTCCAAATGAAAGAACAGGAAAAACTCCAGAAAACAAAACTAAATGAAATAAAGGCAAGCAACCTACCAAATACAGAGATCAAATCGCTGGTTATAAAGATGTTCAATGAACTTAAGGGAAAAATTGATGATCTCAGTGAGAACTTCAACAAAGAGATAATAAGCATAAAAAAGGACAAAGAAACCATAAAAAATACAGTCATAACTGAAGAATACAATAACTGAAAATAATACACTAGAAGAAATCAACAGATTAGATGAAGCAGAGGTTCAAATTAGTGATCTGGAGGAAAATGTAGCAGAAAACACCTAATGGGAACAGAAGACAAACAAAAAAAAAACTATTCACAAACTGAGGAAAGTTTAAGGGACCTCAGGGACAACATCAAGTGTAACAACATTTGCATTATAAGGGTACCAGAAGGAGAACAGAGAAAGCAAGGAACTGAAAACTTATTTGAAAAAATAATGACTAAAAACTTCCATAACCTGGCAAAGAAAATAGACATATGGCCCAGGAAACACAGAGAATCTCAGACAAGATGAACTCAAAGAGGCCCACACCAAGACTCATCGTAATTAAAATGCCAAAGATTAAAGACAAAGAGAATCTTAAAGCATCAAGAACAAAGTATTAGTTACCTCCAAGGGAGCTTCCTTAAGACTGTCAACTTATTTTTCAACAGAAATTTTGCAGGCCATAAGGGACTGGCAAGAAATATCCAAAATGATGAAAAGAAAGGAAATACAACCAAGACTACTATACCTAGCAAAACTATCAATCAAAATTGAAGGTAAGATAAAGAGCTTCCCCAATAAGCAAAAGCTGAAGGAATTCATCACCACCAAACCAGTATTACAAGAAATTTTAGAGGAACTTCTTTAAGAAAAGGAAGCGGTGGGGGAGTTTAAGGGTGGTGGAAATAAATATGAACAATAAAATGGCAATTACTATGTACCTATCAATTATCACTTTAAATGTAAATGGATTAAGTATTTCAATCAAAAGACATAGAGTAGTTGAATGGATAAGAAAACAAGACCAATACATATACTGTCTACAAGAAACCCACTCAGATTGAAAGCAACACATAGACTGAAAGTAAAGGGATGGGAAAGATATTTCATGCAAATAAAAATGAAACAAAAAAGCTGGAATATTAATACTTATAGCAGACAAAATAGACTTTAAAATGAAGGCTATAATAAGAGACAAAGAAGGATATTACAAAATGATAAAGGGGTAAATCCAACAAGAAGACATAATCATAATAAACATTTATGCATCTAATATAGGAGCAACTAAATATATAAAGCAAATGATGACTGACATAAAGGGAGAGGTCAACAGTAATACAGTCATAGTAGGGATTTTTTAACATGCCATTGACACCAATGGACAGATCTTCCAGACAGAAAATCAACAAGAAAACAGTGGCCTTAAATGATACACTAGACCAGATGTATTTTTAGACATTTCATCCCAAAGCAGCATAATAAACATTCTTCTCAATTGCACATGGAACATTTTCCAATATAGAGCACATGTTAGACCACAAAATATGTCACGATAAATTTAAGAAGATTGAAATCAAATCAAGTGTCTTCTCTGACCACAATGGTACGAAACTAGAAATTGACTACAAGAAAAAAAATGAAAAATACACAAACACTGGAGGCTAAATAACATGCTAGTAAGCAATGAATGGGTTAACAATGAGATCAAAGAAAAAATAAAAAATTACATTGAGACAAAAAAAATGAAAACACATTGACTCAAAATCTATGGGACAAAATCTATGGGACAAAAGCCATTCCTAAGAGGGAAGTTTATAGCAATACAGGCCTATCTACAGAAACAAGAAAAATCTCAAACAATCTAACCTTACACCTAAAGGAATTATAGTCTAAAAAAAAAAAAAAACACTAAGAAAGATCAATGAAACCAAGACTGGTTCTTTGAAAAGATAAACAAAACTGATAAATCTTAACCAGACTCATCAAGAAAAAAAGAGATGACTCAAGTAAAATAAGAAATGAAAGAGAAGTGACAGCTGACACTCCAGAAATACAAAGTATATAATACTACAATAAATTGTATGCCAACAAATTAGACAATATTGAAGAAATGAATACATTCCTAGAAACATACATTCTTCTAAGACTGCGTCAAGAAGAAACAAAAATTCTGAACCAATTGATTACTACTAACAAAATCGAATAAGTAAGCAAAGAACCCAAAAGCCCTGAACCAGGTGGCTTCACAGGTGAATTTTACCAAATACTCAAAGAAGAACTAATACTTATCCTTCTCAATGATTCCAAAAAATTCAAGGAGAGGGAAGACTCCCAACCTCATTTTATGAGGCTGGCATTATCCTGATTCCAAAACCAGACAAAGACATTAAAAAACAAAATTATAGGCCAATATCCCTAATGAATATAGATGCAAAAATCCACAAAAATATAGTAGCAAAGTGAAATTAGCAATACATTAAACATATCCACACCATGATCAAGTGGGAGTTATTTCTGGGATGCAAGTTTGGTTCAATATATATAAATCAATTAATGTGATACACCACATAAACAAAATCAAGAATGAAAATCATATAATCATATTAATAGATGCAGAAAAAGCATTTGACAAAATCTAGCATCCATTTATGATAAAAGCTCTCAGCAAAGTGGGAATGGAGGGAACTTCTTTCAACATAATAAAGGCCACAGATGACAACAAAGCCACAGCTAACATTATACTCAAGGGGAAAAAGCTAAAATTGTCTTCCTTAAAATGAGGAATAAGACAAGGATGCTACTTTTACTACTTATTTTTCAACATAATGTTGGAAGTCTTAGCCACAGCAATCAGGCAAGTAAAATAAATAAAAGGTGTCTAAATTGGAAAGGAAGAAGTAAAACTCAATATTTGCAGAGTACATTATATGATATACAGAGATCTTTAAGGAAAACCTATTTCAGAACTGATAAATTAATTCAGTAAAGTAGCAGGATACAAAATTAATATTCAGAAATCAGTAGCATTCTTATATACCAATAATGAATTAACATGAGAGAAATTAACCAAATCCCATTTATGATTTCATCAAAAACAATAAAATAACTAGGAATGAATTTATCCAAAGAGGTAAAAAACCTGTTCTTGAAAATTATGTCATTGAAGAAAGAAAATGAATATTTAAATAAATGGAAGAATACATAATACCGTGCTCATGGACAGAAAAAATTAACATCGTTAAAATGCCCATACTACCTAAAGCAATCTATAGATTTAATTAAATTCCTATGAAAATACTAACAACATTTTTTATAGAACTAGAACAAATAATCCTAAAATTTATATAGAACTATAAAAAGCCCCAAATAGCCACGGCGAACGTGAAAAAGAAGAACAAAGTTGGAGGAGGTATCACACTACCTAATATCAAACTATACTACAAGTCTATAATAATCAAAACAGCAAGGTACTATCATAAAAACAGACACAGAGATCAATGGAACAGAACAGAGAGTTCAGAGATAAATCCATACCGGTGTAGTCCTTCAATCCATGACAAAGGAGGGAAGAATACATAATGGGGTAAAGACAGTCTATTTAATAAATGATGTTGGTGACACTGAACAGATACATACAAAAAATTGAAACTAGACCACCTATTAACACCTTGTATAAGAACAAACTCGAAATGAATTGAAGACTTAAATGTAAGACCCCAAATCATAAAACTCTTGGAAGAAAAGACAGACAGTAACCTCTCTGATATTGCTCTTAGTAATATTTTTTCTGATAAATCTTCTTATGCAGGGAAAAAAAATAAACAAATGGAACTACATCAAACTAAAAAGTTTTTGCACAGCGAAGAAAACCATCAATAAAACGAAAAGACAGCCTATCGAATGGGAAAAGATATTTGCCTATGATATATCTGATAAGGGGTTAATATCCAAAATTTATAAAAAACTCATACAACACAACATCAAAAAGACATACAACCCAATTAAAAAATGGTCAGAGGACCTGAATGGGCATTCCTCCAAAAAGGACACACAAACGGCCAATGGACATATGAAAAGGTGCTCAACGTTAATAAATCATCAGAGAAATGTAAAACCACAGAGATAAAACCTCAAAAAAAAAAAGATATCAGAATGGATAGCCATAAATCAAAAAACAGCAAGCACTGGTAACAATGTGGAGAAAAGGAAACCCTTATACACTGTTGGTGGGACTGCAAGTTGATACAACTACTATGAAAAAGTTTTCAGGTTCCTTCAAAAATTAAAAACAGAACTACCTTATGACCCAACAAATCTACTTCTGGGTATTTATTTGAAGAAAACCAAAATACTAATTTAAAAAGATGTATGCACCCCTATGCTCACTGCAGTGCTATTTACAACAGCCAAGATATAGAAGCAACCTAAGTGCCCACCAATAGATGATTAAATAAAGAAGTTGTGGGGTGTGTGTGTGTGTGTGTGTGTGTGTGTGTGTGTGTGTGTGTGTGTAATGAAATATTACTGAGTCATGAAATAAAATGAAACCTTAACATTTTCAACAACATGGATGGACCTAGACGGTATTATGCTAAGTGAAATAAGACATAGAGAGAAAGACAAATACCGTATGATTTCACTTACATGTGGAATTTAAAGAATAAAATAAATGAAAAAATCAAAACACACTCATAGATAGAGAACAAACATGATTGGCAGATGGGAGGGGGGTTGGAGACTGGTTAAGAAAAGTAAAAGGATTAAGAAGTACAAATTGGTAGTTATAAAATAGTCACAGAGAAGAAGTATGGCATAAGGAATACAGTCAATAATACTGTAATAATTATGTAGAGTACCAGGTGGGTACTATACTAATTGAGGGGATCACTTCATAAGTTATATAAATGTCTAACCACTATGTTGTATCTGAAACAAATATAAAATAATATCAGATGTCAACTCCAGTTGAAAAATAAAAATGAAAGGGGAAAAAAGACTGTATTCTAATGGCAAAGGGATAGATACATAGATCAATGGAACACAACAGAAAGTCCAATAATTAACTCATGTAAATATAGTCAACTGATTTTTGACAAAGGTATGAAGAAAATTTAATGGAGAAATGATATCCTTTTCAAAAAATGGTGCTGGAATAAATAAATGTCCATATGCAAAAAACAAACAACAAAAATCTTCACAAGTACCACATACCTTATACAAAAATTAACTCAAAATAGATGACAGACTTAAATGTAAAATATAACATTTATAACTTTTAGAAGAAAACACAGAAGAAAAATCTGTGTTACCTTACTATGACAATCAAAGAGTTTTAGATTCAATACCAAAAGTACAATCCATGAAAGAAAAAAGAAATCAATAAATTAAATTTTATCATAATTGAAAAGTAATGTTCTGCTAAACACAATGCTAAAAGAATTTTAAAAAATACATAAACTCTAAGAAAATATTTGAAAATCAACTATTTGATAAAGGACTTAATCCATAAATGTAAAGAAATCTAAAAATTAACAAGAAAACAACCCAATTTGAAAAACAGGTCAAATATATGAAGACACTTTACCCAAGAAGATATTAAAATGGCAAATAAACATAAAAAAGATGCTCAATATCATTTGTCACCAGAGATTGGCTAACATCCAAAACAAGAAACAAAGAAAACAAAAACAACAATTTCAAGTGCTGGTAAAGATGGAGAGCAACAAGAACTCTGATTGACTGCTGGTATGAATGCAAAATGGCACAGCCACTATGGAAGAGAGACTGGCAGTTCCTCCCAAAATTAACACAGATTTAACATAAGTTCTACCAATTAAGCTACTAGGTTTAACCAACTGACTTAAAACATATGCCCCCACAAAAACCTGTATGAGAATGCTTATAGAAACTTTATTCTACATTGCCAAAAAAAAATTTTTTTAATTACCAGGAGATAAGAGGATTCTAAAATAGGATGCAGACTGTGAAAGAAAGTCTGACACATTAGAAATATATGGCATAACCTCACTTAAGGAGGTATGTAAAACAAAGGAGCCAATCTAAGTAACTCTGCAAAGTGGTTTTTTGACTGGAAACTACAAGATTTGACTAAAGGAACTATATAGAAACAGTGTACTCTGATTGGTAAAGTTGTTTCTCATGGAGGTATGTATTAAGGCTTCTAAAAGCATTATAATGTATACCGAAGTAGAACAAATATGTAAATGAATGGTGTGGGGTGGGAGCCAAGTTTCTTACTGTTGTAGAGGGAAATTATATACAGGAAAAACGGGGAAAGCTAGAATAAATTATATGGTACTGGATTAGAATCGGAGACATTATGAATTCAAGTTTAGCTTAAGAAAGCTAATGGATAGAAACAAATGGATAGATACATAAATAATTACAGATATGTGTATATACATTAGTTAGTATATACATACATATATTTCCTAGCTCTTTCTCCTGATTAGGCCTAGGAGTAGTCATATCCAGCAACAATGAGCACACCTGGCATCTTGATCTTGGTTTCTAATACCATTTTCCAGTAAAAGGGACCAGGGCACCTTTGAGGAATGGCTAATTCTAGGGGTGGGGGACGTCTCAATCCATCTCTAAAGAACATGACCCCAGAGCATCTTGTAGTGCCAAAAAGTAAAGTGTTCAAAAATCAAAAGGATGAGGACATGTCAAATGGATAAAAGAAACAACCGAAAGAGTTTCCAAAGGCCAAAGATGGAATACTCCAAGCAACAAAGTTGGGTTAATATGTTATAACTCAACATATTAAATAAATATTAATGAGTCATATTGATATAAATAAATAATAAACAAATGAACGAAGGAAAAGAGACAGATCTCTTGTACCGAAGAGTTACAAATAATTTATGCAGACATTGTTCTCTGAGGGAAGTAAAGCTTAATTAACCTCCCAGGCTACCTCTTCTCTTCCATCCTTGAATCTGGGCTGCACTTAAGTGATTTGCTTCAAAGAGTAGAGTATGAAAGGGCAATATGTGTAAGTAACTTTACTGTGGAGAAACATGGCAAACACTACTTTCACCAAGTGATCAAGATTAGCATTGTTGGTATAAGTCACACTGACAGTATATGACCTTGAAATAATGTGATGATGAGAATGGCACTTCACTCCTGTATGTTTTGTCCCAAAAAACCAATACATCAGTCTAACCATAAGAAAAACATCAGAGAACCCCAAATTGTGAGACATTCTATAAAATACCTGACCTACTACTCCAGAAAACTGTCAAGGTCATCAAAAATAAGAGAAATCTGAGAAAAAATTCACAGACTAGAATAAGCAAAGGAGACATAGAAAGTAAGTATATATAAAACCCTGGATATAATCTTGAAACACAGAAAGGACATTACAAAAAAAAAATCAGTGAAATTTGAATAAACGGTGGAGTTTAGTTACTAGTTACGTTATAATGCTGCTCTCTCTCCTATGACATATATATGAAGGTAATGTTAAGACATTAACAATAAGGAAAACTGCGTGAGGAGGTCAAATGGAAACTCTGTACTATCTTTAAAACTTTTCTGTAAATCTAAAAGTATTCTAAAAAAGTTTACTGGGGGAAAAAATAAGTCCAAATAAAGATGGTAGAGTGAAATCTGAACACAGAAATCTATTTAACCCATTTTATAACCGCATGAACAAAAGATAAAAATTAATCAAACAGTAAAGGAAATAGGGCATTGCATAGTAATTTTTTTAAAGTAGAAACAGGGCTACAGGTGGAGAAATGATGATTTTGGTCAGGTTCACCTAACTTTCCCTTTTACTCATGAAAACACATATAGAGAAAAGACAACTCACCAAATCCTGAGAATTTTTCACTAATACCACAACACTTGGATATAACTTGAGAGACTAATGAAATGAATAGACAAGCCAGAGAAAAGTAAAGTAAAACCTTCCTGAGTAGTAGCCTGCATTACTGAAGAATCTTTAGAGAGGAAGTACTGGTAGAACAAACAAAAGGCCAAAAGTAATACTCCAAGGAATTAGGGTATACACAAGACCAGGTAAAGTGAACCCTGGGTGCATGCAGGACACTAAAAGGGGCATACAGCCCCAGGGAAGTCTTCTCAACTTCTATACCCACCCTGTTTCCCAAGGGCAATGTAGGTGGTTAGAAAGCAATCCCTTTCCAAGCTACTGCTGCTCAGAGGAGAAGGCAAACAAGTCGTAAATAATAAAAAATGTTTCTCAAGGAAAATTCACTGTACCATATCAGAACACAGAAAAGTTCTTGACAATTTAAGCATGAGCAAAATAAAGAAAAAAGACATGTAAACTATGAATACACCATAAACATGACAGAATACTGTGCAAAAAAGATAAAGATCATAATATAAAAAATAACAAAACCAAGGAGAAGAAAATTTTCCTACTAGTCATTGGCATTTAGGAGAACATAAGAACATGAATTCAATAAAATATAGTTCAAAGAGATGATGCCAAAACAAAAGAGTGAATAAAACGAGATATTGAAACTAAAGAAACTGAGAATCATAAACAAACACTTTAATAAATGAACTAGAAAGAAGAAGGAATGGAATAGTACAAGTTGGATTTACTAACATATAGAAAAAGGTTGAGATTATCACAGTGAATGCAGAGAAAAAGACAGGGATTAAAATAATTATTGAACAGATAATAAATAAAGACAAAAGTGTACCAATATAAGATTAACTAAAGTCTCTAAAAATAGAAAACCTAAAAAATAGAATAGAAAATCCCCCAATCTAATGAAAGTTATGCTGTGGTTTCAAAAATATTATTAAAAAAGTAATCAAAACAAACATCCTAATTAAGTTCTATTTGAAGAATAAAGAAAGAATCCTTCAGGTATCTAGGCAGAAAAAAAAAAAAAAACTACCCTTAAGTGAGAAAAAATAAATTTGATAGACCTCAAACTTCTTTCCAACTATACTCAATGTCAGAAAACAGAGTAACATTTTTAAAGTATTTAGAATAAAAAAAGACTTAACCCCAAAATTTTATTTTGTATTTATAACCAATTTGAATATAAGGATAACACAGAGACATTCTGTAGCATGTTAAATCAGAGAATATGAGCTCTTCCTCAAAAAACTGATTAAAAATGAAATTCTGTTACTCAGGAATTCCCCCCAATAAAAAAATTCAGGCACAAAAATGCCACATATGATAAAAATTCCAATAATGAGTATTCCATCCTTTTAGAAATTAAAATTAAACAGGGAGCCACTCTTGCCATAGAATCTCATACAACTTTTACAAATATTTTAAAAATATTTATAAATATTTATAAAGAAAAAGAAAAAATAAGTTTAAAACTGATTATTTCAAATGATACTGTTTAACTGAAATACTACGTTTCCAAAAACTGAAAAAAATTGATGATTCTAACAATGTTAAGTCTTTTTTTTAAATTTAGATGGATCTTTAAAGAATATATTTTATTGAGAGAAAACACTGCATGAAGTTCAAAAATTTCTTTAGTTTTACTTCAATTAATTATTACTTTTAAATTCAAGTAATACTTATTACATCATTTGCTATGAGCCAGGTACTTTCAATATGTATTAAATTATTTAGTCCACATAACACCTTATGTAAAGCAGATGCTATTTAACCATTTTGTAGATAAAAACAAAAAACAAAAAACAAAAACACAGTCCTAGAGACTCTGAGTAACTTGTCCATGGCTATACCCATAGGAAGTGATAAAGCCAATAATATTCAAAGATAGATGGCCTGAGTCTGGAATCTGTGCTCTTAACCTCTACACTATTATGCTTCTCAAATGAATATAGAGAATGATTTGATTTCTACCAAATTAATTCTATGTATATATCCATTAAATCACCAACCATCTATCCTTCCAGATAATAGTATTGAAGTATTTAAGCAGAGAGAAGTGTTTGGAATGATGTTTTCCTATTGATAAAGACAGTTATTTGGGAGTAGACAGTATAGAATATAGGTAAAATTTTTGTTCCTTTATTTGTTTTTCAATGAATTTAATGCTTTATAATAAGTATCAGTCTTCTGCACACACCTCCACCCACAAAGAAGCCATTAAACAAAAACCAAATCACATTACCTCATCATAACTTGAATACTGTCATGATAATTATAAAATGACTTGTCTCCCTAATGAACCATGTTTCAATTAGTACTTTACTGTGATCCTGCACTTAGCCTAGTACAATGTTGGGCAGAGCAAACACTTAATAAGTATAGTGATGGATCATCATAAAATATTACACTACTACATTCTACCAATCTTACAAGTAACATATTTCTAGATGATCTAGGGCCTTTCGATACAAAGGGGACTCCCTTGACTAACATTATTTACATCATCTGGGAGCTTGGAAAAAAGGTAAAATCTCTGGCTCCACTCCAGATCTACTGAAGAAGACTGTGTTTTTTTAAAATCAAGATTCCCCAAGTGATTGGAGCCCACATTAATATGAAGAAGTTCTTATTTCTAGGGCATTGTTTCTCTGTGATTAATCATTTACTGATATCAGAATCACCTGGGCTGCTTATTAAAAATATATTCTCAGATACCACTGTATTTCAGGTGTCACTAAAGTTTAAGAGCCACAGCTAAAACAAGTCAAATGTAATGAAGAATAGGAATGAGCATATTAAACACAGAGCAGTGAAATAATCAAGATAGCTGAAATAAATTAAGAAAATGATAATAAAAAGGAGAGGAATCACAAAGGAAGGCAAAGTAAGGACATTAACAACAGAACTCTCTCTGTGTGCATATGTGTGTTTGTGTGTTTGCCTTTTATTTTTTGACATGCAAACTACTACAACATGCCAGAAGTTTTAGAAAGATTGTGGGGATGTGGAATGTACCAATGTAACATACAAGAATCAGTAACATTTCTGAATATGTAATCACCACATAACACATGCACTTTATAAATGTTCCTAATGTCGTATATAGTTTTACATGTGTACATACACTCTTAGAGACATTTCCATGTGCTTGACTTGTGCGATTGCTTCATCTCTCTCTTCATTGGCTAACTGTAGTCGAGACATAACAGCTTCATCACGTTCCCTCTGTGCAGAATACACTTCTTGAACCAGAGCTACCAAAATATATAACCCGTAATTAGAGAAAATAAAAGAGAAATGCATACTTTTAGCAAAAAATAGACTCTCCAAATAATTCTATTTTATTCAACTAAATTGTTATCAATAAATCACTTGAGAAAACATTATTTTTAAAAGCTACTGCAAAGTTGAGATATCATTTTATATGCATAAAAGCAAAAATTAAAAGGTCAAGTAATAACAAATACTGGAGCTTGTGAAATAAAGTAAAGTCATATATACTGCAGATAGGTGTATATTTTTCTACAACCATAAAGAAACAATTTAGCAATGTTTACAACAGTTGAAATGTGTCTAGGCTATAACCTGGCAAATCTCCCCTTTGGTGTGTAGCCCAAAGAAATTCTTGCACATGTGCACAAAAAAAAAGTATAAAAATGCTTATTGTGGCACTATATAATAGCAAAAACTTAGAAATAACTCAAATGTCTGAGAACAGCAGAAAGAATAACTCACTCACTTAACATTTAAAATGGAATATTATCCAACATTTAAGATGAATTAACTATGGACAAGTGGAAAAATCTCAATAATGAAATTTTGGCAAAAACAGCAAGTTGCAAAGACCGCTACCTATTATTTACCAATAGACACTTTTTGAAAATATTAAAACAAGCACAGAAACAATAAATACCAAAATCAGGGTAGTAGTTACCTCAGTAGGATGGAGGAAGGAGAGGAAAGGAAATGAGATCAGAAAGATTTAACGATGACAAAGCTGTGCTGCTTTAGCACTGCACATCTCTAGAGGCACCATTTATATAGATAATACTAATGGCATTATCTAGATTTGTGCAGCGCTATAAAAAGAACTTTGATATAATCTGAAATTATTTTTCAATCATAATTTCTACTTGAAATCTTTCATAACTTAAAATATCACTATGTTAGACAAAAGGGGCCTCAAAAACCTGGACTACTGGTCCAAATTTTATTTGTACTCTCAAACACAAAATAAACTTAGAAAAGGTGTTTGAAATGTTCTTGTAGTTCATAAAACATTGGGTTTCTGCTAGGATTTATTGTAGATCAATACAGTTAATCAAGACAATTATTTTGTATTAAATTATAAGTAGAAGAAACAAACCCTGAGATTAAATCAACCGTAGTTGTCCCTCAGTATGCACAAGGGATTGGTTCCAGGACTCCCATGGACACCAAAATCCACAGATGCTCAAGTCCTGTATATAAAATGGCATAGTATTTGTATATGACCTATATTTGCATATAGGCTATAGCAGGGTATGCTTACACAATATTTCATTTGCATGGATTCAGCATACTGCTTATTGCAAATCTAAGTCCTGCTTTTTAGAACTTTCTGGGAATTTTTTTGTATGAATATTTTTGATCTGTGGTTGGTTGAATCTGCGAATACTAAACCTGTGGATACAGAGGGACAACTGTATTATCTTTTGTATAATAGAGTATAAAATGGAACATGCAATGGCAGAGCAAAAGCCAAAATCACGTCTAACAAGCTGAACCTAAGGGAAGAGAAATATCCATTCATCCATCCATCCATCCATCCATCCATCCAATATTTATTAAGCTCCTGTAGCAGTTATCCATCCAGTTTTAAGGAATATGAATATAGTGGTCTGAAAAGTCCTCATTCTGGAGTAAACATTTTATTACATAAAGACAGACAGTAGAAAGAAAAACAGGCCAAACATTAAGTAGACAGGTAGATATAGATAACAGATTGTAGTAAAGGATTTGAAGGAAAATAAGGCTGAGTAAGAGAAAATGGTGTTTTTGGCAGATGGAGAATAGATTAAGCAGTTTGTCAGTTTCTTAAAAAATTAAACATACAGCTACTATAAGATTCAGCTATTTCACTCATGGATATTTACCTAAGAGAAATTAAAGTGTCATGTTCATACAAAAACTTAAACACAAATACTCATAGCATCTTTATTTATAATAACCCCAAACTAGAAACGATGGCAATTTCTATCACCAGATAAATGGATTAAAAAAAAACCTGACAAAATGTGCTGGATCAACTGGATACCCTTTGCATAAAACCAAATACTTTTAATTGATAATTTCGATAAGGTTAAGAGATTCTTGTTATGAAACTGGCTTTTGAAAGAACCAGTATATTTTAGCACAATTTTTATAATTTTTTAAAGGTAGTATCATTTACTACTATGTGATTTTCTGTGGCTATACCATTCTGTTATTATGTATCAACTCATCAGGCTGTTTTGAAAGGAACTTCTGCCCATAATGTAGAAGGCAATAGTGAGTTTTATTTTCCCTCTTATTGTACACAATCTCCTTCTAGGCAGGACACTCATAATGGATTAGAAAAAGTAACATGTATTAGGAAGAATGTGGACTTTGATTAGATCCAAGATGTTATCATATAAACTTACACAATTCATTTTTATATAGAGTGTATTTCTTAAATTATTTTAGTAGCATTTCAAGTGTATAAAATGGATATAATACCACCATTTATGTTGTGAGGGAAAGTTAAATAAGATAATATAAGAAAGCTCTTGGCCAAATAAACAAAGTGGATTCTCAATAAACATTAGTTCCATGCCACCACTACCAACACCACTCTCAATCCACAGACTTATGATTTGGTTTCATTTCCAGACATATTAAAAATGTGATTTTGATTAATTTGAACCACTTATGTAAAAAAAAAATAGTCCTTACTTTTTAGCCTTTTTTTGTTGGATTGCAAAAAGGGGGATGGAAATTATAAAGAACTGAAGTAAAATTATTCAGATCTCATTCTATATCATATACTGCATATTATAATGATATAATAGTATAAAATATGATATTCTAAGATATTTTTAAATTTTTACAATTAAAACGCTTCTAATTTCTAAGACAGGATGCTAAAAAGTGATCTGAGTATAGAATAATATGTATATTATTTTATCTTGAAATATTCTGGCATGTCAAAAGGTTAAAATACTAATTACTAAAACTTTAATGTCAATAGGCTTCTGTAAAGTGTGATGAAATCTTTATAACATGACATTTAATGTAAGCTCTGTTTTACTTTAACTACAATAACACTTGATGAAAGAGGTAAGGCTGGCAATATTAAGAGCTTTAATAATAAGTCTAGTTATTTTTATGCGTAAAGGTAAACGCTTTACAGTGAGGGCTTATTGGGTCCAATGTGACCAAGAAAAAATTTATTTGTTTCTCTATAATGCTATATCAACTCCAAAGATGTAAATAATGTGTGTATTTAAAGATTATCTTCTAAGTATACTAAGGTTAAAATTTAGAATACTGTAAGACACACTCACATAAAATCTGATTATATATTTTATAAATGCTATGAAATTTTTCAAAATTAAGGTATTACTGAGTGATAATATTTAACAGTTTTTAGGTTTTATATATGTAAAATTTGTTAATTATAAAAAACATAATTCTTTCTAGAATTCAGAACTTTTAAAGGATCAATATGCAACTCTCAACATTTTTAGTAAAGAAAACTTAATTGTAAACACTGAGCTTTTCAAGGTAGATGACTATTAGAAAGTTCACTAGAAAATCAATATAGCATTTTAGTTGGAATTTGTTCATTAAACACCCACAGCTCTAATGCAAATTATGATGGAATGAATAAAGCAAATACGCATGCTTCTTTCTTTTTATTAAATGTAAAATCTACTGTTAATTGCATCTCATATGTATTACAAACTTTTCTCCTTAACTATTAAATAGAAGCTTTAAAAAAAGTCATTAGAGATTCTCTTTCTTTGACTTGAATAAATTTCAATATTTGTTCAGTAAAGGTTCACAGCAGTTAAATTACATTAACAAATATTATTAGCTACTGTGTAAGCCAACCAAGTAAAATACTTATATTGTAGGTAAAACAAATCATTGGGTGTTTACAATAATATTTGGATATCTCCATTTTTAAACATGGTTATCAAATATCCTATAATTCTTAGTCAAATTCAAAAAAGATGCATAGAGGATCACCCCCCCACCACCAAATACTCAAATTTATTTAGTAAGCTAATTGTTTTCTAATATGAGCAAGAGTAAATATGAAGAAGCTGAACTGTACTAAGTATGAGTTTATTGAGTCAAGATAGAGTACATGTTTTCTTAGTAGAATTCAAGTCTATTGACAAACCCATATTCTACATTTCTCAAACTACTTTTAAAATACAGTAGAAGTGAGACAGTATATTGAAAAACATTCTAGTTTAAACACTGGATCATGATTCTCTAAATAACATAATTTGGAGGATAGACATTTCCCAGGAAAAAGAATCCATTTAACATCCTCCAGGTAACTATGCAAATAGAAAACGCTGAACATAAAGAGAGGGAAGAAATCATTAGGATTTCAATTTGACACACATAAAATAATCACTGATTACAATTCATGTTCAAAAATTCTAAACAACAAATAAACACAGATAATAGCTTTATCAAAGGTCTTTGCTACATATGAAAGAATGTCACATTGTTTGACTATCTACTATTAGTGCTTTACAAGACATTAAATGAATTCCTTGCAAATATAATAGTGTTTTATGAAATCACCACATATATATTCCAGAACCACCAACATTACACTAGGTCTTTTAATTTCCTTAAAAACTGTAATTTCTCTCTCTAAATAAATTGATTATTAAGAATTTAAATGGAGATAAATGTCCCACACTAACAGAAAATTAACATATCAACTCCAAGTAATTTGATGCTTCCATTTTTTTTTTTGTATTTACAATGCTGAATTCAACTTACTACTTCAGCACTTCCTTTACAGAAGAGACTGTTATGTTTTTCCTAAAATTAGATCTGAATGCTCGACATTTTATATAGTTTGTAAATAACTTTTTCTGATTATAAAGTAATACAGGCTCTTAAGAATATGGAAACAAATATTTTACAAAGTTTTATAACTCTGCATTATCTAAAACAAACAATATGTTCTCATATTCAGTAGTCTTCAAAAATATAAAATAGTGCATGGAATTTTATCATTTGGACATGCCATATTTGACTAAACTAAGATGCTCCTAATATTAGATTTTACACTGTTTGCAATTATTCACTATATAAATAACACTGTGATGAACATCTTTGTATGCAAATCTTTATACTTAGCAAATTACTTAGGAAAATTCCTAGAAGTATGACTACTACATGAAAAGTCAGCATTTTAAGCTCTTAATATGTGCTTTAAACTTTTTCTCAGTAAAGTTACCATATATAAGTCCTCACTTAACATCATTGATAGGCTCTGCGACTTTGAGCAGCACATAAAGACACCAATTTTATCACAGGCTTATTGAGATATACAAGAGGTAAGTCCCTATGGCATCATCAATATTATAACAAAACATTATTTGAGGACCTGCTGTATTTATCAGTAGCAGAGAAACTGCTAAAGATTAATTAGAATACAAAATAAGTTTAAGTAGCAAAACTAATAACACAAGAACTTTTTATTTGCGAAACCCTCAATTATTACCTGCAAGTATTTATACAGATAACTCAAAGACTATATAAGAATACTTTCTGAAAATATGCTATTTACATTCAAACATTTTATATATCTGATATTAGAGCTACAATTTTTAATGTGAAAGAAATAAGCTTAATACTGAAGTTTAACATTAGTATCAATTATTTTATGTACTTTTAAAATATAATTTTGAGACATTTATTTTTTTGTACAGCATATCTAATTCAAATTTTAATAGATACCAATATGAAAATTCTGAAAAGTAAATATTATCCTCTACTCTTCTGACACATAGAATGAACCTTTTTTACAAGAAAACAATATAAACACTTTCTATTATATGACAATTTTTATTTTTCATGCTAATTAGTTGGGTGTCTTAATATATTTGCTATAAAGGTAGATTATTTATACTTTTAACATTTACATATTAACCTGAAAAGAAAAACAAGTTGTAAGTTTCAAGGATTCTATGTTTTGATGTTTTAGGCAATCACAAACTCCTCTCCTCCCTACCAAAAACAAATTAACATTCTCTGTAAGAAGGGCTTGACAACATTTTTTATTTATAACATATCAATCTAAATTTGAATACACAGAAAAAAACCTATATTTAAATGGAAAAAGCACATTAAATGCTTATAGAATCAGTAGAGTAAGCTAAGCAAATTATGTAACTGCTGAATTACATGTAAAATGTAACAAAGATTGATGATAGATGATAGATAGATGATAGATTGATAGATAGATAGATAGATAGATAGATAGATAGATAGATAGATAGATGATAGATAGATAGATTCATAAATATAAGACTTAGGAACTAAGAACCTGTTTTGGCTAAAACCCAATATTAGCCTTATTTCAGTTTAATTGGAAGGGGATCTCAAATTCATCTTCTCCAGGAGATATCAGGAACCTGGATTTCTCTTTGTACCAAAGGTTAATAAGAAATGTGTCTGCAAAAGTCAAACAGCATTAAATACTAAAAACTGATTATTATTCTACAGCAGTTGTTCTGTCATTCATAATCTCTCCATGCTCCAACCTTCCACAGCTAATCTTTAATGGATGACATGCAAGAAAGAAAAATAACATAGAAAGCAGATATCCTAGAGTGAATGTTTAAGAAAAAGAAAAATAAAGCTTTAAAAAAAAGTATTTTAAATAACAAAAATACTTATAAAAACTAGTTAAATACTTTTGTGTAAAATTTAAATATCATTTGTATACTGT
The DNA here is from genome assembly GCA_004027375.1 of Macroglossus sobrinus. Lineage (NCBI taxonomy): Eukaryota > Metazoa > Chordata > Mammalia > Chiroptera > Pteropodidae > Macroglossus > Macroglossus sobrinus. The sequence goes on from PVKZ01000549.1 coordinate 547,401, forward strand.
AAATGTAATAGAGAAATAAAAATTAAAAGACAGTAAATACTAAATAACGCCCACTGAGACTTTTCAGGAAAAATGAAAGATTTAATTGAACAAGTAATTTTTAAAAGTTAAAACCACATTACTGACTTAAGAGTAAATTAATGGATGCAAATCAAGCCACACAATACTCTCTCTCAGTATCAAACTCAATTTAAGTAAAACAGATTTTGAAGTGTTTGTGTTTTAATGATTTTATTTAGATGAGAAGAGATACTTTACCTAAAGAACGAAGTAAATGTTTCCATTGTGCTTCTCTAAAACATCCCCTAGTAGTTGAAGGTCATATATGCTAATAATTTTCAAATAATATATTCATACATGTAATTTAATGAGTTAAATAAAACACAGTAAAAAGTCCTAAACAACTACTATTAGATAACTTTTTTCCCAATGTTAATATATAGAGAATGAGCTTGTTATTTCAGCTTCTATGAAGATGATCTACTAATTACATATTTTCTCTCACTTTCCTTTTTGTAAATAAAAATAACAACTGTCATATTTTCAAACTTCTTAAATAAGATTAAGTCTGAAAATCAAGGAAAACTAAAAATTGTGGAGATGAAATAATAAAAATACGTTAAAGCTACTTTTTAAAAAGAAATACAAATCTTTTTGAAACAAAATCATATATAAACTATGGGGTGGTTATTTATATTAGGTACACTTTGAATATCCCCCTTTCAGATTAAGAAGTCTTGAGAAAATAAGGTGGTGACATCATTATCTTATCATCATAATTACCATTTATTGAGTGCCTTCTATGAGTTAAGCACTTCATAAATATTATCTCACTTAAAACGTCACAGCAACGTATAAAGTAAGTTTTAAATAAAGCTTAGTGAGGCTGTCATTTACACAAGTGGTAAAAAGATTAGAACAAAGGTCTGAATCCAAAGTCTGTGCATTTAACCACTACCTACTACAAATGGTGTATATGTCAGAAGTGACTGAAGATGAAATATGTTTGAAATCCCAGATCTTTCTATTTGCTGATGTATTTTCAGCATCTAATACTGTGCCTAGTACATAATGGGCCCTCAATAAATACTTCTTGTTTTCATTTTAAAGAAGTTAGCATAGTTCCTATAAACTGCTTAGTAAAAGCAATATCGCTGATAATGGTGATGTCAAAAAAGAAGGGGAAAGTAAAAGGGCCAACTATTTGAGATTTTATCACAATACAGGATACAACTCAGTTTCAAACTCTCATGAGATCACATTAGAATAGCAGTATTCACATCATGTAAAAACCATCAGGGAGGCAAAGGAAATAGGTTTCATGCTATTATAGGAGGCAAAGGAAATAGGTTTCATGCTATTATAACAGTCTACAAGAAGGTTTATCATAGGTATTCATTAAAGTCCAAATCCTTTGTATCTTATTTCTTTTATTTCAGGTTCACATTTAAGTAAAATGTACTAGTGATAACAAATACATATACTTCAACAGTAATTTTCTGCATCATCTAATCCTTTGTTTCTAATTTATTCACTTTTCTGTTTATTTCCTTTAAAAAAATCTATTAACAGCGAACCATTAATTTTAATTAAAAGCTGTACAGAACAAAAATCTTTCAAGACTTCTGACATTATTAAAGGTTTAAGAATTTCATAAAGAAAAATAATTGAATATAAAGATAAAAATAATTGAATATTAATATTAGCTACAGCCTATTGAGTACCAGCCATATACTAGGTGCTTTTAAATATTATCTCTAATCCTTAAAATCATTTGGTAAATTAGTTAATATTCGCCTCTTACATGGAAGAAAGTAAAGTCACACACTTTATATTAAGTCAAAGCTGTGATTTGAACATGGGTCAAGGCTTTTGATCCTTCCATTTCTTCATTCTGCCTCACGAAGAACTGGGTACCTTTTGTTTTATGTGGTTTTTGACTTTACTCAATTCTTACTCTTGTAAATTATACAATCAGCTGAGAAGACAAGATGAATTAGTTTATACATAAATCACACACATAAAGACACAAATATAAATAAGGGGCAAATCAGAAACACAAGAAACATGGCATGGATAAATGGCAAGATCTGATCATAGCCATCATAAAATTTTAGTTTATGTGGTCTTTATGTGTCAAATTTATCAAAGAAATTATTTTAAGATTAGAAAGCAAGTAACTTTTAAAATATTACATCTTTTAAAAATCCATTTACATTTTCTAATACTATAAATCTAATCCACGCTCATTATAGAAAACCAAACATGGCAAAAAACTGTTGACTGAAACATTAATACATCCATCAATATTATCAAAATTGCCTCCTATTTTATGTAATATACATGTATTTATATTTTAAAGAAATTATATCATAGTTTTCCCCACTTCTTTCACTTAATATTATGATTTTCTCATATCATCAATTATTCTTCAGAAATGGTTTTAATTGTTGCATATTTCACAGCATAAATATGCCTTATTTAACCATTCCCTTATTATTTAATTTTAATTCTCTTGCTGTCATAACTAATACTAATGAATATAAATCTTTATATTTTATATTAGAAAGAAACATCTTCCATTTCCTTAAATACTTCATATTTAATTAACACTTTATTTGAAAAATCTATAGACATATATTTTTGCATACTATTTGCAATTTCCAGTGTGCAGTTCAGCATGTGTTTGCATGTGTTTTTTTAATGTGAAATACCTTGACTTTAAACATTAATATTCTGCTTAGAACAATAAGTACTTAAATCTGTGCACATATTTGTCATCAACTTTACCAAACACACTTTTTATTTCCAATCTAAAAATAAGCAGTGAGACGAACATCCATGCTTATGTGGATGTTCTTTCATATGACACTAAATAAAAAACTTATCACATATAACGTAAGTCATAGTGTTCCCCATTCTATTAAGGCTCTGACATAGTTTTTCTTGTAGTTTCAAATCAATGGATTTAATTCATTTTTAAAAAATATTCACATATTACATAATTCTCTCTAATGTCAAGGAAAATATCTTTAATATTTTTTCAATAAAATAGAACTAAAATATTAAAATATAAATAAAACTAAATTCTAAGAATTTATACTTTCAAAAAAATATGAGATTTTTATTTTGTGTCATTTTTGTAACAAAGTTGGACACATCTTTTTTAACTTGATTGCTTTGTCTAGAGAAACTATATACACTATGAACTTAATCAATTTAGGGGCTATACAAACATAATAAACATGTTTCAAACATTTAACATTTACTAAAATAACATTTTATTATTGAAAAGAAATATTTGATTAACCGAATAACAAAAACAAAGTCTTTCCATTTTATGCATGCATGATTCATAGTTTAGCCAAAGAGAACCCTTAAATAAATGCCAATAAATACTGAAATATATGATTAGCTCTATTACACAAAAATTTAAAAGTAATATTGCTTAATGAGTTTTCCCCTTCAAGAGATAAATGAACTATGAAGACATATTAATTCATGATTTTTAGTAAGTCATAATGGCATAAATCTCATTAAATTAATTGTTAAATTACACATGCAACTAAATTATGATGTAAACACCTTAAAACAAATGTACTTCCTATAATACCTTACTAGCAATATTATGTATATTTGATTATGAAAAGCCAAGAAACTTTCAAATTGTTCTAAATTTATATTTGAATTATTCATTTTTAACATACTGTTAATTTTCTTTAAAATATATTACCATTTCATCACAAAAAAAATCCAAAAAATTCATGGTACTTTAACATTAACAGAAAAGCAACCACCTGGTATTTTGATGGAGTATTTATTTATGGTCATTTTGGTTGTATTCTCATAGTGATGTTTAGTTCTACTACACACAGTTATCAGGCTATATCTGTTAATGTCTCTGACTGATATTACCAGAATTCTTTCATAAATGCATCCAAGGCTAAGTGGCTCATAAAGTATGATTTCAAACTAATCACAAAATATTTCTTAAAAACATTCTAATGATATTAAATTGTTAAAATAAGTAATCTCAAATACCTATCAATGTTAATTTCTATTATTCTGTGAAATTACACTAAAACAGCGTGAGGAATAGTCTCAGTGACATAGAAATGTCTATATTTATGAGAGATTATAACTATTGAGAATCATCTGATCATATCTGTAACATATCACAGATGCATTTAAAAAATTATTTCTCCTTGCAAAGACGTGAGAGTAAAGATAGACTCCAAAACATATTTAAGGCAGTCATTTATAATCTTAAACTTTGGCAACCTTTCACTTTAATCTTCTCAGAGAAAACATTATCTCCATCATCATCCACATCATCAGATACAAACTTATTAATTGCACAAAATAGATTTTTAAATCAAATGTAGCTTTTCACTGGCACTGAATATACAACTAACTTCATACAATAAAGAAGTATTTCCTCTCCACGAGCTAAAACAATAAGTGGTATTTGAACTGCTGGTTGAAAGGTAGAGGCACTGGTAATCATTATTTCCCCTTGTTTGTTCAGGCCCTTCCAACAAAACAAACAACCTTTTTGTGATTGGATTGACATGGTGTTAACAATGCATTTAATGCCCAAATCAGTATGAATACAGGTAAAGCTCTCACTAATACCAGTACCAGGATGTTAAAGCCACCTATTTTCTAAGCAGCCAAAAAAAAAAAAAAAAAAAAAAAAAAAAAAAAAAAAAAAAAAAAAAAAAAAAAAAGGGACACAGCTTCCCCTCCTTTGGCAAATAAGCTAGTATGCTAGTATTCAACAAGCCATATAATATAATAACCTTGTGTATGTTTCTTAAGGCCATATGTTAATACTCATCTACCATACCTGCTGTCTTTTCAGCAATCTGAGCTTCTGTTGCTTTCTCTTGGAGTTCCAGCTTAAGCTTTAGTTTTCTCTGTTCTTTATCTTCTTTAGTCAGTTTTTCTTGAAGCTTAAACACATTGGAAAAAACCTAAGATACTTATCTGACAAATTTCTTGCACAAACATAATTAATCCTAAAGTAAAATTTTGTGTTTTTTTTAAATAATATTTCATTTAGCTCCCTAAACACACAACTCCAGAAAACGCCCCCACAATATTTGTTTTAAGGTATTTTATAAACCAATAATTTCTTTTAATAACATAGAAATTATAAAAACAATTTATATATACTTAACTTATATGTGTGCATAGGCAAATAAAATGAAAGAGGGAACAACATAATTGTTAAAAATAACTACTGCAAAAGCAGTCTGATCCATTCTATTGTCTTAAAGCAAAAGGCTTGGAAGGGACTATCTTAAAAAATTAATGAACAGCACAGTATACAGTTTTTCTTAGTAATTCTAACATTTTGAAACAAAATTAAGATGATAATCTTAATATCTGAAACAAGTTTCCCTTTGGGAATGCCATCCCATCGTATTCCATTTAAACTGGCACTGGCACCTAATTCACAATTGGCACGTAATAAATAACTGATAAATAAAAGAACAGAAAATATCTCCCGCACGCAGAATCTTTCCAATTGGTTTTTGGGTTTTTTAAAATTTCTGCCTTGGCTTTTGTCATTTGTATTGTTTTCTATCAGACATGATCAACAATCCTGACATCATGCTTCAGTTTGGTTAGGTCAAACAACTAGCATATTAAAATCAGAAAAGTATGGAGAGATTAGAAAAAAGAAGGCACAAATAATGAACATTATTTAATGCTCAAAAAAATATAACTAGAAAAAGAATGAGGAAAGATAAAACATGACATAAGTTGGATTAAACAAAATACAGCAATATAATACAAGGAAAATGACAATATTGCCAAGCCCTGCTACTTTAAAGTTTAATTACATATATTACTGAGGTGAAATATAGAGCACACATGCTAATAAAAAAAGAGAAAAAAGTTAAGAAAGTAATGTAAAACCAGCACATTAAGATTCTCATTCTCCATAATAGTGGAATAAAATTTTACCATAGTAAAATGCGAATGAATCTTTTTTCAGGTACATATTCAAGGTACCATAGATTTATGAAAAAGGAAATGATATCACAGGCCAGCAAGGGCAGGAAACCAAAGAAACTGCTTTTTGTGGCCAAATCCCAACTCAATCACACCCTGTTGGCATGATATGGCAACAACATAAAGCTACTGGTGAAGAATTAAAGTACGCAATAAAACTAAATTATGATGAACAACATAATTTTCTACATTGTACCTTTTTATTGCTTACTCTGAGATTGTCCAATTCTGTTTGAAGAAATGCTATCGTCTTCTCTTTATTTAAGTCTGAAGTAACTTGACAAGGAATCATACATTCATAATGCATATCTTTATTTGTATGTTCCATAATGCTGTAATAAAGAAAACAAACAATATACACATATGATTTCTACTATACAGGATCTATAAATTTCACCCTTCAAAAGGGGAGAGGGACAAATTTAATTTTAACAATAATATATAAAGTTATTTAATTTAAAATTTATTTTGTTATTCACTGTTACAAGAAAATCCTATGAATAAAAAGAATAAATATATCAATTTTATTGAGATGCTAATCTAGCAACTGACAGAACTAACACTGATGAAAGCATTCACTACCATCTACAGAGACTCACAGTCAGTATACTTAACGAATTCAAGTTTTAGCGGCTGGAAATATTAAATTAATTTGTACTTTTAGTCAGAACAAAACACATTTCTCATTTTCCTGAAAATGGGAATAATAATCATAATTTTTTCAATTTGGTTGACAGAATATCACTTTCACTATTAAATTCAAAACATTAACAATGAAAACATTTTCCTGTATATGTAGGCAAAAAAATTTTTTGACGTTTTGCATGCTATTTAAGTATCAAAGAAAAAGTAGTATAAAGAAAGGGAAGGAAAAAGAGATGGGCTATTTTTTGAAGGCATTATATTAAACAGAAATAAATTTTAGAGTCTCTAAGAAGAAATTAAGCAGTGAGAACTTCCTGGGACAGTGCCACTCTACCGACCATGTGTATCTTCTGTTGCAATTATACTAGATGTCCATACTCTTACTTTAGCCCAATCTCTATTTATTTTTCCCATGTAGTTATAAAATGTTATCACCTCTTCATTCATTCTTACCTCTACTCCCCAAATCAGTACTTTAGTAAGAATATAACTCATCCCTAAGAGGTAGAGACATGTTAACATACCTATTGAATAATTTTTAAGTAAACAGCAATAGCTATTCCTATGAAAAACTGTTAAAATATATTCTATGAAATAAGATTTTTTCTGAACTGAAAATATATTAGTCACTGAAATTTTTGTAATTTAGTAAGTAGTATTTTCATAATAAATGACTAATTATCAAAGTATCTTAAATCCCATACAGAAAAGGCAACGGTGTCACAAATTCAAATCCTTTCATAAGATAGATAGGTAAGGTGAATAGGTAAAAGCTGCAGAATGTAAAATAATAAGAAAATCAAATTAAAATGTATAAGGCCTTTTTAAAAGTATTCAAACTCATTTAAATAAAAATAATGCTAACCAAAACCAAAACACATCTTGGGGCTTATTTTGTCTTAGAGTTGCTGGTTTTAGGCTCTGATGAATAATACCCCACTTATATCAACTCAATAGTTATTTCCCAATCCATAATGAAAGGTCACAGAAAATATATTCAACAAGAAGGAATAAAACCTCATGGCCTTTATTCAAACTCATCTTGTACTTTTTTACTAAGCAATCTAGACACATCATATCAGTATAATGGAAAGAGGAGAAAACTGGTAGATTTCACTAAATTTTAATAAGTTAATGACATGTCCAATTTAGCTCATACCATAAATAAGGGAGAATAGAGGGAGGGACAGAAGAAGAAAGAAGAAAGAAGGAAGAGTTCTCTCAATTCTTACTTTTGAAATCTAAGGCTATGATCACTCACCTGGATTTTTCAGTAGTGTAGTAAGATGACTCATCTCCTGGATAAGAGAAATTCCTTGATCTCTGCCCTGGCAGTTTTGTATTCCCATATGTGGCTTCATTAATTAATTCATTAGATTTCTGATGCACGCTTCCCTTAGAAGTCACAGTAAGTTGCTCATCCGGCTGTGTACTTTTATTTCTCTCTGTAGTCTCCTGTTCAAGATAACTATGGGCTATATCTGTATTTAAAACAATACAAAAACACGACATATGCAACACCATAGCTACATACTGAATCATTCAAATGAGTATTTTTGTAGATTGTCTTATAGCTTTAAACATATACTTTCTAGTCTTGCATGCAGGTTGGAATAACCTAAGGTGTTATCCTACAGCCCAGACCACATTTTATACTAATTAAATAAAAAACTCTGCGAGTAATCGGGTGACTCCGGCATACAATCAAAGCTGAGTAACACTGAATTAGAGATATTATTTTCAGATTACTTTTTTCCCCGAAATTATGAAAAATAGGCTGCAACAAGTTAATGATTATAGTGAAGTGATGCTATATGTGGAACTAGGGTATCACACTGCCTGGGTCAGAATTCCAGCTTTGCCAAGTGCATAACTTTGGCCAAGAAACTTAACCCATCCAAGCTTCAGTTTCTTATTTTAAAAATAAGAACATAGTAACACCTGAGTTGTTGTGAGTACTAACTGAATTAATAATACATGTGAAATACTTGGCCTAGAGTCTGACACATCAATAAATGTTAGGTATTATTTCCATAATCATCATAATATAAAATATAAAAATTCTTAACTCCATTTTCTCAGATATGTATTATACCTGCTCTGCAAATCAGACTATTCATATTCTTCTCCTGGGACTTTAATTATACTTTAGAGTAAACAAGGCTGATTTATAAGAGTTTTCTTTCTCTCTGCTTTTTTATTTTGATCAGCTATTTTACCACCAAATGTTGTTTTAATCCTCTGAATGCTCTCAGTGCTCTTCTACTGTGCCATATTTTATTATCTTATATTAGAATTCAACCATTTGCACAGAAAGTTTGACCCTTCTAATTAATTTAGTTATTCATTAATTTTAATCATGGAAAACCTACAGTGTGGTATGTCAGTAATAAGTACTAGGAAAACAAAGACAAGAAGTAGACTCTTTCCTCAAGGACTCTGTACAGGGAGGAAGGTAAACTGATCTAATGAACTGAATACAATGTGATAAGAACTCTGGTAGGGTATAGAGACCAAATGCAAAATATGCTAGATATACTGATGCTCAAGTGGAAACTCTGGGAAGATTTCACAGAGGTATTTGTTCCATATGAGGATAAGTAGGAATATGCAAAGTAGTAAACTGCCAAAAGGTTTGAGTTGGTGAAGTAAAGAAAAAATTGACAGACTGTGAGAATAATAGAATAGGAAAAACAGGCATGAACATGGAAGAGAAGAAGTAGCTTTAGGGAAACACAGTCATTCCTCCTATTGAAATGACAAGATGTTACAGTCAGGGAGTGAACATTTCTAATATGAGTAACATGTAACAACAAAGTCCATGACGTGGTTCATCTGGGAATGGGTTGATGAAATAGATGGATGGGGAAGGTACTGGAGAGGAGGAAATCAAGGAGTCAGGGTAATGAAAGTATCAACTTTGAAGACAATGAAGTCATCCAGAAAAATAGCAAGAAACACAAAGGAGAAGTGATAGCCAAATGCAAAAGACTTCATGTACTGCATAAACATGCTAAAGAGAGAGAGAGAGAGAATAATGAGAAAGGTGACAAAAACTGATTGTAGACAAGTTATTTCTTTTTCCCTTTATATTTTGAAATAATTTCAGCCTTATAAGAAGTTGCAAAACCAGTACACAGAACTCCATATACCCTTCACCCAGATTTTCCAAATGTTGTTTACCACACATGCTTTACAATTAATGTTCTATGCATTTATTTATCTAACTACCTACCTAAACATATATAATTTTTTCTGAAACATTTGAAAGTTGCAGACATGATGCACTTTGACTTTTCAAATTAGATTTTATCATATTGCATCTTGCCAAATTTTCTCTACCTATTCCAAGCCTAACTTATATTCAGTTTCTGAGTTAGTACCTCCTCCAAACAAAAAAGATAATAGCACTTAGTGACTCTAATTCAGTCTTCAATTATTTTTCCTAAACTTTCTGGTATAGGAAAAAGATCTTTAGGAAGTGATAATGAGATAAAGCTACTAAAAGCTTTTACTTAAACTGTTTGTATTGTTTTGTGTTTTTCCTAGTTATTTCTTCTCCTCCATGCTCATGCCTATTCTTTCTGTTCTCTTCTTATTCCCACAGTCTGTCAACTTTCTTTACTTCACCTAACTCAAACCTTTTGGCAGTTTACTACTTTGCAAATTCCTACGCATTTGAAACAAATGCCTTCGTGAAACCTTCCTAGATTTTCCAGTTGAGCATCAGTATATCTAGCATATTTGGCATTTGGTCTCTATACCCTACCAGAGTTCTTTATCACATTGTATTCAGTTCATTAGATCAGTTTGCCTTCCTCCCTATACTACAGAATCCTTGAGGGAAGAGTCTGTTTCTTGTCCTTATTTTCCTAGTATTACCACAAACATATCATACTCTAGGTTTTCTATAAATTATTAAAAATAATGAAATGGGATTACATATAGAAATAGAAACATAAGTCAACAAATTTCAATAAAAAGTGAAGTTACTAATTGCATACTAGTCAATTAGATACATTTTTAAAAGAACATTCACTTATGATTCAAACTTTTTCTCTAAACAGATGAAAGCTTAAAACTAAAACTATTCTACCGCTTCCTCACTCTCTGATATAGTTTAAAATGGAAATTATAACCTACTTCAGTGTTTAATCAATGTCACTGTTAATTGTTTCATCATTATTACTATTATTACCACTTAAATTCATTTCTCCATATAGATTTAGAAAATAAATTTTCAATCTCTTCTTCATAATTTTTAAGTCTATAAGATCTAACTTTCTTTATAGTTAAGCACAGGAAATTTTTCATGACTATCAATCCCTTTATTTACTTTTCTGTGGGCACACCAATATTATTTGGACACAGATATTTGATGATTTCAAACCAAGTATGTATCTTAATTTTTGCTATGACTAATGTTACCACTTCCACGTAAACTTATCCTGTGATCATTTGAAAAAAATGTTACAGGATGTGGTTCCATAGTGTAGTGGTTAGCATGTCTGCTTTACACACAGAAGGTCCTGGGTTCGTGCCCCAGTGGAGCCACGGTCCATGGTCATGCCACCCTGAACAAGCCCAATGTCTGATCTCAGAAGCTAAGCAGGGTCGGACCAGGTTAGTACTTGGATGGGAGACCACCTAGGAAGACCAGATGCTGTGGGCATAAATAATAATAATAATAAAATAAAATAATGCTATGGAAGACTTCCATGTAGGTTTTCCTCAAATGGTACCTATAGCTGTTGCTAGGAACAGTTTATTCACCTGGGCAAAATGGGTGGATTTAGTAAAGATTTTTTTGGGGGGAATCTCAATACTTAATCTCAATACTCAATACTAAATATATTGTGCTGGCTGCACAATATATTCTGAAGGCCATGTATCCCTCTAGTAATTTTCATGCTGTTTCCAATGGACCATTTTCAAGACCTAACAGATTCTTTATTTCTGGAGGTATCAGTATTGCCAACTATCTCAATGCTAAAGTTGTTATTAAATTCTCAATTCCTTAAGTCTAGAAAATTAACAGTATTACATCATTTCTTACCTTACAACAGAAAGCTTAAGGATCTCCTTTGAGTTCAATTATCCAATTATACATCAGTCAACGTATAATATACTCAGTTGAATTGAAGCTACCTAGAAAATCATGACTCATTGTCAAAAAATAACTGTTATTTCACAATTACTATATAGAAGTGAGGAGGTGGCTAGAATCAAATAGGGATTCTTAGAGGCTGGGAAATTCTGTTCTGTCTGGCTTTGTAAATAGTTTGTGACAACTGGTATCTGTGTAAACGGATTTGATGGTCCCCAGGGGGGTCAATACTGTTTACAGAGCTGTTTCTTCAGAGTGGTTGAGCTAGAATTGTCTCTAGGGATCCTACTGGGGTTACTCAGAATAGCAACATCCCAGCTACCTGAGAGCTCACCGTCAGAAAAGAGAGAGAGAAATAGAAGTACTATAGACAAGTTACTCAAATAAATGGATCTCTTGCTTCTTTAGATGCAGGTGCTACTCAGGGAAATTTATATCAAAAATAAGCCATAAGGAGGCAATTTGTTAATGTGCTCTCTGATACTTGCTAACACAACCGGTCACTTCTTCTTTAAGCTTTTTCTTGGAAAGGTTACAACTTATAATGTAGCATTTGATTTCATAAATAAAAGCCTCATGTCTATCACCACATTATGTAAAAACATCAAAATGATATTTTTGGGGTATTAATTAGGTTTATAAATTTGATATGATGATGGAATTACTATAGTCTACATTTTAATCAAAAGATGTTTTCTTCTCAATGGTCAAGATTTTTTCTAAATAATTAGTTTCAACATAATCAGAACAACAATTATCAGTTAGTGGTTCCTAATAATTCTACCAATTCCTTAAGTTAAATCTATCTATATGTGTGTACAAATACTGTTTCTTTCTTTTACTAAGTATTTCTGACTATTTGTTTCTCTTTTTTGTGGGAGAGTTAGTTTTACACATTTGCATATCTGGGTACTTTTCTCCGAATCATAAAAGAAAAAGACATCAGAAACGTTTGCCATATCACAGTGGTCTCTCACCTAATGTAAGTGTGTACAAGGGAAGAGTTTAGACCTTCCAACTAGACTGCTGGTGTATTTAGATCTTCCAAGCAGAACCAAAGACTGCAGGGTTTTTAATTCTGGCTCTATCACACAGCTATATGACTTTTAGCAAATTACTTAACCTCTCATTAGCTTCCCTATCAATAAAAAATTACATAATAATAGCACCAACCTGAAAAGGTTGTTATGAGGATTAAATTATTTAAATTATGTAATTTCTTAGAAAAGTGTCAGCACAGAATACACTCAATAAATGTTAGTTATAATTAGCTGCAAAATCCATTTTGTTAAAAGCAAAATATTTTCTTATTAAACTGTAAGAATATCCAGTGAGAGACATATAATAAAGAGAAAATACATAACAAGGTTAAAATCTGTAACTAATAAATAACGGTTTAAGAAAGTTTGTAATAGATTATAAAATTAGGACTTCAAAATTTAGAAATCCTGATATTAGGAAAAGATCCTGAAAGAAAATCCAGTTCCATAGGAATGAAACTAATATTTCTGTAAATTCAGCCCTATGGCAGGAAACTAAGAAATTTAAATAGCATGTTTTTGTAATATAATTTGAGCACTCACTGTATTGGCACATGTTATTAGATATAATCAGTATCACAGCTAGTAGATCATAGGCCCTTATCCTTCACAGATTCTGATTTAGAAGTCACATGAAATTAAATAACTTTTGGATCTTTGGCTTAAAAAATGCAAAGCTGTTACTTGGATCCTATATATTCTTTCAGGGTTTTGGGTTTTTTTGTTGTTTTGTTTTGGCTTGAACAGTCATTAAGAAGAAAAAAAAAACTATAACTTTCATTTTCATTGGTCTGCATATCCACTGCACACATTTTAAGTGCTCAAAATCACATGCAGCCATTGACTATCATGTTGGAAAGCACAGATAAAATCTTACGTAGTTCTAATAAGGTGTTATTATATAATATTGATGGGAAGTCAAAAATACTTGGGGAAGAGCAGCTGGATGTAGCTATAAAATACTGAGGTAAGGTTTTATAAAGGTTTTTTATAAAGCTGTAAATGATGAAACCTGTCAATATCACATAATTTAGTCATTTGGACACAAGGGTTGGATATTCATAATAAACTATATCCTTTACATTCCTACACATGGTTATATACCCAGAAAGCATGTCAAAATGAAGTGGTCAGGTTATTTCATCTTTGATTAAGACAATTCTGTGACTTAGTGTACCATGTTTCAAGTCTTCCACTGGTTAGTCACAGAAATTACTGAAATTGTTACTTTTTTTTATTATTAAAAAAGCTATTAAAGTGGTGGTACTACACCAAATTTTAACAAGTTTTTGTTTGTTTCATCATCTGAAATAACCATGAACACATCAATATTCATTCTTTTGGAGAAAAGGTTAGATTTCTGTGTAAAAACTAAGTTCTATCGTCATATTTCAGCTTCTAAATTTTAAGATTGTTCACTATATGAAGGCTATGAACACAGTATAATTGTGTAATCTCCTAAAGCTTTATAAAAAAGGTTTATAAAACTGATATCATCCTATTTAAACCTTTAAAATATTATTTAGGCTGGGATGATTGTGAAAATTATCCTATAATTTGATTAACTAACATAATGGCAATTGTTACTCTTTTTTTCCCCCAGTTATATAAACAATTCAGCTACTTTCTATATATTCCTAACCTTTTCAGCTTTTCTCAAATTTTCTTATCATAAGAATAACTTATATAAAGCAGTTAAAATATGAACTATGTAAATCTTTAATTTCTACAATTTCAAGTAAAATAAGTTTTGTATATTTTTAAGTATACAAATTGCCCATGAATTCACCAATTTTCAAGTTTATATATCATTTATAGAAGGCAACTTTTCCAATAACAAATATAAAGAGAAAAAACAGATTTTCTTTATATGGGCCTTTCTTTCTACTTAAGAGAATTTTTAGATTTGGAAAACAAAACAGAAGAATCACCAGTCAGATACTAAGTGGAAATCACTGAAACACAATGTTAGTTCTAATGGATGGATGATTGTGTTTGGTCTTTTGAAACTTTGAAGTATAGGTAAGTCTTGATCACACAAATTAATAAATCCTAAAGCTGGAGTTAACAATAACCATTACACCCAAATTCTGCAGCTTAGCCCAGCCAATTTTTCAAAAGGTCAGGTTGTGAACTGGAGAAGATCAGGGAGGTCCACCGCATAGCTTTGTTGCCAGGCATCTCTCGTCTGGATTGTTGCAGGCATTTATTAGTATTCGTCAGCAGACTCAACAGAGCAAACAAGAAATTCAAGCACGAATAATAAAATGAAATGCTGCTATATAACCCTTTGTCATTCAGCAAATATGGGACTTTTTAGCTACATTGTTCCTAAACCTGGGTTACTACTTTAATTTTTCTCCACAGTGCTGTCTGAATGAGTATGCATGTGTGTTAAATGCAGAGCTCCCCTAACAACTGCAGGACTGCCATTTAATCTGTTGGTAGATGGACCATTTCCTGTGGGAACCCTAGCTATGATTTCCAGATCCACCAAATAAATCTCAGATTAAGATTCCAAATGAAACCTGCCTTTGGCAGATAAAAAATGTCAAGATGGATATAAACAGTAAAATTATAAATTATCTAGGTGTTGCATGACAAACCAATGTTCAATTTTTTGTTGTTGACATGTTCCCAGATATCAAAACTATATGAGACATTCATCAAATGTCACACTTTCACAATATTGGAGGCATCATTAAAACTGTTTGACTAAGGACCTCAAAGTGTTTAAGCAGTAGCTCAAAAGTATATTTGTGCAAAGTAGAAGAATAAATTTACATATCAGCAGCAGCTCATAAGGGAAGGGTAAATATTCTGTTTATCTCTCATTGTAATTCAGGTTACTTTAAATACAAGGTTTTAGGAAATCATTATACTCTATATGGCATCATTACATAACTTTCTATGCAAATTATGTATGTTTTATTCAAATTCATCATTTGTTTCTCCAGAAAAAAAAAAAACATAAAAGGTGGAAACTCCCATTTCATTAATCAACTGCGACTACTATACTAATGTCATGTTAATTACACTATAGTATCACAGGCTCCTTGTTAGAGTTATTATTTTTAACTTTTAAAAAAGCATTAAATACCTGAAACCCCCCAAAAAAGCCTGAGAAAAGTAAAAAAAAATTTTTTTAATAATGTGTTCATTTCAAATGACCTGGTGGAGGAACAGAGACTTAAAGAAAAAGAAAAAGGTAACAAAGGACCAATATAGAACATCTTAGAGAGCAAATGGCCTATTAAAAATGCAAAGGAAGTCTCTGATGCTAGTCTCTATTACACTCTCAGGAGATCAAGGACTGTTTTTTTAATGAAAATTTTTGTTTTATCTTTGTTCTCCTTACCTGGACTAATGCAGCCCTGTTCTGATCTTAAACTCTATATGGGCCGATTATAAAATATAGGCAATGAAGCTTACTGAAAAAAAAAAAATCAGATTTGCTGAACTGAAATCACTACTTTTTTAAACTTTAAACTCTGAAAAAGCAATTGAATATAAGACTTCAGTGACTCTAAATTTAGCAACTTTTTTTTGCTAAAAATTCAAGAACCATTTAATCTACTTAAAATAGGAATCCATTCAAATTGCAAATTATTTACATTAACCTGTGGAAAGGATACAAAATACTCAATACTGCATATTCCAAATGTTAAAATGTATACAAAAGCCTAAATCCTTAAAGACTACGTGTTTATTCTCTTTCTTATCATATTTCTTCTAATACATGCATTGCTACAAGGAAACTAATGCTGAATAAACCCTACCTATCCAAATCTGTTAGGAATCAATATTAACCTGAAATTTTTAAACAGAGTGGGGGAAAAAAGACAGGGCATTAATTGAAGAAGAAAATAAGGGTATCCTGTGCTTATCTCTGTATTACTATACAAAAAGTGCTCAAATTGATAAACATTACTTGTTTTAGATTACATTAAATTACCTTAGATACAGCCAGTGAAACTGTATTAAAAAGGAGGATTTAATTTCTAATTTAAAAAATACTTAATTAGCAAAAACTAACATTCAGTATGTCTACAAGAGTAATTATAGCAATATGAAATGATTACTTTTAACTTTTTTCCCACTAGCATCCTGATTTTAAAGTACCAAAGTTTTGATATGTAAAGATTAGAATCACTCAAAAAATAAAACTGAAAATTAAAATAGAATTTTCTAAAATAATTATTTTTTTACTATACATCATTAGCACAATTTTATCTTTGGCAAAGGACTATCGATTTTATCCAAAAGCTACAAATGAGAATATTTTTAATTCAATCATTTAAACTATGAAATAATTTATGTAGCCAATTTTAAAATTTTGTAGCATGAATTGCTCTTAGTTTGCTCTTTTACAGTCTCCAAGAAAATAACAAAAACACAAAAGGAAAACCACAAAGAATATTGTATATGAAACTTCCCCCAAAAAGATTTAAAAAATAATGTTCTGAGTGATAAGCTGTTTTTATTAAACCACATGCGTGTGCACACGTGCTGAGACCAACATGCCGCCCCCCCACACACACACACCTGGAGAATTTAGTTACTCCCTCAAATATTTTATTCAACTATCAAATTTATTTACAACCAAAAATAGTTGAGTAAATGTAGTAAATGTAATCATATGTCTTACCCCACAAACAGCCAGTCAACCTAGACCAACTGTGTAAATGGCTATAAATTCAGTCTACACACCAACATATATTGACTCAGATCTCTAAAATCAACAAAATACCAATGTACAGGCAGGACTTTTATAGTAATCATACTAAAAGTGACAAATACAGTCACTATGGAGAACACAACAATTATCTTAAATATAATAAACTGAAACTCCAATTTATATAAAATTAAAGATTCAATAATATTATATTAAGATTCATATTATAAATATGTTTCCAGGAAATGCTCTGGCATAAAAGAGCCATAATCAGAAATGAATGAGATTCTTTTATCAAACAGCTCATAATCTTTAGAATAAAGAATTTAAAACAAAGCAAAAAACTTGTGAAAAATTCAAGTAGTTTTTTCTATTTCAAAAAAAATTCATATTTTCATAGCCACAAATAAATTTGAAAGAGCTTGTATATTAAGAGTAGAGTTGACTATCCTTAAATCAAATAGTCTCAAGTTGTACAGAGACAATCCTATCAATAGTACAGAAATGAAGAAGTGGTTCTGTTAAAAAAAGAAATTTATCATTTTTCATGCTTATTCTTTTAGTAATTATTATTTTTATAAAATGAAGTACCAAAGTATTGTAAGAATCCCACATGGAAGAGTATAGACTGAATAGATTTAAAACACTCTAAATAGGGTAAAAACAAAAATGAAATAAAGATTGCTATTATCTCACAAACTTTCCTCTTACTAAGAATTTATGGGTAGGTTCATCAATTGCAGCAAATGTCCCAGTGTATTGGGATATGCCGATGGCGGAGAGGTTGTACGTACGGTGGGAGACTGTAGGGTTAAAGAGTAGGGGGTATAATGAGAATTCTGTACTTTCCGCTTAATTTAGCTGTGAACCTACAACTGCTCTACAAAATAAAATTTATTTTTAAAACTGCCCAAAAAAGTAAAAAATATAATATATAGCATAAATTCACAGATGTTAATTATTCAAGAAATGATGAATCTCAAAACGCAGTTCATAAAGAACTTTATAACCAGTTAAAAAACTGTTGCCCTTGTAAACATTTTTTGTTTTTTCATTCCCTTTTTCTACCAAGGCCAAGGGCAGAATCACAGAATCATTCACATCAAGCTTAAAGGTAGAGACACTCAGAATCCCATTTACTTTAAAAAACTCATTTAAAATAGAGATGATTTTTTTTCTTTATAAAATGGTATAACCTCAATCATCTTTTAAGAGTTGCCTTAGCATTTCCTCTGGAAGTGAATCAGTCCTTGCTGGCCAGTTGCCAGTAGTCCTAAAACCACTCTCAAAAATATTCTAGACAGTCATGTGTAAAGCTAACAGCACTCTATTAAGTTAGGTACTATGGAGATGAATAGGAAATTTAATCAGACCTCAGAAATGTTCTTTTTTAACCCTTCTATGCATAGGAAAAAAAATTCTTCAATTCACACTTGCCAAAAGGAAAAAGGCAAATGACTGTGTGAAGTCAACAGTCATTGTGTGAAGATTTTTATTGCAATGGAATTTTAAAACAGACAAAATTAGATTTTATCCTAAATAAAGATTATTGATTTCATATTCTATTCTATCAAATATAACTATGCTAAATAGCAGCTATACTACTTTGAAAAAAAATAAAGTTTCTAATGATATTGTGAACATATTTGAAGAGAACAGACTTCTAATAAAATTAGTAATACTACTTCAAATACTGTTATTTATGTTTCTTAATACTTTTAAAGCTTTTTTATATACCTACCTTTTACAGCTGGATGAAATAACAGTAACAACCACTACCATTTATATAGGCCCTGTAAAATATATCAAAAATCTTTTTTCTTTTTTCATCTGTAAAAACCATTACCACCACACTACTGAAAAATAATTACTCTGGTATATGAAGTACATATACGATCCCTAATCTTCAAAACAGTCTTAAAGAAATTATCTCTTTTTCTATATACAAGAAACTCAGGCTTAAAAATAATTATTATACTTAAACATAAGTCTAGGTAAGTCAGGTAGTAAGTGAAAGATTAAAAAACTGAAACCATGGTCTATCTATTTCCAAAACCTATGTTCTTTCTACTACTACATTTTATTGAAATTATTAAATGCACTGGCTCTCCAGTGCAATTTACTTTCTGCTTTAAAACAAATAAACAAAAACAAATTACATGACTTATTTAGGGAAAATATACCATTACTTACTAGAAAGCCAATAATTAAATACAATTCAAGTCCTATAACTTAACACAGAATGATTAATTATCCAGATATTTTCAAAACCTTGAATTTCAAGGAGTGTCTAATCATGATAACTAGGGAATCATTTTTTTCCTAACAGCTATCTTGCTGGTAGAAATGGATGTCAACTTGCCATTTCCTGCCCTTCTACCTTAAAAGAAAACAGTTTATAAAAAGAATAAGGTTATAAAATAATATTTTAGTTATAATAATGAAAGACATGTTTTTCTATAATGTCTCTATAGATGCCTATTCTTATATAAAATGCTTATAAATCAGTTTTAGATATAATTCAATTACAGAAAAACAGATAGACAAAACGTGACAAGACTATATCCTTTGTGAAAAGACAGAAAGGTAAATGAGCTAATAATAAGAGACTGATGGCAGGTTCCAAATACCAAGCAAAAATAAATAATATTCTGACTCAGTAAGAAACTAGTAAACCACTTATAAATTACCTTTTGCCTTTTAGTCCTGGTTATTTATTTTGTTTGGTAGGGAAATCATAAGAATCATGGCTACAAAAGGTAATTGCTAGTTCAGTTCTAAAATAAAGAGAAGAGCTGCCTTTTACTTAAATGCTGCAAGATAAGATTATAAAAATATTTGCTAGCCTCCAATAAACTACAACATGTAAGGACTCTATTAACATAAGCAGTTCTATAAATGGTTTTTCATCTCGTTTCAAATGCATACAATGATTTAGAATCACGCTTATATATTAAGCATAAAATAGTTTAAAAACATGATTCATATTTAAATTGAGGTAATAAGTGAAAATAACTACTCTGTATTAAATACATAGTAACTTTATTTTTCTAAAATGATAAACCTAAAAATGATATTGAAGAAATGCATGACATTGAAAGATTTTTGTCTAAAGCTTCTTCAAGTGTGATTCTTACACTCAGTTGGTAAGAAATATTTAAAATAGAGCAGACTTAATATTTAAATAGGATGGGCACAGTAACCTTTTTTTAACCTTTCTTAGGGAACACTGACCCCTAAAGGTTCTAAATTTAATTATGTCTCACAATATTCTAAATTTAACTGGCATCCAGACTTCATATTTACCTACATTACTGCAGGTATGTATACAGATGACATATACATTTATTTGCAAATAATATGTAAACTATTTCCAATGGACTATTATGTACTATAAAACTAACCCAGGTTTCTGCTAATTAAATAACCACCAAAATTTAGTATAAGAAATATCCAGAAATTTATTATACTAGTGATTAATTTTTCATAAGAGGGTTCCGACCCTATACTTTTTTGTTATATAGATAAATAAAAAATAAGTAAATGGTAAAAAGGGCTAAACAACCAATCATATAATAACCCATTCTTTCTGAAGGTTGACTTTACATATGTCCTATAAGTATGACCTTTCATTTTTTTCTTAAAAAGCAGAAGAAAAAAGAATCTTGAAAAACAGAAAGTTTTCATGAAAGGGCAAAACATCATTTATGTAATTAAGAGGCCAGAAGATGTTGATGCTTTTTTGGCAACATACGTTTATCCACTCAGCTATTGCTTCTAACACCTTAAAATTTCAGTCATTTAGGGTTATTTTTAACCACCTAAAGAAACCTGGACACATTTTGTAGATGTCTTCACCTATCCTACCTACCAATCTCAGCTTAACATTTTCCAAAATACTTATAACAACAAAAACAAAGAAAAATGTAAATGGTTTTATATCTGTTAACATTATGGACCTCATCAATTTTTTGACTTCAAATATTTCAACACTGTTTCTACAATAACACTAGAAAAAGGATAACTACTTCGGCACTCCTCATGAAATATGTAAGATGACACAAAAGCAAATCTGTGTAATACAAATGTAATATTAGCTTGATTTCTTTAAAGGATAAGTAAAATAATATAAAATAAAATAATTATTTACAAGAGTAGACAATGAACATTAGTATAAGAGAGTTTTGAAGCGATTTGTGCTTTATGTTAAATCCCATGACTCTTGATATCAAGAGATGACCATGTAGATTGTACTGTTTAAACATATCAGTTATCACAAAACTCAAAAGATATTATTACTTTCATCTGCTCAATTCTTAATAATATTTCTTAGCAGGCCCTTTATATAAAGAGATGTCCTATTCTTATTTCCAATATAAAAAAAAAAAGCCTGTAAAAATGCAAATTTTCTTAATGATGTTTTACTCACATCTACTACGGTCCGTGTTTCCTACAAACTATTGATGAATCCACACATCTTTAACCCTAAAATCTTCTTTTCATAAGTGTCTTAGAGGTTTAGCAGCTCCCTTCCTTTGCATCTTTCCTTTTTATTCTACATTTATTAAAAGAATTTCCTCCATAGCCTTTAGCTCTTTAGATATATTAAAAATAATTCCTTTGTGTTCTTAAAGATCCTTTTGTCTATAATTTGCACAATATGATTTTCACAGTAATATAACCTGTGAAAAGGGAACATAAGTAATAGGGACATCTTTATTTACTTCTTATTTTGTACATATATTGAGTAAAACTGCTGTGAGCTCTTCAAAAGAAGAATGTTTACTTGCTTATTTGCATAAATGAATAAAAACAGCTGTAACAAATTAGTTCCCACCAGTGTATCCTTATCACAAACTTGAATATAAAGAGAGTAGACCAAAATTGTCACAAAACATTTAACTTTACACTAAAGACCTTTAACTACATTACTCAGATATAACTTGCTATTACTTTATACACAATTCAATCAGTTACTTGGATTCTAAACTCATAACAAGCAGCCTAGTATCACAAATAAGTTGCTAGTAGGTATAAATTACAAGAAAATTTATAACAGTATGAAAATTAACAACAAATGCAGAAATCAGAAAAAGGTATACTCAGAAAACACAGCATCATTCTATACCTGAAAACAATGCATTGCTATTAATTTACTTAGTATAAAGATGATAGAATGATCCCCTCAAATGGCCTTTAACCTTCTGAAAAAGGTAAACAGTATAGTTGATAATATGGTGAAAAGGAGAGCTCTATTGGGGGAGGTGGAATCCAAAAAGAGGTATGTGTGATGTTTTGGTAATAATCCTAGTTTTTAAATTATAAAATTGGAGGAAATAAAAATAGAATACATAAAGTTTAAGCCTTCAACTATATGTAATACTATATTCAGAATAATTCCTTTCCCAAGGTTTCCAGATTTGCACCATTTTACTGTAAGAGATCTCAATTAAAAATCTAACATTTTTAAAACCTCTCTTCATGACTACACTGTTCTTTAGATAAACAGATGTGCAATCCTTCTCCCTCTTTCTGTCTCTCTCTTGTCATCTCTTAGTCAAACTGTTTCTGTCTCTGACTGTTCTCTGCCTCTGCCTGTGCATATCCGTGTGTATCTTTTCTTCTCTCTCTCTCCTTGTCTGACTCCATCTGCACATCTCTGCATGTCTCTATTGTTCTGACTCTCTCTGGGCCCTTTTGATCCCAACTCTCTGTATCTCTTTCTGGGTGTGTCTTTTGGTACGCACTTATCTCTACATGTGTCTCTGTATTTGTATGTGTCTTGTTCTCTTTGTGTGTGTCTCTCAGTACATGTATATGTCTGTCTGTCTTTCTGTATATATCTTCCATGTCTCATTCACAGTGTGCATCTCTTTCTGTGTGTGCCTTCTTTGTGTCTCTTTTGCAGTATGTGGGTCTCTTTATCTATGCCTTCTTCTTTGTGTGTGGGTACATGTGCACGTGTGCTTTTCTGCCTCTGTCTAATATATTGGTTAGAACAAACACACTTCATTCAGTGCCTTGAACTAGCACAACACCTGGGGTTTGATATTAATACCTTAAAAGTCCTTACCTTTTGACCAGTCCTCCATTTGTACTTCTGTTCTTGTTTGCTCTGGCAATGTCTCTGGTTTTTGCTCCAAGATTTGAAGCTAAAACAAAGCCAACTCTAGATAAATAAACTTAAAACAATATATTAGAACACACCTAAGCCTTACCTTTGTTTAACAGAGAATTTACAGAATAAATGGTTGTCTAAAACATTTATAATGGTACAATTAACTGTATTTCAACAGGTAAATTAGATCTTTTTTCTCAGAAAAAGAGTCTTTCCTTCACACTTATAGTCTATTAAATACAGTTTAAATTAAGCTTCTAGACACTCTTGCTCCTTTATTTAAGTCTTCTCCAATTATAACTTCAACAATTTAAGAAAAATAAAATTTGTAGTCTACTTGTCATAAACTTTATACCAAAAATTTTGAAATTATTGACTTGAATTTACAATGTATATTTTCACATAAATATTTTATACTCATAAAAGTAATTTAAGAATGCTATTCCACTTAAAAAGCTAACTTATCATTAGCTTGTGGAATTGATAATTCTATCACATTTGTTTTCAGAATAAACATGACAAAAGCTATACAAGTTTTTTTTTTTTGCATGGTTTTAAGGAGAATAAAATTAGATTTACCTCACAGCTAGAACTCTGCGTTCTTTAAAAAGTCCTCAAATAAAGCTGTAGTAAGCTTCTTTTCCAATTTTCTCTAAATATGTTGATCTGGAGTTGGCAATCTTTTTCTAAGTTCCTCATTTACTTTTGGATTAGCTGAAAATATAGGAAGTTATTAATATCAAAGGAATATGTTCTAGTCAATGAAACCATTTCTCTACATATTGCCCAAAAAGGTTAATAATAATTGCAGTCTTTTAATAAGAGATTCATATAGCAAGACATGTAGAAAATACAGTCTTTAATAACCTCTGGAGTATTTTAAAACATGTCTTACAGGCCTTAATGTGCTTAGTAATATACTATTTAAAACCATAATTTTATCCCTTTGCAATATACAGTCACTCTTCCTCATCATTTACCCAGCTAATGAATGCCAGCAATTAGTAAAATGTAATCCCATTGCACAATCATTTTAATGCTTTTAGCACTCAGAAAAGTAAACACCAAATTAATACTGCTCAAGCCATATCAGATCCTAGTTGGAAGCAAGCAATTATAGTTCAGCTCCTCAGGTGTAATTAAATGATTGGAATGATTTAGTTCCATAAATGCAAGTTAATTCATAAGCAAGCAACAAATATACTGGGAGTAATTACAAGAAACATTGACAGTCTAAGCAGGACTAATTTTTTTTATGAGGCTGACATAGTAAAATGCTGTCCTCTGCTGGGCATATAAGTGAATCTCTCAGAGCTGAAAACAAAACCACCACCCTCATCCACAAACTAACTTCTAAAAAACCACTAAAAAAATTATACCCAATATATTAATTTGATTTAATTCCTTATACAAAAATTTTAATGTATGCATTATATTTTGATCATTTCTACCACCCCAGTAATTAATGCTTTTCCCAATCAAACTCGGAATATGAGTCCCAAAACATAATGGTATATTTGCATATATATTCCTGTATATCTAATGAAACTAAATCACTCATATATAACACTGACAGACTGCAAGAGAAACTTCTAGTACCCAAATAGACTGCTAGGTCAATGCCTATAGTCTCTCACTGATAATCCCTACATGGCCTGTTATAGATAAAAGCTAAACTACGCTTTTATAAGTATTAAAATTCACAAGAAAAATAATCTCTGAAAAATACAAAATAAAACACTTGTCATTATTGTGACTATACATAATGGTCTTAATTGTTTTTAATTTCAATAATAAATATAAAAATGAGCACTGGTGTAACGTCATTAAAAGCATACTTTAAAACATAAAGAATTAACAGTACACAAAAATGCACCTCAGTTTTACCTGTCATTCCCAACTTTTTACTTTCTTAGGCTGAAATACAGAACAAATTTACTTGTATACTACACTCAGATAGTTAATTAAACTTCTCACACTAAACTTTAAGAAGCTTATTCATTATACATTTGTTAAGCTATAATCAATAAGTCTGTTGACAGATATGTATGTATCTGAATCATCCCCCTGACTTTCATCCCCCTGAATCATCCCCCTGCCTGACTTTCCAAATCATCCCCCTGACTTTCTGCAAAATTGAATATATTCTCAAATACTATCAATAACACGATAAATGTTTAATTCTCTAATCAATGAAAATGATACTTGCAGAGGATAACACTACCATTTTTTTTACCATGTTTAACACTACCAATATTTGGGGGAAGGGAGGGAACTTTCTTGTTCTCCTAATATGCTTTCAAATGCATTAAAATAACCATTTCTAAGTCATATCCTATGCAAGTTATATAAATAAAATAAATTAAAATTTTAAAAAGTCCTGCCACTAAGTTTAAAATGTACAGCACATTTGCTTTGCCCTTGATGTCACAGTCTTATTTTCCAATTCATATCTTGTACACTGTAAGTTAATTGCTTTTGGAAAGTACTTATTATTCATGTAAAAATTAATGTGCCAATGTGTTTAAATCCTCTTAAATGACCATTCATGCATCTTTCTTCTTTAAGTACCAATGAAAGCTGTCAAAAGACATCAATGCAATATGATCTTAAAGAAAGTTCTAATATAGATTTTTTTGTGCTAACACAAGATTTTCATATTCACCAACTTTACTTAAATTCCATTAATTTTTTAAGCTACTTTTAATAAATTCACCAAGTAAAATTTTTAGGCCCCATAGTCTGTCATTTGTGTTCCAGCTGACATTATGAATATTAATAACAGTGTTATCCTGATTAAATAGGCTTCGTATAAAATCCCTGTGAATCCTATAGCTCAGACATCTCATTTTTCCAACTCTTTATGAATTTGGATTCCGACATTAAGCTGGAAAAATCTTAAAAAACAGATTTAATGGCACATTTGCATATTGTCAAGCAAAAAATTAGATGTTCTAATGAATCAAATAATTACAATTTATATACCTACATATTGCAATAGGAACAGATGATTTCTGTAAACATGCAACATATTTTACACTTCTATTTATTTCAGAACAAAAGATTAAGACTAATAAAATAGTAATTTGTTTCCTTACACTTACCTTAAAGATTTGATATCAATAACTTGTTTTAACTAAAAATTACATGTTCACGTTAAAACTAGTGGGATGATTTTTCAGTGGACAGCTGATAAATGAGGCTTCTTAATCAAAAAGCTAATTTACTATAACACAGACAAAATAAAAGTTAATTGCTTTATAATTATTAATGTATATCTCAGGTTCAAGTAGCAAAATAGAACTGATTTTCAACTCAAGTTTGTTTATAAGTAGTGCCGGAAAAAATGACCCATGTTAAAGAAAAGAAAAAAGAAAATCTTTACTATAACAGATAGAACATAACATATTAGCATCTGTTAAATTAAAATCTTTTCCATCAAAGATTCCTAACCTCATTCCTCCAAGTTGTTTTTAATTCTCAAAGTGAGTCATTATATAGAAAAATAAATAATAATAAAAAAACTGTACATACACCATTCTCTCTATAGGCACATAGGAATCTGTATATATCTGCCAAAATTTCATAACTTCACCATCTCAAAATTGAAAAAATTTAACATCTCTGTGCTCTCAAATATAACTTGACTCAAAGTTTACTCAGCAGTAAAACATCTCATAAAAGAAAATTTGCTCTTTGACCAGCCTAAAATTTCTAATCTGCCTAAAAAATTTTAACTGATTCTGACATTTATCCTTTAAAATTAAATGCCTTTTTGATAAAGAGGCGTTCAAAAATGGGATTTTATTTGGTAATGTAACACCACCCAGGACTTCTTAAAAATGAGATGCCATTTCTACTTTCCTCCACAAAAGCCACATTATGGCAAAAGTTGTTGGCTGACTCTGCTTAATGGAATTTCCCCCTTAATCTCTCCTTAGTTTAATCACAAATTTGTGTAACTTGAATCCAATAGTGTCAAACTAGGAATCATTTATAATACTGCCCCATATCCAACTGTAACTCTAAAAACACTTGAATTTCATATTTCCTAGACTGAGAAATGTCTGTAATTTCTGCATTGAAATGATTTCATTAAAAGGCCAAAGGAGAGCACTTTATTTCTGAGAGCCAAACATTTTAACACATAATTCAACATATACAACATATGTATATGTTCTACTGCTGGATTTCATCTTATTAGACAAAAGTCTCTCAAACATTCACAGTCCATTGGATATTTTCTCCCCAAAAGAATTCCTTTCATTCATAGTACCTCACATCACAGCCCACTCACACCCTACTAAGCTCCAAAAACCCAAGTTCCTCAGAGCCAGGGAAGCAAGTAGAAGTTTAAGAAAAAAGGATAAGGGATAAAAGTGGCCCACACCACATCTATTAAAATTTAAAATTGCATATACAATTTGACCCCTCAGTTCCACTACAAAAGTATTTAAAATACATTACTATTAAAATAAAACATTTTATGTACAAAGATAATTATTGAATAATTACTTTTATTTGTAAGAGAAAGGACTTGTGCTCCAATCATAATGAATGTCTTTCTGTTTATTGAACTTACCAAATTTTTCTTCTTCTTCTTTTTTTTTTTTTTTTTTTGCCTCAGAGCCTTTATACTTAGCATTCCCTCTGCCTAGAATCCTCTTCTCTATAATTCTCGTCTCTAGGTCTCTAAACCATTTTTCTCATCATTTAGGCCTTGCTCAAAAGGTTTTGCCTGGCCATGCTATGAAAACAGAAACTCCTTTCTCATCACATTACCTATACTACTGCCTTCATAAAACTAATTTGGGGTTTATCTCATTATTTTCAATACACCTCAGCCAACTATGTGCATGAAAGTTACATGCAAGCAGGGCCCTTGATTTTCCCTTTCATTTGTATCCTTAAAAGGGTGCTTGGCATACAGTAAATACTTAGTGTATATTTGCTGGACAGACAGGTAGATGGACAGATGACTAGCAGAAAAACAGACCTAACATAAATGTTCAGCAATATAAAGCTGGTAAAATAAAATGGGGAACAACCATACAGCACATCTATAAGTTTGTACACACATGCAAGAGATATGTACTTTGTGTGGAAAATTCTTCCAATAAGTATTTGTTAAGCGCCTATCTATATATTATGTCAGACACCACTCCAGAAGTTAGATATAAAATGACAAATAAGGCAAATAAATTTTCTACTCAAAATATATCTTTAGCTAAAACAACATAGACATAGAACATGGAACAATTAAAAACAGAACACTTGTGAAATTATACTTACATATGTATACATGCTTGAATATGTACAGTATTTTTATGAAGACTACTACACAGGAAACTATTACTAGTAGTTACCTGGAAAAGACAGACTAAGAGTTGAGCCGGAGACTGAGAAAATGAAAAAAAAGAAGTATTTGTTTCATTTTTTAACTAATTTGACTTTTTAAAAATCATGTCCATGTATTATTTTTAACTTAATAATTACATATTTTTTGATAACTTTGGAATTGAATGGGAAAGTTTGAAGGAAGCCACATTACATCTGAGAGATTCAAAATGAATAGAGAGGAAGTAATCTTGACTCTCTTGAAAATTTGAAAAATTATTACTGCTTAATTAACCTTTCATTGTTATACTTTGTTACAGTTGTTTGCTTGCTTGCTTGCTTGCTTGGTTTAAGAATAGTAAAAAATTCAAATTAAATTAATATATGGCAGGAATTTTTTGGAACAGGAAAGTTTAAAATGAATGAAAGTATTCTCTGATAATTAAGTAAATATTTTCTAAAACAATCACATTTCTTCGTTCAATGAGGGACTACTATCAATAGTCTTAATGTTTAGAACTCTGAAGTTTAAAAGTTGTTCTATATTATGTATGACTTACATGTTTGTCACAGATAGTTCCCTTATGTTATATGCTTTAGTAACCAATAAATTACTACCAAAAAAGATTAATTACTTCTCATTTCTGAAGGTCAAAGAAGGACATCAAATTAAAACAAATATCTGGTATTTTAAATACATGGTTTTTACCTTTTCAAAACTTGGAGGGCAAAACAATATACCACTTGGAATATTGAAATAGTTTTCATTGCCAGTTACAAACAACACTTTGAGAATGTACATGGCATTGCATAGTCTACTGATAATTTTTTTTTAAAAAAGTAAAACTTTAAAACTAGTATTTTCAGAGAGGTAATCAAAAACGGGATTTTCTAAAATGTCCTAAAACGTTTTGCCCTAGGCCAAACTAAACTAAATCACTTAATCTAGCACAGAACAAAATATAAAAACAAAGTCAGTTTATAGAATAGTTTCTCTAGGGAACAAATAGCCTGTTTTCTTAAGATTCACGTGTGTGCCAAGTTCTGATGCAATGACACACTCCTTCACAAAAAGGCTTGCGTTTCCACACAACCAACTGAAGTTCTTGGCAAATCGAAGGTAAAAAAAAGTATTAAGAGAGTTAAGACGATATATAATGACAACTGGTATGAACAGCCACTTGAAATCAAATCAAACAACAGCAATTAGAAAATGCCCTTCTAAAAAAAAATGGTCTTAATTCATCTACATAATAATGCTTACTAACAGATTTTTATCAAAAAGCATATATATGAGAACCAATATACTCTAATAACAAGTTATACATTTACACTTTGAATACTTAATAGCAATTCATGCATCACATAATACAATGTTTATGCAATTTGTTCCAGTACCTCATTATTCTCAATGGAAAGTACTACATGCATACTATGCATTTTACCTTTTTAAATATGTTAAAGACAACTTTAAGTTTACAAAATATAATTACTAGAAACAAACTTTTTAAAGAGTAAAATAAATATTAGGCCTAGATCTCTCATTTTTTGTTCAATTTAAAGACAGTTACAGCCATTAGTCTTAGTTTTCTGAGTAACTACAAAAGCTAATGTCATTTCTTAAGAGCCATTCTTCAATGTTTTCATTAACAAAAAGTATAATAATATGGTCCTAAAATAGATATTCTGCAGTTAAGGTAGAATAAAAGTATAATACAAAAAGGAAAAATATTCGAAGCCAAAATGTATATGGAAATTTCCTTCAACAGACTTTCATTATTCTTGCATTTAAAATTATAAAAAATTTTCAACTATCAATTACATATAAGTATTATACTATCACTTTTGTTCATCACACTATAAAGTTTCTTAGGACCCAGATGTATGTTCACTAAAATCTGTTTCCAAAATTACATTTTTTAAAAGAAATCCCAAAACAGCAAATCAACTGAATTAAAATATTAAGTACAAAATTAATAGTAATACAACAGTACAGTGTTCCAATGTATCAAATAAATTAAGCAATGTATGATGTTAATTTTTTTAGACATCTTCCAAAAAACACTGATGACCTTTCATTTTAAAAGATAAGAATTTTACTTCAAGAAATTTGCATCTCTATAATGTGTTGGTTTATATAATAGTGATTATTACAAAATGGCTAAATGAATAACTTGACATTTTACAATGCTAATTGTATAAGAAAAGCTTTATAAACTGCAAAGAAAATAGAGAAACAGAAATTGAACCATATCCTGACATAAATATTAAAACTATTACAAAATAGCAACCATTATAAGCCTCCTGATGGAAGAGTGTAACACTAATAAATATTCTGGGGTAGCAGTGGGATATAGAGAATTGGGAAAAGGGGAGCAGGATTAACAGGGCATACAGAATATGGGGGTATAGATGAAATAAGATGAACTAATATAAACCATGAAGGACAACTGCTGAAGCTGGCTAATGAGTACATGGGGGTTCATTATTGTTTCTCTACTCTTGATATCTTTCACAGAACCAGCAATAAATATTCCATTTTATATTGAAACATCATCAAAATCCCATCAATCTCATGCCTGATACACACACACACACACACACACACACACACACACACACTCATATACTCACAATATATCATGCAACAAATAATACACAGCTTTCACAAATACATATACACACTCCTCACACAGATTCTATACTACATGTGATCTAGAGAAAAGCCTACAAATTTCACCTTAGCATGTAGGAACTGAAAAGAAATATTACCAGTTGAGGGATATGTACTTTATCTATTAAAATGCTTTGGAACTATTTCCTGACCTTAAATCTGACAACTTCCTGAAGCTAAGACCTTATGTTATCAATGACCTAGTTAGTGCATATGGGAAATGGGGCAGGTACACTTTGTTACCTTTCGCAAACATTTTCCTCACCAAGCTACTTAGAGGCCATCTGCTACACCATGAAGCAACACCCTAGTTAGCTAAAGCTACTGATATGCAGTGTAAGTAACCAAGTTTATCATTTGTTGGAGTCATAACTACATGAATCATTCTGCATGCAGAAAAAAAAATTGATGAAAGAAATCAAGATCTAAATAAATAGAGAGGCATACTGTGTTCATAAAGGAAGATATAATGTCAGTTCTCCTCCAAAGTAACTAACATATTTAATACAGTACCAATTAAATTCACAGCAGGATACTTTATGGATGCAGACAAAGTAATTCTAAAAATTAAATGAAAATTCAAATGAACGAGAAATGCTAAAACAATTCTGAAAAAGAAAGAATAAAGTTGGAAAAAGCATACTACTCAACTTTATATTTACTATAAATTATAGTAATCATGACAGCATGGTATTGTTAAAGGAAAAGATACCTAAGTCAAAGAAACAAATTAGGGAATCTAGAAATAAACTCAAATAAATATGGCCATTTGATCTCTACCAAGGTACAAAAAGAGGATTAACGATGAACAAAATTTTATACCATATGTAAAGATTAATTAAAATGGGTCACAGATCTAAATGAAAGAAGCAAATCTATAAAATTTTAAGAAGAAACATAATATACTTTCTTATATACCAGCAATGTTCTATTGGCATTTAAAATGAGGCATACATCTAACAAAATATAGATAAGATCTGAGAAAAACTATAAAACTCTGATAAAAAATAAAACAAAGGTCTAAATAAATGGAAAGATATTACATGTACATGGAAAAAAATTCTCAATATTGTCAAGATATCAGTTCTTCCCACTTGATCTATAGACTGTGCAATCCCAATCAAAACCCAAGCAAGTTCTTTTGTGAATTTTGATAAACTAGTTTTAAAGCTCATACAGAGAGACAAAAGACCCAGAATAGCCAACAGAATATTGATGAACAACAAAGATTGACAATACCCATCTTCAAGACTTACTATAAAGCTATTGTAGTCAAGACAGTGTGGTTATTAGAGAGTGAATAGACAAATAGGTCGATGGAACAGAATAGGGAACACAGAAATAGACCCACCCACACAAATAGAGTCAAATGATCTTTGAGAAAAGAACAAAGGCAATTCAATAGAAAAAGGGTAGTCCTTTCAACACATGGTGCTGGACCAACTGGACATCCACATGAAAAACTAAATCTAGGCACATGCTGCATACCTTTTACAAAAATTAACTCAAAATGGATCAAAGCTAAATGTGAAACACAAAGTCATAAAGCTATTCTTTTTCACATATGTGAAAATCTAAGTGACCTTGGGTTTGGCAATCTTTTAAAATACAACAACAAAAGTACAATCCATGAAAGAAACAACTGATAAGCTAGACTTCATTAAAACTTAAAACTTTTGCTCCATGAAGGATACTGTTTACACAAATGAGTTGAAAACATATGTCCACACAAATATCTATAATTAATTGTTAACAGCAGCTCTATTAAAAATTTCCAAATCTTGGAAGCAATCAAGATGTCCTTCAATAGGTCCTTCAATGGATAAACAAATTGTGGTACACCCATACAATTGAATGCTACTTAGCAATAGAAAGAAGTGATTTATTTAACCATGAAAGACATGGAAAATCCTTTAATGTATATTGCTAAGTAAAAACAGATGATCTGAAAAGGGTACATACTGTAAGAATGCAACCATATGATGTTTTGGAAAAGGCAGAACTATGGCAACAGCAAATAATCAGTGGATAATGGAGGTTGCGGGTAGGTGGGTGGAGGAAAGAGATGAATAAATTGAGTACATGGAATTTTTAGGGCAGTGAAACTATTCTGTATGATATTGTAATGGTGGATACATGTCATTAAACATTTTCGAAAACCCACAAAATGTACAACTCAAGGAGTTGAACTCTAATATAAACTATAGACTTTAGTTAATAATAATGTAGCAATACTGACACATCAATTGTAACAAATATACCACTCTAGTGCAAGATGTTAATAAGGGAAATTGGGGGAGTGAGAAGGCATATGAGAACTTTTTATAAATGCCAATCAACTTTTCTATAAAGTAAAACTTCTCAAAAACATACTATTTTTTTAAAAGGGTGATATCTAAATGAAAGGAACAAATTTATATTTTTTAAAAAAGAAAATAAAAAAAAAATCTTCATTAGGCAAAGAGTTCTTAGAAATGACACCAAAAGCACAATCCATAAATGAAATAAGGTAAATTCCTCCTTAGCAAAATCTAAATTTTGCTCTGTCAAACTGCTAAGATTAAAAGAAAAGTTACAAATTGAGAAAACATGTGTGAATTACATATCTGACAAAAGACTAATATCCAGAATATGTAAAGAACAGTCAAACCTCAAAAATAAAAAATTATGAGCAAAGGACCTAACTAAAGACGACATAAAGATGTCATATGCAAGTATATTATACTCACACAATCAGTAATGAGAAATAATAATTAAAACCATGATGAGGTACAACTGTACACAACTGAAAAACTGAAATAAAAAAACACTGACAATATCCAGCACTGAGGATGAGGATGAGCAACAACCAGAACCTCACACATTGCTGGTGCAAATGTAAAATGGTACAGTCAACATGTGAAATGGTTTGGCAATTTCTTACAAAATGTGATGTTAGAAATCGGTAACAAAAAGAAAATCCTCACATGTTCAGAACTTCTCAAATTCCTATATATTGAGAAATTAACAAAGTTACTACATGTTTAGAAATTAAGAAATAACTCAATGAAAAAACCATGATGAAAATATTTTGAACTCCACAATAACAAATTCTAGGGAGTAGAAGATAACAGTAAAATCTTTATTAGGATAATGAAAATCCTGATGCCAAACCCATATAATAGTATAAGAAATAAAAGAATTGAATCTCATTAATAAACACAGGTATAAAAATCATAAACAAAATATTAGCAAACAGAAACCAGCAATTAGGAAAAGTGATGTGTTGTGACTGGGTTGTGTTTATCCCATTACAGAGTTATTCAATATTTGAAAAGAAAGTAATATACTCATTACACTAACATTACAGAAGAAAATCAAAGGATAGACAAAAATCTATAGAGATGAAACATCTGATAAAATTCAACATGCACATCTTAGAAAAAGTCTGAATTGTAAAAACAATAATTTGATAACAAATGTATTAAACAACAATTTAGAAAAATCCTTCAAAAATAGTAAAACATTAAAAATCATTCTTTGATAATGGCACAAATCAAGAATCTTGGCTAGTCACACTTAACATTTATATTGAAGTTACATGCCATTATAACAATGTTAAATCCCTAGTGAGAAAATAATACTTTATTCAGAGATTAAAAATAACAACAACAAATGGAGATATTTACCAAAATTATGCACTAGAAAACTCAAAATTATAAAGTGTTAGTTCTGTCCAAATTGAATGCAGAGTGGATTGGAAAAGCCATCAATGAGAGCCACTAAAACATCACTGGAATAAATTAGAAGTATGATGCCAGTTAACAATCTATGGCACTTTTCTAGGGACATATTATCTAATTTGAAACTCATAAATATGCTTCCCAAGAAACTGTTGGTTCAGTAGTGAAAACAACTACAGAAAACTAAAAAATGTTTTGCTAAATCTTTTTCAGAAATGTTTCCTTCAACTATTGAGAGAAAATTCACATTTTACTCTGTTTCTGTATAATTTTTATGATCGTTAGATCAGTTTCTCCCTACCCCAACTAAATAAATGTTTGGCCAATATTTACCGATTTAAAGGGGCTATCCACTTTATCTAGACATACCTCCATGAGAGCACTTGTCATTAATTATTTACTTACCTGTCCCTCCCAATTAAGCAATCTGATTGAAGGAGGCTTATATTTCTCCCCATGGTCTGACTCATAATGCTTATACAATGTATGCTGAATTAATAAAATCTCATTTTATAAACAAGGCACTAAGAGATGTTAATTGACCAGGTTATAATCTGACGACTAAGAATTAGCAAAGCTACTCATTAATTTATTTATTCAGCAAATATTTGTTGTTCTAGGTCCTAGATTCTAGAACTAAAACCTAGACCTTCTGACTGCAATTGCAGTATTCTTTCCATACACGTAGAAAAAAAAAAAAAACGTCTACCTTTGTTTAGTAATAAAATTGTTCTCACAGGATTATAGTGGAGAAGGAGAAACTCCTACAAGAGAGGAGCTCACTAGTGAACCAAAATTACCTGTCTTGCAAATCTGGAGGAAGACAATCCCTTGTTAAACATGAAGAGGCCAGAGAATTAAAGACAAGATTTCAATATTTTCACTAAAAAGCAAGTCAGCAACAAACCATAAAAATTGGAATAACATAAAGATTAGAATCATTACATTTACTCAAAAGTAACACTGAAAAAGCTATGTGATTTGCAAAATTATATATCTGGAGCCTTTGATAAAGTACTACAGTTTCATTTTCTTCTACCTAAATGCCTTTTGTATTCTATTAATACTTTTTATTGAGATGTCCTCTAAGTAATAATAAAACAACCAAATAAAACTGTAGCAAGATAGTAATATTAAGAGAGAACAAATATTTTAAACTACTAAGTTTAAAATAACTTTCATTTAGGACATTCAGCATTTTCAAGTAAAACTTTCCCGGAGAGTTATTTCTTAGTAATAAGCATCAAAATGTGAAACTTGTACATTTGTAATCAAACTGTTAAATAAAAGCACCTTTTGTACAGGACTTACAGAATTCCTAGCATTTTCTGCCCCATAAACAAGTACAAAATCTAGTTTTTCTTCACAGCTTTTTTTACTCACATGTAATTTGATAGTAATTTTGTTTTAGCATTTTACCTTTTACTGTGTTACAAAATATTCACCTAAATTTTCATAGGAAGAACATTTTTATGATATTTCCATTCGCTTAGACTTAATTTAAATTATATAATTAATGATTACAGATTTAACTAGCATAAACAGATTTTGGGACGAACACAAAGGGCTCCTGGTAAGCATATAAATCAGCTGAACCAGTAGGAAAGGAAGCGTCTCCAAGAAGTTAGTGTATTACCTGGAGCACGAAGCCTAACACAGGCATCAGTGAGTATGTTTATACCAAGAGAAAGCAGAACTTCAGTTATTCTGGCAAATAGTTAACTGGAAGACATTTAAGGTAATTGCAACTATATAGTGAATTTTTAAAATTATTTTTTGGCCATTAATATACTAAGTTTAAGAACAAACCAAGAGAAACTTAGCAACTGTATCAAAAAATCAACTGTACACGTCCTTCAGTGATGAATGGTAAATAACATTTTTATATAGAAGGGGTAAAATTCTATTTTACCCATAGTTATACAATAGACAAATTATTTAATTTTGTTAACAGATGGGTTACATAAGTTTAACCTTAGTAAAATAGGCATACCTTGGAGATATTGTTCGTTTGGTTTCAGACTGCCACAATAAGGCAAGACACACAAATTTTTAGTTTCCCAGTGCATACACAAGTTATATTTACACTATATTGTAGTTTATTAAATGTGCATTAGCATTATGTCTTAAACAATGTATTACCTTAATTAAAAATACTTTATTGCTGAAAAATGCTAACCATCATCTGAGCCTCAGCATGCCGTAATCTTTTTTTTGCTGGTGGAAAGTCTTATCTTCAGTTTGTTAAAAAACAAAATATCTGTCACATGCAATAAAGCCAAGAGCAATAAAACGAGGAATGCCTGTATCACCACAGATAAAGCTGTGTATGCCCTTGTTTGCTACAAAGCAATAACATTAGTACACAGCTCCATCTCGTGGAGAAATATAGAAACAATTCCAGAGGTTACGTTTCAGACTTTTTAACTAATTTTACAGTAAATTAAACAAAACTGACTTTTAAAAAGGCCAGCTTTTCACTGGTAACAGGTAATGACAACATTTTTTCCTAATCAATAGGCTAACATTTTCTATTTGATCAGTGATATTTTTGAATACTCAGCATTTCTTCAACATCTTATAAACGTTTCCATAGGAAAAAGAATAGTGGCAGTTTATTGTGCAAAGGAGAAATTTAGTATTCATTTTGTTCCTTTAAAGAAGAAGATAAAACATACAATAGTAACTTCACAAGGATGAGTATGGAGCAATACCCTGCAAATAAAACTCTCTTCGAAGTTCCTATGATCATAATAACAAATGGGAAGATATAGACAAAAACATAAGCAGGGTTTCTAAACACTTCATTGACCTTTCCCCAATAATAAATCACATGATGAAAAATGTTAATGCTATACAAACTTAGAGACTATTAAATTTCCATCTTTAGTAACTATTTTTAAATATATACTCTTAAAACAATATAAAAACATTAATCATTAATATAATTAAACTTCAAATTAAACTCACTTATTCTTGAATCATGACACAAAGTATATAAATTTAACTTAATGAAAGCCCACTATAATCAAGCGCTGGCATAAGCGCCATAAGTGCTAACATGAAGAGTAACAATCAACGGCTTTTTCCTCTTAATATTGTTCTTATTCCACATCTGTGCATAAACTCAATACATAATTTAAGTGTATTTCTCTTTATGTTGTTGATTTATTTAAAATCAAAGTTAATTCAATTCACAGGAATATTATCATACATTAAAATCTTAATAAAGATTTAATACTGCACTAATTCATATTTCTAGTGCATCTGGAGCACAGTACTTAGCAAAAGAGCATATATTTTATTTATTTTTAAATTTTAATTTAATTTAAATTTATTTTTAAGAGCATATATTTTAAATAAACTATTAAATGTAAATTTTTTATGACGTTGTAGGCTTATTTTAGGAACTTTAATATTTTCAACCTTATAGCTTTTCTTTATTGTTCACAGCATTTTTTTATCAAATCAAATTGTTTTTAATTTTTCTCCCATTGGGATACCATGGGAGGCTAAAAATTTGAAGCAATGAACTTGCTTTTGTTTAATAAACTAGTTTTTAAATTATTATTTCAGATTTTTTACCTGACCTGAGGGAAGTATCAATGACAAGAAGACAGGTAGTAAGGTT
The DNA here is from genome assembly GCA_004027375.1 of Macroglossus sobrinus. Classification (NCBI taxonomy): domain Eukaryota; kingdom Metazoa; phylum Chordata; class Mammalia; order Chiroptera; family Pteropodidae; genus Macroglossus; species Macroglossus sobrinus. The sequence continues at coordinate 586,374 of PVKZ01000549.1, forward strand.
GCTAAAACAAGAATCATATCCCACAAGTAACCCAACACTAGTTTTCTGCTATCCTTGGTAACTGGATACTTAAAGTTACTACTTTATTAAAATTACTCTTACCTAGACCCTAAGAAAAAACTGTTTATTCTGTTTATAAGAGAAAGAAATAAAACTGTTTCCTCCTCAGTTAAGACCCAGGTTGGATTTTTTCCCCTAAGGAAGTTTTATTCAGAAATTAGGAAGCCTTAAGACAGTGAATTGAACTAAAATATTGCTGGTTCTCTCCCCTAAAATCAACCTAGAAAAACTAGAAGAAAGAGCACTATGGACCCAAGGAACAAACCAAAAACTTCAAGAAATCCATGTGAGTGCCAGCTGTCTTAAAAAAAGATTGGAGGAGAAGAAGCCTTGGGTGAAGAGCAGAAACGGACGATGCTGAAAAAACAGGTTAGAGAAAAAAATTGTGTGTCTTGTACCTCTCGTACACTTTAGGTCAATTCTTGTCTGCCCCACCAATGAAGAAATCAGTTGCAAAAACTCAAACTGCAAGTGCCATGGGGTAATGTCAAGGGAGACCAAAAATCCTACTGAGGTAAGGAAGACATGAGATCTGTCTTAGAACGTTTGGGTTGCTATAACAAATATACCATAGACTAGATGGCTTACAAACAGCAGAAATTTATTTTTCATAGTTGTTACAGTTCTCTTGCTAAACCATGTTTCTCCTTGAAGTGTGCTTTGTCTTTCTAAAATATACTTTAAAAAAATATGTTCTAAATCTCACTGACCTGTGATTCTTCACTGCATCGATGAGGAAGAATGGAGGAAAAATGCTAACTACACTGCTCCACCATGATCCTCCCCTCATGCCATTGGGGCGACTCCAAAGTTTAAATTGTTCCCCCTGCAACAAGGATAGAAAAAAATTAGAGATGTAATTTCTAGGCACTGCCCAAATGACAGTATTATACAGAAAATAGTCCGGAATACACTAAAAAAAATAAAATATAGAAAGAAGGAAAAAAGATCACCTTCTATGTTCACTACCAAAATGTATTCGTAAAACAGTGTGGTCCCTTTGTCATTTTTGTTTTACATGTGTAATCTATGTCCACACATACTTAATTTTTTGTAATATGTCAGAAACATTTTTCTTCAAATCACATCGTTATTTAATATTCCATTGGATAGCAATTTCATAGTTTTGTTATGAATAGCACTAGCAGGTATATCTTTATGACACCTTTGAAAAATCTCATGAATATTAAATATGGCAATGTTAGAGTAGTCTAAATTTTTATCTACTAATAGGCAAATAATGTAGCCTTTTGTTTTTCAAAAAGTACTTCCTAAAATTAAGAACATATATTAGAAGAAAAATTATTCCAAAAAATTTTAGTGAAAATTTCTCTAATTTTTTTACATGTATTTACATGTAGACCAAATATGAGCTTCCAGAACCAACCAGTAGTAATCATGTAATGAAATATTTCAAATGAGATTTTAATTCTAAAATTGTTAACAAAAACATAGGCATTTAAAGATATGAACTTAGACTTTAATTTAAACTAAGATGAAAATCAATTACTACATGAAACAGACAATAGAAATTAAGCTACTAAAATCCTAAACTGAGTTTCCTACCAAGTGAAGAATGACAAAGAAACTCATTGAGTTTTTGTATATGAACTTCCTAAGCTACAGTTCACTTGCCCAAATGAATTAGAATAATCTTGCCCACTGTGCCAGCTCATGCCACTGAATAAAATGTACTACTTTGGGATATCCTAAGCTATATCACATAATATCTGTAGCTCCCATGCTGGGGTAATAAGCTGTTTGACATAAATTAAGGAAATGGCTTCAAATTACATTAAATTTAAAAGATAATAAAAGTATTATAGTACTAATTAGTTTCAAGACATGCTGCTTAAAGAAGTCTGTCATAGTTCAGGAAATACTTCATTAAAAGGGATTTAAACATTAAAAATTTTTAAGGTTACATGTATCTGGTTAAGACTTAATGCAAAACATCAGTTTAACAGTCGAATGGAAACAGTATCTATAAGAAATTACCATTCGAATCCCAACCAAAAGTAGAGTAATAATGTAAAAAGTTTTCAAATGATGTGATTAACACTTTTATCATTATATCTTAACATAAAGATACAGAATCTTAGGTCATACTTGATAAAATATTACTTCCTAAGATCAAAACATTATTTAAAATAAATAAATACATAAATAAGAAAATGCACACTGTAGGAGAGGAAAAACTTTTTCTCGATCCTCTTAGAATTCCTTGCTGGAACTGAATATTAAACTGACCAATAAAGATTAACAGAAGAAAAGCATATAAATTTATTTAATGTAAGTTTTACATGACATGAGAGCCTTCCCAAAGAAATGAAGACCGGAAGAAATGGTTATACCTTTTTTTAGATCAGGTCTGATGAAGAGTGAAAAAATGTGATAGGACAAAGGGTACAGGAGCCAAGGGATCTGGATTCCTTTAGGTATCACTACCCCTTTGTCTCTGAAGATAAGAATGTTCTTTCCCTCCAGGTATAGGGAGAGCACCTCTCACATGAGGGTCTTATATGATGGGCTTTAGGGGAAATGGGGAAGTGACAGAGTCCCACCTGTACCTGCCATTTCTCAAATTCCTTCAGCTTAAGATATTCAGTATGCTGAGGTGCTATATTCTGACCCTTATGTATGCGTTTTGAACCCACCAACACAAAATGAAAATATCCTACATATTACCCTGCCCTAATTATCTATTACTTTGGATAATAAAGCACAGTGAAAAAAAAGTGTACAAATACTAATTAAAAGCAAGCAGGAGTTACTATATTAATACCAGACAAAATGAAACAAGAAAAATCACCAAGACTAAACACATACATTAAAGAGTTTAATTCACTAACAAGACATAAATAATCCTAAATATGTAAGTACTTAATAAGAGTGTCAAGATGTATGACATATAATGAAAAATCATCAGATAAATCCCTAATTATAGTTAGAAACTATACCACGGCTCTCTCGATAATCAGGAGAATAAATACACAAAAAATCAGCAAGGATATAGAAGACTCAATATATTAATCAAATTGACCTAAATGATATTTATAGAAAACTCCACCTAACATAGCAGAATACACAATCTTTTCAAGTGCACAAGGCACACTGACAAAAAATACCCTACTGTGATCCATAAAATAAACCTCAACACATTTATAAAAACTGAAATTGTACAAATTATGTTTTCTTACCACAACACAAATAAACTAGAAATCAATAATAGATATCTCGAAAATCCTCCAATACTTCTAAATAACCCATGGTTCAAAAAAGAAGAGTAATGAAAAGTTTTAAAGTATTTTGAACTATATAAAAATTGAAATGCAACATATCAAAATTTGTGGGATGTAGCTTAATCAGTGCGTGGAGGGAAATTTATAGTATTAAACACATATATCAAAAGAAAGGAGGAAGGTCTCTCATTAATATTAAGCTATAACCTTTAAAAAAATAAAAAAGTAAAAGTAAACCTAAAGCAAGCAGAAGGAAATAATATCAAAAATCAATACAACTGAAAATGTAAAATAATCTTAGAAAATATTAATGACACCAAAAGCTGGTCCTTTGAAATGATATTGATAAGCCTTTTGCCAGACAGGTCAAGATAAAAATAAAGATAGAAATTGCCAATATCAGTAAGAAGACAAAGATTAAACAGATCCCACAGACACTAAAAAGATAAAAAGGGAGTAACAACTTCATATCCATAAACCTGACAAATTCCTTGGAAGACACAATCTACCTAAGAATAGATAACCATAATAGTCCTGTATCTGTTAAAGAAATTGAACCCACAATTTAAAAAAACCTTCCTACAGAGAAAACTCCAGGCTCAGAGTTTATAAGAGCTCTTAAATTGCCTTTCTTTCCTAGAAACCTTACTTAGAAGGCTTCTCTGAAATCTGGACCATCTGCCCTCTAGACTTGCTATATAGCTGCCCCTCAAGTGACATTATTTCATCCTTCTCCTCAGTTGGATTTACTGTTTCCTACAGTCCAGGTCTTTCACTACTTTATTGTGCTAGAGCATAACTTCTGAGGCTTTCCAGGTCTGAAAATCTTTGTTTCACTCCCATATTTCATTGACTGTTGACTAGCTAAGAATTCTGGGATTGAAAAGAACTATCCTTCAAAATTTCAGATCATTGCAACTCTATTCTAGCAGCTGATGCTGCTGGTCAAGAAGACTGATGCTGGTATATTCAATTCTTTTTCTTTTTAAGTGGCCTATTTTTGTTTTCTTTTTGAGAATCTTCAAAAATATTTTTCATACTTGGTGAAATTTTACAAACATGGGCCTATGGGTAGTTTTTTATTTGTTTAATATTGAGCACTGTAAGAATAGAAACACAGAATGCTATGCATAGGATTTTTAATGAAGGCTGTTTAGGTTGGAGTGATAGAATTTGGGGTAATGTTTCACTGTCATCTTTTTTATTTATTTATGTTGCTTGAAAGAGTTTATAATTAGCATATATCATTTTTATAAAACTATGACATTAAAATGTAAAAAGAATGCCCCACAATGTTAATTAAAGGTTTAAATTAAAAGGTGCAAACTGATTCCACAACTCTGCTTCTAGAAATCTATGTTCTAGCCAAAGATGCAAACATATATAGCCAAGATATATATTTATATGGTTTATATATTATTATATAGTTATTTTATATATTCACACAATTTATATAACTAGATTATACATTATAAACATTATTCATACATATACTGACATAGAAATATGTATAAAATATTATTTAAAAAATAATAAAGCATGAAATTATACTAAGAAAATAAAAAAGCAAAAACAACCAAAACCATGTGTTTCCATACATATACACATGTAAGGAAATAAAGAAAGGTCTGAAAAGATACATTCCAGGATGCAATAGTCTCTATAATAACCACTAAAAGAATGGTAAAGCATACATAATTTTTAAAACAACAGAGGAAAAATGGAATACAGAATATGGAATGGATGAAATGATCCCATTACCAAATGCTCCAACTGTAAGACAAAGATATCCTGCTGGATTTTTAAAAATCCAATTCTATGCACATATTAACCAAAAGAAGGCCAACAGAGCTATATCAAAATCAGAAAAAGGTCACAGATTGGAGAAGACTTGGGAAATATGACAACTAAATAAAACAAGGGATCTGGATCGGGTCCTAGAACAGAAAAAGAGCACCAATGGAAAAACTAGTGATATGTGGATAACGTATATAATTTAGTGGAGTATTATAATATTAATTTCTTGGTGTTGATAATTTACTGTGATTATATATAGTGTAAACATTAGAAGCAGGGTGAAGGGTTCACAGAACTTTCTGTAGTATTTGTCGTATTTTTGCAACTTTATGTACGTCTAAAATAATTTAAAATAAGTTAAAAAAAATAAGACTGAACTTTAAAACAAAAGGCATTACCAGGGATAAAAAGGGATACTTCTTAATGGGGGAGGGGGAGGGAAGTCCAATTTATAGGAAGACAAGTATAAAGGTGTATGCTTCTAAAAACATGATCTCTAATTTAATTAATTATTTGATTGATTGATTAATTAACAGAACTACTAGGGAGAAAGAGAATCCACAATTATACAAAGAGATTTTACACAGAAAATTGTCAGTAATTGTCAATCAAGCACACATACACAAATCAGTAAGCAAAGATTTTAACAAAAGAATTTAAAAACTTCATCTAATAGACACATATAAAGCATTGTAACTACAGAAAGCAGAATTCACATCACATCTCACACACACACACTCATACTCAATATGCCTTAAAAAAGTAGTAACAATATACAAAGCAAGTACTTACCCATTTCAATGATTATTCAATCAGAATATTTTAATAGTAATTACATGGGTGTTAACTTATTTTTTAAACTGTCCACATATATTTCACATACTTTACATGTATCAAATTTCACAATAAAGTTTTTAAAAGTTAACTGATCTATGTCATTTATATATTCATTTATTTTTTCAGTTTTCAAAACTTGTTCTACAGCAGAACTCTCAAGATATGAAGATGGGACATTGGTATGTTTTATTTTCAACAGAAACTAAAACAAGATTCAGGATTAAAGATTCCAGAGAAATGATCCCTGTTGTACTCTTGTAGCTTCCAAAACTTATAAATCTAGGGATACTACAAAATGAAATTTATATGTAATCAAATCACCCTAATGAAAAACTGCAGATAAATAAAAGTACATTACCTGGCTATACACATCCCAAACAGTATAAAATCTAAATTAAAAACATCTTCAATAAAGACAATATCTGAATCAGAGGTAGTCACGCCAATTGCCAAAAGAACTCTATGCAAATTTGTCCCATTGGTCATCTACTTTGATGAAATCCCCAAACCAAACCAACCTTCGAAGCAGTCATCTCTTTATATTGTCAATTTTAAGATAAAACAAATACCTGGCAATTCAGTTGTAACCAAAGAAAACATAATTTATAGTTAAATGGTTACTATTTTACTTTTCCTAAAGTAAAAAGAACATCCTCAGATATATTTAAGATGATAAAAACAGATTGTAGCTATGTTCACAAAAACTTCAGGATGAACTATTTCTCTTATTAAAATTTTTCTAAAATCAGTAAGAGCAGTTCATTAGTTATTTATTGCTGCCTAACAAATTACCCCAAAACTCAGCAGCTTAAAACAACACATATTTGTTCTCTCTCAGTTTCTGAGGAATTGTGTATTGCTTAGCCAGATCCTCCAGTTCAGGGTCTCTAAGGTGTCAACCAGGGATACAGTCATTTCAACGTTTAACTGGGACAAGTTCCCTTCACTAAGTGGTTGTTGGCAGGATTCAGTTCCTAGGGGGTTGCTGAACTGAGAACCCTCAGTTCTTCACAGGCTTTTGGCCAAAACCTTACCTCAATTCCTGGACAGGTGAGTCTTTAAATAGGTCAACATGGCAACAAGCTGGCTTCATCAAAGTGGGCAAGCAAGAGAGAGTATCAATGAAAAGTAAGTTATAGTCCTTTGTAACCTAATCTCGTAAATAACATCTGACCACTTTGCCATATTCTATTAGAAGTGTGCTTCTAGATCCAGTCTACCCTCAGGGGAAAGGATTACACAAGAGTGTGAATAGCAGGGTTATCTTAGAAGGTTGCCTATCACAAGTAGCACAATGGAAAAAGTGACTGGAATAACAGGAAAACTGGAATCAGTAACAATGTGACTAAACACAATCTCTCAAGGTCATAGTGTTTTCACTGAAAAATAATGAGGGTAACCTAAATGATCTCTGGAGTCATTAAAATTCTAAGTTCTAAATTCTGTGCTTTTCTACTGTGTCTTTTGGAAAGGATTTCCAAGGATAAGAGATACTTGGTCAAATTACATCATTTTACAAAAGAGTGCTGAGTTCCAAGAAGTGTTAACAAAGACAGGTAATAAGCCACACTCACTCTGCTCTTAGGCCTAGTGCTCTTTGCACTACAGTGCACTGCTTTTTCAATTAATGCCCTAAAACAGCCCTTTAGTCTCAAAATCCATTAAATTCAAAAGGAAGAGAAAATAATAATAGTATTAATGAGCAGCAATTCACTAATGCCGTACTTTATCTCTTTTTCGCTCATCAATCCAAAAGCTATCTTTGTACATGGCATGCCAGATGAAAGTGAGCTATCCTCCCTACCATTCCCAGTCCCAGGCACCTAGACATTATAGGAACAAAATTATTTACTGTACAAATTATTTAAGTACAAAAGCAACAGATAATGTGCTGGCTGGAAAATTACTGCTTGGTTATCGCCCATGGGAACATAGGCTGTCACCCATAGGAACATAACATTCTAACAATACGTTTTCTGCTTCTGTACTCCCGACCTGTGGGTCGACAGGTAGTGAATAAAAGAAAAATAGACCTTTGTGTTCAGACAGAATGAAGAATGGGACTTTAGGATTAAAAACCCTGTACCTCTACATTTCAAGGCTGCTTAATTTGGGGTCTGTGTATCCCTAGCAGATCCAGCTGGCTGAATAAAAAGCGTGTTTCCTATAACTCACTGAGTTCTGGTAGTCCATGTGTCTTTTGTGGGCTGGCAGCTACAACATTTGGAGGCCCCAGCAAGATCTCGGGGAGTGGCTCTAAGACCGGACCAGCCTCCGAACTGATTGCTGTCCTTGTTACAGATTCAAAGGGGTGGCCAAGACGTTCCAGGGCCCTTGAATGCTGTGATGGGGTTAATGCAATCGTCAAGGATGCAACTTTCAGGATATGCTCTTTGTTCTTGGTCCCTACGGGAATCTGGAATCTCCGAAGCCTCAGCATCTGGATTAAAAAGTACCTTTCTGTTTCTGCTGACCGGTCACTGGGTGGAGAAACTGGACGCAGTCATATCTCCTGGACCATGGCCAGGCTGTGGGACGCTGCCTCCTGTGCCCTGCTATCAAGTTCTGTTTATTGTCTCTGGTCTTGTCTAGGTTGTAGGTGGCAAACTTCCCTGGGTCCACCTACACCTCAGTAATTTTTCTTGTCTGAGTGTCTGTTTTGTGTTTTCTGCGAAAGTGATGGGGGGAAGCCCGAGTTCACAGAGGACACCGTTGGGGTGTCTCTTGTGACATTTCAAAGAAAGGTTTGTAGAGGGAGCTGACTATGGCTTAAAGTTTTCTCCAGGCAGACTAAGAACATTGTGTGAAATTGAGTGGCTGTCTTTTGGTGTAAACTGGCCTCCTGAGGGTTCTTTTGACAGGGGTTTAATGAGGAATGTTTGGAAGATTGTCACAGGAGATCCAGGACATCCTGATCAGTTTCCCTACATTGATCAATAGTTGAACCTTGTTCAGAACCACCCCCTCCTTGGCTCTGTTGGTGTGCCCTTTCTCTGGAGGCACAAGTTTTAGTTGTGGGTACCCCGAAACATGCTGCAACTTAATCTCCAAGACAACCCAGTCCCTCAGTCCTTCACTCTCACTGGAAGACAGTGACTTCCCCCACCCTAGAATCCAGGACAACAGAGGCCCAATAACACTGCCTCACCTCCTCAGATGTGGGCAGGTAACCCTATAGGCCTCCTGCTCCAGAAGGGACACCAGCTGATACCACCACCCCTGCCATTCTCCCCTTGCCACCCCAGGGGCATCACACAGACAGGCCCTTTTTGGTTTATGTGCCTTTCTCGACTAGTTACCTATATAACTGGAAGGCACTGAATCTGCCTTTCTCTGAGAAACTCCAGGCATTAATGGAACTTAGAAAGTGTCTTTCAGACTCACTGCCTCACCTGGGATGATTGCCAACAGCTTTTAATGATCCCCTTGACCTCAAGGGGATAATTAAAGAGCGCAGATGCATTTGGACTAAAACACAAAAGATAGCTGTGGGAGGGAGGAAAGTTGAGGAAGCAGGGGAACAGATTGAGGAGGAATTTCCCTCCACCTGCCCAGATGGGGGACACAATTCTCAGGCAGGGAGAACGGCATTAGATCAGTACCACCAGATTCTAATTGGGGGAAATAGGATGGCTGCTCGTCAGCCAACTAATCTTTCTAAGGTAACTGAAGTTATACAGGGAGGGACCTCAGAAATTCCCTGGAGTGTTTCTTGAACGAGGCATACGGGGTATACACTCCCACTGATCCTAAGGCCCCTTAAAACCAGCAAGCAATTAATATAGCCTTTGCTACTCAGGCAGCCCCTGATATCTGGCATAAATTACAAAAAATTAGGTTTTGCAGGGATGAAACTGTCCCAGCTTGTTGATAGCCCAGATGGTGTTCAACAATAAGGAGGCACCGGAAGACCCCAAACATATAGCTAAAATCCAAAGCTACTGTCATCAACCTAGCCAATCTGTTGCCAAACCCAGACCCCGAGATCCCCCATTCATGACTGCAGAGATTTCACTGACGCTATGTGTTCCTCGGGGCCAGACCTCAAAGACTCCCCTCTGCCTGAGGCCGATGAAGTTCTGTACACAGACAGGAGCAGCTTCATGCAAGAAGGAAGGAGATATGCTGGGGCAGTGGTCTAACGCTAACTGGCACCATCTGGTCACAGGCTTTTCCCCATAGGACTTCTGCTCAAAAAGCAGAATTCATCGCCCTCACTGAGGCACTAAGATGAGGAAAGGATAAGGCAGTCACAATATACACTGACAGCCGATATGCCTTTGCCACTGCACATGTACACGGAGCCACTGACAAGGAAAGAGGGCTCTGACTTCAGCTGGGAAGGACATTAAGAACAAGGAAGAGATCTTAGCCTTACTTGAAGCCAAATAGATGCCTAAGGATCTTGCTACTGTTCTTTGTAAAGGGCATCAGAAAGGGAATAGTTCTGAGGCTGAGGAAAACCAAGGAGCCAATGCAGAGACAAGAACAGTGGCCACAAGGCCAGTGGGGCCTCCACATCTACTGACTATTGTCCCTTACCTAGAACTGCTTCTGTCTCCAACCTATAAAGCAGAAGAGAACATATATTTTCAAGACAAGGGAGCCACTAGGAACCAACAGGGGTGGTGGATGACCCCAGATAGAAAAATCAGGCTCTTACGGGCCCTTGGAAGGACTCTCCTCCACCAATTACACCAGACCACACAGCTAGGGCAAACTAAGATGCTCCAGAAGGGAGAAGAACCGCAGAGGAGAATTCCTCACAATGCCCAGCTTGCGCCCAAGTTAATCCAAAGAAGGAGGAGATAAAAGAACCTAGGCATAGGGCAAGAGGAACTTATCCAGGGGACCACGGAGAAGTTGATTTCACTGAGGTAACGCTGCCTGTGGGGGGCTACAAATATTTACTTGTTTTTATAGACTCCTTTTCAGGATGGGTAGAGGCCTTCACCACCAGGAAAGAAACTGCCTTAGTAGTTACTAAGAAACTACTACAAGAAATTCTCCCTCGATTTGGTCTCCCTGGAACTTTAAGGTCGGATAGCAGGCCAGCCTTCATAGCAAAGGTATCACAGCATTTGGCTAGCTACCTAAATTTGCAATGGAAACTCCACTGTGCCTACCGGCACCAAAGTTCGGGCCAAGTAGAGTAAATGAATCAGACCCTAAAAGAGACTTTAGTCAAGTTAGGATTAGAAACTGGTGGGACCTGGGTAGAACTTCTCCCCTTTGCTCTTCTCCGAGTCAGGTGTACTCCATATATTAATGGATTCACCCCATTTGAAATTTTCTTTGGAAAACCCCCACCTTTAGTACCTAAAATAGAAGATGAGAAAAAGTCAAAACTGCATAACTTTGTCTTACTTAAGTCTTTACAGGCCCTTCAAAGTGCTCCGGAGGACTGACTTCCCCATCAGTTTCAGCCTGGAGACTCCGTGTGGATCCAGAAGTTCATTTCCAAAGGACTAGAACCCAAATAGAAAGGACCTTTCACTGTCTACCTGACGACACCCACTGCAGTTAAAATAGATGGCATCCTATCATGGATTTATCACTCCCATGTGAAGGCTGCACGAGAGTAAACAGCTCAGGAAGACAGGCCCTTAAGACTAAGACTCAAGCATACATAAGTCTAACCCTCTGTTTCTTCCTTTTTTTCTCTTTAGCCCAGGCATTCGACCAGCCACAACCAAAACCAGAAGGAGCATTAATAACTTTGCTAATGATAATACACAAGGTCTTAAATAAGACCACCCAGATATAGGACAAGATTGCTGGTTGTGCCTAAACCCAAAATGCCCTTACTATGTCAGGGTAGGAACTCCTCTAAACTTAACTGAGCTCAGCAGGCTAGAACTTCAAGTCAATTCACTAGCAGAAGTAGTCCTTCAGAATAGAAGAGGTTTAAATTGATTATTCTTAGAACAAGACATATCATGTATGGCTCTAGGTGAAACCTGTTGCTTCTATGCCAATGATTTTGGAATAATTAGAAAAAGGTTATGACTAATACAGAGAAATTTAGATGCCGGGGAAAAACTGAGACTAAAATCAAATAACTGGTTTCATAAGATGTTCAGGAGGTCACCATGGTTAACAACCCTTCCATTTGCTGTAGCTGGACCTTTAATCCTCCTCCTCTTTTTGTTAACTTTTAGCCCATGTTTCCTCATTTCTTGTTTACATATATAAGGAAGAAAATTAATTCTATTAGACTTTTAGTATTACAAAATAGAGGCTATAAGCAAATTCCGCATGAAGAATCAAGGATTTGATTTTCCGCTAAGGCCAGTGGGGAATGTGCTGGCTGGAAAATTACTATTTGGCTATCACCCATGGGAACATAGGCTGTCACCCATAGGAACATAACATTCTAACAATAAGCTTTCTGCTTTTGTACCCCCGACCTATGGGTCAACAGGTAGTGAATAAAAGAAAAATAGACCTTTGTGTTCAGACAGAATGAAGAATGGGATTTTAGGCTTAAAAACCCTGTACCTCTACATTTCAGGGCTGCTTAATTTGGGGTCTGCATACCCCTGGCATACACAGCTGGCTGAATAAAAAGCGTGTTTCCTATAACTCACTGAGTTTTGGTGGTCTGTGTGTCTTTCAGGGGCTAGCGGCTACAACAATAATAGATTATAGCAGAGAAATAGAGTTGCCATAAACAAAGTACATAAAATTAAATGTAACCTAAATGAAGCATCTGAAAATAGAAACTACAACCAGAAAAGGCAAGGTTTGTCCCCAGTGGAATTCTGAAAGATGAAGTCCTAGAGGTAACAACGGCAATACAATGCAGGCAATGTCTAGAGGGGTAGGTCTTCTCGGAAGCTCATGATTACACTGGACTGACAGATATGTCCTTATTTATACCTTATTTATACAGAAGCATCAGTCAGGGTCTAATACCATTAAACCTAAAAATCTGATTTGCTCCTATATGAGGCCAGGGATGGGGGGCTCACTTGTCAGAGAGTCCCCCTCACAGCACACGCTCTTTACCAGCCATAATAATTTATGATAATTCCAACTCAGGTTCAAGAGTGCAGTAAAAACATTGTATATGAGCACAATTGTTTTGTGTAGCAATTATAAAACAGCAACATATTTATAACTAGCAAATTATATATGTATATGTGTGTTATACACGTCTATAAATGCTTAACTAGATCTAGAATTTCTATATACAAAAGGCTCATGGATAGCTGTAGGTTATTCATGGTGGAAGCTGAGGCCTGGTGGTGTTATCTTAAAACTGTGTTTGCATAATAATAAAGTATGATGGAAAAACTCAATTATCCATATCAGAGAAAAGATCACACTGATGGACATAACCCAAAAGCCTGTCAGTATTAGCATATATCTAAATATATATCCAAATTCCTTCTATAAACCACTTTTTAAAAAAGTGTTATAAAAAATGTTAATATAGACTGAAATAGTATTGAAAGAAAGTTTTTGATACTTTTAAAAGTTTGACACTTTTGATACTAAGTGAAAGGCAGGGAGATCAAAGTAAGAGAAGATGAATTTGGACAGCCCAGTGGGGCATTTAAAGAAGAGAGAACTTCCATCCTGGGCAGGGTTGCTACAGTTGAGTTTCATGGCCTGAGCCATTGACTATTACTTCCCACATCATGTGTATACTCAATCAGGTAGATATAAATTTTAATCAAACCAGCCCAAGAAGAAACGGATCAAAAAACAATGTCCATGACAAAGTATTGCAAACAGTATTTTGATCCTTTTTTATCCTTTTTTACTCAGTGTCCAGAACTGTCTGGATATTCATCCCTTCCCTAGCCTTTTATACAATATCATAGAAAAGTTGTATCTTCTTTTCTCACTTCTTATCTCTCTTTTATTTCTCAACTTTAAAGGAATGGGAAAAAGTAGAAGCAATTATAGTTTAGAGAAGTATCAAACAGGTCTCTAATTAGTCTTCAGGTAAAACTAGTAAAAACCGAAGAAAGTATGTTTAGGGATTTGAAATTTAATCCCAAAATACTACAGCACACATTATTTAATACTATTATGTATTTATACGTTTCCAGTATTGTCCATCTCAGTTAAAAATTTCATCACCACCAATGAAAAGTCTAAACATTTTCCCACATACCAGTGGCTTGCAAACTATGAAACAAGAAGGAAAGCAGAGAGGGAAAAGGGAGGATGGGAAAGCAGGCAATAAGCCGGCAGGCAAAAAAGGAAGGACAAAAGGAAGGAGAAAAAAGAGGGAGGGAGCAAAGGAAAGAAAAAGAAAGAAGAAAAAAGGGAAGGTGGGAAGGAAGGAGGATAGGAAGGAAATACAACTGAGACTGTATATTGGTTGCACATACTAAAATACAGGCAGTCCTACCTTCACACAGTACTGCTTTAACTGAAACCCTACAAAGCCAGGACTGCCTATATTTACTATCTGTCCCTTTACATAAAATTTGATGACTCCTGCAATAGAGGATATCCAAATGCCAATGAATATATAAAGAAGTGTTAAATATTATTAGTAATTACAGAAATCAGGGGAAAACCCCAATGTGATATCACTATGTACCCATCAAAATGGCTAAAATAAAAGATAATATGTGTTGTAAACATTTGGAGGAGCCAGAATTCTAAAACACTGCTAAAAGGAGTGTTAACTGACATAACTAATCTGAAAAACTATTTGGTAGTTATATCAGAAATACGTCTCTGCATACCCTATACTAAGACCATTTCACCAGTAGGTATATATCTAACAGATATATATACATACATTCACCAAAATACTTATAAAAATATTTCTAGAAGCCCTATTGGTAATAGCCAAAAACTAAATGGAATACTATACAGCGTAAGAACAAACTATACAACTTGTATAAATCTCACTAGTACAATACTAAGCACAAGTGAGACACAAAGGACTGTATACTGTATGATTTGATTCCATTTACATAAAATTAATAGGTAGATTCATAGATGTTAAAAATATAGATAATGGTTTACCTTTGGGTAAACCATGATCTAGGTACTAGATATACTTCGTGAAAATTCAATGAACTGTACACTTATGATTCATGCACTTTCTGTAGGTCTATTATCCTTTAACAATTATCACACTAAAAAGATTTCTAGAAACGATTCCTCTGAAGGAAAATTGTGTATGTCTTCTGTTCATTTTTCTGATTTGCCATTATTACCTCTCACTAGTGAGATAACTTAATTCCTCTTACCTAATACAGAAGTCAGCTTTGTTTTAATTAATTTTCTTGGTATACTATTGCACAGGATACCCAAATGAATATTTAACTGTCATTTTAACTTAGTTCTACACTAGATCCCTAGGAGAAACTTTGAAAAGCCAACACCCTGTGGTGATAGTATGTTAAAACTATCTGGGGAAGGGGAAAAAAAAAAAAACAACACTTCCTTGAAACGTAATTTTGTTTGGCCCATTGTTTTTGGCTTACCTTTGTCTAACCACTGTGATTTAGTCTACATAAAATGTTCAAAAGAGTTTTTCAAAAAGCCTGTTCTTGTGGAAAGTTTTTCCTTCTACCATCCTGCCTAATAATGCTATGTTGTGTTTATCCAGTTCCTTCCATCCATGGAGCTTAAAGTACTTCGCAAATACTGTTGGGTGATGTCACCTTCCAGTTAAAGAAATTTGGGCCCGGAGACATTGTAAACCAAAAATATTCTAACAGTATATTTCTACAGCATGGTTCAGTGTGCCTTAAAAAAGTACTGCATTCTTTACCGAAAATTATAAATTTGAGACCTGAAATACAGGACAATTAAGTACTCTCAAGGGCAAAGAATCAATTAAAAGGTTGAACCAGGACCTGTACACTCTAACTCATCGTCTAAGGTGGTGGGGGGGGGGGGACCTACACCCTTGAAGAAATGCTTAACTTTGCAGTAGAAAACATAGGAAACAGGGAAAGATGCTGAAATCATACCCAGAAAGAGGACCTGTAGAACCCCACGACGCTGACCTTCCAGGGAGCCCCATCACTCCCGGCCGCACGGGCCAACATTTACTGGGTGCAGATCCCGCGCAACCCCTTTGCCTTCCCCAAGGTGGCTGCGGCCGGAATTTCCAGGGCTGGTCTATGCCAACCTCTCCGGTGCCGGGCGCCCAAACCTCCCAGCCCACTCGTTTACCTAGGATGCACCGGGAACCGCCCTGGAGCCGACTCTGCCGGTTCGCCCAGAGTTTCTCAGGCCCAACGCGCAGCCACCGCGTCAGCCAATCGCCGCTCGCTAGGCGCGTCCCGGGGCTCCCCCGAGCGAGGAGGTGCGCGCGCCCGCAAACCACCCGGAGGGGCGAGGCGGCGAGGAGAGCCGGCGCAGGCCGCGCGCGAGGGCCCACGGGGAACGGAGACGGAGCGGGCGCCGAGGCAGAACGCGCGCACCGAGCATGCGCGCACCCCTCCGCGGGGGCGGTGTCTCTGGGCGAGGGAGTGAGCTTGGGAAGTCCTCTGAAGTTTGAAGGAGCAGGCGGGTGTGCCAGGCTTCCGGCGCAGAGCCGGCGGAGGTCTGCAATTCTGAGTCCCAGGCGACTGGAGCGATCCGCGAGAGCAAAATCCTGTCTGGACAAAACCTCATATGGTTAGAGGAGGAAAACCGCGTGGTTGAGAATGCGTCTTCTGGCCTCAACTTTTAGTGTAGCCGAGTCGCCACGGGAGCTGGCGGAATTGTGGTTTCCTATTTCGAGTGTGGTTTGGCGTGAGAGGGAGAGCGGGGAGGGGACGTCGGGGAGAGGCGAGAGGGGCGTGCTTCAAGTGATGGCTGAGTGAAAAGGGCCGAAGTTGGACTCCAGTTAGGTGAACAAAAATTAGTACCTGGCTTCTGGCCAAGGAGTATTTCAGACCAGAAGTTGGAGGTGGCAGGTAAACTTTTTGATTTGAGTACTAGAAAGAGATTTGGATGCTTATGGTCAATATGTGGATTCTTTAGGACAAAATGTTCCAGAATTAAAAATTTAAGTCTTCAGTTAGTGTACCTCCGTATTGAAACAAGAAAGGACTGGCATAATTAAATAGCTGCTGGTAATTCAAAAATGTGGTTTTCTTGTTCCACAGATCAGTATTGCCTTTATAAATGTCACGTTAACTCCTTTAGACACCAAATATTTCACTTTATTCAGACAACAAGTATTTATGAGCATCTACTCTGTGCCAGTTACTCTACTGGGTGTTGGATAATAAGCAATAATAATGATTTACATATCTCTAGGTAATAGGCATAATATGAAGAGCTGGCAGTTTCCCAAGTTAGTGGTTAAAGTTAATGAACACAACGTACACTTGAGTAGGTATAAAAAAGGGGAGTGAATCAAGAAGACATGAAAAAAATTGGGTGTAAATTAGTTGGAACAATGTAGGTTGTAAAATTCACAAACTCAGTGATTGTAATGAAAGGACACATTGCTTTGAAGAGTTTCATTACATAATAGGCTTTGTAATGCATTTTTTTGCTTTAATTCAATTAAGGTCTAAAACATATTTATGAACAAAGTACCATAAAAATATAAGACGAAAAGGAAGACTGGTATAGTTTGTCAGAGTAGATGGAAGGGCACTCCAATCAGAAGGAATGACATAAAAATGTTTAGGACTAACTCAAATTATGTGTAGAAGAAAGGAGGGAAAGTTGCTTTTCCTAGCTAAGAAATAACAAATAAAAGGGAATGATGACCACAGCATTGAGAAAATTCAAACCAAATAATGAATTTATAGGTTAAATTTAGAGAAAGTGGTTATAGTATTGTTTTTGGGGGTAAAGGTACATAACTTTTTTTAAAGCTGATTACCTGTGTGCTAAAAGTCTCCAAGGTAAAGAGAAAACAGGTTTTCTTTTCTTGGTAACCTGTTTTTTCTTTCTGCCTTTTTTATTCAATGAGGCCTTTTCTCCCTAGTCCTTCCTCCAACTTACCTGAGGTAATTTTTCTTTTGTTGTTAATAATAATAATATTATTATTATTATTCAGTTACAGTTGACATTCAATATTATATTAGTTTTAGGTGTACAGCACAGTGGTTAGACATTTATAGAATTTATAAAGTTATCCCCCAATAAGTCTAGTACCCACCTGGCACCATACATAGCTATTAAAATATTATCGACTATATTCTCTATGCTGTATTTATATCCTCGTGTATTTTATAACTGCAAAATGGCAACCATCAATTTGTTCTCTGTATTTATGAGTCCGTTTCTGTTTTGTTTGTTTTTTAGATTTCACAGATAAGTGAAATTATATGGTATTGTCTTCTGAGGTAACTACTTAATGCTCTTTTTCTTAACTTTTCAGACCACAGTAAATAATTGTTCCCAACTTCCTTCCACCACCACCTTCATATATATATGTATGTATGTGTGTGTGTGTATATATATATAATATATATACATATTTCTTCATTCTCCGTCTTGCTTACAGTTGACAGTCTACAAGAAATGAGAGAGACCAGTTAGAGCTTTCTTTCTTCGTTTCAAGCTAATTATCAAGGAGGAGGGGGTGTGTTTTGTTGTCTGTGCTTTCATCCCTCCTATAAGTTGGGCTTTAGCAGAAATATGGATAAGGATGAGAAGAAAAAGTGAATGAACCCCTCTTTCACTACAGGGGGTAAAAGAATGTCAGATGGTGAGTATTCTAAAGCAGGAGTCCCCAACCTCTAGGCCATAGACCACTGTCTGTTGGTGGCCTGTTACAAACCAGGCCACACAGCAGGAGGTGAGCAGCAGGTGAACCAGTGAAGCTTCATCTGTATTTGCAGCCACTCCCCAACTCTAGCTTTACCACCTCAGCTACATCTCAGATCATCAGGCATTAGATTCTCATAAGAGCACCAGTCTCTGGTGCTAAAAAGGTTGGGGGCTGCTACCCTAAAATTCATAAATACCATCAGCCTCCAACAATGTGCCAGGCATTTCGATCAGTTTTAGAAATAAAATGATGATAAAAATTATATACACAAGTAGCTGAGAATGACATGTATATTAGTTGGGGTTCTCTAGAGAAAGAGAAACAAGATTTTATATATTTTTTATGGTAAGGGATATCATTTTAATTTGCAATTCTCTGATGAGCATTTTTCATATGTTTATTTGCCATCTGTATATCTTCATTGATGAGATGTCTGTTCAGATATTCTGTGCATTTTTTATTGTTTGGCCCTTAATTGTGTTGTGTTCTCATTACTTTGTTTTAAGATTTCTTTTATTGTTTTAGATACATATCCTTTATTGGATTTATGTTTTGCAAATATTGTCTCCTAGTATGTGGGTAGTTTTTTTATTTTCTTAATGGTGTTTTCAACAGCAGAAAATTTTAATTTTAATGAAATCTAACTTCCCAATTTTGTCTTTCATGGATTGTGTTTTTGAAGTATTTTCAAAGTCATCACCAAACCCAAGATCACCTAGAATTTTACCTATATTGTTTTCTAGGAGATTAATCACTTTGGATTTTACATTTAGATCTATGATCCATTTTAAGTTAATTTTTGTGAAAAGTGGACAGTCTGTGCCTAGATTTATTTTTTGCATGTGGATGTCCGGATGTCCAGATGTTCCAATACCTTCTGATGAAAAAACTATCTTTTCTCCATTGACTTACCATTGCTCCTTTGTCAAATATCACTTGGCTCTATTTGTGTGGGTCTATTTCTGAGTTTTCTATTCCATTCAATTGACCAATTTATCTGCTGGTTTTTGTTTGTTTGTTTGTTTTTACAATTACCAAACTGTCTTGATTATCACTCTATAGTAGTCTTAAAGGTGGGTAGTATCAGTCTTCTGACTTTGTTCTTTTCCTTTGATATTGTGTTGGCTGCTTGGGGTCTTTTGCCTCTTCATATAAACTTTACAACCAGTTTATCTGTAGTCATACACACACATACACAAAAACTTGATTAGGTTTTAATTGGGATTGCACTGCATCTACAGATCAAGTTGGGAAGAAATGATATCTTGACAATATAGAGCCTTATTTATATTTGACCCTTGAACAACATGGGTTTGAAATAGATGGGTCCACTTACACATGGATTTTTTTCAATGAATATACAGTGGGCCTCTGTATCACCAAGTTTTTCATCTACAGATTCAACCAACTGTATAGTCAACTTAAGCTATATAGAGATTTTTAACTGTGTCGAGGGTTGGTGTCCTTAACCTTTGAATGTTCAAGGGTCAACTGTACATGTAATAACTCTTCATTTATTTATATCTTCTTTAGTATTTTTCATCAGAGTTTTGTAATTTTCCTTATATAGGTCTTCTTCCCATTTTATTAAGATTTATATCAATTTTTTTGGTCTAATTTAAATGTTATTGTCTTGTTAATTTTAGATTCCAGTTATTCATTTCTGATATATAGGAAAAGAATTAACCTTGTGTCTTACAACTTTGCTCTAATCACTTATTAGTTTGTAGGAGGTTTTCTTTGTTGATTTAAAAAAAAATTTTTTATGTAGATAGTCATGTCATCCGCAAAAACGACAATTTTATTTCTTCCTTCTCAATTTATATATATTGCCATGATTCACTTTCAGTTATCACATAAGTAATAATCTAAAAACTGAATTTAATTCTCTCTTGACCTCAGCATGCATTTCTCTGTCCTCCACCATTCCCTTTCTTATGCATCTAATAACAGAACTTCAAAATACATAAAGCAAAATTTGTCAGAACTGCAGAGAGAAATCCACAATTAATATATTAATCTGCAATTAATAAATTTTAGTGAGAGATTTCAAACTCATCTCAATAATTGATAGAACAAGCAGACAGAAAATCAGTGAGGGTATATAAGGTTTGAACAACACTTATCAACCTACTAACCTATTTCTAGAACTCTCCACCTATCAATAGCAGAATAGACATTCAGGTCTGCATGAAATATTTACCAAGACTATATATTTACCAAGACCATGAAAGAAATATGAATTAACTTAAAAGATTCAAATCAGGAATGATAGCAGCAGTATGGCAGAATAGGCAGCTCCAGACCTTCCTACCAAATTTAATGACAATACACTGACCAGGTACTTTTGTGGGAAATCCAGAAGTCAGTTAACTAGGTTCTTGCACCCAAGGCGAGTATGAAACCAACTGCATAGGAAAACTCTTAGCACTCACCAGCAAGTAACCCATCCTGCAGCATGATGTGATTAGAAAGAAACCATCAATTTTCACCTTCTCCTTGGAGATAGAAAGGAGTGGACTCTATGCCAATATTCTGACTTTTCAGGGCATTGCCTGAGGGATTGGTTTCTATCTTGCCTGAATCTAAGCACTGAAAGGAATGGGTAGCTACTCTGGGGCTATTGAGAACAAAGACAATCATTATGCACCAGAGTCCACAGTACCACAGACAGAATCTAAGTGAAAGTACAGTATCACAGATTACTACAGCATCAAAGAGGCCACAGTATTGCAGACAGATGCCAGGGGGATATCCTGAATAGAAACTAGAAAACCTCTTCAATTATTAGATTACATGCACAAACCAAAGTGGTTATATCCTCAGATAGGGCTTAAGCAGCATCTAGAATCTCTAGCTAGTCTGATTGGAGGAAATCTTGCCTATACAGAACCAGACCATGAAACTGGGTGAGGTGGATGATTTTTCAAATGCTGATATACAAACAAGATAAAAGACATACAAAGAAGTGAGAAAACGTGGTGCATCGAAAACAAAAAATGAGATCTCCTGATACTTACCCTAAAGAAACATATATGAATTCAGAATAGCCATCATTTGGCTGCTCAAAGAATTAAAAGAAAGCACAGTTAGACAAGTAACAAAATTAGGAAACCAATGTGTTAACCAATGAGACCATTAACAAAGAGAGAAACTGTGAAGAAGGCCCAAACAGAAATTCTGAAACAGGAATACAATAACTGAATTGAAAAATTCACCAAAGGAATGCCATATCAGACTTAACCAGGTAGAAGAAAGAATCAGGAAACATTAAAACAGGACTTTCAAAATTACCAAGGGAGAGGACCAAAGAAAAAAGAATGAAGACAAATAAAGGCTAAGGGACTAATGGGACACAATGTACACATTATAGGAGTCCAAGAATGAAAAGAAAAAGAGGAATAGAGAGCCTATTCAAGGAAATAATGACTGCAAGCTCACTAAATCTGAGCAAAGAAATGGACAAATTGAGGAGCCTCAAAGAACTCCAACTAGAATAAATGTAGAGATATACATGGAGACATGATAAACTATCAAAAAGTCAGACAGAATCTTGAAAGCATCAGGAGAAAGGCAAACTTATATACAAAGGAACTCCTATGAGGTAGTCAGCAGGTTTCTCAGCTAAAACCTTGTGGGCTACAAGGGAGTAGCAAAGGGGGTATATGCAAAGTCCTGAAAGAAAGAAAAATAAATAATCAAGACTGTATTCTGAAAAATTGTTCTTCAATCATGAAGAAAAAGTAAGATGTTCCCATAGAAAAAAGCTAAAGTTCATCACCACTAGACCAACCTACAAAAAATGCTGAAGAAACTCTTTAAGTTAAAACAACAGAAGGATAAACAGTGTTAGAAAACCATATGAACCTCCCAGGTAAAGGCAAATGTATAGACAAATATACAATCCATAGTATTGTAGGTGCATAAATCATGTTTAAATGCAGTATGGAATTTAAAAAACAAAAGCATAAAAAGTTATTACAAATCGGTATTAATGGATATGCAATCTAGAAAGTAATTCTGTCATCAATAACAAAGGATGGAGCAGAGATTTAAAGAAGTATGAGTTTTTATATGTGATTGAATTTAAATTAGGTTAAAGTAGATTGTTATAACTCTAAGATGTTTTATGTATTGTAATGGTAACCACAAAGAAAAAATATATGGTATATACACAATGGGAAATGAGAAGGGAATCAAAACTTGCCACTGCAAAAAAAAAAAAAAAAAAAAAAGGAAAAGAAAATGGCAAAAACAAAGCAAAAGATGTGGGGGAGCTACAAGATATACAGAAAGCAATTAACAAAATAGTAGTAGTAAGTCCTTCCCTGTCAGTAATTACTTTAAATGTAAATGTGTAAATGCCCCAATTAAAATACATAGTTGGCAGAGTGGGTGAAAAAACAAGATCCAACTATATGCTGCCTATGAGAGATTCACTTTATAGCTAACAAAACATAGGCTAAACTTGAAAGGATGGGAAAAGAGCTTCCGTGCAAAGAGGAACCTAAAAAGACAGGAGTGGCCATACTTACTATGTTAGACAAAGTAGTCTTTAAGACAAACTGTCACAAGAGAGGAAGAGGGGCAATATATAATGATAAAAGGGCCAATTCACCAGCAATACATAACGAGTTATAAATATACATGAAACTAATGTTAGAGCTCCCAAACATATAAAATGAACATTGACAAAACTGAAGGGAGGAATAGATTGCAATACAATAATAGGAGGTTTTAATTCTTAACGTTCAATTATGGATAAAACAGCAAGACAAGATCATTAAGAAACAGAAGACTCGAATAACACTATAGACCAATTCAACCTAACACACTATACCAAACAATAGCAGAATATACAATCTTTTCAAGCACAAATGGATCATTATCTGAAATATGTTAGGCCACAAAACAAGTTCTAACATTTAAGAAGACTGAAATAAATTGAAGTACCTTCTCCAATCACAATGAAATAAAACTAGAAATTAAACTAGCAGAAGGAAAACATGAAAATCACAAATATATGGAAATTAAGCAACTCACTCTAAAATACCCATTAGGTCAAAGAAGAAATCACAAGGGAATTTAGAAAATATCTGGAGACAAATGAAAGTAAAAACATCAAAACTGTGGGATGCAGAAAAAGGAGTACCAAAAGATGTTTATAGTGGTAAATGACCTCAATTCAACAACTTAACTTTACACCTCAGGGAACTAAGAAAAGAATAAACTAAACCCAAAGTTATAAGAATGAAGGAAATAACAGAGTAGAGCAGAGATAAATGAAATAGAGAATAGAAAAACAATAGAAAAAAATCAATGAAACCAAGAGTTGGTTCTTTAATAAGATCAACAAAGTGGACAAAACCTAGCTAAGCTAAGAAAAAAGGAAAACTCAAATAGCTAAAATTTGAAATGAAAGAGTGGACATTGCAATTGATGTCACAGAATTCAAAAGGATCACAAGAGACGACTATGAGCAATTATATACCAACAAATTGGATAACATAGGAGAAGCTGATAAATTCCTAGAAATATATGACCTACCAAGATTGAATCATGAAGAAATAAAATCTGAACGGAGCTATAACTAGTAAGGAAATTGAGGCAGTAATCTAAAACCTCCCAACAAAGAAATATCCAGGACCAGATGGCTTCAGTGGAGAATTCTAAACATTTAAAGAAGAATTAACACCGATACCCTTCAAACTCTTCCAAAGACTTGAGAAGAAGGAATTCTTCTAAACTCATTTGATGAGGCCAGCATATTCTGATACCTAAACCAGACACAAAGACAACTACAGACCAATATCTCTGATGAATATTGAAAAACTCTTCAATAGAATACTAGCACATTCAACAGCACATTAAAAGGATTGTTTACTATGGTGGAGTGAGATTTTTACCTGGAATGCAAGGATTGACATATGAAAATCAATATAACACACTCCATTAATAAAACAGTACAAAAACCACATGACCATCTCAATTGATACAGAGAAAGCATTTGATAAAACTCTACTTTCATGATAAAAAAAAAAGCACTCTACAAAGAGTAGAAGAAAACTATCTCAATATAATAAACCATGTATAAAAAGCCCATAGCAGACATTATACTCAGTAATGAAAGGCTGAAAGCTTTTCCTTTAAGATCAAGAATAGACAAGGATGTTTACTCTTGTTATTACTATTCAGCACGGTACTGGAAATCCTAGTCAGATTATTCAGACAAGAAAAACTAATAAAAGGCAACCAAATTGGAAACAAAGAAGGAAAATTACCTGTTTTCAGATGTCATTATCTTAAATGTAGAAAATTCTGAAGATTCCACAATAAAGCTATTACAATAAATAAAAAATTTCAGCAAAGTTTATGGGTACAAAATCAACATAGAGAAATGAATTATGTTTCAATATCGTAATAATGACCTATCTGAAAAGGAAGTTAAGAAAACAATCCCATTTACTATAGCATCAAAAAGGATAAAATACTTAGTAATAAACTCAACTGAGGAGGTGAGAGATTTTGTACACTGAATACTATAAACCACTGCTAAAAGAAATCAAAAGAAGATACAAATAAATGGAAAGATCTGTGCTTGTGAATTAGAAGACAATATTGCTAAAATGGTAATACTACCCAAAGCAATCTACAGATTTAATGCAGTCCCTATGAAAACTTCCATGGCATTTTTTGTAGAAATAGAAAAAAAAATCTAAAATTCATATGGAACCACAAGAGACCCCAAATAGCCAAAGCAATTTTGAGAAAGAACAAAGTAGAGGCCTTCCTCCACTTTGATTACTTCCTGGTAATCAAATGGTATTTTCCATGTCTCTTCTATAGTCTTCCCTCTGTGTATGTCTGTCTCTGTTTCCTAATTTCCCCTTTTTATAAAGATACAATTATGTTGGATTAGGGGCACCCTAATGGCCTCATTTTAATTTGATTACTCTTTAAAGACACTATTTCCAAATAAGGTCATACTCTGAGGTTCTCGGGGTCAGGATTTCAATGAATCTTTTTGTGAAACACAATTAGACCCATAACAATACCTTTGTGAAACATGAAAATGAACATACAACGTAACAAAATTCATAGGATACAGCAAAAGCACTGCTAAGAGGGAAATTCATAGCTGTAAAAGACTGTATTTAAAAAGAAGACAGCTTGGATTTCTGGCCAAAATAGTGCAGTAGATAAATGCTGTGCTTGCTTCCTCATGACCACATCAAAACAGCTAACTACAGAAAAACTACCATTGAGGATCACCTGAAGTCTAGATGAACAAAAGCCCTCCAACTAAGGAGATGCAGAAGAAGCCATCTTGAGACTGGTACAAAGAGTGGAGGCATGGAATGGGCTGGTCCCAATCCCACTGTGCTGTGCTTAAAAATCTAGAGGGATGTCTTAGCTGTAGAGGTCCCTCCAGAAGAATGAGAGATCCCAGCCCCATACTAGGCTTCCCAGCCCAGGGTTCCAATGCCACGAAGATAATTTCCCGCAACTTCTGGCTGTGAAAACCAGTAGAGATTGTAACTGAGTTGGAGGGCAGCCAGAGTCCCAGGCATTTCTGTTAAAGGGCTCATGCATGGACTTACTCATTGACAGACTCATTCACTCAGCTTCAGCCCTAGGTAGCAGCTTGAAAGGCACTAGGGACATATAGGGAGTAACTGAATTGTCTGGCTTCAGAGCAAGGGCTGGAAGGGCAGCTTTCTCCTAAAACAGCTGGCAAAATCCTGTTGTTGTTGTTGTTGAGCCCTCCCCACTCCTGGTGTGCAGGTGCGGGTGGCTGCCATACCTGAGTCTCTATTAATCTGGCTAACACTGGTTGCCCTGCCCTGGTGACTCCCTGAGACCCTGCTACACCCAACTTGTGTGCCCACCAAAGCCATTTCCAGTGGCTTTTTGTATAAATGCCCTGTCTTAGCTCATGCTGTGGACTTTCCTAAAATCAAAGATTCACAAAACCCCAACAAGCAGCATTTGGCATTCCTCGTACCTCTTCCAGAGCAGCCCTAAGCCAAGTACCAGTGGCAGCCAGCCTTGTTTTACCGTTTGGCCTCTCGAGGCACCTCCAAGCCAAGTCAGGTGATGGCCATCTGCAGATTGCTTGGTGGCTCATGCCAGGTGGCCCTGGGCAGGGCACAGGCTTTGGCAGAATTTGGCCTATGGTGGGGCCGCTTATAGGAGACCCCAGAGCTGGGACTTCTGGTGGTTGGCTTTGGTACTAGAGCATCACCTGAAGCCATATCCAAAGGGCAGACTAGGCAGGCACCAGAGCTCTGCTACAGCAATCCTCTATAAGGTCAGCCCCTGTACTATACCTCCTCCACTGTAGTCACTGATCAGTTCTCACAACCAATTAGCCTGAGGGTCAGCCCCTCCCATTGATGTGCAAATAGCAACCAAGGCTCAACTACAACAGGAGGGTACACAGAATCTATACAAGGGAAACACCTGGAGCACCTGGCTCAGGTGACCAAGGAGACTGAGCTAATAAGGCCCCACAGGAAACCTACTACATAAAGCCACTCTACTAAGACCAGGAGATATAGCAGACCTACCTAATACATAGAAACAAACAGGTAGCTAAAATAGGGAGACCAAGAAACGTCCCAAATGAAAGAACAAAGCAAAGCTCCAGAAAAGGAACTAAATAAAATGGAAACATAAAATCTACCAAATGCTGAGTTCAATGAACATAGAGAAAGAGTAGATGACTCAGTGAGAACTTTAACTAAAGAGATAGAAAACATGAAAATGGAGGTAGAAAACAAAACAGAACCAGTCAGAAGTGAAGAATATGTTAGTGGGAATCAATAGATGAGATGAAGCAGAGGATCAAGTCAGTATATTATAAGATAAGGTAGCAAAAAACACCCAGTCAGAACAACAAGAAAAAAACAATGAAGATAGTTTAAGAGGCCTCTGGGACAACATCAAGTGTACCAACATTTACATCATATGGGTACCAAAAGTTGAAGAGAGAGATAAGGAATTGAACACCTATTTGAAGATAAAATGGCAAAACTTCCCTAACCTGGTGAAGTAAATAAACATACAAGCTCAGGAAATGCAGAGTTCCAAACAAGATGAATCCAGAGAACCCCACACCAAGACACATAATTAAAAAGCCCAAGGTTAAAGACAATTCTTAAAAACAGCATGTGTATACCAATTAGTTATCTCCCAGGGAGATTCTGTAAGACTGTCAGCTGATTTCTCAAACTTTGCAGGCCTGAAGGGATTGGCATAAAATATTCAAAGTGTTGAAAAGTAAGGACCTACAACCAGGATTACCCAGCAAATCTGTCATTTAGAATCAAATCTGATAAAGAACTTCCCAGACAACGAAAAGTTAAAAGAGTTCATCACCACCAAACAAGTATTAGAAGAAGTGCTAGAGGGACTTCTTGAAGAAAAAAAGAAGTAGAGGAGGAGGAGGAAAAGATTAAAAATATGAATAATAAAATGGCAATAACTATATATAACAATTAGTTTAAATGTAAATGGAATAAATACTCCAGTCAAAAGATAGTGTGGCTAAATGGATAAGAAAACAAGCCTATTACATATGCTGCCTACAAGAGATTCCCTTCAGATCAAAAGACACACACAGACTGAAAGTAAAGGGATGGAAAAAGATAATTTATCCAAATGTAAACAAACAAAAAAGCTGGCATAGCAATACTTATACCAGACAAAATAGACTAAAACAAGGCTATAACAAGACATAATGAAGGACCCAGTAATCCTTCTTCTGGGTATTTATCTGAAGAAACCCAAAATACTGCTTTGAAAGGGACGTGTGGATCCATATGTTTATTGCAGCATTGTTTATGGTGACTGAGATATGGGAGCAGCCTAGGTGTTCATTGGTGGGTGAATGGATGGGGAGGAGGTGATGTGCATGTGAAATGCAGTATTGCTCAGTCATGAAGGGGGAATGAAATCTTGATATCTGCAATGGCATGGGTAGACCTGGAAGGTATTGTGATAAGTCAAGTAAGTCAGACAGATAAAGAAAAGTGTCATGTGATTTCACTTAAAATTGGAATCTAAAGAACAATATGAGCAAATAAATAACACAGAAACAAACTTATAGAGAACATTTTGATGATTGTAAGATGGGAAAGATTCAAGGGGGTGAGTGAAAAAGGAAACAAAAATAAGACTTACATATTAGTTCTTACAAAACAGTCATGGAACTGTAAAGTGTAGCATAAAGAATATAGTAAATATTGTCATAACTGTGGTGTCAGATTGGTACTAGATTTATTGGGGTGATCACTTTCTAAGTTATATAAATGTCTAATCACTATGTTGTACACCTGAAATGTGATATTATATGCCAACTCTAGTTAAAAAATAAAAAATAAATTAACAAAAGAAGACACCTCAAATCAACAACTTAACTTTACACCTTAAAGAATTAGAAAAAGAAGAGAAACTAAACTCAAAGCTAGCAGAAGGAAGGAGATAATAAAGATTATAGCAGAAGTAAATGAAATAGGGAATAGGAAAGAAAAAATAGAATCAACCAAACCAAAAATTGATACTTGAAAATGTTTTAAAGTTCTTAAAACTTTAGCTAGATTGACTGAGAGATAAATTAATAAAATCAGAAATGAAAGTAGAGATATTACTATGGACCTTTCAGAAAATAAAAGTATTATTATAGAATAAAATGAATAGTTGTATGCCAACAAATCAAATAATTTATATGAAAAGGAGCAATTTCTCAAAACACATATAACTGAAACTTACTTTAGAAGAAAGAAAATCTCAACAGACCTATAACGAGTAAAGAAATTAATTTGGTAATTAAAAACATTCCAATAAAAACAAATCCAGGGCCGGGTAGCTTCACTGGTGAATTCTACCAAACATTTAAAGAAAAATTAACAACAGTTCTACTTAAACATTTTCAAAAAATAGAGGAGGAGGAAATGCTTTCTAATATATTCTATAAGGTCAGCAATGCCCTGATATTAAAGCCAAAGATATCACAAGAAAATCGTAGGCCAATATTTCTTATGATGCAACTGTCCTTAACCATATACTAACAAACTAAATTCAAAAGCATATTACAAGGATAAAATGCCATAGACAAATGTTATTTCAGGAGTACAATAATGGTTTGACATAAGAAATTTGATTTATGTAATATACCATGTTAATGTAACAAAGGAAAAATAATTAACACAATCATCTCAATAGATGTAGAGAAAGCATTTAATGAAATTCAACCTCCTTTCATGATAACACTGAGTAAAATAGGAATAGAAAGGAGCTTCCTTAACATTATGAGAAAGCATTTATGAAAAATTCACGGGTAATATCATATTCAAAAATGAAAGACTGAAAGCTTTCCTGTAAGGTCAGGAACAAGACATGGATGCCTCATTTCATCACTGATATTCATTATTGTACTGGAAGTCCCAGAGAGAGAGAGCGAAATTACACAAGAAAAAAAAAAAAAGCATCTAAATAGGAAGGGAGGAAGTAAAACTATCCCTATTAGCAAATGACATACTTCTATAGAGAGTAAAATCTCAAAGTATCCACCAAAAAATTACTACCTGATTTCTAGAGTTGCAGGTTACAGATCAATATACAAAAAGCAATTGTGTTTCTATACACCAACAATGAATAATTCAAAAAGAGAATTACAAAAACAATTCATTTACTACAGCATCCAAGGAATAAAATACCTAGTAATAAATTTAACCAAGAAAGTGAGAAACTTATACACAAAAACTACAAAGCAATGATAAAAGAAATTAAAGACATAATTAAATGGAAAGGCATCCTATATTCATAGATAGAATATCATTAAGATGGCACTACTCTCCATAGTGACCTACAGATTCAACGCAATTTTTATAAAAAATTACAGTGGCCTTTCTTGGATAAATCAACAAGCTGATCAACAAGCTGATCCTCAAGTTCATATGGAATTGCAAGGAGTCAAGTCAATATTGAAAAAGAAAAATCAGTATTGCATAGGACAGCCTCCCACAACAAAGAATTATCTAGCCTAAAATGTCAATGGTACTTTTGTTGAACCCTGATTTAATAAACAGAAAATTCACATCATTTACCCATATATAGTTTATGGCAGTGTGTTAGCACTTTTCTAACTTCAGATATATAAAGTTCCCAATTCTGCTTATTAATTCATTATTTATCAAAGTCAAGGGTGCTATAAGCTATTTACTCTGAATAATTTTATATCTTGGTTATTTCTATATGGATAGAAAAGCTGAGATTAAAATTAGACCATAATAACAGCTAGTGATTCAGAAAGAGGCCTCTTAAATTATACATACTTAGGTTCAAATAATGCCTCAAATAATATGACTTTAGGCAAGTTATTTAATTTCTGTTCCAGAGTTTCTTCATTGTAAAATGAAGATAAGAATATCTATGTCGTGGGTATATTGTAAATAAAATAATAGTTTACAAAATGCTTAGTCTGGTGCCTGGAGTAAGGTAAACATTAAATGAATGCTGTAATTATTACAATTTGCTAGGTAGGCTGAATATGGCCTAAAGTTTGCAGGATGCTGTTCACTTTTCTAGAATTTCCCGATTTTCTCCTCCCCTATTCTCTTTTAATTTGTTCTTTCTAATCTGTTGTGAACTAAGATATTAGATGTCCACCCTACCATCATTTTAAGAATTGCATCTAAAATTAATTCTAGACAAACACCTGGTAAACTCCTAGGAGGAAAGTGCATAGGTTTCTACATGATGACTGCTCAGAGGCCTTAACTCCAAGATTCCCAGCTATGTTCGAAATAACAGAACTCTGTCGTATGAATGACTTCTATGTGTTGTTCCTATGACAATTAAATATTGAAAAAAGTTTCACAAGTAATTGTTTTGTTCACATTGCCCGGTAAAATCTCTTGGAATTTAGAAAAGCTCTGTTAGGTGATGAGACCAGAACCTAAGATCCATCCTAAATAAGACATGATGCCTTGGTATTTGTATGTTATAAGCCCCTGAGACCTTAGAGTAGTGATGCTCTGATCCACAGATTTTAAAGTACATAAGAATCTTTTACTTGCAAACAGCATTTCTTTAATACTTCTGAGTAAAAATAATATGTAATAGATATTTTGAATAGTTCAAGAGTTATAATCTCTTCTATTGATCAGAATTTCTTAATCTGGTGTCCATAGACTCTTCCCAACTCCCCACTGTATTCCACAAATACATGTATGCTGAATTCTGCACTTGTATGTCTATGTGTAGGCAGGCCATGTGTTTTGATGCCTAAAAAAAAGAGTCTTTGGGCCTACAAAATCTATGTATCTTTCAGTGAATGGTATTTTAAAATGTGGTTCCAGTCATAGTACATTGAGTGCCATGGGATTATACTGTATTTTCTAGTTAGACGCTGATGAAGATAAACTATAGACTTGAGGAAAACAAAATCTTTCAAAATGAGCAAATGCTATCATTTTTAAAAGTATAGCTCTTTATTCCTAAATGTGTTCCCACACTGTGGTAGATGCTACTGATTTTTTCTCAATATGCTTTCCACTTCTTCCATAATAGTTTTGTTTTTGTTTCTGTTTGTTTGTTTTGCTGGACACATTGCCACCCAGAAAAATTTTTTCCCAACCTTTCCTGTACCTAGGTACAGCCCTTGTGGCCAAATTCTGATCAATGAGATTGGTATTATTTCCAGGGTTTATTTTTTACCCTTCTTACCTATCTTATTCTCTACTGCCTGGAGTCTCATTTCATGGCTTACAATTGGGTTATTACATGAGAAGGAAATTAAATTTCCATCGTGTTTAAGCCACTATTATTTTAGTCTTGAAAAGTAGCTGATCCAATGGCCTAATACAAACATTTTATTCCAAAAAGACCAATATTGAAGAAATTGCCAGATATTTAAGTTCAGTGATTACTTTAAGGTTCCTGAACATTTAGTTTCCAGCCACTCTGAAAAATGGCAAATCAATAATTTAATTATGTAGTCCTCAACCAAGATTAGCTAAATAAATAATTTAAAAATATAAGCTCAATGTTATTTTTTCTCTAAAATCAGGACATTATATATTACATAAAATAATAATTATTAGACAATAACATATAAACTAATAAAGAGTAATGTGATGGATTGAGTCTAGGGAAAATGAAAAACTAGGTCAAGTAAATTTTATCATTTTTTCCCCAGTGCTGAAACTCCCAGCATTCCCACTGTCAAATCTACTTACAGGTAAGTGATAAATCCCATATTCAAAGCTCTTAGCAAAGTATTTGTTGATTCTGAATTGACACTGGCTGACTCCTGAGCTCCAAAATGTTGTCACACCTAGGCCCAATCTCCCCAACTATTCTACAGGTATAGGACTAGATTACGGTTGATATCAGGCCTTGCTTTTTCCAGAGAGGTTAAAAAAGAGGTCGCAATTTTTTAGCAAGGGGTTTGGAAAGATGATGTGGGAGAGTCTTTTGGTTGAACCATAGGGATCTTGACAGATCGAAGTCTTAGTGAGACCACAAATTTGCATCCACCTTCTGAGGACACATATTCAGTGATTAAATCTTGACTTGAGAATATTATTGTATTTCCTGAAATAATCTAGGGAAGGCATAATTTTACTTACATTGCAAGATGGTAGGATCTCCATTAGATTACATAAAACCATGAAGGATTTTAACTGTTACATTGCCAGCACATTATAAAGTGTTGAAACTTCATAACCTCTCAAAGAATGGGTGTAGAATTTGGTCCAGCATGTGCCTTGGGGTTTAATTGTTATGACAATTTATTTTTTAACTTAAAAACTTCTCTACTTATATGTGAATAAATACAATTAATTTGGGAAGAATTTAATTATTTTAGGTTTCTATGTGATAGAAGTAGTTTGACCTGTGATTAATATTTAAATATATAATCCCATTACTATTAGAAAAGGGAATCCTGGAATTGAATCTGAGCTATACTATTAATTCATCGTGTGAACCTGGGAAACTCAGTTTCCTCATTGGAAAATGAGGGAAATTTTTTCTATGAGCTTGAGACTCTGATTTTACTGCTTAGTACATAATAGGTCTCAGTATTTGCTGAGTAAGTGATTCTATATTGTGCTCAAGATCTCATATTTGATTAGTAAGAGACTGAAACATTGCTCAAAAGTTTTTCCTTTATTTAAATAGAAAAATCTGAAAACCATTTCTTGGTAAACACTTCAAACTTAGTAGTTTTAATCAAATATGATAAATTTTATTTTTGTATGCGATCAGCAGCTGCAAGCCTCCCCAATTTATCACTTGAAATTTGCCAGTTAGGTATCATTAACAGCTTTTAATAACTCAGCCTAGGAAATAAAACAATGTATGAAAGCAGTTATTATATTTTATACATTTAATTGGAAACCATATATATTAAATTGAACCACATTATATTGCTGATATTCAACGGCTTTGGCCTTCAAAAATGGTAATTTTATATGGTTTAAACTGAATATATTTAGTATCAAACGCGATTAAGAAATATGGCAATAGGGGTCCCAAAGCCTCTTGTTCTCCGTTTTACTCCCATCATCTCCTGCCTCTTAGAGGTGTGGTATTTTTCTGAAATTTCAGAATCCATCTCTCCTAAATTTTCAAGTTGTGGTTTAAAAATAGTATAAGTTAGTAATTTTGTTTTGCCAGGTATCCCAAAGGGCTAGTATGAATAATTCAATGTTTTATAGAGAGAATATACTGGTATAACCTGGGAAACTCAGTTTCCTCATTGGAAAATGAGGGAAATTTTTTCTTTGATTATTTAGGTCAGTGGTTTACAAACTTTAGCGTGCATAACAATCACTGGAGAACTTATTAAAAAAGAGGTTTCTGAGCTCTATACCTAGAGATTCTGATTCAGTAGTCTGAGGTGGAGCTTATGAATTTGCTTTTTTACAAACTCCTAAATTACACTGACGCTGCAGGGTCCTAAAGTCATACTCTGAGAACCAGTGACCTGCGGGGTACAAAAGAAACTTGTTTTAAGGCCTCTCCTTCTTCTTCTTCTTCTTTTTTAGTACATAAAGCTCAAGCTGATGAGGTATGAGATAAATTTCTTTAAGCCAGAAACATTTCTTGGAAAAGTACTACATTAGCTCAATTGTAAGATAGTCGTAAATTGGATTTGGTTTGAGTTAATTCCTACAGCCCGCAATTTTAGGACAACTAACTCTTAAGGTATTTATTCACCTCTTCCATCTTTAAATCTGCACGGTGTTCTGGCTTGCCAAGACCGGCAAGGGTCGCCCAACCCTGATGCTAGAGCTCTACGCCAGGGTCACTACTTTATTATCAGAGGCAGCACGTCCAGCTTGACAAACTCTGCAGGAGGTTCCAGATAGAGAAGCGCATGGGCGCCAATCTAGGAGACCAAACCCGACCTGAGCAGTCCGCAACCTAACCCCATCCGCGAGTCTTTTCTTCTCCAGGGTCCCTCGTGGAGCCGGGGAACCAAGCAGGGGCGAGAAGGAGCCCCTGAAGGAGCGCAGCGGGCAGGTTTAGACCAGTGGGGGATCTCGCTGCGAGTCTGCGCCCAGAACCACCGCCTCCGAGCAGTCGCGGGATTGCCGCCTCACAAGGAGCCGCTCGGCCCAAGGACCGACCCAGCCCGGGATCTCTCAGGCAGGAGAGACTCTGCATGCCGGCACTGAGGCCCGCGAGCTCGCCCACTCAGCGCACCCCGTCGTCCAGGCTTGCGAAGATGTCGGCCAAGGCTGAAGGCGGCTTAGCGCAGGAGGCTTCTCGGCAGATCCTGGCCGGTGGTTCTGCGGGTAAGGCCGCCCTCTCCTTCCGGGGGCCAGTCGCGTGTACTGAAAAGCGTTTCTTAGACAGGGCTCTCAACCTAAGTTTTGCCTTCATCCTCCACATTCCGCCCTGCGGGCCCCGTGGAGCGCGAGAGCAAAAGAGGCCAGGAGCCCGAGGCGGGCAGTGGGGTGCCCCGGGTCAAGTTCCCGAGGCGTCTGCGTCGGCCGCTGTTGGGTTCCCCGCCTTTTCGGTTCCTAGCCTGAAAAGGAAGGTAGGCAATGCCAAGGCCTGCAGCTTTTAGGAGGCCTTGGAATGATTCAGTTTCTGTCAGACTTGGTTTTGCTATCAGTTGTAGCCTCTTTCCTTCGAGTTAATTCAGATCTTGCGTAACTCCGACCTCCCTCATTAAATCGTATACCTCAGGACTCCACAGGTCTTATTATTGCATACTGTGCTTGCTTGGGGCTATTCGTACCTTAAATAGGCATATTAAAATTAAATGCATATGTTAACATATATAAACACCTTATATATAATGGGCTCACATTCATTTATGGAGAGTTATGCTGTGGGGAAAAAAAACCTTTAGAAAAAAGATTGTGATACTAATCATGGAAATAATTACCGAGTGTGGCTAGAGAAAGTTACCCATGAGGTTATGTTATGTGAATGATATTTTAACTATAAATAATGATTGATTGAAAAGTTAATATTACATATTGTGATACATTTTTATTATAACTATAAAAATAATTACTATAGTTCACTCATCACCATAAAACATTTTTATAAATGTAAATATTCTCTTAGGAAATGTAGATATTCTCTTAATAAATTAAGACAACGATTAAGTCAAACAAATTTGGACTTAAAAGGGACTACTACAAATTACGACTGGTTTTCATTATGATATGAACTATTTGTATCTTGGGTACCACAAGCAGCAGAATGTATCACAATCTGTACACATTCCCAAAGAGGATATTTCATTAATATGTCAATCAAAGCATTCATATTTTAATGTGTGATTGTGCTGTGTTCATCCATTATTATGTCAATGGCTCCACTGTCTACTTTTATGAGCTGTTTTCCCATAGTGATGATGAATTTGCACCAACTTACTCACCATTTTGGTCAAATTCCACAATGTTTAAGACTCTGCCAGCTGTCCCTGACTCGCTTGAGTCAGAGTCCATGACCCTGATCAAAGAAAACTCATCTGGCTCAACAGGGAAGTGAAGCTAATTGATGAATGTCCTAACCTTTGTCTAATAATTCGCAACTATCTGTATATTGGCTTAGATGATCACACTGTACTATACACAGCTAAACTTAAGAGATGTTAAAAGTAGATCAAACTCTAATTCCGCTGTTTTATTGGATGATAAATATTTGGCACAAATATAATGTGTGATTCCATCATGTTCTTACAATTATAACTAATATGAATGAAAATTAGTACATTTATAAGATGAACTAAACATAGCTTAGTTGATTTGTATATTTACTATATGGAATTATTGATAAACGATGAGAGTAACTTATACTTTCATAATGAAAAAGAGTCATGCTTTCTTCCACTTGGACAATAACATTTTCATAAAATTTTATATTTATTGGACATTAATAAGTTCAGGCTAATCATAGTAAATATACCATGTCAAGGGCCAAAAAGAAACCAATATACAAAAGAGGCAGAATTTAATAAATACCAAAAAAAATGCATCTCTAGCACTGATGTTCTGATTACTGATGGTGTCATGAACAACACCTTTGTGAGTATGTATTATATGATCTTTTAATGGTAAAGGTTAAAAATACATTCTTGCTTTCTTAAGGGGAAAGGAAAAAAAAAGTTGGGAGGTTTATTAGAGAAATACCAGGTATCTCATGGAATTCAAGGTCTGGAATGCATTGGTGAGAACAGATTGGAATCAGGAGCTGGAGCACTGAGGGAAACTCAGGAAGTGCACTCTTGCTGTCTTTTCTCTTTGTCGAATGGTTAGGCATTTCCAAGGCTACCGATAGGGTCACAAGTAATACTACTACAGCTGTTAGGATGGCTTGCTGTACTTCCATAGAATTCCCCAGTAAGAAGTAAACATGCTCAAATGGATTCAGACAGTTAATTACTTAGCCAAAAGCAAGTTATTATGGTGTCAGTTCCATGTGTTCCTTGTTCCACAGATAACACCAAACTGAAGAGACTAGATGATAGATGGTATGAGCAGTGGGTCTCTCTGCCGTTGGAGAGCCACCACAGAACCACATCCAGGCAGTTTTACAGGCTTACCATGAAGTCTGCAGCTTACCTCATGAGGGGTAAGGTGGAAAGCCTCATGCTCAGCTGGAACTAGGGAGATAGAAGAGAAACGGGCTCGTGGCAGTCTTCCACAAGATAATGGGAGAAACAGCCTCTCAGCAGCTCCTCGCCAGGTTGCTTATCTTCCCTTAGGCTTGAGGAAATTACAGGGCATTCTGCCAAGACTCAAGTCAGACTGCAGTTAAGCTTTTCCTACATAGCCTATGGGATGTTGTCAGGTGCCATGCTGTAGAGCTCTTTGTGCTCTCCCAGTGTCTTCATCAGTCTTAGATTTGACTGCTATTTTCTGCTCTTCAGTTCACATGGTGGAATGTGGTCCCCAATAGCTCCTCAGCGTAAATACTCTTGACTTCTGTGGAGAGAGCAAGAGACTGACTTGCTTTTTTTCAGTTCTAGTGTAAGACCCAGAGGAAAGACTCAAAATTACCCAGTGTTGGTCAGGGACCCACCTCTGCATCAATGAGTTACAGCCAATATCTATGTGGATGGTTGGGATGGGGTGGAGTGGGGATCTCAGAGGAGATTCTTTTCCAGAGAAGCTATACACAACATGAGATGGGCTATAGGTATCTGTTATAATGATATATGCCACTCATTTATTAAAAGATGGTTTGTAATATTTATATTAAAAATATCAAAGAGATTGATACACTGTTGTTTGGACAATGCACATTTAAACACTGACCTTGAGTTTGTTGCTAGGTATTAAACATAGATATTGTTACCAATGGCAACTTTGTTTTATATGATGAAAGCTATGCTCAAGACAAGTCAATATATATTGGAGTGTTACAGACTTCTAGTCTGCATTCTCAGCTTCAAGTAATAGCATAAGATTTGGGTAAGAGAATAGAAACCAATGATGAGAGCTTTAGGAAGGTCAGCAAGGTCTAACACTGTACAGGGGTTAAGGATGAAAATGAGAAGAGGCTATTAGATTTGACACTTGGTACTTACTCAGTGTGGTCCATAGATGATCAGCAGGGACATGGTAGCACCTGGAAGTCTGTTTAAAATGTAGGCTCTAAGGCCTTACTCCAGACCTAACATATAAGAATCTGAATTTTAGGAAATTCCCCAAGTCATTGGTTTATACTTCCAAATTTTAGAAGCACTGCCTTAGAAGACCTCTGAGGAAAGAGAGTCCATATAGTGGGAGCTAGAATGCAGAAGGTTGCAAGGTAAATCTTTTCTGTTTTTTATTGCTGAACAGGGAGAGAAGAATGAATTCTGTATGCCTTATTATGTGCCCTCGATTTAACTTTCGGGTTTTATATCCACCACACTCTTACACATTTCATTACATTTCTGCTAAATAGATCTTCTAATCATACTTGAATGTTGTCTGTACCTTTCTGTCTTTATTCCCAGTTCCCCTTATTTTCTCTACCTATTGAAGTCTTATCCATTTTTCCAAGGCCTAGCATGAAAACTATTTTCTGCATAAATGTTTCCCAGATGGCCTCTACAGCCTTATCCAGCTTTAACATTCTCATTAACATGTGAATGGTGCAAATAGTAAGAATGGCTAACATTTATTGAGTCAATACCAAATGCCATAACTGATTCTAAGCTTTACATGTATCAACATTTTTAATCCTCACTACAACTCCAGGGTGAAGAAATTGATACATAAGAGGGCATCAGTTTAACTTGCCTATGGTTGTACAAGCATTTCTATAGGAAATCAAGATAGGAGAGCGACTAGGAGAATATTACTCCACTGACAGACATTTTTAGAAGTTGATCAAGTCAAGTATGCTATCTCTTATTATCTCTGTATCTCTTATTAGTTTACATTCCTTAAAATAACTTTTATTGACAAATACAATCCTTATAGTCTACCTTTTAAATACAATCTTGCTTTTTCCAAATACTTTCATGTGGTCACAAGATTAGCTTTTAGCTAAAAGAAAATTAATCCATCCAGGGTCTCTGTGTGCAGTTAGGCAGTTGGTGGATGGAAAAAGGACTCCGGCCACTGGAGCAAGTGGGAGCTGAAATATACTTTGTGCTCTGATTCATAATCTGGAGCAGAGATGGATCCATCTGAGACCCTTTCTTTATTTCGCACAAAGACGCCAGAATGGATTGCCAGCAAACCTGACAGCCACACTGACAGAATTTACCCATACTGGCTAGAGCCAAGTATGGGTCAGGCCTCCACATCATCATGCTGTATGCTCATCAGCAGGGTTCCAGGAGGTTTTCCTGTTATGCACATCTCTTGCTTGGACTGGGAACATGGCTCCACCTCAGACCCTCCTATCCTTCCTAATGACCAGTTGGGCTTTTCCATGTGTTTTTGAAGCTCATGGGGTTATTTCTCATGTCATGTAGGAGCTTTTTAGGCCCACTCAGATGGGTATTCTTTCCAAGTTCTCACAGGGCTTTTGCACCCAACTTCAGATTCCTTTAGGATCTCTGAGGAAGTCCCCTTGGACCCCTGAGAGACCCTGCTCTCACCAGGGCCTGTCAGGCTCTCTCCTAAGAGCATGCCAAGGCCCTTTCCACACTGGATTCCTTTCCACAGTGGCATTTCCAGGAGCCTCCTTGTCCTGCCTCCTAGAATCTTATACTCGTATTTCTGGAAGTCTGCGAGTTCCACTGAGGTTTTTCTAGAGCATTTCCCCTTCCATACATAATTTACATGATCACCATGCTGGCAGGACACTGATTTGTTTCCCAAAATTTACAGGCTGCTGTTTGCACTTCCCTATCCCAGTCCCCTGTATCTTGTAGGCACACACTCCACCACATCTTCAATCATTATCTTTATTTCCTGCATCTCCCTGGAGAAGTTTTAGTCAAATTGTTTAGCTAAAGTATTCTGGAAACAAGTTTTCCAATTTTGCACTAGACACACTTCAAGTACTTTGTGCAGTTTGTCTTGCTAATCATTTTCAAGGGGTCAAATGGGAAAGTGAAATGAAAGACCTTTTTTTTGGTGGGAGGAAATCTGGGATTCATGGATAGGCTTCTAGGAGATGAATTATGGAAAGTATATGTCAAATGTGCATCATACTGATGGGAGAGAGTCCAAGACTTTCAGCCTAAACAGGTTACTAAAAAGGTATAGGACAATTTTAAATCTTACTTTTAAACTCCTGATCTTATACATCTTCATTTTCACATGATTTCTAACTTTTCTTACTGTGACTCATAATAGTTAAAATACAGTTAAATGCCTTAACAGGTAGCATGTATACTGAAAGTCCTCTGGATTTTAATTTGGAGCAGGTAATAAAGGGCTGATGCACCGGGGGGTGATCGAGGTTGAAATTTTGATCAAGGAAAATTCTTTTTCAGAGTGGGCGCACAGGGGACACACATGTGATTTGGATAAATGGCACTTTGGAAATTGAGGATTTGGCAAACTGCAATTGTTTGATAATAAATAGCAGGTTGTAGTGAAACAGGTGAGCCTTTATGACACATCAAAGGGTGGCTGGAACCCATTATCTGGGTAATTAGGGAGGAAAAATTCCCCTTATTTCAACCACATAGGAGGAAGCAACTCTACTGCTCAAATTAATTATAAAATACCTTTAAGGGACGTGTTTTAATTAAAATTTAGTCTTGTCTCTCTTGAAGAAAATCTAGATCTCAAAAGTATATTTTTAAGAACAAATAAAATGTGAATTGCATGACCATATTGCAAAGGATTTCTTATTTTCCTATCTTTCAATGAAAGACATTTTAAAAGTGTAAGTA
This sequence comes from Macroglossus sobrinus, assembly GCA_004027375.1. Classification (NCBI taxonomy): domain Eukaryota; kingdom Metazoa; phylum Chordata; class Mammalia; order Chiroptera; family Pteropodidae; genus Macroglossus; species Macroglossus sobrinus. The sequence goes on from PVKZ01000549.1 coordinate 627,835, forward strand.
TAGTATACACACCCCAGTCTTGACTACAGTGTCTCAGAGTAGTGAGAACCTGGTGTTTTAAATACAGCACAGTAGGTTCTCAGAAATGTTTGTTGACTACATTAATGAATAGATATCAGAAGCACAAGCCACAGAATATTATTCTTAGGATTCTAGTCATTAGATAACTGATAGTTGCAACAATATTTTTAACCATTTTTTTTTTTCATTGCAATCATTGAGTAAATGAAGTGAAAAAGATTACCTTCAGGTCTAAAATCTCTGCCGTTGTCCGAAAAAGACTCATGGTAATTTTAAATGTATGTACCATCTTTCATTCTAGAATCCCAAACTGAAAGGTGCACAAATCATTTTCAAACGTCTTCATGATTAAAGTTGGTGGTATCTTAAAATAGCATTGGATGAAACCAGGCTAAGGGATTCTTCATAATTGTTCTAGATTTTAACTGATTTTTCTTACCAATTGTCTTTTTCTTTTGCTTTTAAATTATGATGTTTATGTCAATTATTTCTATACTTTGATGTGATTATGATTTATACTCATAAATATTCTGTTAGGTCTGTATCTTTTGATTGTTATCAGTAGCCCTCGTATGAGTTTGCTAGGGCTTTGTGAACAATGTTCCACAAAGTAGATGGCCTAAAATGACATGACTTTATTGTCTCACCATTCTGGAGGCTACAAGTTTGAAACTGAGGTGTGAGCAGAGCTGGTTCCTTTTGGAAGCATTGAGGGAAAAATCTGTTCCGTACCTTTCTCCTAACTTCTGGCAATTGATAACAATCTTTGTGTTCTTTGGCTGCTGTCACATGGCTTTCTCTCCCTCTCTGTCCTCTCTGTCTTTTTATATCCTCATAAGAAGAAATTTCTTTCCTCTTATAAGGATACCCCTCATTGGATTAAGGCCCAAGCCAATCCAATGTGACTTCATCTTAATGTGATTACATCTGCAAAGACCCTATTCCCAAATAAGGTCACATTCTCCAGTACCAAGGGTTAGGTAGGACTTGAATATATCTTTTTTTTTTTTTTTTGAGGCGGGAGGGAGCACAATTCAACCCCAAATAGACAGTCAATTGTATTTCTCTTCATATTGTGTTTTTCAAATTCATGTTCCATATCTCAAGCTATGGACCTATGTTTCTCTTCCTTTCAAAGTCACCCTTTGTGAAAGATTTCTTACTCAGTTTTTAACCTACTCTAAGGCTTCTCTGTCTTTACCTTTCTGCTGAAACTATTAACTACTGGTTTTCCTTCCGAATTTTACCTAGTCTTTGTGGAATTTCACATCTGTGATGAATTTCTCTCCTTAAAGTTGTCTCTGCTCTTGATTTTTTAGCCCCCTTCTTCATATCTTATCACTCTTTTATTGTCTCTTTTGCTGCTTCCTCTTTCTCTTTTTTCAAAAATTGATGGTTCCTAGTTCTCTGCTCCACACCCTGTTATCTCCCTGAACAAGCCCATCTGCTCTCTTGCTTCAGTATTCTCCATTTGCAGATAACTCCCCAATCTATATTTCCAACTCAGTGTCCTGCAGACTCAAATTTCTAACTTAAGCAGTAAAAATAATAGGGAATCAAGAATCATGTGAACTCTAATAATTTTCAAAAATATTTCAGAGCTAAATTTTGAAATTGATATTAGACCCTCAAATACCATTTTCTCTTTGTGTACAATAGTACTCATCTTTATTTTGAGTTTTGTCATTCTCATTCATTCTTTTTGTTATCTTCAGAAGTTATAAATGAACTTCTTTGGGTGTTTGGGTTGGGTGGATACTACTTATTCATCTAATCAATAATTATTGTAAGACAAACAGGAAAGTATAAGATAAATCTTAAGTACTAACATTTTGTACTTTGCTTAAATTATCAATATTAATTTGTAATTTCTTGAAGATGAGGAAAGTGAAACTCAGAGAAATTAAATAAATTGCTCAAGGCCAGCGACAGAGCATGGACTCAAACATTTTTTTTTTTTTTTGCTGTCAAATCAGTTTGGTAGCCCCATATAGAATATTGTCTTAATAAGGCCTCCTTTTTTTTTGGGGGGGGGGTGGGTTAACTATTGTAGCCTCTCTGGGAACTTGAGTATTGAAGAACAAATAGGGTCTGCCTTTGGTGAAGATCTTTCAATGTCAGCCACAGCATAATATTTAATTCTCCATGTTATCCAGCAGGGGGCTCTGTCTGCATCAGAGGGCTACCCTTTTTTTTCCCGCCACAACAGGCAATAGATTAGGACTGAATTGAGCCTCAATCCGCAGAATTAGCAATTAAACCCTTATAAAATTAAGTAAGATGCCAGAATGACTCAATGAGAGCAACCCCAAAACAAATTGGAAAAAGAATGGAATTTAAGTTGCATAAAAATAGGTATCTTGAGTCTTTTTGTTTGCATGAATCTGGTAGCTTTAGGTTAGATGCAAGGGAGAATTTAGTTGAATGTTTGTAAAAATTAGAATGGACTATTGTAGGAGGAAGATATAACTTTGGAGAAAGAATAAAATATATATTTCAATACAATTGAATGACACAAAATAGAATTATGGTGAGAGAGAGAGAGAGAGAGAGAGAGAGAGAGAGAGAGAGAAGAGACGAAACGAGAAGAGAAGAGACATGCCAGCATGCTAAAATTTTTTGAGGTTACCAATATTTATGGATCATCAAGTGTACCAAAATCAAAGTAATTATGGGAAACATTGTTTTTTTATTTGTATTGCTGTGGCTGTTATTATTATCATTATTATTTTGGAGAATTATTATAGAGATAGATGAAGACACTTTGAAATAAGTTAAAGGTACCTCTCTGGAGATTCAAGAATGAGCAGGGTTTTTTTGGAGCTTCCCTCTAGGTAATACATTTGCTTGGCTACTGTATCACATAATGGGCAGTCACATCTGAGACTCCATTTTGTATTTGTGCAGACCTATAGATGGCGCTGTCCTCCTATAATTTTGGTGACTTGCTTAAAAAAGGAAGTTTTCTGCAGATAGAAGTGTGTTAACTTCTAGTTAGATTCTGCCATTATAAAACATTTGGAACTGTGCCTTGCATAGATTATAAAGAATTATACATTTGAAAAATGTAAAGAACTGTACTTTTGGAATTAATTTTTCCGTTTAATTATGATTCTTAGTTTTATGTGGGAAAATAGATGTATCTAAGTAAGAGAGATTGAAGAAACTCTGTTGCTATGATATTTATATTCTCTGTGGTGGTCTTGCTTTCAAATTTAAAGGAGAGTCCTGGATCAAACAAAACTTGTTGAAAAGTGTAGCATAAATGTCATATAAATTGCTTGTAGGTCTTAGAGGTTACCTTGTGTAAACAAAACTCTTAGATTCCATAATTTTGTTTCTCTAAGTTCTCAGTGGTAGAGTGTGTATTACACTAATAGTAGATTGTAAGCCTCTGTGAGCAGGATCTAGAGTGCCAAATACATAGTTCTTTTTATTTCTCTAGGTCGCCACTCAAAATGCCATTTCTTGTTTTAATCAAGTGGGCTTTAATATAAGAAAGTGAGTGAGATGTATGAAGAATATATTTTTCTTAAACATAAGTTTCAAACAAGAGTTTTTAAAAAGATTACCTACTATATCGTGGAGTTAGTTAATGGGACATACTTGAAGTCCTTGCTACTATAAATGAACTTTTAACCACAAGATGGCAGTACAACTCTCATGTCTTTTAAAACATTTTAAAAATGCTTACTAAATTAAACAAATTATTTTTGCTCTCAGTGAGAAATCTATACAGCTATGAAATTTTAGGAAAATGATAGAGGATGAATATTGAAAGTACTTAATATAAGCAGTACTAAGACTTTAATGATTTTTTAAACTGAGTGGTTTTAGTTGCACTTAGAAATATTTGTATACTTTTAAGTTGAAAGTAAGAATGTGATATCAAAATTGTAAGGCATAGCATATCAACAGCTTTCTGTTACAGAGAAATATAGTCTTTTGTTTTCTTGACCAAGCATCAAGAAATAAGACTTTTTTTTTTCTGTTTCCTTTATGTTTTCATGAAAATCTTCTCTGGTCTATACCTTCTATTCTTTAGGGCACACATGTGCTGGAGATTAGGTCAACAGAGAAGCAAAGAAGAGAAAGAAAAGAGTAGTAGGCATACTGACGAATAAGTTATATATATATATATATATATATATATATATATATATATATATATGCAGTGGTGATGATGTCTACATGATCCTTGCTGGATTTATATATTCCATAGTTTAAAAATATATTATCTATCCATTCAATCATGGGATTTAAATAGCCATTATCCATTATTACATGTATATATAATGTTTTCATTGATACTCTGTGTATTATGTTTCATTCTACATGGATACTTTTCACAATTACTTCAATTTTCTTTGATTTTTGTGATTCAGATTATACTGGATCTGTTTCTTGTTTTTTTAAGGATTATGAAGAATGAGCTCCTTTTAGGTAAAGATCAATTTTCATTTATTTTGTATCTCTAGGACTAGCAGTGCTTAGACTATAGCAGTCACTCAGTAATTCTCTTTTTATTCAAATTGCATTTGCCACAAAGCAATACAATTGTGTTGAGACCTATTTTGCTTATGTGCCATAAATGTGACAGAGGTAAAGAAACTACCTTCTAGTTTAGAAGCCAAGTAGTTTGAATTCTTTGTAGCATCTTATTTTGCTGATTGTGGAGGGAATGTTCCTGTAGGAGTGATAGTTTCTCAGAGCAGCACTGAAAATGAAACTTCTATTTTTTGACCTAAGGTGTATCTAAATGCAAATAAATGGTCCTATGATAAAGAATATGATTTGCTTTCTATAATGGAATATTGGATGTGTAATAAATGTAAGATGCAGAGTTGCTGCTTGTGTGCAGCTATATACAGAAATATTTTATATGATAAACTCAAAAAAGGAAATCTATTAACTTTTCATGATTTATATAAGTTAAAAATGGATGGTAAGGTGTTTTGTTTTCTTTTTTTGGCGAACAGGCTAAAATAAAAAAAGACAGTTATCATGTATGCGATAAAGATATAAGACAAATATTAAGGAAAAAACTAGAAATGCAGTTACCATGTGTGAGAAAAGTATAGTTTCATGTAATGCCCTGAACGTATAGGTCATATTCCAGAAATCTGTAGTTTTATGTGAGTTGTTTGCAATCAGGTGAGTTTCCCCCTATAACAATGTTATGTAAATTGTGGGCAAGCCACGAAAATCTTATCTTTTTTTATCCTGTACTGAGTGTGAAATGCCACTAGTCTTGAACCCCAGGGCATTTAGGACACTTAAGTCCAACTATAGAGTCCTGCGCCATTCTGAAGTTAACTTCCCCGAAAGTTTCCAGGGCTATAAGCAGTGGGAAATGAAACTGAGCTGCTCATATATGGAGACAGCCTGGTGTCTTCTTCTTGGCAATAAGATAGGAACGTGCCAGAAATCAAACGGGTAAGGTGCCGCAAGACTAGGAAGGTTATTTGAATGGGACCTCACTTCACAGAAGACCTCTTAAATTTAAACTTTTAACTTGTCTTTCGAATAAGGCTAGACAGAAAGTCATTGCCTTTGTCATTGCAATTGTGTGTGTTAAAAGCATTAATATGTAAAAGTAGGCATTTAACATAAACTACATTTTAGAAACTCAATTAAGTTGGCATTTCTTTAGTATACTGAGAGTCTCAATAAATAGAAGAGTCTTAGGTTTCTTTCAGCCTCTGAGAGATTCTGGTCCTAAGGTTAAGGGTAAATGGGTTCTAGAGGTTCTCACTTCAATTATTCCTGGCACATATTTGTGCAGTGAATTAAACGGATGGATAGATGGGTGGGTGGATGATTGGATAGATGAATGTTGGATAGTCAGACAGCAGAAGAGGATCGAAGGGGAAGTAATAAGACCAAAGAATTGTAATAAAGAAGGCATCAAAGTTGGAGAAAATGGGGGTTGCAGTGGTCATTAATATGTATAGGTTGTTAGCAAATTAACTATTTCTACATTGGAAAATGGCTATGTTTTTTGTTATGATTTGTCAGTTTATATATATTTATGTATTCTTGCATTTGACTAAACATGAGGGAAGTCACACTTTTAATTTGTATATTTAATATATATATATAATTAACATTGTATAGCTAAGAATAGCCATATATTAAATTGAAAGAAAATACCCTAGTCTTTATTGACCTATACCATTGACATGTTTATTTCAATGTAAGAATGCATAATATTAATTGTTAAATAGACTTGATGTAGAATAATGATAGATATTAAAATATCCTCTTCTTTATCAGTAGATGGTAAACTCCCTGAGGATAAGAATCATGGTCTGTTTGGTACTGTGTTATACCCCCCAGTGCCTAAAACAGAACCTGGCACGGGATCGGCACTCCACATTTGTTGAATGAATAGATAGATAACTGAATGAATGTCCAGTTTATTTTGGTTCTCAATATTGAATTATAATTAATTTAAAATTTTTAAATCTTTCATCAAGATGGTAGAGCATATATTGCTTCCTAAATGATCTATTCCAATTTATTCCTAATCGCTGCAAAGGAAGAAGGAAATCCAAATGGTCCTAGTTTTTCTGCCTTGATTGCTCTAAGTAGGATTCAGTCTTGGAGAGACTTTAATTCTACATACTTAAATTCCCAGTAATCCTGCAAACCTGCATATGTGTTTCTGGATCTTGACTGTGCATGGATGTAGCCCTGTTTTTACCCAATACTTGTTTTCACAGGAATGATTATAAGAAATATAGACTCTCTGATTATTGAGTTGTTTACTGTTTGAAGGCAGGTTTAATTTCTCATTTTCAAAGGCCACTTTGTTAGTTGTGTTTCTTTACAATCTTTTTACTTGTCCCACACTCCCTCAGGAACAGCTGAGTCACTCCCACATGTGTTACAGACATGGAGAGAAGCATGTAGTCACATGACAGGGTACTTCTTCAGTGGGGTCATAGCAACCAATTTTTAATTTTTTCTTCTTGTCTATTAAGTTTCTACTTTGGTGTCCTAGAGAGTTATTTAACTCATTCATTTTGTGTGTGTGTGTGTGTGTGTGTGTGTGTGTGTGTGTGTGTGTGTAGGAAAAAAAAAATATATATATATATATATAAACATTGATCTACCTAATTATTGTTCTCAGATCTTTGTTTTGGATTTAGTTTTCCAGAAATATTTATAAAGATGGCGAACTTTTGAGTACACTATTGGAGCTAAGCAATGAAATAGGTACAACTAAGAACAACACAAAAGAAGAAAATAGGGCACCCCATCAGGAAGCATGCATGTTTTATTAGTGAATTTTACCTTACAAAAAAGGTCGACGTAATACAGTGAGGTGTCCTGAGGGGCTTTTGCTGCTTTACTACCTGGCATCAGATCTTGAATCTGATTCTCACTAGATGTGTTACCTTGGGCAGGGAGTTTAACATTTCTGTGCTTCATCCATAAAATAGAAATACATTGCAATCCACTTCATAAGGTTGTTGGAAGGATCAGATGTGTTGATATATGTAAAGTGCTTATAATTGTGCCCAGCACTCAATGTTAGTTATTATTAATGGAGAGGGAAAATGTAAAAGTATTTAGGCATATTCCAAACATTTAAAAATATCTTAAAAAATGAGTGACATATGAACATGTGCTAACTATAATTCTTTTCTACAACTCATAATAAAAACTATTTTTTGCTTACCTTCTCGAAACCTTATTTTTGCTTAATTCTGATTTGGGGTGGTAGAGTTTTATTTTGTTCTCAGACCTGGTTATCATTAATATAATCTTAGTTTTCACCAGATAAAGTGGTCTTCCTGTTCCCAAAATAGCCATTAGGTTGCTTCTGGAAATTTTTTCCCCATATTCCATAGAAGGCCTATAGAAGTGATTCTCAATTTATATCCTTTTGGTCACCCTAACAAATAACTTTGATCACTTCCTTACCTCAAGACCTACTTTTTTTTTTTTTAAGAGAAAGGCATTTATATTTGTGTAAGTATTCTATAATAGTTTCCGTTCATAATAACTTTCGTGATCTTAAAATTGCAGAGTATTATTTGGAGCAAATTTTATCAAGCATTATTAATCAACACAAGTAATAAAGACCTTGTCCTTGATGTAGTTATTTCCATATCTCACCCCAGCAGTATAGAGATCACCTGATAGGAAACTGCTGATTTATTGATTATCTAGGATCTGTCAGTCTTTGTCCCAGGATTTGAAGGCAAAATCATTACCCAGGTTTGTAATGAACTGCTTCTCCTTTTCTCATTAGTTTCTCTATATTTTTCCCAATTTCTCAACCCCAAGGTTTAGTGCTCTCACTCAGGGATGGTCTAGAGCTTCCCCTAAGGCACTCCATGCTTTTCTGATATTCGTTGATAGTTGTCTAATCTGACTTTTTAAAACCCTGATTTTTTTTCCAGGAAATTTTTATTGAAGTAGCTAAATTTATAAATTTAATTAATTGTACTTTATTCCATGGCATAGGCTCTAAACAGTGCCTTTTGCCCAGAAAAAGTTGTGATAGGCAAATTAGGAAAAGGGTTTGAGGCACCTACAAAATAAACTGGTCCTATCTGCTTCATTTCCCTAAATGTTGGAGAAAGCACAACAGGTATCTTTCATGGAACCCCAAGTATCTGAAAGTATCTGATCCTTGCTTCTAGTGGTTATGGAATTATCAGTCAAATGCCTTCTCTTCTTTTCATCCTGGTTTCTCCCAAATAAACAACACACACACACACACACACACACACACACACACACACACGAGCAAATAAACATGCACATCAAAATACTTTCTAGCTAGGCTTTAAGCAGCTGTCCTTTTATTTACACATTGACATTATTATGTTACTGTGTATACAATCTGATTTTCAGAAATATTTTTTTTGAATTAGTTCTCTCCAGTGTCCATGAATTCATTCAGAAAACATTTCTTAAGTGTCTTATATATACAGGTATATGGCTGATCTGATTTTAACCATGAGAAATGTGTAGCATAGAAATGAGAAGAACGGTTAACTGACTCTGTTGGCCAGAAGGCAAGTGCTTAGTTCACCGAGCTTCACTAAAATTTCATATTTTGCTTTCTCAAGCCGGTTAGAAACATTGCATTAAAATACTGCCAAATTTTATCCCTTGTTGTCCAAACTTTTTTAACTTGAAAAAGGAATTACAGTCTGTAAAACTTTCCATTATAAGGCCACCTGTAAACTTAAAACAGACTGTTTTTTCAGCTGCCTGCATCTCTGTTTCTCAACTCACTAATACTGACAGATAAAGATGGCTTTCCCCTGAGAAGGACTGTTTTGTTTGTGGTTATTCTGTCACTACCAGGAGGGACAGCTCCCCTGATCTGTAGGGAATGCAGGGATGCAGTTTACAGACAGAATCATATGCTGACTAGCAACTAAAAAAATCATAGTCAAATAATGATTTCATTGTTCCTTCCTGTGTCCTTGACAAATGAGAAGTATTCAGCTAGACCAGAAGACTGCCGGGGAGTATTCTTTGCCTCAAATACTACTGTTCTCAGAAAGTTTGTAGTTTATTCTGACAATCAGGCTAAGGAGAAAAATGGACATTTCTGGTATCTTGCTCATTTTCATGTTTTTATATCTCCAAAGTTGAATCTCTGTCAATTCTATTCACTAGCATTCCCTCTTGCCCCTTTAAAAAGTCTGGTTTGTGACAGAGTTCCTAAGGTGACGGTAGTCAGTGACCAAGAGTTCCCTCATGGGGGCGTTGGACAGAACTGAGTTCTCCCTCAGACAGTGAACAGTGCTGGGACCTTGAGAGAGTTTCTTAATCTTTCTAATCTCTGTGTCCTTATTCACAAAGTAGGAATTAGTAACAGAATCTTTTTTTTTCCTATAAAGTTGTTGTGCACTAAATGAGATAATGAACATAAAGCGCTTATCCTTGGCTGCCTGGCACAAATATGTACCCCTGAAACTGGTGGGTTTTGCTGTTTTTAATAATCCTACCTTCAAGACTGTAATCTTTCACAACAGTGATTCTCAGCTTTGACTGCACTTTGGAATCACTTGAGTAACTTTAAAAGATCCTGATACCAAGGCCACACTTCAAATCAACTAAATCAGCATCTTTGGGGGTTGGGCCCAGAACTTAGCATTTTAAAAATTGCTCCATCTGATTCCATTGTGCAGCCAAGGTTGAGAAATCCTGTCTCTTAATGTATGAAAAACTTGCCAATGTGGATATTTTTGAAAAATCAAAGTCAGTATGATCTAGAAAAAAGAAAAAGTGACACATGGTACCTTGTATATTTTGTTACAGGTATTTTGAGTGACTGAATAGGGGAAAGCCAAATTAAGTGATTTTTCAAGGAGCCACTTACCAGTAACATAATGTAGAGCAAATCTACTAAGAAAGAAATGGAAAATTATAAAATATGTAATGACTCAAAGTTTGAATGTAAAAGTTATGTAAGCGGAAACTATATTACAGCAAAATTATATTTCTAGTGTTTTAGAAATGAGTTAATTTATTGACAGAAATAATTGTAAAGACAAATCTGTGCTATTTTGCCACAAAGATCAGTATATATTCAAACATATCCCACTTAGATTATATCACTGTTTAAATTTTGGAGAAAACCCCTGGCAACACAAGAATAAATTCTTTTATATTGCATATGCTGAATCAGCATCATTAACCATCTATTATAGTATTAAACCTTTTGGAATAGGAAGACAAAGATCTGGGATAAACTCAGTTGTATTAGATGTATAAGAGAGCTTGAATTTCTTCCTAGTAATCCAAAAACATTAATTATTAAATTTTCAATATTTTATAAAGTTGTTAAAAATGATACCACAAGACAATTTTTCTGACGGGATTTCTTAGACCCCATTTCTTTATTTCCAAAGTCAATTTCTCTATATTTCAGCATATCACATTATTTTGATAAGCAAGTTATTTCAATTTTAAGCTTCTTTAAAATAATTTTTAAAATACTTTATCTTACATTCAGAATGTTTCTTGGTGCATACAATTTTAACCTACATATATTGTTGATAATCATCATAATAATTACACTTGTTTACTACTGTGAGTTTTCTACATACTTTTATATATATATTCTCCTTCACATCTCACAAAACCTCATTGAGGGCGGAGGTCAAGAATTAGCCTCATTTTATAGTTGGGAAAACTAAGACAGCTTATTATGAGGCAGTTTCAACTCATCCAGGGTGAAAATTATTGGTTTGTAGTTAGATGTTCCTTTCACTAATGCATTCATGCATTTACCAAGCATTCCCAAGCTGCAGATATATGTCAGATGCAGTTGTAGGTGATGGGGATCCAAGATGAGCAAGACACACTTTTTGCCTTTAAGTAGTTCCATACACAGTGCTATGAATGCATTTTAAAGTTCTTAGCCTGTATCTACCCTGGTAGAACACGTGACCTGAAAACTGTCATGGCCAAAACTATCAACTCTTCCCAGACATACACAGGAAGAGGAGAATTGAGGTACTTTAGAAACTTGTAACTACCACCTTCTACAGTTAGATTTTGTGACAACTTACTGTATGCAGGATCAGCCTGGACACTAATATCCCTTTTAGATGGATTTTTGTGTGTGTGTGTTTGTGATTTCTGTCACATTAGGGAATGCAGTGGTGTTTTTCTAAGAATGTATTATTCATTGATGCTTTAATTTGTTTTTCTCTAGCTTTTCAACTGCTAATGTTTCTTTACTTTTGGAAACTGTATTTTAGTTTATTTTTAATGCTAATTCATCTCAAATATTAACTATTTTTGAAGTAATCCTGTCACTGAGTTAAAATACTCTCGCTTACTAAACACAAATAAATTTCTATAGTAAGGTGTAGAGTTTAAGTTTAATTAAACTCTCTTTAAAAACATCAGGGTTTTTTTTTTTTTTTTTTTTTTGCTGATTGTAAAGTCTTGGAGTGAAGTTATTGCCTTAACTGTCTTTTGTATTTGGACACATTTATTTTATTTTAAAGCATAAAGCAGGATTCAATTAAATGGATAGAACTATTTTATTTCTTGTTGAGGATTAATAGTTGCCCTAAAGGAAGGAAAATTCAGAAAGAATATTATTAGTTTTTCAGTTACTGAGTGGCAACATCTTATGTCTTGAAAATTTTTTCTTGAACATTTTTCAATTAAAAATATACAAAGAGATAAAGAAATAGGGTATAATGTTAAGAGTTAAAATATAAGTATCGTTAAACAGCAAATAAATGAAATATCTCTTGTATGAAACTATTTTAACTTAATGTCAATAAAGCTTAAATTAGTTCAGACTTTTCTTATTAGAATAAATGTTTCCTTTTAAAATGCATGATAATCATAATCAAGACAAAATTTGTCCTGTTATTTATTTTCAAAATGATTGTACATGTTTAGCAGACTTTTGATTTAAATCCCTAGTGATATATTGGAGACAGATGTTTAGATGACCTCATGTTTAAAGTAATGTTATATTTGGACACAAGATTAAATTTTCCTTAAAATCTTCCCTTATAAGTTAAACTTCGTGGTAGTATACAAAAACTAATCAATGATTTGCAGTGGATTAATGCAATTCCTGTATTTTAAATAAAATTTTCTATCTTTTATGGAATTCTACATAATACAAAAGAGCTGATTATGAAACAGCTGTTTACAAATGAAAATATTGTTTTTGGCTGGCCAGCTAAATGGGAAACAGATTTGAAAAGTTCCATGAATTTGAATGCAAATTTACCATATCATTTATACCAAACCAAAGAATATTGGTAAAAGACTACAACATGGTTTACCAAAAAAAATTCAGTGGAAGACTGTTTGAAGGATATAATATAAACATTTAAATAGTGTTTTCTTTTTGAAAAACTATTTTTTACTTATGAAAATCAATATAGCTATAATATGTAGTTAATATATTGAAAAAGCTTTTAAGGAGCGCATAAACAATATTAACATTTTAATGAAGAGAAATTAGCTATTAGAAATGTATAGACCAATTGAGTAGAGTGAAATAGATAAAAGATAAGAGATGTCCAAAGATAATAAATTAATATATGTGACAAATGTGTATAAAGCAGAGCTATATAGCTATTAGCATATTGTCATTTTAAGCAGCAGCTAGAATGTTATACTGGAAATCACGTTGCTGTGGAAATTATAATTTAAAACACCTGGTGTAATGAAAACCTTCACATTTTCTCTGAAACTTTTAAGTTATTAAGAATGATTTATTTCTAATATTAATTTACATAAAAATAAATAAGACAAAGTCTTTATCTTATGAATTTTAACTGTGACTCTTTGGAATGCCAAAGTACATGATTTACTTAAGGTAGCACATGAGTTAAAACTTCTAGACCATTGTTTGCTTATTTCTCTTCCTTTTCTTTATCTTGTCTACTGTCTTTCTCCTATATCAGTTTTCTGAAAGTGTGATCATGTTTCTTTAGTAGCTTTTAAAAAGTCACTGGGAGAATAAATGCCTTTTGGAGAGCGGGATATTACATCTAATTCTGTTGTCACTATAACAAAGTGACTGTTAGCTCCCTGAGTGGTTGAGAAGCAAATGGAATCCATGGCAAAATCTTTTAAGAAACAAATTTTGGCGGAGAATGAAGACCAAAAGAAGCTAGGAATGCAAGCAACATAAGTAAAAGCACTTTAAATTTGAATAGTATTTTATTGACATTGATGAATGTGTCCTTAATGGATGATCCACTTTTAGCATACTTGAATTGTTTTCCATGTATTCTACTGAGTGTCAATAGTTAATGAATACCTACAAAATGAATTTATTGACCAACAGATGTGCTAAATGGTAGTAGGCTATACATTTTAAAGAAGGGCTGATACCTTATGGCTACTTAATGATGTATCCTTTACTTTTGAGAGTAGCAGAGATAATTGCCACTTCCTTGATAAGGCAGAATACATCATTGTAATGGTTTATATACATCGTTTCATTCTTTTGGCTTTATTCATGATCCTGTATGCAGTGATGTATTAAAATCAGGCAGCTAGCACAAATAAGAAGACATTTAAGAGCCACTAAAGGAAATTTTCTTACTTATATTTCAGCCTAATGTATTCACATCCTCGACATAAACAATAAGAAAGTTTTAAAGAAAATCATCTTCTAATGAACTAAAATTGGGGTTTTTGCATACTTAAATTTACAAAATTAAATTTTGGAAGGAAATGTGATCAACACAAATGATAGTTTTATCATAATCTCAACATTTCCTGAGCACTTACTATGTGCCAGGTACTATTCTAAGTATTATAGCAGAACCAGATTTTGTCAACGATCTTATTTTATAAATAAGAAAACTGAGGAAGAAAGAAATTAAGTAACTCTTGCTCATGTTGTGACAAGACTAGGATTCAAATCAGATAGTCTGGCTCTAGAGCCCTCCCTCAGAATCAGAAAACTCTACAATTTTGCTGATTAAACTAAATTATTAAATTATGTACAGCAAAAGTTAAGTATACTGTTTGTATCAATGAAGAGGGTGCCATAGAAATCAAATTTCTCTAGAAGACTTTCAAGTGGAATGGAGGAAATCTAATAAAAATGATGTTGAGTAAATTTGCCAAGAGACAAAAGGGCAGGAATTGTGGAAGAAACATAGAATGTTAAACTTGATTAGTGTGAATTGTATTATTTTACACTTGTTGATATATCATTTATGAAAAAAAAACATAAGTCATTGTTATTTCACTGTGGATAGTATACTTCTCTTGCTTCAGTGGTCGGTACAGGCAACGCTATTCATCTTTGAGGTCCTCTACATATGCCTGCTGGCTGACAGCTGCATTGGTTAGTAACAAACATAAAACATCTTGTTGAATAATCAGTGATGAGCTTATATTAATAGCACACCAGAATGTTCACAAAGGGAACTTATAAAATGAAAAGTCACCACAACAACATGTATCTGATTCAATGACATACCCTAGTGTTACATTAAACTAATTCTTTTTGTTGCTTCTTTAATAGAAACCCACAAAGATTCTGAACTTAGTCTTTATGACCCTCTGTTGAGGAGAGGGGTGTGTAACTTCTTCATATTTTAAAAAATTTAAGTGTAACATATATACATAAAATACACAAATTTTAAGCATGGAGCTTGACAAATTATTCAAAAGGTACCAGTTTGTGTAGCCATTATCTCAATCAAGAAATAGAATATTACCAGTAACCCAGAGGTTCCCCCTTATTCCTCCCTTGAGTCATTACCTTCTCCCAACAGTAGGGCATTTAACTTTGGTTTTTACTTTTTAGTGGCAGATCTCCTGAAACTTCTTTTCAGTGAGGTATATTTTGCCCATTAGGAGACCCTGCTTACAATCTGGCCAAAGCCAGCAGCTCCTTTTCTATGGTTATTTTCCCCATCTGTTTGGAATTCACATCCACATTGTATTGTTGCCTCATCTAATCAAGCAAGGGAATGTCTCAAGACTATGTGCTCCATAAACTACTTAATTTTCTGAAATAGTCACTGCCAGGGGCTTAATGAGAAACCACCAAATCTTCAGCTATAAGTCTCTCTCAGGGCCAGTGTTTCTCAAAAGAGCCATGCCATGCACACAAGTTACTGTGCATTTTAAAAAATAATTTTCTTTAATTTTTGCTTAGGCCAGAATTTCTATCATATTTATAGTTGAAGTAATACAGTTTTTAAATTTTTCTTTAGATTTATGCTTTAAGCATCATAACATGTTACATACACTAGTTATAAAAGTTAAAAATTATCAGAGGATAGATCCAGTTTATATGTTATATACACTAGCTATAAAAGTTAAAAATAATCAGAGGATAGATCCAGTTTATATGTTAATGTGGAGTAAACATATCTGGCTGCTGTCTCATGACATCTCTG
The DNA here is from genome assembly GCA_004027375.1 of Macroglossus sobrinus. NCBI lineage: Eukaryota > Metazoa > Chordata > Mammalia > Chiroptera > Pteropodidae > Macroglossus > Macroglossus sobrinus. The sequence goes on from PVKZ01000549.1 coordinate 643,740, forward strand.
GACTCATACTGGCCATTGCTTTCTTTAGAGGGGAAAATCTGTTAAAAAATAAATCTAGGCTGCCTTAACAGCAGGACTCAGATTTATTTTTATTCTTTGTCATTTTTATAGAATGCTATGGATATTGAACCCTTGTCTTAAAAAAGTGTTTTAAAAGGTTTTGATAATGCTGAAAACATTGGTCTAGAGAAAAATTATTAAAATAATTCTCAAATATACTTGGAGACTTTAAGACTAGAAATAAATATCTATTCCTTAATTATATTTATGAGAACTTTGAAACCCTACATAATAATTACACAAATCTCGAATCCTATTTTGAGAGTTATAGTCACACTCTTGAATATTGATTGTCTGCCTTCTGGGTGGACTGTCTTGAGCACTCATTTAAAATATATTTAGTATGGCGTTTCTATCTCAATAATAGAATATGGGCAAATGGGGAAGTGCATAGCTTTTCTCTATTCAAGATCAATCCTTTTATTATATTGAAGGCTTATTATGGTTTTTGAAAAGTGAAGGATTATTGCAGGTGTAAAATGTTGTTTTATAGTCATTTAGGAATAATTCTGAAAGGAACACTGGGTAAGTCTAGGTCATTGCTGAAGGGGAAGCATCATGGTTTCCATCTTTTTACCCCAATTGTGTTCTAACCCAGACAAATGGAACTGCACAAGGTAACTCTTACTAACACAACAGTCAGGATAATAGCATCTCCAAACTAGATACTGACTTGCCACTGTGCATAACAAAGTACCAGTTGTTAGGCTTCTTTAGGTTGTCAATCCAAGAAAGTAATATTTATAGGACTGTGGAATATAACTGTCATTATATGAGTGTTATTTAGTCAGTGTTGGAAGAGAAGCCAGGAATTTCTTTAAATAGAAGCATTAATTGTAGCAGTGGTTCTCTAGTCTATATCTTATCTTCTTGGACCAGAACTTTTCAGTAATTTTTCTGCATTGATAGAAATGTTCTGTATCTGTGCTGTCCAATATAGTAGCTACAAGCCACATGTGGTAACTGAACACTTAAAATGTGGCCAGTGAGACTGAGGAAATTAATTTTTAATTTAATTTAATTATAATTAATTTAAATTGCCACATGTGGCTAGCAGCTACTATATTGTACAGCACCATTTAGATAATGCATTTGTGCAAACCAAGAAATAAAGTTTAAAATGTAGAATAATGGACCATATTGACTTGTAGATTTACTTTGGAGTGGGGGGATCCTTTGGTATTAACACATCAAAATAACATAATTCAATCTAACTCATGTTTCACTTAACGACATTAAAATCTCACTAAACAACAACATAATGGTAGGGGTAGAGCTTAAAACAACAGATATTTATTTATTGTTCTGGAATCTGGAAGTCCAAAAATCAATGTATTGGTTTTTTTCTGGAGGCATTGAGGGAGAATCTATTTCATGCCTCTTTCTTCTAGCTTCTGGTGGTTGCTGGTAGTGCTAGGCATTTTTTTTTTCTTAAACAACAGAATATTTTTAAACCATTGTAGTGTGGACATTTCTTAAAGATGAATACCTATTGGTCTAAAAGTAAGAAGATACAGAATAGGCATTTCTGTTTTTATAGGAATGGCTATATTTAGCACACAATACTCAAGAGAACTAACTTCTAACTGTTAAATACAGATTGTAATTTAATTTTTCTCTTGGTTAGTTTGCTTGTCTGATAGCAAAATATTTGGTTTATTCAAGTTCTTAAAATTTTTAATAGCCTCTTCTCTTTATGACAACTTGATATGGCTTTTACTGAGTGTCAGTCTAGCCCATCTTTACTAAAAATAATTCCACCACCATTTAAAAATGTAATAAGAAATTATGTTGGTTTTACTCCACTTTTGGCTTCCTGACAAGGTTTTTAGTTTTGAGTTTTCCATATGCCCATATGTATTATTTGAGACAAGACAACTGAATTTAGCAGCCAGCTAGAGAACTGGTCTTTTTGCTCTAAAAATTTATTTTGCATTTGATAAATGAAAACATTGAATTTTAGGTTTATACAAGTAAAAAAGAACATTTTCAGACCCATTCTGACTCTGTACCAACAGTTAGTAATTGCCATACACTCAGCCTTTCACCATTAAGGGAAAAAAAGGCAAGAAAATCACTAGAAGTCAAAGACAAGGATCCAGCTACAGAGGAATTGAGAACTGAAAGAGTGCTAGAAATGCATTGTGTAGCAGTAAACTAAAGTTTAAGTCAAAGAAACCTTACACCTGAAGGAACTAGAAAAAGAAGAACAAAGTCCAACATAGAAGGGAAGAAATAGTAAAGATCAGAGTGGCATTTTTAAACATCAATAATAACCTATCAGAAATAGAAATTAAGAAAACAATTCCATTTATAATTGCATCAAAAAATAAAATACCTAGGAATAAATTTAACCAAGGAAGTAAAAGACCTGTACTCATAAAATTATGACATTGAAGAAAGAAATTGAAGAAAGAATAAATAAATTCAAAAATTTATATGGAACCAAAAAAGACGCTGAATAGCCATAGCAATCTTGAGAAAAAATAACCAAGTTGGAGATACCACACTACCTAATATCAAACAAGGCTATAGTAATCAAAACAGCATGATACTGACATAAAAACAGACATATAGATTACTGGAACAGAATAGAGAGCCCAGAGATAAATCCAACGCATATATCGTCAATTAATCTATGACAGCGGAGGCAAGATATACAATGGGGGTAAAGACAGTCTCTTTAATAATTGGTGTTGGGAAAACTGGACAGATACATGCAAAAGATGAAACTAGACCACTTTCTTATACCATCTACAAGAATAAACTCAAAATGGATTAAAGACTTAAATGAAAGACCTACAACCATAAAACTCCTAGAAGAAAACAAAGGCAGTAAAATCTTTGATATTGTTCTTAGTAATATTTTTTTTGGATATATGTTCTTAGTCAAGGGAAACAAAAAAAAAAAATCAAACTAAAATTTTTGCACAGCAAAGGAAACCACCAACGAAAAACCCAATCCAGTTAAATAATGGGTGAGGACCTGAATAGACCTTTCTCCAAAGAGGACATACCGAAATGAAAAGATGAAAAGATGTTCAACATCACTAATTATCAGAGAAATGCAAACTAAAATCATAATGAGGTATCACCTCACACCTGTCAAAATGACTATCATCAATAAATCAACAAACGATAAGTGTTGGCAAGGATGTGGAGAAAAAGGAACCCTTGTGCATTGTTGGTGGGATTGCAAATTGGTGCTGCCACTAAGGAAAATGGTATGGTGATTCTTCAAAACATAATTAAAAACAGACTACCTATGACTCAGCAACTCCACTTCTGAGTATTTATCCAAAGAAATCTAAAACATTAATTTGAAAAGGTATATAATGAAGGCATCCCTGCATTTATTGCAGCATTATTTACAACAGCCAAGATATGGAAGAAACCTAAGTGTCCATCAATAGATGATTGGATAAAGAAGTGGTACATATAGTCAATGGAATATTATTCAGCCATAAAAAAGAATGAAATCTTAACCATTTGTGACAACATAGATGGACCTAGAGGGTGTTATTCTAAGTGAAGTAAGTCAGAGAAAGATAAATGCCATATAATTTACTTATATGTGATATCTAAAGGACAATATAAATGAACAAACAAAATAGAAACATAGTCATCGATATAGAGAACAAACTGATGGTTTTTAGATAGGAGGGGTTTGGGGGGCTGGGTGAAAAAGGTGAAGGGATAAGAAGTACAAATTAGTAGTTACAAAATAATCACAGGGTTGTAAAGTAGAGCATAGGGAATATAGCAGTAATATTTTAATAACTGTATAGTGCCAATTGAATAATAGACTAATTGGATCACTTCGTAAATTATAGAAATTTCTAATCACTATGCTGTACATCTGAAACTAATGTAATATTGTATGTCAACTGTAACTGAAAAATAAAAATTAAAAACAATAAAGTTTAAGTCAAAGAAATTTGGGCCAAATGTTAGGCATCCATGTAGGTATCCATAGAGGTCTCTCTCTAGGGAAGCAACTGATGAGCATAAATTCCAGTTCCTGGTATTTGGACATTCCTGGCTTAGGGTCCTGGCTCTGCTATTCATAAATATGTGACCTCAGGCAAATTTCCTAAGCCTTTTGAACCTCAGTTTCTTCATTTGAAAAACAAGAGAAAAGATGCTCACTTTTCAGCATTAATATAGGATAATGTTTGTAATGTGCTTGGGATTGGTTTGATATTCAATAAAGAGTAGTTGTTATTAATAGTCTTGCCTAACCAGCTAGGGTTGTATTATAACAAATATGACCTCTATCACTTTCTTTCTTTTTTTTTTTTTTACTTTAGTGGAAACTGGTGTTCTCAGAACCAAGCTGGGCAAACCATATTCTTTTAATATTTTTGTAGGAACATGTGTTTCAGTAGTTTCCAGTAGATCCTGGCTATTTTCTTTCAAATCAGATCCAGTTTTATGGTCCTCTTCCCAAATATAGGCCTGTAGCAAAAATATAATTCATTAACTTCCAGCAGAACTTCTTTCTGGGAACTCTATTAAAGGAAAAAAACTCATTGATTTTATGATTTTTTTTTAATAAGGGAGAACTAAAATGCCCTTGAAGCTCCTTGAGGGTAAGGAGGTGATAACATATCCTGAATGTCCCTCTGTGCCCTGTATCTAGCAGTCACTCTGTAAATGCTTGTTAAATTGAATCAGACTGACATGTTTATGTAAAGTTTTGCTGTAATTGAACTATACATGATAAGTTTGTGGAAATCAATAGCCTCTTATTTTTATGTTGCATTGTATGTCTTGTATAATTTTGCCCCAAATATAAAATTATACACATGTACATTCTTCCTTGCTAAATTCTTTTCAATGTCTCAGTAACTTGTAATGTAAAATGCACAGTTACAATGGCGATGTAGCATCACAGAGAGTTAATGAAGGATATGTATAATTAAATGAATTCCACAATTGAGTTTTCTACTTTAATTTAGGTATATAATGATAAGGGCATTGATATCGATCAAATTCCATTTCAGTGGCTTCGGTAAAACGCCAGGACTTGACTGATGGTTTTGTGATGATGTCTTGTTGATCCACTGTTAGTGAACTGCTCCTTCTGTGACAGCACAACTAATGGTCATTTCAGTCCTTATAAATGACAAAGTTGTTGAACTCCTGATTGGAATATACACATAACACATGTTCAGGGAGAAGAGCCCTCAGTCAGTCTACAGTAGAGCAAGGCCCTGATTTAGGATTAAAATTAAAATATAGATACTATTTTAAAACTTAATTGTGTGTAGAATAAGAAGAGATGTGAAAAGCTTTGGGACCACCTCCTTACATATTACCCATATTTTTGAAAATTATGGTATCATTTGTGAGACTGCAGTTTGAAAGACTTAATTGCTCCTAATTTATATGAGCAAAGAGTGGTTTTTTTTTTTTTTGAATTGTTAGGTTCCTTGAATTCCTTTTGACCCTTAGTACAATGAGATTTTGCCTCAAGATTTGGACAACCTTCAAAGTAACTGAAATACCATATATCCTAGGTGACGCCTTCTCACTGTGCTAGACCATAAACATAAAGAATGTTTAATGGGTCCATAGACTTGGAGTCTTTTGAAATACAAAGGAAAGGGATTTATAAGCATTAGAATTCTCCACCAAAGACTGTCCGTTCCTAGTCATCCTTGTTCAAATAAAACAACAGTAGTCATAACTCATAAAGTAAATATTAAGTGCTTTCTAGTTGCCAAAAAGTGCTAGATGGTTATGCCTCCTGTAGCTAATTATTATATGTAAAGTAATAGGTAGCATTTGAGTAAATGATTTTCTGCCTCTTAACCGAATCATAATTGTTGTTGTTTTTTTTAAAAAAAAATAATTGCTATCCTACCATCAACTGGAATGTAGGAGTTACCCTCACTTATTCCTCTTATCAAATAACACAAAGAAAATCTAACTCAGTGTAAAAATGAGGAAGTCAGAGAATTTCACGTTTATTTTAATACTTTCTTACATTGCTTTCTGTGTCCTCTCTAGAGTCATATCTGAATTTTAAATCATAGAATGTAGACATAGAATGGAACTTAGAGATCATCTAGTCTACCTACCTACTTATTATACAGTGGTCTGAAGAAATCAAATGATTTTTAGAAAATCATATAGCTAGCTAGTGGCAGACCAGGGGTTTGTAGATTATAGATTATGGCCCTTAGAGAATGTTTTAATAGTTGTTAACATTGATCTAAGTATCACCCCAATATTTACACATTTACAACTCTTATCAGTAGAGTCCTTCTATGGACAAGTAAATTGTTTCTCCAGTTTTACATAGTGTGGAAACTGACACCCTAAGAAGTTGTGTCCATGTTCATCCATGTTCACACAGCATTTCAGTAGTATAACTAGAACAAGAGTCCTGATGGCCTGACTTTTACCTGTTGCAGAGCTTTTTGTTGGATGGCCATCTATCCAGATCCCATTCACAGTTTACCTAACATTTGCATAAAAGTGACATCTATATGCAAAAAGACCTCTAAAGAGGTCTTAGTGAGATTTTCTACACTGGATATCAAACCCTCCAGTTTAAGAAAGGAAACATTATAGCACAACCATATGCTCAGGAGATTTTTATCTTTGTTACAGGTAACAATAATATACTGGGAAAACTCCTAGTGTTACATATTCCCTATGTTATAACCCTTGGGTATTAATCTAGGCTCTGTAGTCTTTAAACTGGATCCTTTGTCTAGAGGAATGTTGACATATGTCCTTGGGCAAAGGTCGTATGAAATAGGAAATTCTGTTATTATTCAAGGTCCTGAATCATCAGTGCCCCTGAAGGAAAAATAAAATGAGAAGTAAGTACTTTAAAAAGGACTATTTTTTCTTTCTTTTGAAACCAATACAACTTAATTTGTGAAATTTGGAATATATAGAAGAGCATAATGAAGAAAATTAAAATCACTAATAACTCCACCACCCAGGGATAATCATGGTTATTTTCATATATTTTTTTCTAGTCTTTAGTTGTTGTACTTATAACTGTATTTATAGTATTTTCATGATGAAGTTTATACAATTTTGTATTTTAAATAAGCATATTTCTGTCATTTTATATTATGAGTGTTGATACTTTTTAATGAAGTTGCCCTTAGAGAATATTCATAGCTATTTGCATTGACCTAAGTATCACCCTGTTCTGTATATCCCACAATTTATTTAATCAATCCCCTCATGTTAAATCTAATGCTCTTTTTAGTTTTTCACTATTTGCCACAACACATTATTATATTAAATGGGAAATTTTGAGAGCTTAGACAGAGGGAGTGTCTGGTTGGGCAAATATCATTAGGAGCATGTTGATTTGTAGCATGTTTTTGTTGTTATTGTTTTGTTTTGGTTCTTTTAGTTTTAAAAAATTGCTGCATAACAAGGAAAATCACATTCTTTACTTTCTATAGACCTGAACTTTTCTATCTTGTCAGTTCTATATGCTTGTTTTCTTTTAGTTGTTGGTGATTGAAATTGAGGAATTGGAAGGACAATTAGTCCGAAGCAGGACCTTCTGTGTGTAAAGCAAATGTGCTAAACTGCTACACTATGGAACTACGTCCTTCAAATTGTTTTGTAAAAAACAATTTTTGAGCAATTTTGAGGTTAGCAATACCTTCATTTATGGTATTTTAGGACGTAATAATAATTTTATTATTCTCAGTCATTGGCAGACAGAAAAATCAATAAAACATTTGGACCACTCTTAGTGATCAGGATGAAGAGAAAGAGGGTGCAGCCCCTCTTAGGCAAAATCTTTGCCAATAGACTCAAATGGAGTTACATTTCCTTTTGTGTAAAATCTAAACTTTGTTTATGATTCAAATGTTGCACTCATTATACTATATCATATTTCTTCACATGTCTCCCTTCAAAGTTTCTACAGGAGGCTACATTGATAGTGCACACAATGTGCAATGTGCGTCACTCCCCTGAAGATGTGCTGTGTGTGTCTCTGTCTACATCTCCCACAAAACAATCAGCACCTTGACAGAAGGAATTGAGTTATGCCCATTGTTATATGTCTCATACTTAGCACAGAGCCTTGCTTGTCGTAGCTGTTCATTACTTTCTTTTTAATGAATAAAGAAAAGAATGAGCTACTGTCAAGCTACATTCCTCTCTACTCCACAGACTATTTAGGTAGTTGGTTTCTCCAAATTAAGAATTCAGTTATGAAAATTTACTTACATGACCACCATTGGATAGATCCAAAACTGATTAAACAAATGTACTGAAAAAATTTCTTTAAAGAGCTTCTTAATTTTATGCAGTATTTTCCAAAATGTGTTCTGTGGAACACAAGTCCTGCAAGATGCTCTTAGAAAAAAAGTGTTTCTGGTAAATAAGTTTGGGAAACTGGCAAACTACATCCCTCTGATGGAGATTAGCAATATAAATTAGCATTTTAAGGATTCTGAGAATTTGAATAGCTGTCTTTATATAACTTTAAAGTTTTCCAAATTTAATAGACCATGTCTACTTTTAATTTTATGTCAGTCCGTCTACCTACTTACCTATTTTTAAGAATAAGCAACATAACGTGAGATTTAAAAGCTTGGGCGTTAGAACCAGATACACTGAGGAAGACCCCCATTTCTCCCATGTATTTGTTGTGCAACCTTGAGCAAATAATTTCTTTAAGCTTCAGTTTTCTCACCTGTAAATTGATGTATTGCTCATACCTACCTTCAAGGATTATTGTGAGGATTAAATGATCTAATATATAAAAAATGCATGCACAATGCCTAATACATGCTACATGCTAAATTAATGTTAGTTATTAGTTTTGTGTATTACTTACTGTACACCTTGGAAGACAGTGACCCACAGATAGGTGTTTGAGGGAGTATGATAGGATCCTTTAATGTTGCTTTAGTCTTATTCAATTATTTCACTGATTAGTAATGGATGACTTCTCAAGCCAGGTAATTGTTCCTTCCACTGTGCTTCTGTAGTACTTTGTTATTTCATTCATTTGTAATTGTCCTCATTAACAACTCTCTTATATATCTTTCCTTTTTCTGATGGAAAAATTTTAAGAATATTGATAAAATGGAAGATATATTTAAATGGATGACAAAGACAATGAAGGATATTAGAAGCCATTTATTTTGGGGGGGTGTTTAGTATGGAAAATAAAACATAATGAAGGATTATACCAGGATTAAGTTCCTCAAGGAAAAAAAATGTTCTCATAACAAGAAAAGTTCTCATCACAAGAAAAAAAATTGCAAATATGTGGGGTCATGGAGGTTAACATTGTGGTAATCATTTCACAGTGCATACATATAGCAAATCACTGTGTCGCATATCTCAAACTAATACAATGTTGCATGCAAACTGTATCTCAACAAAACTGAGGCTAAGGGAGAAAGAAAAATGTTAGAGTATGAGGGGGATAGAAAGAGAAACTATTTTTAGTAGAGAGCAGAAGAGCTTATTGTCATCTCTGGGCATTAGGGAACACTTGATGAAAGACATGACCTTTGAGCTGGTTCTTGAAAGAGAGAACGACTGAAGCATGAGATGAAATGGGGACTAAGGAAGGGAGTAGGTTTCTCCAGCATAAATTCCCCACTCCTGGTGTTTAATGAAGTCTACTTTTTAGTTAAAAGGGATTACCTGCTGGTATCCCTATATTAATTGTTACGTGCCTCTCTTGTTCTTTATACATTTCCCTCTACTAATTTGCATTTATAGGCGATTTTATTCTCACACAATAGGTCATTGAGGTTAGGAACGTTAAACTAATTGAGCTCATGTTCACACAATTTACCTCAGAGTAAAAATCATGTTTCATCATGTAATCAGCCAAAAGAAAAACCAAATAACTGAGGACATGAACACTCCAATAGGGTATCATGAAAATGAGAGCTGCTCTTCTCAATAATTTCATGAGCTGCACCTAGGAGCAAGTGTGGTTATTAAACTTTTTGCCCAACACAAGTGGTCTGGAGTTCTGAAAAAGTTTGAAAGTCACTTTTAAATTGTGCCTGGTCATCCTTAATATGCCCTTTGGGTATTTCCTGAAGTCATTAAGATCAGAATGACACGTTTTGCAAAGAAATTTTTTTTTGGCCCTTTTGGTAGCTTCAGACTGCCTGTCCTCATTTCTCAAATGACCTCAGTTCTATAACACCCACACAAACAACTCTTTCCGTTTTCCCCTTATAAGAGGAGGCTGGTGGTGGTTGTACCAGTTAGGACATTTTTAATCTTCCATGTGCCATATATATACATATATATATATATATATATATATATATATATATATATATATATATTATTGATTTATATATGGGTTAATTTCTTTATTGTGTTCTCTTATTGTTACTGCTGGGCCTGCCAGTGGGAATGCTACCACTTACTAACACCAAGAAGAGGACACTAGATAAAACAATCCAGCTCTAAATTTTTCCCTTGACACCTTTTTGAACCACACAGTTGAGCGAACATGCTTGGTATTGGAACTTGAGGAATGGCAGGCATTGTAGTGTACAGCATCTTTTTATTCAAGGGACCGAGATGAAGTCCTCAGAACTGGTACTCCTTGTGCTGCTTCAGTGTCCTCTGCATTGCAGAATTTGGCTAGTGTGCTTGGTGTCCTCTTTTTCCAACTGGATGAAAGACAGAGAGGACTTGAAATAGGCATTGCTTTCTCAGAAAACTAAAAGTAATATTTATAAATATGAAGTAAGCCCCCTTTGGTCATTTAAAAACATTTGTCATTGTTACTTTTTGTAATACATTTTATAATAATTTTCAAGGCATATTACTTCAAATGACATTAAATGCATGTAAAATATGTGCTTCTCATTAAAAGATCTGAGCCAAAATGCTTAAAACAGTGATTCTCAAACCTTTTTGACACCAGGGACCTGTGCTCCTAGGAGAATCTAATGCCTGATGATCTGAGGTGGAGCTGAAGCAGTGATGCTAGTGCTGGGGAGTACAGATGAAGCTTCACTGGCTGACCCACCACTCACCTCCTGCTATACAGCCTGGGACCAGTCCAAAGCCTGGGCGTTGGGGACCCTTGGTTTAAAACACAGATTACTTAAACTTGGAGGTGATAGGTGAGGAGATAATTTGCTCCAGTAACTTTTATATAAAAATTCCAAGCTTCGCAATATGGTGAGAAGGTAGAGGCTGTACACACCTCCTCTAGTGACCACATCAAAACTATAACAAAACTACAGAGAAACCAGTATGCGCAGTCACTTGATGTCTAGCAGAAGAGAAGCCTTGCAACTAGATCACTTCGAATAACAGGTCACCTCAAACTGAAAGGAGGGGCAGAGACAGAAAACTACCTGGCATTGAGAACTGGAAGGGCTATCTTGGCTGCAGAACTACCTCCTCCACCTGAGGAGTGAGCAGTCCCTGCCACACACTGGGTTTCTAGCCCAGGGTTCCAGGGTCGGGAAGAGAAGTCCCCACATCCTCTGGCTGTGAAAACCAATGGAGGTTGTGGCTCAGTGAGATGGAGAGCTATGGGAACTGGAGACCATCCCTTTTAAAGGGCCCACATCTGGACTTACTCACTGACAGACTCATTTGCTTTGGGCTCCAGTGCTGGAGCAGCAGTTGCTTGAATGGTGCCAGGGACATATGGGGAGATGCTGAACTGTTGGACTTCAGGGTGAGGGCTAGAGAGGTGGCTTGCTCCCAGTCAGTGGTGCAAGCAGAAGCCATTTTTTTTGTTGTTGTTGAGCCATCCTACCTCCCAGTCTGCAGACATAGGCTGCATTAACCTAGGTAACACAGGTTGCTCCACTCTGGCAATCCCTTGAGACCCCACCTCTCGCAACTTGTGGGCAGACCCAAGCCACTTCCAGTGATTTCTTCCATACAAATGGGCTGCCTTAGTTTCTGCTGCAGACTTTCATAAAATCTCACAAAACGCAAAGAAGCAGCATCTGGCCTCATCATGCACTGTACCTTTTGCTGAGGAGCCTGAAGCTCTGCACTAGTGGCATCTGGCCTTGGTTTCTGTTTTGGCCCTTTGAGACACCTATAAGCCCAGCATGGGTAGTAGCCATATGTGGATTGCCTGGTGACTGTTACCAGGTAGCCCTGGAGGTACACAGGCTGCGGCTGAACTTGGCCTGCAGATGGATCTCTCCCAGGTCTGTACCATGGGGCCCCACAGCATACCTACTACATAAAGCCACTCTATTAAGATCGGGAGACTTAGGAGACTGGCCTGATACATAGAAACAGACAGAGGAAGGCAGCTAAAATAAGGAGACAAAACATGTTCCACATGAAAGAATAGAACAAAGCTCCAGAAAAAGAATTCAGCAAAAGGGAGACAAGCAATATATTACATGCAGAGTTCAAAACACACAGTGAGAGTTTTAACAAAGAGATTAAAAAACATAAAAATGGAGATGGAAACAATAATAGGAAGCCTGTCGGAAATGAAGAGTACAATATATGAGATAAAGAGTACATTAGAGGGAATCAACAGAATGGATAAAACTGAAGTTTGAATCAGTGACATAGAGGATGGGGTAACAGGACATCCAATCAAGAAAACAGCAACAAGAACAAAAAGAATCCAAAAAAATGAAGATAGTTTAAGAAGACTCTGGGACAACATTAAGCATAATAACATTCACATCATAGGGGAACCAGAAGGAGAAGAGCGAGCAAGAAGTTGAAAACCTATTGGAAGAAATAATGATGGAAAACTTCCTTAACCTAGTGAAAGAAATAGAAATACAACCCCAGGAAGTTTAAAGAGTTGCAAACATAATGAACCTAAAGGAGACCACACTAAGACACATCATCATTAAAATGCCAAATGTTAAATTCAGAGAGAATCTTAAAAGCAGCCAGAAAAAAAGCAATTAGTTACATACAAGGGAGCATTTATAAGACTGGCAGCTGATTTCTCAAACGAAACTATGCGGGACAGAAGGGCCTGGCATAAAATATTCAATGTGATGAAAACTCAGGACCTACAATGAAGATTACTTTACCCAGAAAAACTATCATTTAGAAATGAAGAATAGATAAGGAGCTTTCCAGACAAGAAGACGCTAAAGGAATTCACTATTATAGAAAATGTTGGAGGGACTTCTTTAAGAAGAAAAAATATGTATCAAACTCTGAATAAAGAGCGACAATAACTACATATCTATCAGCAAGTACTTTAAATGGAAAAGAAATGCTCCATTCAAAAGATAGAGTGGCTGAATGGATAAGAAAACAAGACCCTTACATATGCTGCCTACAAGAGACTAACTTGAGATTAAAAGACACACACAGACTAAAAGTAGTGGGAGGAAAAAAGATATTTCATTATGAACTTAGAAGTTAGTGTGCTGAGTGGAGTTAAGTCAGATAGAGGAAGACAAATGCCATATGATTGATGTATGTATATGTTGAATCTAAAGAACAGAATAAACACACACACACACACACAAACACACACACACACACAGACACACACACACACACACACCCATAAACAAACTCTTGGATGCAGAGAACATTTTGAAGGTTACCAGATGAGATGAGGGTTGGTAAAAAAAAAAAAGGGGGAAGGGATTAAGAAGTACAAAGTGTTAGTTAAAAAATAGTCATGTTGCTAAAAAATATAGCATATGGAATGTGGCCAAAATATTGTAATAACTATGTACAGTATCAGAGGGACACTAGATTTATTGGGGTGATCACTTTGTGAGTTATATAGATGTCTAATCACTATGTTGTACAACCAAAACTAATATGCCAACTATAACTGAAAAAAATTATTATTAATAAAAAATTCCAAATTATCAGAGGAAGGGGAAACTTCTCTTAAGTCTGATTCATTTCATAGAAAAACTCCCTTGAATTTTTAATTATTGAATTTAGAAGGTATTGAAACTATATATTTGTGGTGCAATTGTAATATAATTCTTATAGCTTATACGAAGTGTGTTCTTCTTTTGATAGATTCACAGAAATATTTCTGTCTTGTATTCTATTTGTAAATCCTGAACATTGCATCATCTTCTATCACTCATATTGTGAGAGCATTGGTCCTTTATTACTGCTTCTGTAATAGTGAGTACATCCTCTTTCCCACCTTGAGTCAGTTGCCCTTCTTGAGTTTGAACCCAGTCTTTAAGGATGTGAGTTTTTGTGTATCAACCAGGACAACAGCTGTTTTTTCCATGTGTAACCTTGTATAATAGAAAAATAAAGTAACTTTTCTTGTTTCTTTTAGACTTCTCTCATATATCTCAATATACCAGTGGGAGAAGTGTGTTTTGAGAAAGAGGGTAAGAATGCATGATGGAACACTGCCTCCCCTAAGCCTCTAATTCTCTCAGGCTGATTCTGAATGTATTCCTCTTTGCTTTGGATCTGAAAAATGTAGTGATTTATTCAGTTCGGGAACAAGAGATTCAAAATTAGTGTTTTTGTTCTTTTGGAAAAGAAATTGCTAAAGAAGTTAGTGATAACATACTTAGTGATAAACATACTTAGTGATAAATTTAGTGTTTTTATTTGAGCTAAATACATATTTTTACTATTGTCAATTGAGATTGTGTTGTATTTCATAATACGTGTGTTTTACCTCTTAAGTCCTATAAATGTAATACCTAAAAAATTCCCTGATAAGCACTCTTCTTCTCAACCTTCCATTCTACTTACTCTTCACCCTCTTTGCTAATGGCCCCCTATTTGCCACAATGGTCTCCTTCTCTTCTGCTAAATCCTACCCTCAAGAAGGACCTAACACTAGGATGATAATATAATTTATCAAGATTGATAAACTGGAGTTTTAAATAATTATTTTGAGAGAAGAGGCATCAACTGACGTTGTCCAGAAACTTACTGGCATTGTCCAGAACAGTGCACAGGAAGATCTGCATAGTTGCTAACACATTACAAATTTATCTCTCAGTGAGCTATTTGCGTTTTAACTGAGCTCAAAGCTTTAAGTTAAAAAAAAACATTCTAATGGTGGATTTTCAGGCATCGATTACTAGGTAAAGAATCTATGAGAGTCAGAGAATGAATAGAAGAGCCCTAAAATACAGTTCAGCTTAAATTTAAGGCTGACTTTATTGACTGCCTTAGTAGTTATCTCAATCCTGAAATATTCTCAAACAAAGAGTCAGACTGTTATCAATAATAAAATTAAAAATACTGCCTTTTTTTTGGGAGGGGGAATCCATAAAAAAATATTAGTCATTTTGTAGTTTAAAGCATTTGTTGATTTAATAGAGCACATATACTATCTTTAGTGATTGGGCTTTCCTTCCAATATGACAAACATAACAATTATGTGGTGAATTTTATGTTTCCAGTAGCTACTTCTTTTTTCTTTGTTATCTTGTATTTTTACCCAGATTGTTCCTTGTATTTCAGCATTTAAGAAGGAGATGGCAGTATTGAGCCTCGGCTCTGATTTGACACTATTCGAAGGAGCTTAAAATTCTTCATAAAGAAGTATGTATCACTTTAGCTAAATTCAATTTTAGCTCTTAGGATTTCATTTTCTACCCTCATTCCCCTTTGTAATTCCATATGGAGAATGAAAGAGCTCTAATATATGCTATATTAGATCTGTCGTAAACAGATACTATTAAATTATTCTCATTTCTGCACATCTAAGAACGCCGATTTATGAGACACATAGAAACTACTCTCTTCTAAAATAAAATGAGGGTCAGCTCTGAAATGCAAAAGTATGTTTACGATGTGCGTGTTTTCCTAATGCTTTGACAGGAAGAATTAACTTTCCATTTCCAGAACACAAAACACTTCACTGAGCCACATCTTATGGTAAATAAACTGCTCTCTGGGAATAAATTTTTCACCATTTCTTTTTTTAGGGCCATAGGCTACTGCTAAGAAAGTGACTTTTTCCAGGGCTGAAGCCCTGAAAAAAAGTTTCGATGATGAGAGGAATTATTTACTTAGTCTCCATTCACATCCACTGTTTTGCCTGCATTCCAGGTTTCAAAAGGATGATTCATGTACCTTTCAGCTACATGTTGAAAAACAAAATAAGTAACAGTGCCCTTTGTCAATATCAAGAAAAATTTAACAGTGAAATTTTAGGTTATAAACTATGAAAAAGGTAGAATGCTAGCATGTAAAGTTATAGTAAGTTGTTTTTAAAAGCATAAGCCAAGATTAGCAAACAAAGCTGCCATGTCAAAGGATCTGAAACGGCAGTTGGAATGGCACCCAATACTACAATTTATGTTTTAAAACACTGTTCTACGATGCTTAAAATACGTAGAAACAATATTTTAACATATGAGCTTATGTGGTTTTCTTTGAAATCTGGACAATTAAATGCAAAAAGATGTAGAATTATTTAGTTTGATTATCATTGATAGTAAGATTTTTTTTAGTACCTTAATTTTTATATGTTTAAAATTATTGTTGAAATGTTATGTGACGAATAATTTATGGCTTTAACTAAGCCAGCAAGCCTATTTGGTTTCCATTATAAGTGAAGGACCCAACAACAACATCTTCATTTCATATTGTTCCGATAAATTTAATGACATTATTATTTTTTTTTTGAACCAAAAGGAAATTTCTTCTCAGCTGGATTCTTTCACTGTAGGTTTTAATCGCAAACTTTGAAAATGAGAACATAGCTATTATTTTTTATTAAAAGGATATGTTCTGGTTAGTTTGGAAAGGCCTGCTTAGTAAAGGCATCCAATAGCATGTCTAAGGACTTAAAATGTCATGCTGAAGTTAGAGAACGTAACAAATGCCTTAAGTACCAGTGTATCTTTTGTGTTGTAAGACACAAATATGACAAATGTATAGGCATGGAAGGCAGTTTTACTACTCACAAAACTCTAATTAAGAGTAGGTTACTTAAAGATTAGCTACTCTGGGTAGGACATAGTCTATACATTCAGTACTAAGCTCATCCTGAAAAGTGGGTAGAAGTGAAAGGTTGTATGTTGTGTGCCATGATACGTGAAACAGTGTCTTACATATAACATGTGTTCACTTAATGTTTTCTGGCTAATTTAATGACTATCCTTCCTATGTAATTTCAAGTTTTTTTAAAAGAGCTCATCCTTTAAAACTTTTTTTTAACTTTATATTCCTTGATGTTATAGAATTGTTCTTCTGGGCAAGTTTTATTTTACATAAACAGTCGAAATGTATTTTTATTGCATGTATTTTTATATTTTAATTTTTAATGGACTTTTTAAGTAGAAGATACACTTGAAATCTTTAAATATTTTAGTTGAAGTGCTGAATAATTACAATGATAGTGTCTGTAGCATTTGTTGGTTTTTAATTCAATAAAAATGTGCTTTAGACTTGCTAGCTATGAAATCTTATATTGGTATAGAATGAAGCAATTAGATTTGATGTTTCAGTCTTGCTTTAGTAGTCTCACCAGTAATTTAACCTCTTAAATACCTTGAGGCTGAATTCTGTTATCAGCAGAATCTCCTTAACTTGTTAGTTAGCAGTTTGAATAAGCATGATATCAAAGTCTTCTAGATGGAGTCCTAGGAGGAACAACTAGTGTTAGGAAAATGCTATGCACTTGAATTGTTACTATTTCAACTTAAAGTAAATAAGCCCTGAGAAGAGCCTTGAGTACTGTGGAGTTATACTGCAAAAGGATTAATAAATTACTATTTTCTCCCTTTCCTACCAGTTCTTTCTGTGTCTTCCATGCAGGGTCATACCTTATATACTTTTGCTAGTGATGTGTGAGTCTTATGGAAAATTTTTTTCTTGATATTTATTCATTCATACATTCATCACACTCTTCTATAAACTAGTGATGCAGAGAAGGAGAACTAAGAAGGGTCCTGCCCTCTTTTCAGTATTCTGTAGCATCAGCTCTTGGCATACTTCAATGATGCCTTGGCAGTGCTGCCCTCTAGGACTGGTGCTTCATTATGGTGTGTAAAGAGCCATCTGTCTTAGCCAGGATCATCAGGGTATAGCCCAAGAGAGGAGATGCCAGAGAGTCTAGTACACTTGGTTTTAAAGAAACTTTTTTTGATTGAGGGGTCAGGGTACATTTATTAGCCAAAGACTTGATGATATGCTGGTATCTGGCCATATGCTGGTATCTGCATTTGGGGCATGATATCATTCTGGATAGAAAGGTTATTATTTCAATCTTTATGGATCCAGACAATTGTTATCTTTAGTTAAAGTGCCTATTGTGACTAGATATGTACCCCAAAGAACTCACATGACATAATTTTTACCAGATTACCATGGAAATTTGATTTTAATACAAAGGAGAAACCATCGAGATTTATCTTTTCTGAGAAACAAAAGTGAAAAACAACAATAACTTCCCCCAATAAAATGACATTTTGTTTAAGTTGTCTCACCCTGCCACACAGCTACTTCCTTCCATATGCTGCTAATTAGAGTGAAACTCTATGATATATTGATAATGTGAAATTAAAAAGATTGTTTACTCACTCTTAAAAATAACATGTTTTATTAGAACAACCTCAGAGGGCCATTAAAGAAAATGATTTAAGTATTGCACAGCAACAAATAATAGTATCCAGTAAAATCAGATTTTTTTTTACCTTCAAAGTTTCTAATATACTTGGTCTATTTAGAAAACAAGTGCATTTAATTGTTTCCATCTCTTAAAAATGTCTAGTAAGTTCAGTTTTTAGTTGCTGTACAAATAAATTGGTCCTAGTTGCATTGCTTTCTTTCAAACATCATTTCAAATTAAGGCTTAATGTGGTTTGAACATTTTGCCAGAATAGTCATCCTACTTTTGTCTGAGGGTGGTTGATTACATCTATCTTTTCCAGCTTACAAATGCCAATATATTTAGAAGAATGCATACCCAACCCTGAGACCATTTGTCATCACACGTTGATTGTAACTCAATGTTTTATTATGGTACTTAGGAGGAAAGGCAAACAATTAAAAATCTGAAGAAAAATGGAATGTCAAGACATGCTAAACATTTTTATTACATTACCATGTTTAACCTATTTTTGTCTACCACTTTTAATTCTTAATTACCTAGGTTATTAAAATATGTGCGCACACACACACACATATATATATATACACATATATATACACATATTTTTATTTCATGTTGGATTCAAAAATAGCTTTCCATATCTTAGTAGCAAATATATAAGCAGATATAAAATATAATGAATGGAAGAGAGAAGTTTATCATTATTAGTTCAAAGAATAAGTTTTAATAATGATGTATGGTATTATTCAAATAATCAGAGAAAATGCTCTGAAGAGGGCAGGAAATCTTAGTGATAAAATAAAACACAACTGGTTTGTGCCTGCTATATTCTGTGTCTGTATTTGCCCAGTTTGTATATACAATCTTTGTGATTTACTCTATCACTCTCTATTTTATTGCCATGAAGAATGGAATTAAAGAGTTGAGACTAGAAATACTTAATCAATTCCACTCCAAATACCTCTAAACGAATTGGCAAGGTAGAGATGTTTGTGTGATAGGACAAAAGGTGTACTTTTAAGTTGCATGTAACAGGAAACTAGTAGACAGCCATAGCTAACATATAAATATGGTGAATGATTTCAGCTTCCTGCTAAAATTTCTTTTGGCCTGTTGAAATATAACCTGTCTGAAGTGTGTGTGGAAACCCTCAGAACCACTTTATGAAACTTTCTTAGTGTGACTTGACACTCTAAGAACTGAACTAGAATTAAGACTCCCTGGGGGTTTTAGCCCTCCTAGCAACAAAGCACAGGCACTTATTGGGTGTTGTCTCTTTGCATCTATCCTTACATTTTTGTTTTCTATTTAAAATTATTAATAAGGCAGAAGAAATTTATGTTAATTAGAGTATAATCTAAGGTTCCATAACAAAGAGACTCTAAAATACAGTGACTCAAAAAAAAAAAAAAAGCATATAGGAATTTTTGTTCCATAAGTTCAAAGAATAAAGGTTACTTTTATTTTCCCCTGATTTTCCTAGAATGTAATCCCCATATACATAGTAAAACTGGATTATCACCACTATGTCCTTGTCCCAGCCTTAATTGGTGGTGGTAGGTCATAAGTTGGGAGGGGAAGCAACTTCTTTAATAAAGATATGACCTGAAATTGCTTACATCATTTTATTTTACATCCCATTGGCTGGAGCTTAGTCATCTGGTCACAACTAGCTGCAAAGGAGTCTGGGAAGTATAGTAGGGGATAGACAATTATGTTTCCAGGTAAAAGTAAGTAGTAATGGTGGGTTTGTTCTAATACCAAAAGGAAGGAAGAGGAAAATGAATAAATACTGGGGGACAATTACTGGTCTCTGTCAAAGCAGTTTCTGAGAATTATGGCCTTCTCTAAATCAAATTTCTGATTTTCTTGATTTCATCTTCTCTTTTCTCATCTTTCTCTCCTTTCATTATTCCTCTTCTTTGCTTACTACTTCCCCTTCCTTATTCTAACTATACTAATGACAATGCTAATATTCAACCTAAATAGCTAGTATTCATCAGTGGCCTGTACTCTATAAGGTGCCTGTAATATTTCTCTGGGCCTGCAAACTTTAGGTTAACTTTTTTATTTTGTATTGCCCTTACCATCTGTAATTCTTTCTGGAAAAGTGAAGTATAGGGAAGGGAGGGAAGAAAGGAAAGAGCAAGGGAAAAAGAGAGAGAGGGAGAGAGGGCGGGAGGGAGAGAGACAGAAGAAGAAAGAGCAAATAGAAAGAGAAAGAAAGAAAAAGAAAAGGAAGAAAGGAGAGAAAGAAAGGAGAGAAGAAAGAAAAAAGAAAGAAAGAAAAAAGAAAGAAAGAAAGAAAGAAGAAAGAAAGAAAGAAACAAACAAAGAGAAAGAAAGAAAAGAAGGAAGGAAGGAAGGAAGAAAGGAAGGAAGGAAGGAAGGAAGGAAGGAAGGAAGGAAGGAAGGAAGGAGAAGAGAAAGGAAATGAGAATATGTATAAGGTTTATGAAGGCAGGGACTTTTCGTCTGTTCTGTTCACGGCTATATTTTCAGCCTTTGGAATATTGCCCAGCTCGTTGTTGGACTCAAAGGATATTTGTTAAATGAATGAACAAAACAAATTTATTTTTCCATTTTACTTTTTTTTCTCAAGTTTGTTTCAGACTTTCAGCTCATCAAACATACTATTTTTCCATTAAAAAAATTTCCTGAATGCCAAATAGTAAGAATTCTCTATCTGTAAAATCAGCTTAGTTTTGTCTCAAATTGCCTCTTAATAACAGACTTAATTTTGTTTTTGTTTGGATTTTGTCTTTGAATAAAATTATAATTAGTTTTTTCTCCAAGGGATAAATATCCCTAATAAACAGAGAATTATTATATACAAGAGAAAGTATACAGGAGGTAACCTATACCTTAAACATAATTTGACTTTCTGAGGACAGATAAGAATATGGCATTCATTACAATAAAATTATTCTTCCTAGTTGACTCTATTAATGACTGCTCTAGCTTTTCAAACCAAAAAAAAAAAAAAAGTGAGTCATAGCAAGAGAAAAGGGGTTCTCTAAAATAAGGCCCCCAGAAGCTAGAATCTAGAACCACTAAAAGATGGCCATCAGTTCCTTCCCTTTGTCTTTCTCTTAAACTATTTTCCAGGGCTTCAGACAGCTCTCTATTAGTGTTGAAAAACTAACATCCACATTAATTATTTTCTTAGAGATTCTAAAACTTATTGGTTTGCAGTCTGAATCGGGTGGGGCAGACAGAAAGGTGATTGGTGAGGTTTGGCTTTCCTGCCCTCTTTTTGACAAGAGCAAGTTCATGCTTATCTTTTTAACAGGTTGGGTTCATTAGTAAATTTTGTTGGAAAAAAAGAAAGGTTCTTATTCTAACAAAAGTTTAGAAACCTTCCATTGAGCTTAACTTCATTAATTTATAGGTTAAAACACTAAGAGTTGGAGAGAAGTAATTTTTCAAAGATTTCAAAGTTAGGGCCAGGTCCAGAATTTATATCTCTTTATTCCTTGGCTGGATATCTTCCCTTTCCACTCTTCATGCACCCCTCCAAAGTATCCTTATATCAGTGACTTGTTCAAAAAATGAGCAGATTTTTTTTGGAGTTACATAGTAAGGTTTGGCATAAAATAGTAAACTAAGCTCTTTCAATACTTTATAATCTCTTAAAAACCTAGAAACATGTATAATAATTGTTGGTTCAAACAGGCTGTTGCTCTAATGTATATTTATCAATTACCAATAAATAGTTGTTTGGGAGTGAAATATTTTCATTGCCATGAGTTTAACTTATGATTGAAAATAAAATGGCAGGGTCCTTTATGAAGCTGAATCATGGTGCTGAGCAGGTGGTGTGGGTAGAGTTGACCTTGGCTCAGCACAGGGGCTTGCCAAGACAGGCTATACCTCTTTGTATCTTTGTTATAACTTGTGTGTGTATGTGTTGTGTTTTGAGTGCTGAGAAATAAGGGATGAAGATTCCTTCATGCTTAGAAGATTCCATGTATGCCCTATTTGAAGTGCATGTGCTTAATGCTCCAGAAGCCATTGACAATCACCTGTTCTCTGAAGCCTATTAGGTAATTTTGGTAAATGTGAAACTTGCCTTCATCCTGCTATTTAGTATCTTATTTTGTATTTAATAATGAAGCAAGTTCTCTAGGGACTAGTTTTCTGGCTAACTAATGCCTTTGCAAACCAATATACCCTCTTAACATAAAACATAAGGAATGGAAGTTCACAGGAAATGAGCTTTTGGATTCCCTAGAGCATGGTTAGAAAGTCTGAAGTAGTGTTCACAAACTATTGTTTTACAGCAATTATACAGTTTTTTTCTTCACAAGTATTGAAATGTTCTTCATGGAGAGCACAGGTCACCTTAAAGTCAGAAGCTTTGGTTCTTGGAATATTATGATATAAAAAAGACCCATAAAATATTTTTAATTATATTGTAATAGTTTACTTCCATTATATAGATTTAAGCTATTTTGGTTTTAGACATGCAATGTTAATAATTTTCACATCTCTGTGAGAAATGTAATTGCTAAAATATTCATTAAAGTTATTTATTCATTTTTTCATAAAGACCTTAAATTATCAATTAAAAAAAGAATTAGCCAACTATATGGTAGTTTTGCAATGTGAAAAGTTGTGAAGAACTGAAGCTATAATCTCTACCATTATTTCCCATTCATTCTGAGAGATGCTTCAGGAACCATGACAAAACCCAGACCTGTAAAATCTAAGTGACTTATTTGCTCTTGGGCAATTAATTAGAAGTAGAACTAAGGTTAGTACACGGGTGCCCTGACTGTATGACATCATTTACTTTCACAACCACTCTTATGACAGGTAAAGAGAAAAGATTTTTTTCAGAAACCCAAAATTGTCTTCATGTATCTTGGCTTTGTATTTCACATTCAAATTTCACAGGAGAAGAAATTAGGGAATGTCACAAATTTGACATTTATGTTTTTAGATACGAAAAGGTTTTCTCCCTCCCTTCTTCCAGCCATCCCTCCTGTATTCCCTTTCTCCCTTCCTTTCTTCCTTCCTCCTTTGGTCCTTTCTTTTTCTGTTTGACCAAAGATTCATTGCTTAATTGAAGCAGAGTTAGTTGTTATGGTGATTTTTTCCCTGAAACAAAATAGAATCAGTCACACTATTGTAATCTTTATCCTTGTCTCAGTCTGAAGCATTTATTAAATTCCTCCCATTTACTTGATATATTGTAATCTACAAAGCTGTGAATTTCTTCTCAATCTGTGAGGAAACTGTGACCCAAACTCTGATTTTGCAAAGTGGGAGAAATTTTAAGGAAAAAATAAACACAATGAATATACTTAGATTTCTTCTCTTATTTTCAATCAAAGAGATGAGTACATTTACTGAGATGATAAATTAAGGAAGAGTAAAGGAAGTGATTGTGATGAAATGGCCAATATGTCAGAAATTAGGTTGTTGGATGGAGACAGGAAAAAAAAAGTTGAATGCTGAGAATTTTATACCTTTTTCCATTTTAGATGTTCTTCCTTCTATTTTGGGGAATTTTCAAAAGTGAGAACACAAAGGGATTCACACACACACACACACACACACACACACACACACACACACACACACGATAAAGCCCATACCTTTTAATTTCCTATATGTAGGTGATTTTCTGAATTTTGACTCATTGCTATAGCAGCAAGGTCTCAACATACTTTTTCTTTTGTAGAATGAATCTCTTTCTGATGAATTACTCAGCAGTTCTTGCTGTTTGAATTGTATTTTTAATAACAAAACCGTTTTTTTATTCTGTTCATTTTTTTTTTTTTTGCTTATGTGGAAATAATGAGTCAACCGTAAAGTAGATGCCATATAATGAAATTAGCAAAGCTTCCTTTTCAAGTTTCTTGATATAGTTTCTGGTTCAGTAATAATGGTTAAGAGTGACTTAATGATTTGTTTGTACTCTATCCTGACACCAAGGTTTCTATCATAAATGTTTGTTCTGTAAGAATAAAAAAGTCATTATGTACTCATGGGCAATGAGTCTGTTAACATATTTAAAGCATCTACTTTCATGTGCTGCACATGATGGGAGCTCAGCAGTTATAGAAGTTTCTTATACAGCTATCTGACATTTGTAGCATTTCAAAATATCTTACATTTATATTTTTCTGTATAGTGCCACAATAATGTCATCTTGGGAAGCGGAGAGTGACATTAGCATTCCCAGTTTACATACAGGGAAATTATGGACAACAGAGCTTAAGAGGATCT
The DNA here is from genome assembly GCA_004027375.1 of Macroglossus sobrinus. Classification (NCBI taxonomy): domain Eukaryota; kingdom Metazoa; phylum Chordata; class Mammalia; order Chiroptera; family Pteropodidae; genus Macroglossus; species Macroglossus sobrinus. Next base: position 668,542 of record PVKZ01000549.1, read on the forward strand.
CACATGATAATAGAATATAGCCTTTCTAACAGGTCAACTCTATAATTTATTGCCCAAACTTGGACACTATTGAGAGTGACAAGGGCTACTATTAACAATTATACCTGGACAATTAGTATGAACTTGGATTGTTCCCAGGGAACCTGAGACCTGTTGTCATTTTACTAGGATCCACAACTGATTCTCACATGTTTCTATTTTTCTGTGGTTCTCAGATTTCTCCTGTGTTCTTGCTAAGTACATACTCATGCACATAATAGTTATAAGAGAGGGCATGGCTGGGTTTGAATCCTGGGAACTTCACTTATTAGTTGTGAATTCTTGGGCGCATCTCAAGCAATTTGATCTCTTTCTGCTTCAATTTCTTTCTCAGTGAGACAGGGATGATAATAATAATACTTTATGAGGTTGTTAAATTAACTGAATTTGTAAAATTCTTGGAATAGTGTCTAGCATTTAGTAGGTACTATATATATATTTGATAAATAAAAATATGAATATTGAACTTGATACTTACTTTTTTAAAAAAGGAAGTTAGAAGCTATTTTGCAAAGAACAATTTGTTTTTTTTTTCCAGAGCATGTTTTTGAATCAATTCTTGGAATATTGTCTACTTTGTACTTTGAATATTTATACATGAAATTACTAATGTCTGTGCTATTCTACTGGATGACATAATCTGATTATGGTTTTAGCATGTAACACTGTTAACATAGATGTAGTTAAAACAGTATTAGCAAGCTAATTGTCATCTTGGAGTAGTTTCGATATCTAATGAAATGAAACTTTATAAAACTTTATGACAGTCTACCATTTTCTGAATTCCAATAATAGAATTCTATTAATTTTACTAAGAGACCTTTATATCTTTATGATATGTATTTTGTGTTACATTTGAGATCATCTGGTTCTTTCATTTTAATAACTCAAGATATCTTGTTTTTCCTTTTGGAATGAATGGCCTTGATTTAATCTCCACACTGACTCATCTCTTTCTTAAAATTAAAAATAAAATTAAAAACTTTAGTCTAAGATAGGAAATATGCAGAAAGACATTTTCCCTGCACTTTGCATTGTGGTGATTTGGCCCTGAGAGAAAAGACCCACACCTCTGGCCCCACTGGACAACTGGGGCTTCTGTTTGGTATTTAGGATTGGACACCTCATTTTTTTTTAGCCCTTTTGGCCTGCACCTTTTCAATCAGGCCATCTTTGTCTAAAGTTATTTATAATTTGATATCCAATATTCTGAAATGTTCATTATCTATTTTATTTGACATGTGAATGATTCTAAATCTAAGTCTTTACTACGCTTCATAGTTGGGATTTACCATTACTTTGCTAAGATGGTGGCATCCAATTCTGCATTTTTTATATGATCCCTTTTCTATCTCCTACCTTAAACTACTACCCTTCTTAACATTTCCTCAGCCTTCCCAGTGGTAACAATGCCATAGCTAAGGGAAGCAAAGTAGCAGGGAATCCTAGGGAACTGGGATTTTTCCCAGAAGAAAAAGCCACATGTGTATTACATTTTTTTGCATTTTTTAAACAAAAGAATTTACAAAAGTAAATTTTCTAGTCCTAACTGCTATAATTCATACATATAATAAAGTTATATTGTTTTCCAATATTTTAGTATTTAAACATCACTTTTAAATTTTGTCAGTTATTTTTATGTCTATCATCTCACGTGATACATTTTAATACTTGTAAACTATATATTCTCATTGTCCTCATTTTATAGATGAGAAAACTGAAGGTGAGGGAATTCACATAATGCATTTAACAGAGTCACTAAAATTAAAAACTGGTACTATTAATAATGAAGAAAATAAAAATCACCCATAGTTAATTTCATTACCCAAGTATAACCACTTTTAACATTTTAGTGCTTTTTTAAAAATTTTGCTTTTTTTGCATGTAAATAGGTGATTGTATAAATATATTTAATGCACAATTTAACATAATTAAATGCATTTCTGTATTCTGCTTTTAAAGTTATCGTCATGTCACTTAAAACTCCATTGTACAACTATAAAGTGTATGAAACCATTCTATTATTGAACATTTACTTTTTAAAAATTTTTAATAATTAAAAATAACATTATGATGTATGACTTTGCATGTGAATAGTTTCCATTTACGTAGTTATTACATTTTAATAGACATCAATGGTTTTTAAAGCATAGGGTGGTATCCTCACCCACTGGCATCTCTTGTGATAAATGATTTTCATTAGTAAAATTGGCCAAAATTTGGGATATATTCTATAGTCATCAAACAGTGAGCAATCTAACTTGCAAGGGGAGTGAGTTAATGATCTTGGCCTCACAACATTTGTGTGTTTACATAGGGTCAAATAGACTTAGAAGAAATAAGAAAGGAAAAAATAAAAAATAAAAATATAGAGTTGTCTACATATTTTAAAATGTAGTAGAAATTTTAGAAGTTGAAAAGAATGATATATCTGTATTGGGAAAAATTACAGAAGTGAGAGAATGTCTGGTCAATTAATAATTGTGCTTTATACAGAAATTCTCAACATCCTACACCTGGTTGGGTAGCATTAATATATTACTTTGCAATACACAATAAAAGCCTTTCACAAAGATAGTATGTTTGTGAAATAATCAGATTACTTCACTAAATTTCTTAGTTTATAATGGATAATTAAGTTGGTTAGCAGTGAAAGAGGAACAACTGAGCTAGGTGATACAGATAATGATGATAATAATAATAATAATAGCTAATAATTATTGAGCTTTGTGTTTCAGGCACTATTCTAATTTTACACGTAATATCTACAGTATATATTGTGTTCTGCCACCACCCAATCAGGGAGGTACTGTTTTTTTCTTATTCCATTCATGTAGAAGAAGGATGTGTAAGACAGCGGAGAAGAGGGAAACCTTCAGAGAAGAGGTGACATTGGAACCAGGATGAATAAAGATTGCCAAGGAGATACTGGTGAAGAGTCTGCTAACAGCCTCTCACTCTGGAAGTTGGAGCAGCATCTGTCGTTTGTTTTTAATTTAATTTAGAAAGAGTGCAGTGCCTATTTGGAGTTAGTCACACCTCAGTTCTTATCAGCTAGGTGATTTTAGGCAAATTTCTTAATCTCTCAGAGCTTTGGGTTCTGAATCTGGAAAAGTAGGGAAAATTATGCTTATCTCAATATGAAGATTAAAGAAGATACGTATAAGTTCTCAGTACAGAGCCTATCGTTGTTGATGCCCAGCAAACAGTAGTTATTAACACCCTGATTATATAATGAAAAGAACATAAAAAGTGTTTTAGAACAAAGGCTTTCTTACCTAATGGGGGAAAAGCCTGGCAAGGTCTGCCAAGTGAGTGGGGAATAATAAGGATCAAGAACTATCGTTCTGGAGTTCAAATTCCATTTATGACTGCTAAACTGAGACTGCTAAGAATAAAAGGCTTTAAAAGGCTCAGGAGGATTCTTGTGACAACAAATGACTGTTACAACTGAATATTTTGATGTGTTAAGTGTAAATTACTCAGAAGCATATGGATTAAATTTCCTTTCAGCAATGCATAGGTTTAAACGTTAAGGGGAAAGAGACGTGAGAACAGGGCTCTCCTGGGTTAGTAGCTCTCTGATGTTTGCCCCAGGAGGGTTTTAGGTAGACTCACAGAGAAAAGGCTGAGAAATGCTCCCTGAGGAAGATAGGGAGGAGAAGGAGCAGGGCAAGAATATTATACCCTCAGTCCAACTTTGAGGAAGTTCAAATTATTACAAATCAATGTGGCCTCAGCTCCAAAGGTTTAAAAAACATTTAATTAAAAAAAATTTGGTTCTTTCTCCCCACCCCCAGTTTTATTGAGAAATAATTGACATACATCTCTTTATAAATTTAAGGTATACAAGCATGATGGTTTGATTTTCACGTATTGTGAAATGATTACCACAATAGGTTCAGCTAACATCTGTCTTCTGATATAGATACAATAAAAAGAAAAGAAATAAAAACCATTTAAAGTCATATTAGAAGATTAAGCAATAGTCATTGGCTCAAAAAATAGTAGATTATCTTTTCTTCATGTGAATGATAAAATTCAGAAAAACTCTATAAAACTTTTTTTGCAACAAAAAGGGACTTAAAAAGAAATCATGGTTACCTTCTCTCATTTAATAGACAAGAGACTTGAAACTCAAGGAGATGAAATGACTTGCTAATAGTCCCCAGTGAGTGTGTGACAGGGATGGGAATAGAAACATAGGTCATCTAAGGAATTTCACACCCAAGGAAGTACTTGGTCAGGGCTGCATCCTGAGTGGCCACTGAAGGGATTTCATTCAAAGTCTCTCTGACTCCAAAGGCCACACACTTTCTGTGGCTTCACACTGCTACTTTAAAATTAATTAGGCATTATCTTATTACAAAGGCAGCATATGTTCATGCCAACCTTTTCCCCATTTAAAAAAAAAAAGTGAAGCTTGCTGCCACTTGCAGCTTGTTGTTCATTTAACAACATGTGTTGGAATACTATGTTTTCGGCCATTGAACTACTAAAAACAGAATGCTATAAGTAGAATGATGTCATTTGTTTCCAAAGACTATCGATATACTAGAGTGATATGAAAATAATAATAAAAGCAAGATATTTTGTGGCAAATTTTGGGGGGGTAAGGTTAGGACTATAATCCGCAAGTTATGTCAAGGTAAATGCTATAGCCCCTGGTGAGTATTCTCAAGGCCAATGGGAAAAGGGTTAAATTACGACAGTATGGAAGGATATTAAATGAAAGCTAAGAGTCCTCCCTCTCAACAATTTTACACCTCCTCCCAGCAAAGCCCTGTATTTCCATTTCCTGGAGGTGAATACTATGAACATTTTTTGGTATTTACTTTCAGAAATTGTGTGTGTATGTATGTGTGTCTTTTTGAAAAACCTTTATATTTGAAAGAAAGCTCAAACTTACAAAAAGGTTGTAAGAATAACAGAAAGAACTTTTTACCTAGATTCACTGCTGACATTTTGCCCCATTTGCTTTATCATTTGTTCTCAATAGCTGTCTGTCCATCCATCCAAACATCCATCCATCCATCCATCCATCCATCCATCCATCCATCCATCCAATTATTTTTGCCGGAACCAATTGAAAGTAAATTGTAAATGTTATGGTCTTTTAATTTTTCTCTTAGACCAGTCAGGTTGTTATAACAGAATACCATAGACTGGGTGGCTTCTAAACAACAGAAATTTATTTGTCACAATTCTGGAGACTGGGAAATCCAAGATCAAGGCACAGGCAGATTCAGTGTCTGGTGAGGAACTGCTTCCAGTGATTGTCTTTCTTCTCACTGGGTCCTCAACATGGTGGATGGCGTGAGAGAGCTCTCTGGGATCTCTTCATATAAGTGCCCTAATCTCATTCATGAGAACTCTACCCTGATAACCTACTCATCTCCCAAAGACCCCACCTCCAAATACTATCACATTGTGCATTAGCATTTAACTTACGAATTTGAGGGAGAAATAGTAATTTAATCTATAATAACCCTTAAATATTTTAGTGTATATTTCCTAAGAATAAGAATCTTCACAAACACCATATAATATCAACTTCGATATAACTTCACTTTATTTGTCATCAATACAAAACTTTTATAAGATTGATCCACAATGTACTTTATAGTATTTTTTCCTCTTCAGTACCAGGTTTAATTAAGGATCATATATTGTACGTAGTTGTTGTATTCCATTAGTCTCTATTAATCTGGAACCGTTTTTCAGCAGTTCTTATTTATAACACTGGCATTTTTGAAGAATTTAATAGACTTTCTCATTTGAGGTTTGTCTGATGTTTCTTTATGCATTCTTGGGTGGAACACTATATAAGTGATGATGTGTTCTTCTAGGATAACACAACTAGAGGCATACATGTTCATATGTGCCTCATTTGTGATGCTAATTTTGAATACTTAATCAAGGTGTTGTTCATTGCTACCATTTTAATTCATGCCTTTGTGCAATATGTTTTTAGTGAATATCATAGTTATTTTAATTCAACAATATTTATTGAGCACACTTATGCCATACACTGTTTTAGACCCTGGTAATATAACAGTGATCAATTCCTGCTCTCATAGAGTTTATATTCTGTCTTGGATATATATTTTGTATTTTAATATATAAAGCTATTTCATTTTTCAAAAAACTGGATACTGGTATTCAACTTTGTTGTATTTATGTACCATAGTTTATTCAACTAGTCACTACTGATGACATTTAGCTTGTTTCCACTGTTTTTTTTTTTTTTTGCTATTAACCAACCATGCTACAATAAGCACCCTGCAATGTAGTAGAGCCATCCAGATGCATATGTGCATATGTGTGTATATGTGTATATGTGTAGATGTTTGTGTGTGATTGTATATGTGTGAATGTTTGTATATGTGTGTGTACCAACTTGTTTATTTGTAGCATAATTCTCTAGAACAGAAATTCACAGTTTAAACAAATTTAGTTTTTATCTCTGGTAGATGCTGCCATTTTTCTCTAATTTTTGTTCTCTGGACAGCACTTATATCTCCCCATTCTCACCAAACTGGACACTAGCAAACGTTTTCATATTTTCCATACTAATAGGCATCATCTTAGCTCGATGCAGTTTTTTCCTAGTCTCTTTGTATTTGATTGTTGCTGTGCTGTGAGCCTTATCCGTCAAGAGACCCACTTCTGGTGAACAAAGACTGATCATAGGGTGATTGCTACTTATTTCTTTAGAAAAATTGCCTGTTTCTTTTTTGTCCTTCCGGCCTTAATAAGATATAATTGACAAATAAAAGTTGTATATATTTAAGATATACAGTGTAATTTTTGATACATGTATACATTATGAAATGGTTAACATAGTAAGCTAATTAACATGTTCATCACCTCACATAGTTAAACCTTTTTCATGTGTGTGAGAACAATTAAATATACTCTCTTAGCAAATTTCAAGTATATAGTACAATATCGTTGACAATAGTCTCCATGTTGTACATTAGATCTCCAGAACTTGTTCGTCCTGCATGCAGTATTTGTCTCTCTGTATCCAGCTTATTTCATAATGTCCTCCAGTTTCATCTGTGTTGTTCCAAGTGAGATTTCATTTTTTAAGACTGAATAATAATTCCATTGTATTTATATGTACACCATATTTTTTTATTCATTCATCTGTTGACAGACATGTAAGTGGTTTCATCAAAGATGTGAGGTAATAGTTCATTGTGGTTTTGATTTGCATTTCTCTGATGATTAGTGATCTTGAATACCTTTTAATATACCTATATATTTTGTTTTGAGAAATATCTGTTCAGGTTCTTTGTCTTTTGTAATTGGGTTACTTGTTTTCTTACTATTGAGTTATTTGAGTTCCTTATATTTGGATACTAACCCTTTATCAGATAGTTTGCATATATTTTCTGCCATTCTGCAGGTTGTCACTTCCCTCTGTTGATTGTTTTCTTTGTTGTGTAGAAGCTTTTTAGTTTGATGCAGTCCCATTTGTCTGTTTTGCTTTTGTTGCCTGTGCTTTGGGTTTATATCCAAAAACAATCATTTCCCAGACCAATGTCAAGAAGCTTTTTCTCTATGTTTTCTTCTAGTGGCTTTAGTTTCGGGTCCTATGTTTAAATCTTTAATCCATTTTAAATAGATTTTTATAGATAGTGTGAGATAAAGGTCCAATTTTATTCTTCTGTATGTGGATATACAGTTTCCTCAGCACAATTTATTGAAGAGACTATCCTTTCCCCTTTGACTTTTTTGGCACCTATGTCAAAGGTCAGCTGACTATAAATGTGTAGATTTCTAAGCTCTTTCTTCCATTAGTGTTATATATCTGTTTCTATGCCAGTACCATACTGTTGTGATTATTATAGCTTTATAGTATATTTTGAAATCAGGTAGTGTGATGCCTCCAGCTCTGTTCTTCTTGCTCAAGATTACTTTGGTTACTGAGAGTCTTTCGTAGTCCCATATGAATTTTAGGATTGATTTTTCTACTTCGATAAAAAAGGCCATTGGAATTTTGATAGGAATTGCATTAAATCTGTACATTACTTTGGGCAGTATGGATATTTTAACACCTAATTCTTGATCGAAGTCTGTTATAGAAAGAAATCTTTAAAATTTAAATTCTACACTTGGCTACATTGCTATGAAATAGGAATATTATCTAGGACTTAGAGACATTTTAGTAGGAAGTTAATGAAATAGTATAATCATATATAAATAACTGAAAAAATGTACATTTAGATATCTCTTTTATCCTACTTTCTATATGCTATGAAGAATGTGTTAAAATAGTCTCTAAAATTGCTAGAGTATCACTCAGATTATTTCTGAAACATGTATAAAACTAAAGAGAAAATATTGTTTGTGGCAGATGACCTTAGAACTATTTACATAATTTAGCTTGATGGCCTGATCTCTCTTTAAGGTTGTTACTGAGGTTGGATGGGATTCCATCACCTTGGGAGAAAAAAATCATATTAAATGGTTTGTTTGTTGAAGAAACCATTAGTCTTTCCATTTACCCCTTATCCCTCATCCTGTTGCCCCTTTTTTTCCTGTAAGTTCTCTCCCCTCCATTCATCCTCCAAAAAGGAGGTGTGGATATTTTGAAAAGGAAGCCTCTTTCTTACATGTAATGAATTTTGCCTACAATGGGCTAATTGCCAAAGCAGTTGGCCACCTGTGGGAGTAGTCAGTCATTTGTCAGTCCTTCTGAGGTTAGTCAATTGCAGTTGCAATTTATTATACACAAGTTTGCATCCACAAATAACTATGACTGTTTAAACCACCCATCAAGAAAGAAAATGTTAGGTAGAAACTTTAAAAAGTTGGTGCATTGCTTTATATTTATACATGAATGTAACATTTAGCTCTATTCATTTTATTCCAATCCAGGGAAACTGGAGTTAAAGATACTAAAGTAAAAGTATTTTAAAGTTACACTACTTTGAGGAGTGGGAAGGAGACAAGATCATGTTACTTTTGTCACTTTACTTGATAAACTAAAAAAGAATCTTGATTGGTTATATTAAGATTTTAATTTTCTATAATACAATGTGTATTATGTAAAATGAATCACTTTTTATTTAAGGTAATTCCACCAAGAACTTTGTTCTCAAGGGTAAAGAGAAATGTGATAGCAGCCAAATTGGTTAAACATTGTATGGTTAATGTGGTACACTGTTTATGATTACAACTATGGAAAGTATTCTTCATTCTTCTAATTAAATTCAATATATTTCTCAATGGCTGCTATTATCAGTCATGATGCCAGGAAGTAAAGAGTATACAAAAAGATGAGCAAAAGATAATTCAGATAATTAATCTGTGTGTGTGTGTGTGTGTGTGTGTGTGTGTGTGTGTGTGTGTGTGTGTGTATGTTAGGGCAGGCAAGTAAAAACTAGCATGTAAATATATCTGAATTCTTTTGGGTACAAGAAAAACATAACCTCACCCATGCTGAATTAAAAAATGAAGGGTATTTATTAGTTATTGATTTGAAAAATTTTTAAATGGGACTCGATAAATGTGACTTTTTCCAGTAGGTTAATCCTATCAACAAGGACCCAGTATCTTTACATTTCTCTAATCTACTTTGCATAGTATCTGCTTCATCCTGAGGCTGGTTCCCACCATGGCTCTCAGAGAGGAACCATTTTTCCAAGAAGTGTTCAGCAAATATCTCCTTGTGTGTCATTAGCCCAGATTGAGTCATGTGCTCATCCCTAAAGGAGTCACCGTAGCTAAGGGGATAGCATGCACTAATTGGCTTAAAGGCCCACCTCTAGAGAAAACCTCGCTTAAACAATGTGGTTGGGAAATTTGAAACCTAGGTAGGTAGTGGGTAGGAGACAGATGCTAGTAACAACAACCATCCACTACAACAAATAATAGTCATTCAAATGTAGTAAGGTAGAGACACAGTACTGTGTAGGATGGGTTGACATTATTACTGTAGTAATTAGAGGTGCCATCAGTGTTCATATTCTTAGTATGCTATAGAACAGGAATATATTAGAAGCGTTTTGTGGCTTACCATGTTACTGTGGCCAGTTTATCAGTTAGCTTGTGAAGACTTTGCTTGATTTTCAGAGTATGACTCTTGCTTACTGAGAGAAATAACTCGGAGATCTTTAGTGAGAAATCTGAGGAGAGAACATGTGTGTAAATGTACATATAGTTGATCCTCATTATTTACAGATTTAGTATTTGTGAATTTGCCTACATGCCAAAGTTTATTTGTAACCTCAAAATCAATACTCGTTGTGTTTTCACGGCCATTCACAGACATATGCAGAGTAATGAAAAATTTAAGTTATCTGAAGTGCATGTTCCAGGCTGAGGTTGAATAAAAGGACACTCTGCCTTCCTGTATAGCTCTCAGACTGTAAACAAGTGTCCCTTTCATGGTCTATTTAGTGCCATATTTTTCACATTTTTGTGCTTTTTTTTGTTGGTGATTTCACTGTTTATGCATGGTCCCCAATCACAGTGCTGAAGTGCTGTCTAGTATTACTAAGGAGGCTGTGATGTGTCATGAGAAAATTTGTGGCTAGATAAGCTTGACTCAGGCATAAGTTATAGCGCTGTTGGCTGTGAGTTCAATGTTAATAAATCAACAATATATACCAAATAAGGTGTCTTTAAACAGAAACACACATAAAATAAGGTTACATACTGATCATTTGATGAAAAGGTTGTGACCAGAGGCTCACAGGAACTTAACCTTGTATTTCCCCTAGGAGCAGTGTTCAGAATTGGCTAATTCATTGTTCGTGGTGACTTTCTAGAACATAATTCAGGCAAGTAATAAAAATTGATGGTGCACATGTGACTGTGATTGAACAAATGAAGAAAATATCATTTTGGCTCAATATCAATGAAAGGATTTAACTACAGAGTTCTAGTATGTAAAGATGTAAACAATTGATTTTTATTAATAATTTCTATTACTTAAAAGGAAAGAGTTCAGCATTTTTAAGTAGTCCATTTGAGGGATATATCTAATCTATCTGCAAGCTACCTTTCTCTCCATCTGGACCCTTCCAACTATATCCTTTGTAGCTTCTCTGAAGTTATAGGCTTCAAACAAATATTGAAAGCTAGGTAGTATCTCATATAGGATATAGTAAAAAAGAACACATGATGAAATTTGTAGTCTTGTCACAGACCACATTTATTCCCTTCCTCTTCCTAGTACCCTAAACCAAATGTATCAAAACTTTGAGCTGCAATAGGAGATCATAAAGAATGAGAACCACTAACTAAATCATGAAAGATAGTATGAGGTGTCTTCTGTATCTAGGGCACTGTTTGCATCATTCCATTTGACTTTTGTTTTGCCTAGGCTTGGGGCTGTGCTGCCAGCAGCAAGTATGCTGACTGAAAACTGTCACAACAGCGATCATTACAATCTGGGAGTTGAGTTTGACTGGAACATATGTCTTCAATTTTAATAGCTCAGCTTCCCAGATGCCCTAAAGGAGAATATTGCCTGAGAAGGAGCTTTTCATGTAAGAATAATTTGTGTTAAGTAGCTCAGTGATCTGTTTGTTAGGTTAGAGCTGACAGTTTGTTTATATTTCTAAAGGGGTATGATGAATGGGGGAGAAGTTGATGCTAATTAGCCTAAATTGTTCCTAAGAATGTAGAGGGCTTTGCCAGTTTCATTGTTTCTGTTTCTTTGCACATTTTAAATAATTGAATGGAGCTCAGACCATTCATCATAATTTCAGGCAAGATGGAAATAAATGAATTTAGCACGGGTCCACATGTGTGATGGAAGATGTCACTTTAAAGGGCAATTAGATAAGACATCAACTTGGGGCTAATGCAGACTATTCTAATCCATTTGCATAAAAATATCAAACATGAATGTTTTCATTTACTTCATTAATTATCCCTGTCATCATAAGAAAATATAGTCTTTTCGAAAATCCACCTATCTGCCTTAAAGAAGTAATGCTGTGGTATAAAACTTTGGCCCTTGGCTTCTGAACAAAAGATTTGTGCCCGTACTTTCTAAGAAAGTTCCCTCCTCTCCCCACACCCCATGATATCAAACACCACTAGGAAACCTGTTTGAAGATGGGCTAAGCCCCTGGCCATCCAGGTAGAGAATGAAAAAGGCAACAGAGGAATATTTTTGAAAGTTGAGAGTAATATAATGGTGTGAATTCCACAGTAAGAGCTAATGTTCCAGTAGGGCATATTTTAGGTATTTCTCAAGAGCTGGCATATGTTTATTTCTCAGTTATGCTGGGATACCTGATGAGATGATGAGAAACCTACGATGTAACTTCCTATCTGAGTTGAGCTGGCATTTCCTTTAGATAAGGTTAACATGAATGAGTTATTTTATGAGTGTAGAAAAATATATATGTTTTGTTAACACACATATTTTGAGAGTTAAAATAAGAAAAATGAAACTAAATTTAGAAAGTCTATGATTTTTTTCAACCTTTTAATCCTCATTGGAGGCCATTCTTTTTTAATTTATGCACATAAAATACCACAGGAAGAGATGGTATAAATTTGTGGACTGTGGAGAATGAGTGAACATTTTTGAATCAGGATCTTTAAAAGGGGTGAAATTTGAGTATGATTAAGTTAGGAAAAAGCCTCGCTTACGGCGGAAGTCAGAGACTCTGTATACATTATGGGCATGTCATGGCTTTTAAAAAGTTATGTTAGACTTCTATACAAATTGTGAAGGAATTTGTATAACCCCAAACAAAATTCTGTGTGGTTCTGAACTTTTCCAAAGTTGAAAAAAGAGGGAGAGAAATAATGCTGGTTAGTATTCTGATCAGAAGCAAATCTTGCTGTCGGGTGGGCTGGTCGCTTGCACTGCCTGGGTATTTTCTTGGTCACTAGTTTTCTCAGGAGGAAATGATCCTGTGGCTTACGCTAGCCACGTTTGTGCATATATGCCCTATAATTGGCATTTATTAAGGAGACCTTCAGTTTGATGGATGACTGTCAGAGCCCAGCCTGCTGGCTTTGAAGAGAGTTGACATTGCTCGAGTTCTGTTATAGTAACTCATTAGAACTCTGCACTGCTTCAACCCTGCTCTTTGTTTACTTTCTTATAATTAAGATTTTTGAACAATCGATTTTTAGAGACTTGACAGGGGCCTGTTCCCAACTCTGAGACTTTGCCAACAGAAAAGTATTCAACAGAACACATATTCACAATAAGAATCTATGAATATTAAAAGTAAGGTTTTTTACTCTCTTTAGTTAGCTGCCCAGGTAATTAATTGCCTTTATATGCAAAATTATTTATTATTCATCTTTATATCATTAGCTATATTATTCCTCAACTTTTTTAAAAAAGTGAATCCTACAAAACAGCTGCAGAAATATTTTTAAATCAGAGTATTTAAAATTAGAACTTTTATGTATTAAGATTTAGCAACAATGTAAGCAAATAATTAGGAAATAATTAGGAAAATGAAATTCATCTGAATCTAAAGATACATTTTCAAGAGTAAAAATGCATTACTTAAACATTCAATTGTGAATTAATTCAATAATAAGTCTCAATTGGGTTTTTAATTTTATAATATGAAAATCCTCAAAGCTGTGGTCATACATTTTAAGTTAAAAATGATATTTCACTTTCTCTTTTGAAACCTCAGAGAAAGTGACACTGAAAATGAGGATATTTTCCAATATGCGTTGGTGAAACAAACTATATTTCCTGTTACGCTTGATGTACCTCTTACACATTACCCAGAGAGGCACAAATGGTGATGTTGTGTTTTGTGTGTGTGTGTTTTAAAAATATTTTTAACTTATATCTACAAAAACTAAAGGCCTGAAGAGAAAGGATGTGCTTTTACAAAAAGCAAACCTGGTTGGAGAGAGTGTTTGCACTAAGATTACAGACTCACTCATGGTTGTTTCATTACTAACTTATTGTAACTAGCTGATGAGGTTTATTTACTAAAAATGGTAGCTTGATGAGTAGATGCATTCATCATATCATCCCAAAATCTAGATGAGTGAGGAAGGAAATAATGAAGAAGGAAAAATAAATAGCATCTATTTATGAAAAAGAATACTGTGCTGGGTCGTAATTTATAGGCAATGCTCTAAGTAATGAGTTCTGAAAGTAATTTTATGGGGAGTGCTACTGTAGAACAGTATTAGGTCACTTGACTGGCCCTCATAGAGGGAAAGGGAAAATGAAACTCAGTTGTTTTCAGGTCACAGATAATGCAACTTTCCTTACTTTCTAAAAGAAACTTGAGTTAGCAGAACAACATTTAGACTGCTTTGCCAATGAAGACAACCTTTAAGCTTAGTGATGAAGCTGATTCATTTTTATTTCATTCAGATGATGGAAAACATAACTAATTGGCTCCTTATTTGGTCCACGATGCTCAGTTAATGTATTCAAAGTTATTACTAGATTAAAAAAAATGAATTCACAGGTCGAAACTTCTTTTATTGTGGAGGAAACTGGAAGTCATCAAAAGGGCCATTAAAAAACAGTTTAATGAAGAAATATGTGACTGTTTAAGAAAGCGTCTAGTCTAAACTTAGCAGGAGGGCCACAGGTCCTTTTTCTACTGGGCAGCAACAGTATAAGAAAATAACCTTGCATCTTTTAGGCTTTTGCATAAATTTACACTTCAGAGTCATTACTTTAGTTGCACAAATAAAACATAATTATACATGGAAAGCCTATAAAGTCTTCCTACTATTTTTTTACTAAAACATGTGAAATTGTATCTTTTTAAATTTTAATTGATGTATTATTGGTAACTAAGACTTTAATTTTAAATGTCTTTTTCCTTTCAACCTAAAAACAATGGCTAGCACTTATTGATAGTGTCCTATGTAACAAGCACTGTTCAAAGTATTCCTCATGGATTAACTTATTTAATCATTACAACCCCTAGAAGTATGTACTCTTATTATTTTCACCTTAAAGATTATAAAACTGAAGTAAAGAAAGAATAAGTGAGTTGGCCAGTGTCACGCAGCTAGTAAATGGAAGATTGCAGATTTGAACATAGGCATTCTGACTCCAGATGCAAGGCTCTAACCATTCCACAATGCAGTCTTTGGTTTGGTTAAGTAGCTGAAGATCTATAAACAAACATCTAAATCCATTATATTTATTATTCGAAAGGCTTTTTGGAACAGTATTCCAAAGAATAGATTATTATGTTTAGAGGCATTTTTTAAGAAGAAATACTATGTTAACAAAACTATACACATAGTAATATGATTTTTTCTTAACTTTCACATCCCAGCACATGACTAACAAAGGGGTTATAGGGTAATAGTGTGGTCAAGTTTAAACTATGTGCTGTTGTTGCATTCTGGGAGAGAAAGAATTTGACCTATAGCCTATCTAAATAGTTATAATATTGAATCGTATTATAACAGAGTTCTGCTTTGTTTTAAAAATACAACTATTATTTTGAAAAGGAGATAAAGCAACAACAATAAAAAAATTTAGGCTCCAAGAAGTAGTTTCTATAAAAATTTGTCAAGTTTTCAAAAGTAAATGTTTTGAAGTCTGTTTAACAAAGTCCAGCAATATTTAGGTTTAATAAAAGAGGCTGGTTTTTATCACTGTACTGGAATAATGAGTTCTGGGATAATCTAAACTGATTAACCTTAACAATTATGTTTTATTTTGGTAACTTTTAGGGAGAGACATTGCAAAGTCAAGTGAATTACAGCTTATAAATTTCACTGAAAATAATGCAGGAGTATAGGATGCCATACATAAATTTTTTGGATTTCAAACTCCTAGACAAAGGAATTTTGACTGTCCAGACACTTTTTATGTATCTAGCAGAATATGATGTCCATACAGGAAATACTCTGATGATAACAACGAGAATCAATGTTTTCATCTCAACAACAACAAAAAACCAGAAATTGTGCACAAAGATAAAACTCTATATTTTATGTGAAGAAAATAAGCTGTAAAAATAATTTTAGTGTATTTATTCACTGAAAATTGACTGAATGTGTACTATGAATTGAGGATACAGGCGTGAACAAGATAGAGTGAACACCTTTAATAAACTAACATCTGAATGAAGTAAACAAAAATAACATAAAGTCATATAATCATAAGAGTTATAAAGAAAGTAAAGTTTAGTGAAAGGATAGAAAGCCATGTCGTTTGGGGACATGGAGTGGTGTCTATTTTATATAGAGTAGGCTCTTTTGAGGTGCTGATCTTTGAGCAAAAATCTAAATAATATGAAGCAACAGTGACCTTTCTAGTATATATGTCATCTGGGGTAAATAATTTTAAAAATATTTCCCTCCCTCTTTGTTTAAAAATGTTTTTGGGGAACAGTTTTATTGAGATACACATACTATATAATTCACTTATTTAAATTTTATAATACAATGGTTTTTAGTATACATATAGAGTTATACAATTTTCACAATTTTAGAACATTTTATTAAATTTATTGGGGTGACATTGGTTAATAAAATTATATAGGTTTCAAGTGTACAATTCAATAGTATGTCATATGTATGTTGCATTGTGTTCACCACCCCAAAATAAATTTCCTTCCGTCACCATATATTTAACTCACCTTACTCTTATCTACTTCCCCCACCCTTTTCTTCTGGTAACCATTAAACCATTGTCTGTGTCTATGAGTTTTTGTTTGTCTTAATCTTTTGTTGCTTTCAGTTTTATATCACATATGAGCGAAATCACATGGTTCTTAGCTTTTTCTGCCTGGGTTATTTTGCTTACCATGATAATGTCAAGGTCCATCCATGTTGTTACAAATGGAGGTATCTCACCTTTTTTATGACCAAGTAATATTCCATTGTATATATGTACCACAACTTCTTTATCCAATCATCTATCGAAGGGCACTTTGGTTGTTTCCATGTCTTGGCCACTGTGAATAATGCTGTAATGAACATCAAGGTGCATTTATCTTTACAAATAAAATGTTTTCAATTTTTGGGAATAGATACCCAGAAGAGGGTTTGGTGGATCATGTGGTAATTCTATTCTTAATGTTTTGAGGAACCTTATACTGTTTTTCATAGTGACTATACTAATTTACATTCCTACTAGCAGTATATAAGGGTTTCTTTTTCCCTACAACCTCTTCAACACTTGTTATTACTTGTCTTGTTGATAATAGCTATTCTAACAGGTGTGAGGTGGTATCTCATTGTGGTTTTGATTTGCATTTTTATAACACCTAGTGAAGTTGAGCATCTCTTCAGATGTCTGTTAGCCATATGTCTTCTTAGGAGAAGTTGTTGTTGTTGTTGAATTATATGAATTCTTTACGTATTTTGCATATTAGCCTCTTATTGGAAGTGTTGTTTATACATTTCTTCTCCTATTTAGATATTTTCATCACCTCATAGGGAAACTTCTTAGTCTTTATCACCACTTGTTTCCTCATACTACCACCCTTTCTCTCCAAGCCCTAGGAAACCATTTCTGGGTCTATAGATTTGCTTATGTTGGACAATTCATATAAATAGAATCATAAATATGTTCTCATTTGTGAACAGCTTCTTTCACTTAGAATCATGTGTTTAATGTTCATCTATTTGTAGCATGTGTCAGTACTTCATTCTTTTTATTGCTGAACAGTATTTCATTGTATAGATAAACCATATGTTATTTATCCATTTATCAGTTGGTGGACATATGGGTTGCTTTCATAGTTTTACTATTATGAATACTTAATGCTATTATGGACATTAATGTATATGTTGTTATGTGGACACATGTTTATATTTTGGAGGCTATATACCTAGGAGTGGCATTGCTCGGTCATATGGCAACTCTATGTTAAACCTTTTGAGGAACTGCCAGACTGTTTTCCAAAGTGGTTGTACCATTTTACATTCCCACCAACTATGTATGAGGGCTCTAACTTCTCAATATTCTTGTTAACACTTATTATTATCTGACTTTTTGATTGTATCCACCCTAGTAGATGTGAAGTGGTAGCTTGTGATTTTGATTTGCATTTCCTTGATGACTAATGATGTTGAATATCTTTTCATCTTCTTACTGACCATTTTCATGTCTTATTTGCTCATTTTCAATTGTATTTTTTTTCTTTTTATTATTGAGTTGTAAGGGTTCTTTATACATTTTAGATACTAGTACCTTATCAGCTATATAGCTTACAAATATTTTCTTACATTCTATGGATTTTCTTTTCCTTTTTTTGATGGTGTCCTTTCAGGCACAAAAGTTACTTATTTTGATGAAGTCTAATTTCTATTTTTCTTTTGTTGTTTGTGATGTTGGTGTCATATCTAAGAAACTATAGCCAAATCCAAGGTTACAAAGATTTACACTTTCCTAAAAGTTTTATAGTTTTAACTCTTGCATTTAGGTCTTTGGTCCATTTGAATTGATTTGAGATAAAGATCCCACTTTGTTCTTTTGCATATGGATATCCAGTTGTGCTAGCACCATGTGTTGAAAACATTTTTTCCCTCATTGAATTGTTTTGGCACTTTTGTAAAAAACCAATTGGTGGTAAACATGAGTATTTATTTCTGGACTCTCAACTCTATGTGGCTATCTTTATGCCAACACCACACTGTCTTGATTACTGTAGCTCTGCAATAATTTTTGAAATTGAGATGTGTGAATCCTTCATCTTTGTTCTTTTTGAAGACTATTTTGGATCTTCTGGCTTCCTTGGATTTCCTTATGTTTTAAATCTTAAATACAAATAAAAATCCTAAGAAGTCAGATAACATGACAGAATTAAGGTAACTCAGGTTTTGTTTCTTCATCTTTTCGATCACTGTGCTACCACAACTCATTTCAAATCTGTTGTTTACTTTGAGGAATTTGTAGTAACATGGGTTGGAAATACAAACTACCCCAAATAAGCTAGAATTGTTCTGAATCTAATAGTATTTTAGTAATGAATACAAGTATTTATGTCTGCTGAGGGCAAGAACCTGGGAGTTCTTCAAGTCAACTTCTATTTGGATACCATATTTATTAAAGGATAAGTAACAATATATATATATATATTTTTTTGGCAGGGGACAGTATTTTCTTATTAATGTTGTTTAAAATTCTGATGACTTTTTAAAGTTGTTTTTACTATTGTTATAAAATTCTCTAAATTTCCTATATGTACCTGGGATGCCACTGAGAAGGAGCAAATCATTCTGAGATCTAGAGGAAGAGCTTCCTAGGAAGAAGAACCAGAAATGTTAGGCCCTTGCATCACAAGCGAATTTGAAAATTTTAAGGAACTGAAAGAAAACCATTATTGTAGCTAGGGCATAGATGTGAAGGATGAATGGTAGGACATGACATTGGAAAGAATGGCAGCCAAGGCAAGTAGTGGCTTAGAGCTAGGGTCACCAAATGATTTAGAGTTCAAATTGTGGTACTTCTGAGAGTGAAAGGCTACTGTTAATTACATTAAGACAACAGTTTAATATGACTGTTCTGGAAGAATTAGGATGAATAGTTACCCTGCTTAAAAACTGTGGCACAGAGTTGTATTTTAATTAGATAGAATTCAACCCAAAGGACAACTGTTCTAAGGGCTAATGATTCTTAAATGCAAGTGAGCAATAATGTGACTCAACACCATTAGTAATTTATGAATTCAGGAAACTGAATAGTATGTATAGTGTAATGGTTTATAACAGTGCTTATCAAACTTCAGTATGAATGAGAATCACATGGAGGACTTGTCAAAATGTGTGGCTGGGCCATACCCACTGAAATTATGATTCAGTAGGTTCTTTATTTCTGACAAGTTTCCAGGTGCTACTGATACTGCCAGTCCATGGAGGGCTGGACTTTGAGTAGCACTGGTTTAGTTTAGACTTTAGAGAATAGACTTTTGAGTTATACAGACTTGGTTTGTATTTCAGCTTTCTTGGTTACCAGCTGGGTAGCCTTATGCAAGTTAAATATTCTTTCTACATCTGTTTCTTTATCTGGTAAAACGGGGATTATAATGATTTCTTCCCTATGTAAGTGTTGTGAAGAGTAAATAGGATAAAACATTTGGTATTATCATAAACACTTAGTATGTGTTGTTATTGTTGTCATTATAGTTAGGAAGAAGAATAATTATGGTGGACAATATTCTAATAATAAAACTATGACTGCATTTTAGATACTGCATTGTAAATCAATTCTAGAAGTACACAGAGGCAACTGTACATGCCCTAGAATATTGTATCAGTGCCTGGCATTAGTGGGCTTTTAATAATTATTTAATGAATAAACAAATTTGTGAATTTACTTAATTGTACTATATGGACTGAAATAATTGATCCCTATTCTGTTATACCTCTTTTACTCTCAGAGAACACCTTATATTCTGATATTCAGTATAAACTAGGGCGTAAGAAAATCTTACCTCTCAGCTGTGAACAATTTGTTGTATTAAGCAGTTAGGATAGATTTAAAGTTGAAATTGATGAGACAGTTACATGGAGAGTTTCCTGTTGTTTGGGTGTACAATGAACTTTAAACTTCCTATATTATTTTCAAATAGAGGTTGAGTAGTTGTAGAGTTATCTACTTTAAAAATTAGTTTTATTTAGGTTGCTGCACTGAATTTTAGCTGTGTTAAACACAAAGTTACAAAATGCCCCTTATTCATTATTATGGAAGAAATACTTAAAGAAACAACAACTCTTAATTCTCATAAGAAAAATAATAGATCAAACTACTGTGAAGAGATGCCTATAGAATAGGACCTGCTAATATCAAACCTGAATGATTTCTATTTGGTCTAGTGGTTATGTGATAGCCCCATGGTAACAATAGGTATTGAGGGTGGGTGGAGAAAGGAAGAAGGAAGAAAACTTATCCAAAATATACAAAGAACTAATACAACTCAATAACAACAAAAAAAATAATCCAGTTAAAAAATGGGCAGAGGACCTGAACAGGCACTTGTCCCGAGAGGACATACAAATAACCAACAAACATATGAAAGAATGCTCGACAGTGCTAGCTGTTAGGGAAATATAAATCAAAACCACAATGAGATACTATCTCACACCTGTTAGAATAGCTATTATCAACAGAACAAATAATAACATGTGTTGGAGAAAATGCAGAGAAAAAGGAACTCTCATACACTACTGGTGGGACTGCAAATTGGAACAGCCACTATGGAAAACAGTATGAAGGTTCCTCAAAAAACTAGGAATAGAATTACCATATGATCCAAACACTTGAAAACAAATATCCAAAAAGATACTTGCACACCGATGTTCATAGTAACATTATTCATGGTGGCCAGGACATGGAAGCAACTGAAGTGCCCTACAATAGATAATTGGATAAAGAAGCTGTGATACATATATACAATAGAATATTACTCAGCTATAAGAAGAGATAAAATACTGCCATTTGCGACAACATGGATGGACCTTGAGGTAGTCCTGCTAAGGGAAATAAGCCTGATAGAAAAAGTTGAAAACCATATGATGTCACTTATAGGTGGGATATAAACCTAAAAGCAACAAACAAACATGACAAACAGAGCCTTACGGATATGGACAATAGACTAGTGGTTACCAGAGGGTAGAAGTGAGGGAGGAAGAGGGAAGTAGATTGGGTAAAGGGGTCAAATATGTGGTGACAGAAAGAAATCTAACTATGGGTGGTGAACACACAATGCAATACACACACACACACACACGTATATATACATACATATATATGTATGTATATACGTGTATACATATATGTATGTATATACATATATATACGTGTGTGTGTGTGTATGCCTTATTGCTAAATTGTGCACCTGAAACTTACTAGATTTCATTAACCAATGTCACCATAATAAGAAAAAACAAAAATTAAAACAAAAACAAAACAAAACATTTTTCAAATACCTTCTATGGGCTAGGTATTTCATCATTTGCCAGGAGATTTACAGATACTACCTAATTCAGTGCTCACAGTCATTATGTGAAATGGGTATCATCTCTTTTTACAAAGCTTTAAGCAGACAAAGTGAGAAAGAAGTAGAACCAAGCTTCCAACCCAGGTGTCCCTACAAAGCCCAGTCCTTTACTACTACCTTTGGAAAGGGCACTTCAATAGAAAGTCATTCTCTGGTTTCTAGTAATGTGGCAGACTTGCTGCTTTATTATAGTTTATTAGCTTTTACTAAAGACAAGTTAGGTATTGAAGAGATTCTAACGTGGATATGATTTTTCTTGAGGCTTTTTGTTTATACGGGGCTGATCTAATTCATTCCATAATTTTCTCTTTCCTGCAGTATTTTACTTTACAATTTTCAGTGCTGGGACTTGAAGCATCAGTAGTTGAAGTTCTGAGTTAAAGAGAACAGTGAAAATATTTTAATTCCTAATTGTTATTATATTTTATTACCCTAAGCAATATGGAGCAACAAAACTCTTAAGCCAATAATTATGTTTGGCTTGATAACATAGGCCTGTGTTAGCAAGCCTTAAGTGTAAATAAAGCAATGAGAATTCCTGTTTGATATAACACTTTTGGGGGACAGATAGTCATTTGCAAATGGTCATATTCTGATGGACAGCTGCAAACAACAGAACATTATAAATGAGCTGAGTGCTGGTCATGAGGTGAGACCATTGCAGGTAGCATGCCTTTTGTTTGAATCATGTCTTGTGACCCAACTATGACATAGTTGAGCTATCTTCCATGATGTGTCACTAACATTGCATCTTCTGTGAGTTACAACTATCTCAAGAGGTGACATCTGATGTTCTGTCTAACACCAGGAGCAAACATATACAAGGGTTAGAAAGAGTTAAAATAAGCCCTTAAACATAACCCTTCTCACTATCTTAGGTGTTAGAATTAGATTCAGAGGATAGGCAAAATATTCCCCAGCTTAATGACATCTTTAATAACCCCCTACTTTTCTCCAAACTAGATGACAGGATCAGGGTGAATAGCTAGAGGTAGCAAATAACCATTAAACACCTATATTTATTCTACCCATGATTTTTGGTTTAGCCAAAAATCTCTGAGCCTGGCCAAGCTTGGCTGAATCTGCTGCCATCCTGTTAATGAGGCAGAATCTGGAGCAAGTGATGCCTATAAATTCTGTGAGATGTCTTGGTTTTGGAGCATCTTGAATCTTAAATTCTATCTTAGGTAGCTCATACTTTGTGTTAAATAAGTCAGTCACCAATGATTTACAGCAGATCTTATGGCCTATTGTGTTAGTGAAGGAAAAAATAGATGATAATAAGTACATTCATTTATTCAATCAGTATTTATTAAATACCAACCAAATACCAGTGCTTGATTATAGTTAATATGACAAACATGGTCCCTGTCCTCATGGAGCTTACAGCAAAGTAAAGGAGACACTGCACACAGTTACAACAGGATGTGATGAGTGAGATAATAGAAGCTAGTGTGTTTTACAATCACAGTTAGGACCTTGCTCTAGTTTAGGTAAGATAGTCCTATGAAAGTGACATTTTGATTGGGGATAGGCAGTGAGAACAGCATGTTGCACCTGAAAGTATGGCAGGTTCTGGGGACTAAAAGATGCTGAGTGACTTGAGGGAGAAGTGAAACCAGCATTGGAGAATTAGGCATAGGCTAAATAGTAAGAGTCTTCTAAGTTAAGGTGTTTAGACTTGATTGTAAGGATATACTGAGGAATTTTTAAATTGGCGTGTCTTGATTAGATTTGTGTTTCCTGAGGATCATTTCAAGCAGGTTTACTCCAAGGGTTGTGTGGTGGGTAAATGGACTGGATAGGAATAAAATTAGTGGCAAAGAGACTGGCTAGGATGCTGTTTTAGCAAAATTTGTTAGAGATGATGATGACTTAGGGTGAGAGTAGAGATGGAGACAAATGGAGATTAAAGGTGATATTTGAAGAGCCAGATTGACAGGACTTGGTCATTAATTGGATGAGACAGAAGAGTCAAAGAGACTCTTGGATTAATGATTTGGGCTATGTGGGTAGACACTGAAGACAAGGAGCATAGAGAAAACGCTGGGATGGGGAAGAGATAGGGAAGAAGGAAATGAATTTACTTCTGAACATGATATGTTGAGGGCTTATGATATACCAGGTAGGCTGTTGTTTATTAGGCAGCTAGATGAGTGGGTTCAAAGATAAAATGTGAGGGTGACCAATAAACAGTTGCTAATTGAAGCTCTGCAAGTCAGCGCAGTTACCCAAAGTGCATAGAATGAGAAAAAGGGAGGGCCTATGACTAAACCCTCAGAGAAGAATTGACATTTAAAGGATCTTTTTCAAAGTGATGATTTAAAGATAATATCAGATGAAAACATCTTTAAAGTCTTTTTAAGAAAAGAGGAAGGCTATGAGACTTTCTTTTTTTGTCAGAACTGAGTTCCTTTTTATTTCTACCTCAAGTGAAGTCATACAGATTCCAGGTCAAAGTCTCTACTGTTGTTGTGACATTGATTCTTGAACACAAACCATTGGAAAACGTGCAACGGAAAAAATGGAGAATAAAGGAAAACCAAACCATCAAATCATCCATGGCCAAACCTTTTGAATTTAGCACATAATCAAAGCAATCATAAAAGGCAGTGTTGCTAATATTCAGTGGTTGACCAAAGAAGGACTCAGTTTCCTTTCTCTCTCTTTACTCTTGATTTCCGCTATCTTCTCAATTTTAAAATCCTTTAGAGGTATAGATCTCTTTGTATTTTCTCTCTCATTTTGATCTCACAGGTGTATGGCAGAAATCAAGAATAATGGCTCCCAGCTTGCTCTTTAACATCCTCTGAAGGACCTTTGACTAAATGACAAAGCCACTCTTCTTTTTTATGTGGACATACCCATGTCCACAAACTTTGATTTTTGGTGTGATTGCAGTGGAACTCTTCCCCTTTATTAAGCACATGGTGGACCTATTCCTTATCCTGACATATCATCCAACTTTGTTTCTGTTTTCCCCTCTGGGGAAGATAATGTGGTTTACATTCTTTTAGAAGTCTTGGACACTAAGAATGTTGAGGTCAGCCCACCTGGGGAAGTGAAGGAAAGAATGTCAGCTAACCCAGTGGTGAAACCTCAGGCGTGTGCTCCTAAAGGCCATTTTCTCCCTGTTTTTCTTTTTTCCTTTTGTATATTAACCACAAATAACCCACAACCTTTAAATCAACTTCAGAAGAAGCCACCAACAAATGTTTAAAGCATCTCAACAAGGTTTCCAAGAAAGTCCTGAGTAAAATGGTTGTATCATGACCAATATATCAGTTTTCTTTTTTTTAATCCACTGTCTCTTATTGATGCAAAGTTTACTGAAATCTCAAATCAGGAAATGTAGCAGAAGGAATGGTTGCATTTCTCTAAGGTAACTTATTTTAAATGAAATAAGTGAATGCTTAGTCAGACAGAGAAAGGTCAAGGAATGAGAGACATACATGCCCTCTAAAGTATTTGGACATCAGTGTGTTTTATGAGCAACTCTAAGTATAAAGAAATATTTTTCTTTTAAAAATTTAGAAAACATTTCTAAAATGTCTTTGGATTTAAATTCTTTTGATTTGGGAAAAATGAAAACGAAAGTCCCAAAAGTAGATTAACATTGAGAATACTGTTCTCAGCAGATTTTAGTGTTTTTTTTTTTTTGTGAGGGGGGCAAAACCTGGGGATTAACTGATTATATTAATACTATCATTTGTATTGGGGCGAAACACACAAACATACTTACATATACACACATATATAAAAGTTCTTTGTTTTTCTTTAGTAACTATTTTTAATAATATCTAGCAAAAACTGTGAATGACATGTAAATAACCAGTGTTGGGTCATATGAGAAAAAACGATACAGGAATTTCAGTGTTTTTATAGAGGGGTCTGCTCCTTATACACCTGGCCTTTCTTTTCAGGCATATTTCCATATACTGTGTCATGTGTTATAAAATTCCTTTGTTATTCATGCCATAGAGATTTTCATGGGCTCATAGATTGTGCCTTAGTGTATAACTTAGTGTGAAGATAGTCAAGCAAAGAAATAGACAAAGAAAAAGCGAAGTAATTCACTTGAAATCCAGAGAACTTTCCAATGCTGAACAGTAAGTAAAAGCAGATGTTGTGAAGTTTAGAAAATCAAGACATTATTTTCCTGTTTCCATTGAATTTTTTCTAAACACATTATAAATAAGCTTTGAAGTAATACAAAGTCCTCTGTTTGTTTTGCTGATAGCATCTTTTGTAAAAAACTTTATCAGTGCTTGTTTAAGTTACAGGCTAAATGATATCTCAGTTAGTGAAAGAACTAACTGTATCTGCTGGCAAATACAATGCTACAATGCTGAAATTACTTACAATGTCTGAGTCACTTAGATATCTATTTGATTAGATCTTTGGGGTTTAATTGTAAACAGCTCAAATATTTTATAAGAATTTAAATACGGAATCCCAATATTTCATTATTCACACACACTTTACATTTCATTTTGTATTTATGAGTTCTATTTTACTCTTCAGTAGAGAGATTCTGCTTCATTAATCTGTAGAATTATTCTGAATAGGGTGGCCTAGTCATTTGACTATAAGACTATCTATGCCACACTTTGTCTTCTCCCCATTCTCTAAAGCAGACTCATATTAAACTTTTATAAGTCTTGTAATGTAGTCTCTAGATATGAAGGCTGTTTCAAATGAACTGTCAGATTTTAGATTTGCTTCTAAAACTGAATGTCTGAAAAACACCCAAGGGAGAGTTCATTGCCAGAGCAAGGTGTTTGCTAGCTCAGGGAAGCTCCAGAACCGGCGCCCATCCTCACACGTTCCCTCTGGCCCTCATCATTTGGAGTCACTGAACGTCTTCCAGCTGTTAGAGAATGTCCCAGGCTCAAAATTGCATTCCTGCTGAGGATATTTTCAGGGCCTAAGCCAATTCTGGAAATGACTGGCTGCTAAAATATGGAACGAGGGAAATCATATCAATGACATAAACCATCATCTGCCTGTTATTACATTCATTCAGCTGGGTCACATATGACTCAATAATCAAATTACCACCCTATATATCTTAAATCTGCATGTTCATTTGACCACCATGTGAACATGGGAAAATGAAGGTAATCTAAGCTGTCTTCTCTTTGTTGTGTTTTCTTTTAAATTTGTAATTTTTTTGCATAAGTAAAATGCTTGTAAAAATTTCAAAATTATATAATAATCCAAATTCCCCAGTGCTAGCCTCCGCCACTTCCCGTTGCTTAACATATATTGTTAACAGTTTGCTATAAATCAATACTTCTTAATGATTAAAGGAATTTTCTATTGTACTAATACCATTATGGCCTTTTAAAATTAATTTAAGTGAAAAAAATAGCTAGATTATCAATAAAACATTTCAAAGGTAAATAAGATTTAAGTCAGGGGAAAAGCAATCTGTTTTGTTGTTGTTGTTGTTGTTGTTATTTATGCTTCAATTTCTTTCAAGAAGCATTTGAATCAATTTACAATAAAAACCAGGGCAAAGGAAAAGAGCCAAGACCCATTCAGAAAGTGTAAATGAGAGAAAGAAAGGGAAATGTTCAAAGAAGAGAAATGTTAAGTCAAGAAGTACTAGGGTTGGAAAGCTAGACCATTTCATATAAAACATTGTGCAAAGTTTCAAGGTGGTCTTTATTATTAGGGTGCAAAAGGAAGCCACCTCTTTTGAGAAGAATATGCATAGGAAATCCTCATCAAAATATGACCTTCACAGGGTTCATGTGAATAATAATGCTGCCTTTTGGCAGGGACAATGCCTCACACAACTTTGTGTTTCCAGGACTTAGTGCCATGCTGTCTAATAACAGACCCTAAATAGATTTGATAGAACAATAAATAAATGAAGCAGTGAATGAAGCAATGAGAGTGACCAGTGTACCCATTAGCAGTTAATTTATAATGCACATGTGTTCTAACTATGATCATTTCTTATTATTGCTTTATTGCCCACTAAATTCACTAGCATGATGTTCAGTTTGTTTACTTCTAAATAAATATTATTTAGTGGTGCTTTTAGGTGCTTTAATAAATATTAATGTGTGCAAGACAATTTGTGCTCTCAACAGAACTTATAATATAGTGTGCCAAAAAAGTAAAGAAAAAAATAACAAAACAAGTATATTCTGGAGAGACAAATGGACCATTTCTCACAGCACAGGCTGCTATGAGAGTCTACAGGAAGAGTAGCTAATGCAGACCAAAGAAATGGGAGAGTTTCAATCCTTTACAGGTCCAAGCAGCTCTGCAGGATGTGTACGAGAAGGCAAGATTGAGGTATGCAGCTTCCTTGTGGTCTAGTCTAAAGCAGAGATAACACTTGGGTTCTTGAAGAGAGAGGGGTTATATATATATGATCCTCTTGACTATCAGATTTTTCAGGCAGGGTTTGACAGTAGCCAAATGGTTAAAGCCCTTTTAATTATTGAAAATCGTGGTCACCAGCAACTATCTGCAGAAGAGGTACCCTTAGCTTTAGACTGAAGAAAAGATCCACACTAAGCATTAGATAGCAGGTATTATTGTAAAATCTGATGTATCAGTCAGGTTCCAGCAGGAAATGGCACACTGAAAAGGCATAATTGTAGAGAGGTGAATGGAAGAATTGTTGACAAAGCTGGGCAGATTTAAGGAACCAACAAGGGAGAGGGCAGCACCAGGGACTGGCAACAATGGCAAAGTGTTACCACCCTTGGCCATAGCTAAAGCAGGAGAAGGCTGCATTATAGGGTCTGTGGCCTTCTCTAGGGGAAACAATTCAAAGGCATGCATAGAGAGGATGGAACTGGGGAAATATATATTCAACCCTCTTTCTGCCTTTGAATTTGTAGGTACCTCTAATCGGTCAAACTCAACTGGAAACCATAAAGCAAAAGGGAGTACAGTTGACCAAGTCCTTAAAAATTAGCCTCCCGGGAAGACGCCAGGTTGAAAAGTGGATCTGAAGCGGCAAATAAAGAATATGTAGCATAACTGAGAATTCTGATTTCTAGTCCATCAGAGGAGAGCTGTCCCATATTTATTCAATAATGGATATAAATTGTATGTTATGGAATATAGAAAGCATCGTTTTCAACCCTAGAAAAGAGTACCAAATTGTTAGAAACAATCTTTGTTGTAGGAAAACAGTTTTTCTTGTTATTACATTTGAGATGTTTTGTTGTTGGCAATGCTCCAGAAAGGGTTAAAGATTTTTCCCTTTGTATTAAGTTGTGTATAGAGTAATTGTTCTTTCTTCTTTCCTTATTTTCTAAAGTAAGATGTCAATTTGGACAGAGATGAACACTGCTCCTAGGGCGATAAGGAGACTGGTTCTAGAGAGGATTAAGGGACTGGATTTCTGGGCCTCTGTTTAGGGCATCCTAGGGGTTTTGCATCTCAGATGTAAAAAAAGTTTTTTGTTTTTGTTTTTCCATGTGGAAGAAACACAAGAGGCTATTTAGATACTACAGATGTGTTCCAAGAGTACAGAAGTCTGGAGAAATTATTAATTTCCATGGTCCACCAGGGAGCACTGGGATCACAGGAGGCCACCCTGGGTTAAGCCTGGTCAGCATATTTTTTTGAACTGACGCCAGAGTGCACAGTGGCAAAGCTTTGGACAAGGACACTGTGTTTCCAAAGCCTAAAAGAGCCTTTGGCTTTAGGAATGGTGCCGGGAAGGAGCCTGTGTAGCAGGGGCAGGCTGGACTGGATGAACCTGGGAACCAAGCTCAAGTGTGACACTTTGTTGCAGGACAAATATGTCACATAAATGTATATGATTTTTATTATTATTATTTTTGGTACTTAACGATGCTATATTTCGTGGTGACTGTGTTACCACATGTGCATGTGTGGCTGAAAGGGCTACTTCTAAGCCTGCTAGTTTCCTGATTTCTTGGTTTAAGTGATATTTCCAGAACTGTTTTTCTCATGATTCTTTTTCTTTTGTAGTCAACCAGAAGCCTTACCTCAGATAAAACCCCGCTTGTTCCCTACTTCTGACTGAGGGTGGGAGGCTCCTAACAGTGATGTAGTTTTTCAAAATTTACTAATTCTAAGTTGCCTTTAGGACAACATGAAGATATGTGGAAATCAGGCCAGGGGTGCTGGGATGAAGAGTGCTGTCAAAATTTGAGATTGATCTGGAAAAATATAATAAGAATGAAGATACTATATTTCACAGATTTCAAGATACATTTTCCCAAACAGTTTAACATCTCTGAAATCAGGGTGTATTTTATAATTGTTGTAGCTTTACAAATAATTAGAAGCATTTTTCTTCATTAGTTGTATGGGATGATCGGTGGCATCTTTGAGCGGGTAAAAAACTAAACCTTGAAAGGATATTTGCAAATATAATTTGGATATTTCTCTAACTTGAGTGACCAGAATATCTCTAGAACTAGAATATAATCCAGGAAAGATGAGACCTAGTTAATTACTAGTTACCCTACTAATGCCTTTGTAATGATTACTAAGACTACTGTGTTAAGAAACCTTCTGAAACTACATACTGGCTCAGGGCTTGTTCCGTTCATAAGGACTTTAATGGATAGGGGAATAGAAAAGTGACTGCACATGAGCCAGGCATTTATCTTCTTTCTTAAAAAGTAATTGAAAAGGAATTGTCTACATGGAGTTTATATGAAAAGGGGAATTGGAAATGGATAACTTATAAGTTTAGCATCGCCCAGGTCTCTGAAAAAGTGATGGACATAAGTCGTCTGGTAATGACACGGCTCTATTGTGTTCTGCAGTAGGATTAGTTTAGCATGTTTTTTCATTTTTATCAATACCATGTAAACTGCTTTGTTTCTGTACTTGCCAAGAAACTTTCTGAATTAGCTTTCCGGGGGATTTGTGCCCTTGAAGATCTATTGGATGTTTTATAAATGGGTAATCACTTTGGAATGTGGTTAATATGAGCACAAATGGGCAAATATCCTAGTGTCTTTCCCCTTTCCTTTTTGTATGGTCACTGTACTTTAGCTTGTCTTGCAGAATTATTTGAAAATTCTGCTTTCAAAAAAATCTTGATATTTCCAAGCCTTATATGAGGAGGCTTTACCCTGGAGAAACTGACATGACAACTTGTCCAGTGAAGGCAGCCCAGGATTAAGATATGGTGAACCTGACAAGGGCAGCTTGCTTCTCACCTCTACACCCTATCTTCACTGACAAGCACCATTTCACCCAAAGCCCTTCTTGATTCCGGTGTGTGTGGTGAGTCCACAAGTATCTTAATCATTTCCAGGCTTGCTTATAAATTGTTTTAGAATAAACAGTCTCTCTTTGTACCTTGCTATGCACTGCACCGGGAACATGGTATTCAGTTCTGGTCAGCAACCCTCAACGAAGAAATGATGAGAATGAGACGTTCCAGAGAAAGTTAACTAACATGGGCAAAATAATACGTTTTTATCTTGATTAATTAGCTTCAATTGCTGAATTCATTCATTAAATTTCTTCTGAATGTAGTGTAAAAAGAAGAGGGCTCAAGTTACATAGGAAGAAGGCTAAGAAAGGGGATATGATTAAAATCTGTAAAAAAACTACGCATTTATATTTATTGAATTCTGGTATACTAGAATTCAGGGCACTCTTAGAAGCTTAAAAGAGATCTATGATGAGTAGAAACTTGTGGAATGCATTATCCCAGGATGTGGTGCAGATTGGAGCTATAAATAGGTTTATTAGAAGTTTAGATAAGCTCATGAACAACAGATTGGAGAAACAATGACACTTCGGGGTATGTCCACAACTCTTGAAGGAGATCAGTCACACTCTTCACCATATGTCCCTTGGAGTGCCCATTAAAGAAGGAGTATTGTGGTGAATGGGCCATTTGTAAGATAGAAATTAGAGTCTGATTAGGCAAGTAAGACAGCTGCCAAAATGTGGGAAAAAACTGGATTCACTGAATTACCTATGTTCCAAAGTCATGTAAATAAAATCACTGTGTGTGAATTCTAGGGCACTGGTGGTGGAAAGCCTCTATGAAAGAGTGTGCACCTTTTACACTAGGAGCTTCTGCTAGTGTAACAAACAATAATGTACATCTGTCGGACAAAAGCAGAATTAGGGGCTGGGTAATCATCTGTCCCATAGACCACCGTGTTGCTTATGTCGAGCCTTTTTTGTGCAGAGAACCAAGGTTTTGTCTGCAATTAAATGAGACCCAGCCATATACTATATAAAAAAAAAGAAATAAAAGTTTCCTTTAAGCTATATCCTTTAAAAATGTTCTTGGAAAATGGCCTCTATTCTTTTATTTAAAACAACATTGGAAATGTGGTAGAAATATTTTTGTAGTAACTTTTTTTTACAAATAAATTTTATTGGCATTCTTTGTTGTCTCTCCCAGTATGAATTAGTTCCTTACATGATTTACTTCTGTTTTCAAGAAGGCTGAAACTAATTTAAATGAAAACAGCCTTCATTTCTATTAGAATGCATGCAGTATTCTTTCTCACCTTCACTATCTTCACTGATGATAATATATTTTTTCTTTTACCAGTTTGCTGGCATGTTTTAAAAAGACATCTCCACATGTGTTTCTAAGCACATATTTGTACACATATGAGGGACAGATACATGTAAAAATTATGAGGGCATAACCTATTGCAACAGATATTCTATAATGCATCACAACCAGGATTTGCTCTTTGCACTTTGTCTTGTGAGTTGGTGGATGCAGATAGGTGCTCTTGAAAACTATATCCCTAAATCTAAAATAGGATCTACTAATACAATCTAATATAATTGAATGCTGTAAATAGTAATAAGAGAAGTACCTTAAGTTTTTTTTTAAGAAGACTTGAATTGCTTTATTTAGCTCTCTTAATGTTTTGAAGTCACAAGAATTATAAGAAAATATAAAATTGTGGTTCAAGATCTTTTTCTGCCATATCATTTCTTTATGGTCTTACATCTTTTACATGGTACATACATATTAGGTGTTAATAAGAAGTTAAGGTCTGTATAATTTATTCTTCAACTGAACAGGCAAATAAATTATGTGGAATATTAACATTTGGAAATATTTTTCCAGGCTAGTGACTAATATGGGTTTAAATCAGTTAACAGTTAAATCACATCTAAAATTTGATACTAAATGATTTTAATATATGTGTGATACAGTTATACATGATGTATTATTCATGATAGCAAAACATATATAGCTCTTTCTAAAACATTAACTTAATGAAAATCTATTGCAAGTAAAATCATCATACCTTAATTTGTCATAGTGCTTTGACAGTTTAAGAAGCACTTTAATATACATTATTTCATTTGATCCATAAAAGAACTCTGTGTGAATTATCACTTCCACTTTACAGACAAGGAAATTGATTTCAGAGAAAGCACTTTAGTCAACATTGCAAAAAATCTAATCGCCCTCTCTTATGGCTTCTTTCTATTCCATTTTACAACACGGCTGCCAGAGTGGCTTTTCTCCTGCTTAAAATCCTTTGAAGACTTCCCACTGTCTATATGTTTGTGTCTACAATGTGGTGACTTATGAGCTCTTTACTCCTGTTCTTACCTATGTTCAACTCCAGGAGTTGGAAAACTTTTTTTGTAAGACACCAGGTAGCAAATATTTCGGATGTCATGGGATATACATGTGCCAGAGCTATGCAACTGCTGTTGTAGCATGAAAGCAGTCATAGACAATATGTAATAGAATTAGCATGACTGTGTTCCAGTAAGACTTTATTTACAAGAACCACAGGCCAGTTTGCTGACCCTTGGTTGTACAATACAATCACTTAGAATATGGAAAGCAAATGTCAGAAATTCTATCAATATTTTGTTTTTAATCCCATCCTTTTGAATTGTAATTTTGTGTGTATTTTATAATACACATAATACATTTATTAAAAAATTGTGTATTCAGAACACATGCTAATTTTACTTTTTACTGATGCATTTGTATTTGTTAAGGTTGAGAGACTAATCCTCTGCCCCACCAACCCACACCCAAACTGCTGGTAATTCTCTGGACATACCGGACTGTTTTCTACCACTATGCTTTTATCCATGATGTCTTCTCATGTATTTAGCATGCTTTTTACTTGTTACTCCTTCTGATATCTCAGACTTTCCATCTGAGATCCTTCTTCTTCTTGACATGTATCTTTTCAAAATTTCTTTAGATAGAATCTGCTAGAAGAAAAGTCTCTTTATTTGCTTGAAAATATCTTAATATTTTTGCTGGGTTTAGAGTTCTAGGTTGGTGGTTTTCTTTCAGCACACTGAAAACATAATTCCACTGTCTTTTGACTTTAATTGTTGTTTTTTGCAAAGACAGCTGTGAAGCTGCTGCTCTTTTAGAGGTAATGTATGCTTTTTTCTGCCTGCTTTGTAATTTTTTTTTCTGTTTGCTTCTGAAGCACTTGTGGGTAAGTTGCATACATCATGGCCCTTTACCCCTGGGTACTTTAGTTATTTCTGAAGAGTAAGGCTATTTTCATGTAACTATAGCAAATTTATCAATTTCAATACATTTTTACATGGTAAATTTAAATTTAACAATTAGAAATTCTTTATATAATTCTTTAATCTGTTGCCATATTTCATTTTTTTTTAAATTGACTTAATAATGTCTTTTGTATTGTAGCATTTTTTCCCTCCAGTACAGTGTCTAGACTTGAGTCAGGTATTGCATTCAGTTGTCATGTATCTTCAGCCTCTTGTAATCTGGAACATTTACTCAGCCTTTCTGTGTCTTTTATGACATTTACATTTTGGGAAACCATAGCCACCAGGCTCATCTTTTAAAAACATAATAATCCTAATTTGAGGTTCGTCTGATGTTCCCTCATGACTAAATTCAGGTTATGGATTCTTTACAAGAATACTGCGTCAGTGATACTGTGTCTTTCTCAGGATATTATATCTGGAGGTGGTGATATTAATTTGTATCAATCAGTCAATTTATCCAGTTTCTCCATAATATAATTACTTGCACCCTCCCCTACTCTTGTAACTAATAAGCAGTTTGTGTGATAATACTTTAAGACCATACAAATATCCTGCTCCTGGAAGGGCTAAACAGTGATTTGTTTTTCAAAGAGTGTAAAGTTTCAGTTATGCAAAACGAACAAGTTTTAGAGGTCTGCTCTATGACATCATGTCTATAGTTAACAATACTGTATTTTACACTTAAAAATTTGTTAAGAGGGTAGATCTCATCTTATAGTCTTGCCATAATTAAAAACAAAATAAAGCCTAACTCAGTAGTAGAAGATAATAAAATCAAGTAATAAATTAACTGTGCATGCAAAACCAAACAAAAACAACGAATCCCAATATCCTGCTCCTTATAAAAATATAGCCTTAGATATAGCATTCACTGATGACTCTTGCCCTATCTAATCTTACTATAATTATTGCAAAAACTATCCATTTAAAGTTAGTTTTGAATTCTGAACAATCTATTCAATTTTTTTCAAATTTGCTAGAGAGCATTTTGATATTTTCCTTTTTCTTTCAAACTTAATCCCACTTTTTAACTTTTTTTTAAATTTGGTAAGAATAAATTTTTTATAATTTATGTCCAATGTTTCACTACCTAAAATCTTTGAAGAATTGTTTCTACCTTTACTATTTCTGCTGATTCTTGGTCAGGTTACCTTTCTTTAAGTGATGTGAATTTGGTCTTCAGATTTACTCCAAAGACATCTTATAGTTACAACTTCCCAAGGACTTTCTCCCCCTAAGCTGGTCAGCAATCAACAAATTTACTTAGTCCCATGGAGTAGGGGATGGAATAGGGTGAGTTTACTTCTAGTTCATTCTTTCCCTGAGGGCGTAAGCCCTTTAGAGAAACAGTTTAATGCAGGAATGTGTTCGATTTGTCTCCATATCTTGTAGGACCTGAGTTTTGATTTCTGTCTTTCCCTTCACCCAGAAAGGACTGCAAATAAAAACTCAAAGTTACCTAACTGATAGATGTCCTGAAACAAAAGCAACTCTAGAGCTCTGCTCACTTCTCTGAGCTTCCTGCTTCACTTAGATTTTAGCCTGGTCATTCCATAGTTTCTTATCACCTTTTTAAGAGTTTTAAGCAGATGTTTTTATACATTATCCAGTATTGTTTTCAGTGAGAAAACTGGTCTGAATAATGTAGCATAACCTAGGCTGTCTTGTTCCCCTATGCTATAATCTATACATTGAGTATTTTTCTCCACCCATGCTGTCAAACACCTCCTTAGCTTTCAAAGGTCAGTTCCTGTGTCACCTCTTCCATAAAGACTTCCCTGAACAAATCTGCCCCCTCAATGTATGGTTTTCTATAGCATATATGTGGCTTTATTATGTGGTTTTTTGTTTTGCCTTCTTTTCTGTCTCTTCCAAATAGACCAGAAGTTCTTTGAGAGCAGTTACCGTATTTATATATATTTGTAGCCCCAAGGCTTAGTATTGTAGTTGGCATATAATAAGCCCTTAATAGATGTCAAATAAATGAATGGAGGCAGATCCAACTTCCCAATGGACTTGACTCTTTGAGAACTTTTGTCTTGCTTGTTTTTGTGACCTCAGTGTTTAGTGCAGTGTCTGTCACATAGTAGGTATCTGATAACTATTTCTTCATAGAACATTTTTGGTCAACCTGGAAATGAGGTAGGCTAAGGGACAGAATGACTAGTGTAGTACACAGGCCAGGGTACATAAGCAGGTTTATTCATAGAATTGGGGTGTTGGTGATGGTGGTAGTAGTGGTGGTAGAATTACAGTGAGTCCGGAAGGGATGCAATTCAGTTTGTCTCACCAAACAGAAATAAATTGGGAATATTGGGAATTTGTAATTTACGGTTGTTCAGAGATTCAGACTAGGGAGGAAGATCTAACCAACTCCAGAACAGGGAAGGGTAGATAGTGATGCTCAATGGCATGTGGAAGTAATTTTGGGAAAGTTCTATGTGCTTGCATTCTAGTTTTAGGATTTGATTGTTGTGTGGGACTGTTGTGTGTTTTGAGTAACACATAGGCTGCTCCTTAGGGTAAGGCAAACTTCTTTTGGGTTAGTCATTGCTTCGAGGGCTAAATTCTCTGAAGAGAGCTTTTACCTCTACAAGGTCTGCTTTAAGCCCATGGAATTTGGCTACTTCAAGCCTGATTTACTTGACTGCCTCTTTTCAGTAAGTGCTAGTGAAGCTGAAGTGCCCACAAATCCACAGTAATTTCTGTTCTTGGCCCTCCCTCTACCATGTGTTTCTCAATTTGTGCCTTTGTTGTAATGTTTTCCCTTTCTAGTATGCCTTTCTTTGTGTCTACTTGGGGTTCAAGGCCCAACTAAAATTCTACCTCTGCTAAGATACTCTTTCTATTACTCCATTCTTTGGCCAAACTCCTACAACTTATCTACACCCTCAAAATTCTGCATTTAATTATATTTAGTTTTGTCCCACCTCTTAATTATTTCCCCACATTAGTTTTACTCCTCCAATTTTAAAGGTGATTGTATTTACCCTGTCGGCCATTGATCTAGTTGTACTTGCTATGCACTCAGGAAATAAATACTTGTTGACCTGCTGAATACAGATAGATAGCGTCCCCAAACCTCTCAAATCATCTTGGTCCATATGAACTAAAACCTGAGAATTCTAGGAGTTTAATTGAACAGAAGGTTTTTTCTGTTTGGTTTTATAATCTTTGTTTTACAAATGTATGTTAGGAGGTCATGTGGTTTTCCCAGCTTCAGGCATTTAGAGATTTAAGTCTAAGAGTGAGTGGCGCAGCGAGAATTATAATCTAAGCATGATGGCTGCAATTTAGGACTTATTCTTTTCATGACTCTTCTGTGAGAACACAGGCATAGCATCATTTACCCTATAATAAGTAATGTACCATGGGGATGTGGTATTGCTTTTCTTTCCTGACTTCCAATGCCTATAGAATTTGGTTTAAATCAACACATTGGTGAAAGTTATACCAATTGGATTTGTTTAATCCATATGTAGTTAAAATTAAAGAATCACCAAAACAAAGTATTTCATTACTTCTCTTCTGTTTACAGGTTCTTTTCAGTGTTTTATTTAGACTGTCACAGCTACTCTGTATATACCAAAACCTATCAGTGGATTATTGTACATGGGGTTTCTACAGGGGGGCCATGCTGTTCTGACCATTTTCCCATGGAAAGTTCTGCCAGCTCTTACAGTGCCCTGGTGCTTTAAGTCTACTTTTGGAGGTGGCCTCCCCTTAGGCGGTCATTCTGAAGAGTCTTTCAAGAACCTGAAATGTTGCCATTGGAGCACTTCCCAGAAGGAAATTGAACCACAATTTTTTGAAGTGCAGGGAACTCTCTACCAGGAGTATGTCATGTGTCTAGACATATTCTGATATGTTTTTCATTATAATAATGCAATAACATGGGCTGCACCAAATGATAGGGTAAATTCATTAAGACTGTTTTCTTGTCCATTTTTTTCACAACATTCAGTGAAAAGGACACAAGGAACTATGAACCACCTATATGTAGCACCTGCCTTCTTGATTCCTTTCCCTTCCTTTTCTTTCCCTATTTTTTTGTTCCTCACTTTTCTCAGTTTGCCCAATCTACTCTAAGTAGATCAGAAAAATTAGTGTTTATCAGTTCTACTCTGTTTCTCAGCTGATTAGATAGGAAAAAAAAAATCATCCTGAGCTGCATAATAGAGAGCCAGGGAATTACCAATAAATCAGCAGCTGCATAAGGAAAGGAATGAAATTTAACTAAGGAAATTGGGATCTCTGCTGCCATGAAGAAAATAAATGAGACAGTGTAGAGCCATTATAAAAAGACTGGGTGGTCTACAAGAAAGAGGGCAGATTGTACAAACTGACATTTGAGGAATCAGCCTAAATGTTGTTGCTTGGAACCAGTGCTGTTCTTTGGTATTATACCACAATGTGCTTTATTTGTGGAGTACTCAAGGAGCCCTGGCAAACAAAGGGAGGCTCTGAAATACAGGAGGGCTTAACCTCTTTGTCCCTGATGTGTGCTTCCTATTTAAGATGGAAAGTTCAGGGACCCTTACCATAAGAATCTCCTGGAATCCTAGCTGGACTGTCCCTGCTCCAGCAGGGATCAGAGCACACCTGCAGGGAGAGAGCTTTCTCTTCCAACCACCTGCATCCACTTCCTGGTACATACTGTGGTTCCAGGAGTGGCCACCACCCACCACCAGCTTCAGTTTACAGCTAGAAGTAATGGCTCTGTTGGGCAAAATATCCCCTGGCTCAGGCTGCTCTCCATGGTGTGGATTTCTGGTACCATCGTTTTAACCTACTGAACTTCCTGGCTTCAAGGCTCTCTCCTGCTTTTACCTCTAGGATCCCTTTACTCCTCTTCACCTTGTATAACTTGCTGAATTCTACCCTCTGTTTTTATTTCTTACCACAAGCAAACATGTTTGCCCATGTGGTTGTTTTCTGTTTTCTAATTGTTGGAGAACTTGGAGCTACTATACCAAAGTTGCAAGTTGGTAGGCCGTGGACCAAAACTGACCTGCAATTATGTATTTTGTTTGCCACATCTAGGGTTAGTTTACATTGTGTGTGTGTGTGTGTGTGTGTGTGTGTGTGTGTGTGTGTGTAAATCAATTGCTAATATTTTAACAATTGGAATATCTTGCATTACAATCTGAACTTCTTATGTCCCATGAAAAATGGAAAGATTTGGCAACCAAGGCCTGGAATGTTATATTACTTTTGCCTTTAGTTCATCTTAGTTCACATCATCCCTTATTTTTCTCATGGTAATTATTTTTTCAATATAGTAGCATTAAGGTAGAAATGAAATATTTTTTTTGGTCTCAGTCTTTGTAAATGTTTTCCTAACATGAAATCCTTCCATCTTGTTAGCTGCCTGATCCCCTTAAAATCATTTGAATTTGTGGCCACTACTTAGACCTTGCTGGATTGGAGCTTCCTATATTTTGGCCCCAGCTTTGGATCCAGAACTGTAACATGGTGATTCTCGAGTTTTGATTGTATCTGCTCTGCCAATGCTGTCACCTGGCCATCCCAGACTATCTAATGGCCTTGTGGAGTGGCAATATTGGAAGATGACATTTCAGATGCCAGATTCTGTTCACATAGGACCCTATTTATGCTTGTCAACTCTATGAAGACTTCCATTTAGACGATGATGCTTACAGGTGTACAATTGTGGTCATTTTCTCCTAGTGATAAACACCAAAAAATCTATTCTCATGTTTTGTATTTTGATTATTTGCTTGTTCTTTTTTAAGTTAACTTCTCCCAAATAGAATTATAGCTGTTTTGAAAAATATAATTTAACTTTATATAGCTCCATATAATCAGCTGGAAGCCCAGCCTAGAAATAATGTGCCTTGTCTCAGAAGGAACAGAAAAATAATTTGAGTGATAGCATATCATAATACCTTTTAACATATTGAAAGGTACTATTACATGATAATTAATCACTACCTAGTAGTTAATAGTGCAAACTCGAGCCAGACTCTTTGGATTCCTATTCATACTCTTCAGCCATCTAGAGAAGTTTAACTGTGGACAGATTACTTAACCTCTTAACTCAGTTTCTGCATTTGTAAAATGGTAATGATAATATCAGTATATACTTCATAGGGATGGCGTAAAGGTTAAAAGCTACTTACAAAGTACCTGCCACTTAGTAATACTCTATAAACGTTGGCTATTACTGTTATTTGAAGGGCTCCTATGTGGTCAACTCTGTGTTAGATACAAAGATAAATAAGACATGATTCTTACCCAGAAGTACATGGTTAAAATAAAAAGATACTTAAATAGTGATAGCAGAGTATGAGCATAACTATAGATACATTCAAATTGTAATAGTGAGAGGTCATGGAAAGATTCGTGGAGATGTTTAACCTTTCTTGAGAGAAGAATTCTTGAGAAAGAAATTTGAGAGAGAGGGAAGGAGTTGCCACCAGTGCAGATACTGTTTACATTTATCTCATCTAAGAGTACAAGGCCAAGC
Organism: Macroglossus sobrinus; assembly: GCA_004027375.1. NCBI lineage: Eukaryota > Metazoa > Chordata > Mammalia > Chiroptera > Pteropodidae > Macroglossus > Macroglossus sobrinus. The sequence goes on from PVKZ01000549.1 coordinate 709,522, forward strand.
AAGCCTCTCAGGAGCAGACAGCTTGTGCCAGTTTGTACATTCCTCTGGGTGGAAGAGGACCAGTCTCCCGGACCAACTGTCAGCTCCAGCAAAACTTGACCATAAATGTTACAGGTCCTCAAACGATCTCACTGTGGCCTTCAAAACCTAATGTCCTCAAATCTAATCAATATTTCCAATATTATTACAATGCATATCAGAACAGCATTTGTCTAGACCAGATAATGCTCCTTCTTACCCGTGACAGAACAGAATCCACATACCTTAAAACTGGACCAGTCCAATCCCTTCATTTTACAGCTGAGAATGTTAAAACTCATTGAGGAAAAGTAACTTTTATAAAATGATTGATTACCATATCTGACGGGCTTGGACCCAAAAGATATGCTGTCGTTAGTTCATATTATTTCATGGAAGTGATATATAACAAAGATTGCCATTGAATGTCTACTCTAACAATTGCATACATAGGTTGATCAAATGAGTTGTATCTTTACAAATTTAAAGTCTACCAAAAAGGTGAGGTCATCATAATGGTAGTAGATATAAGGGCTTTGTTAGGTAGTGTTTTTCATTAGACTGTGTTTTTTGTTATTAAATTTCTAGCATTTAATAAATATTTGCTGAATTGATTTCAACAGATTTGATTGAATTTTATAAATAGTTTAGTGAGTATGGAGACTAATTGGCCATTGATGTGCTTCATTCATTTTTCAAATTATTTAATACAATTTTGAGAGTTTTGGATGGATAGACTGTAGTTCTATTGTGATTTGAGTATTGGAAAGTCTGGCTCTAGGATCTCATGAGCACATTCCAAATTCAAAATTGCACGGATATGATTATTGCTTCATGGGTAGAAAGCTGCTCATATGCCAAATGTAAAACTACAAACCATTCCAGGCACTATGAGGTTTGGCCTGAAGGTTCATCTGTACAATCTCCATAAGTGTCTGGGTTCATTTTTTAAATTAAATTTATTGGGGTAATATTGGTTAATACAATTATATAATTTTCAGATTTACATTATAATTTTACATCTGTATATTCTATTATATATTTACCATACAAAGTCAAGTTTCATATATTTCATATATATTTCAGCTACCATATATTTGATCCCCCTTTACCCACTTCACTCTACCCCTAACCCCATATATTGGATCCCCTTTATCTTGTCTACCTCCCCCTCCTCTCACACCCCTACCTTCTGGTAACTTCTAGTCTATAGTCCATGTTCCTGAGTCTCTGTTTTTTTTTTTTTGTCCTCTTTCTTTGTTGCTTTCAGGTTTATATCCCACATATAAGTGATATCATGTGATTTCCAGCTTTTTCTGTCTGGCTTATTTCCCTTAGCATAATTATCTTGAGGTCCATCCATGTTGTTGCAAATGGCAGTATTTCATCTCTTCTTATGGCTGAGTAATATTCCATTGTATGTATGTACCACCACTTCTTTAGCCAATCATCTATCGTAGGACATTTCAGTTACTTCCATGTCCTGGCCACTGTGAATAATGCTGTTATGAACATTGGAGTGCAAATATCTTTATAGACATGAGTTTTTAAGTCATTGAGGTAAATACCCAATAGGGGGATTGCTGGATCACATGGTAGATCAATTCTTAGTTTTTGGAGGTGTCTCCATACTGTTTTCTATAGTGGCTGTACCAGTTTGTGGTCCCACCAGCAGGGTATGAGGGTTTCTATTTTTTCATATCCTCTCCAGCATTTGTTATTTCTTGTCCTGTTGATTATAGCTATTCTAACAGGTATGAGATGGTATCTCATTGTGGTTTTGATTTGCATTTCTCTATTAGCTAGTGATGTTGAGCATCTTTTCAAATATTTGCTGGCCATTTGTATGTCCTCTAGGGAGAAGTGTCTATTCAGATCCTCTGCCAGTTTTAGATTAGATCATTTGTTTTTTTGTTGTTATTGAGTCATATGAGTTCTTTGTATATTATGGATATTAGGCTCTTATTGGAGGTGTTGTTTGCAAAGATATTTTCCCATTCAGATGGTTATCTCTTTAACCTTGTTGACAATTTCTTTTGCTGAGCAGAAGCTTTTAAGTTTGATGTAGTCCCATTCATTTGTTTTAGCTTTTATTTCCCTTGCCTTTGAGGTTAAATTCATAAAATCCTCTTTAAGCCCAAGGGTCTTGAGTTTAGTTTCTATGTTTTCTTCTATGCATTTTATTGTTTCAGGTCTTATATTCAGGTCCTTAATCCATTTTGATTAATTTTGGTGTGTGGTGATAGACAAAAAATAGTCTAGTTTCATTCTTTTGCAGGTGGCTTTCCCGTTTTTTCAGCACCATTTATTGAAGAGGCTTTCCTTTCTCCACTGTATGTTTTCGGCTTTTTTGTTGAAAATTATTGGCCCATGTAAATATGGGTTTACTCTGGACTCTTGATTCTGTTCCACTGGTCCTTGTGACTGTTTTGCTGCCATACCATGCCATTTTGATTACCATTGCTTTATAGTATACTTTAAAGTTGGGCAGAATGATGCCTATAGGTGCATTCTTTTTTCTCAGGATGGCTTTGGCAATTTTTTTCACTTCTTTTTCTGACACTTCATTATTAGAGTACAGGAACGCTATGGATTTTGAACATTGATTTTGTATCCAGGAACTTTACTGTATTTGCTTATTGTTTCTAGTAGTGTTCTTGTGAAGTCTTTAGGATTTTCTATATAGAGAGTGTCTGGGTTCTTGACATTAATTTGCTAAAATATTATTAGCTTTCTAGATCTTAATATTCACATGTTGTTAAAATGGAAAGTGCATTCAAAATACTGAAGGAAGCATCCACTGACAAGCTAGAGCTAAAAGTTCAAGAATAAAATATTTTACTACAAGGAAACTTTTAATTGTTTGAAAATTCAAGATAACATAATAAAATGAAAAGTGACAACAATATATTTCTTTAGTAGAGAGAAGAAAAGAGAATAAGATTGGATTTACTTCCAAGTGTACATAAATGTTCACTAGAATTGGTCAATGCTATAAGCCTTTTATTTTCAAAGGACTGTTACTAAATGTCTGTTGATTTAACTGGGAGAATTTCATAAGATTTTCAGATCCAGTAACCTTTTGGCTGAGAATATGAAAAGGGAGCTACAGAAATCAAAGGAAATCACACAGTTTACTATGAAAATTCTCCACTTATAACAACTTGTCCTTTTTGTAAGTGATCTTACTGAAATTTTCCTAACTTTAATTTATCATAAAACCCATTGGGCAGAGAAAAAAAGTACTGTATAAAGGACAAGGAACTTAGGACCCACTGGAATATTACTTTAGGTTCTAGCTGTCTATACTTGTGTCACAGATGAAAGCAAAACAAAATTGTTTCCAAAAAATGAGCTGAGTGAGGAATGTCAAGACTGGAAAAGCTAAAAATAGTTAGGGGGCCCATGAATAAAGAGAGGTTATTATTGTCATGTACACATATCTGAAAGTTCTAAATCCAAAGAGAAGAAAATGGTACAGCATTACTTTAGATATAATGGTAAAAATTTAGAGGAAGATTGACATTAAATCTCAAATTAAAAAAAAAATTTGTGAAATCTAAAATTGTGTTTGACTTTCTTTTGAGATGTAGTTAAACAGAAATCCAACTCTTACTGTGTAGAAATTATTTAAATGCTTCCAGGGAAGGGAATGAGAAGATTTTGAAGTGTGTGTAGTCTTTTTGGATCCAGGTTTAAAATCAATATCATGTCTAAATAAATGTCTAAATAAAGATTTTTGGAAGTTTGTATGAGAGAAAGAAAAGCTTGATGGTTTGGAAAGGTGTGATGGATATGGATGAATGCTTTCCCCTTGTATGTAAAAATAAATTATCTTTCAGAGTTGACTTGGTTACAGACTCCAAGTCTGTGGTTGAAGGTCAGTGCACAGCGGGGTGGCAGCCAGAATATAAAGAAGAAAGCTGTGGCAGGCCCATTATGTATGGACCTGGTAGGAAAGAGTGTGAGTCCTTTCATAAACTAGGAGAATGTGTAAATTATGGAGGTATGTGTGTGTGTGTGTGTGTGTGTGTGTGTCATTTTACATGTACAGATTGCATATGTTATTTTATAGAATTCATAATAATTGTGAAATTTTATAGTGTCTTCATTTAGACCATTATCTAATCTTTTAAAGAGTGAGATAGGAATCTTCATCTCCAGTATACAACTCTGTGTGGTCATTCACATGTCTGGTGTCTTAATGGGAATGGTTGAAAGACTATGCTCAGCTAGAACTGTCACCCAGAGAGCTTACACCTTGCCTTTCCAGCAGAAAGATACCAGAGTAGTTGGATTTACATGTATTGTAGGTCAAGTCTACCAGAAAGAAGGTTTCAAAAGTGTCAGGTGAAAGCTGCAGGGCTTCTAAGTCATAAGAAATCCTAATATGTCATTTTTTTCGCATTCTTTGGTCAAGCAAGTCACTAAAGCTAGATAAGATTCAAAGAGAAGAAAAAGAGGTTCCACTTTTCAATGGGAGGAGTAGTGAAGAATTTGTGGCTGTAAATAATCTATTTCAGGCTGCTCTCTGTCACAGAATATTTATATTCTCACATTCCTACTAAGTGCAAATTATAGTTAGTGATCTCCTTCCCAGTTTCCTCAAACTCTCATCTCATTTTGACATCTTCTTGAAGTCTAATGCTCATTATGTGTTCTGGACTGAATGTTTATATGTCCCTCCAAAATCCATATGTTGAAATCCACTCCCCGGTGTGATGATATTGGGAAGTGGGACTTTTGGGAGGGTAATTAAGTCATGAAGATGGTGCCCTCATGAATGGGATAAGTGCCTTTAAAAGAAGAGACACTAAACAGCTTGTTTCCTCTCTCTCTCTGCTCACTGCCATGTGATGACACAGCTGGAAGATGGCCATCTGCAAACCAGGAAGTGGGTTCTTAGCAGAACCAAATCTGCACACATCTCAATATTGGAATTCCTAGCTTCTGTAGAAATAAATGTATGTTTTTTTAACCCAATCTATAGTAATTTGTCATAACAGCCTGAAGAGAGACATTATATGAAACCGGTCCAGATGCATATACTAATGAAGTTCTTTGGGTACGATTTCTCAAGTGTGGCATTCCCTGGCATAATTCCTTTTGATTTGAAGTTCTGTGAATTAGAGACAAGTTTATTTGACCACTACCTCTTACCCCATACACCTAACATATTATCGTGACAAAGCATAAGATATCAATAGTATGCATTTCCATTCACAAAGAGGTAAAACAGGTGGCACATAACCATAAGGTCTATAGCATTTCTGAATTCTAGCTGAGCAGATGTCGCCAATTTTTTGATTAGGGCCCAGTCCTTCTCTCTGGAGATGATTCTCTGCGGCTCTTGGCATTGCCTTCTGGGCTTTTGTTTTCACACTCTTCCTTTTCCTTTCTATGTTTGCCCATTTGATTCCTATCAGTAGAAATATGAGAATCAAATTTCTCTTTTCCTTTTGGATTGTCTCTATGCTTTTTATTCAATTTCTTTAAAAATTTGTGGGCTTCCTGTGTATCAAATTACAGTCCACTTAGACAGAAGCGACACCTACATGGTATTATAAAAACGTCTCTCTCACCTTTGAGCTGAATGTCTGCATGTTGTGGGATAATGACTTAAAGTTCTTACAAGCCTGTTATCTAGTTAAAAAGGTCTATTTGGCACACCATTAAGATTCTTGGAGATTTGATTGTCTAGCAGAGAGGGTCGAACATACCTCTATGATTCTTAGAGACTCTACTAAGCACACACTTAAATGTTTTAGAGTTCTCACCAAGTTATTTTGGGACCACACTTGACATCTTTGTTCTGTGGTCATGCTTTACTTGTAGGGCTCTGATTTGATCTTTGTCTGGAAGCCTTTCTAACTCAAGAATATTTCGCTGGGAGAGATTAGAGATGAGAAAGAGTTTTATTTAAACATAGACCAAAAAACTATTAGAAACAATAAATGAATATAGTACAGTTTCAGCATACAAAATCAATGTACAAAAATCCATAGCATTCTTGTATACTAACAGTAAATTGTTGGAAAAGAAGTGAGAAAAAAATTTGTTTTGCAATTACAACAAAAGAATAAAATACTTAGGAATAAACCTAATAAAGCATGTGAAGGACTGAAAACTATAAGACATTATTTTTAAAAAATCAAGGACACAAAATAACAGAAAGATATTCTGGGTTCATGGATTGGAAGAATCAACATAGTTAAAATGATTTTATTATTCAAAGCAATATACAGATTTAATGCAATCCCTATTAAAATCCCAATGGCATTTTTTAAATAAGTAGAGCAAAAAAATATCAGATTTGTATGGAAGCACAAAAGACCCCAAATAACCAAAACCATCCTGAGAAAAAAGAAGGCTGAGGTATCACTCTGCCTGACTTTAAATTATACTACGAAGTGACAGTAATTTAAACAGCATGGTATTGGCAAAAAAACAGACACACAGACCAGTGAAACAGAATTGAGAGTCTAAAAGTAAATAATTTTTGACAAAGGAACCAAATAAATTTTGATAAAGGAACCAAACATATACAATGGAGAAAGGAAAGCCTCTTCAGTAAAAAGAATTTGCTGAGAAATTTGGAAAACCACATACAAAAGAATGAAACTAGATTGCTATCTATCACTATATACCAAAAAGTAACTCAAAGACCTAAATATAAGACATGAAACAATAAATTGCATAGACGAAAACATAGGAACTAAACCCATGGACCTTGAATTTAGAGAGGATTTTATGAATTTGACTTCAAAGGAAAGGGTAGTAAAAACAAAAGTAAATAAATAAATGGGACTATATCAAACTAAAAAGCTATGCACAACAAAAGAAATTATCAACAAGTCAAAGAGGCAACCATCTGAATAGGAGAAGATATTTGCAAACAAGGACTCCAAAAGGGCCTAATATCCAAAATAGACAACGAACTCATACAACTTAACAATTTAAAAAAACCAAAGAATTCAATTAAAAAATGGACAGAGGACTTGAACAGACACTTCTCCCAAGAAGACATACAGATGGCCAACAGACATATAAAACGATGCTCAACTTCACTTGCTATTAGGGAAATGCAAATTAAAACCACAATAAGATACCACCTCACACCTCTAAGAATGTCTATTATCAATACAACAAGTAATAACAAGTGTTGGAGAGGTTGTGGGGGAAAAGGAACCCTCATACGCTGCTGGTGGGAATGTAAATTGGTACAGCCACTATCAAAAACAGTATGGAGTTTTCTCAAAAAATTAAGGATAGAATTATCATATGACCCAGCAATCTCTCTTCTGGATATTTACGCCCCAAAATCAAAAACATTTTATTTTGTAAAGATATATACACTTTGATGTTCATAGCAGCATTGTTCACTCACAGTGGCCAAGACATGGAAACAACTGAAGTGCCCCCTTTGATAGATGATTGGATAAAGAAGCTATGGTACATATATACAATGGAATATTACTCAGCCATTAGAAAAGATGAAATATTGTCATTTGTGACAACATGAATGGATCTTGAGATAATCATGCTAAGCAATATAAGTCAGACAGAAAGAGTTGAAAACCATATGATTTCACTTATATATGGGATATAAAACTAAAAGCAACAAATGAACATGACGGACAGACTCATGGTCATGGGCAATAGTTTAGTTGTTACCAGAAGGAAGGGGAGTTGGGGAGAGATAGATAAGGGAAAATGGGGTCAAATATATGGAAATTTAACTTTGGGTGGTGAACACACAATGCAATATACATGTGATATTGAATTGTACACTTGAAACCTATGTGATTTTATTAACCAATGTCACCCCAGTAAATCAAAAAAAAAAAAAAAACAACAATTGGATATGGCCACCAAACCAAACAATAAATAAATAAAAGTAAAAAAAAAAATAGAAAGTTCAAGATTCTTTTTCCCCTCTAAATTCTGCTAAAAAGAAATGAAGCAATTCTTTTTTTAGTTTCTCTCTTCTAATTTCCATATTACTGAAGGCCTCAGTCTTGTCAAACTTTTGGCTACTATATAAGGCTCCTCATTTTTTTAAACTTCATTAGCATTTTTCTCACTGTTCTTCAAGTCTTCACCAACAGTCTCTCCAGTTCTTTCAGCTATCACTACTAATCTCTGAGATTTTTCTAGCTTCTGCCCACCACCTAGTCCCAAAACAAATGCCACATGACTTAGGTTTTAATTATGGCACAATTCTACTTCCAAGTATAAACATTTGTTCCAGTTACCTATTGATGTATAACAAGCTATTCCAAAACTTAGTGGCTTAAAACAAAAATCATTTTATTATATCATATAATTTTGTAGGTCAGGAATCTGGGCAAGGCTTGGCTAGGTAATTCTTTTGCTCCATATGGCATCAACTGAGGTCACTTGGTGTCATTCAGTTTTAGATGACCTGGTTTGAGACATCCAAGACATTGTTACTTACATGTCTGATGACTTGATGAGGATGGCTGAAGCTTCAGCTCCACTGGGCCTGTCAACTCAAACTGTCTGATGACAAAAAACACAGTTCTTCCAGTGAGAGTGTTCTAATGCAGCAGTCCCCAACCTTTTTGTCACCAGGGACCTGTACTCCTATGAGAATCTAATGCCTTATGATCGGAGGTGCAGCTGAGGCGGTGATGCTAGCATTGGAGAGTAGCTGCAAATACAGATGAAGCTTTGCTAGCTTGCCTGCCGCTCACTTCTTGCTGTGTGGCCCGGTTCCTAATAGGCCACAGACCAGTGGCCCGGGGATTGGGGACCTCTGTTCTAAGGGCTCCAGTTGGAAGTTGCAAGGGTTATTATGACCTAGGCTTTGAAGTCTCAAAATGTTACTTCCACTGCATTCCATTGCTCAGGCAGGTCTGTAAAGCCCACCCATAAAAGGGAAGGGAATTAGATTTCATGTCTCAGTGGGAAGAATAACGAAGAATTTGTGGTCATCTTTTAATCTACCACACTAATTATTCTAAGGTAACCTTTTAAAAAAAAGAATCATTATCAATTCATAGATTTAAATATATTTGATGTGCTTCTAACCATTGGAGCTATTATTTTTTATTGATACTCAAATTGTCTTATCTTTGGATAATATGAGTCTCCTCAAGTTAACTTCTGATTCCTTTTGACCTGACCCTTATAGCATTTGACAGCTTTCTTATCTGGTATGGCAAAATATTTTAGGCTTTATCTTGCATAGTTCTTTTCTAAACCTAGAATCAGCCATTTATTCAAGAAGTCCTGGTATCTTTTAGTAGGAAATATTATTTTAAAACTACAAATTGGATGCTCTCACCAAAAGGATTGTGAAAACTTAAGGAAATTGCTTTTGCACATGCTTTTTTCATTTTCTTCATTGAAAGAGGTAGTTGTAGTGAATCTACATTGTCAGAGTATATAGCCTTTACATACATTTTTAACTTTCCCTTTTAATCATTATTTGATCTTAGTGCTACAAGAACTTTAATGTCATGGGAGGAGGTGAGTTCAAGAGTCTGCAATGTTGCCATCTTGGACCAGAATTCCCAGAAGTCTTTTATTAAATATTTGTGTTTATTAATAGTTTTACTAATTGGTTTTAGAAATTTGAATAACAAATTGTCTCTGATGAATACTTAATTTAAAACAGCACAAAAGCAAGCATGGAAAAATAATAACATTTTTAAAAGAACCAAGATCGTGAATATTTGAAAGGGAAATTCTAAAACATTGGTTCTTAAATCTGTGTGTCATAATCCCTGTGCCCTTCCCTTGAAGAGTCAGAGTCAGGGGACAGAGTGAGTGGATGCTAGAATTCTTAGTTGTAAAATGCTCTTCAGGCGGTTTTGATGATTTGCCATGTTTAGAACCACTGGCCTAAAGTTTGTACTATCAATTCCTCAATGTTCTATAACTCCATCTTTGTATCAAGTTATATGATCAAAAACACATTTCTTGAGTTCTTCATTTAAATGCTTTAACAGAACTATAATACTGTGAATTAATTTATCCTATTAAAGGAAATTTATTAAGTATATAACTTGCCCTTTTGGATTTGGTGGCAACAATTCTATGTTTAAATAATTCAAATAATGCTTTTAAGAGTGAAAGATGAAGCAATGTAAAACAAACCTTTTCATGTTGCATTTCATTGGTAGTACCCGAGGTGTAGGAGTTAGTTATTTTAGATGGAGAAGGCTGAAGGGTGGATATTCTGTTCTTTTGTCTGAAATAAGATCAATATAGTACTTTGAAAACCAGGCACATATGTGGCAAACCTAATTATTTGTTAGGGTAACTAAAAGTCTGATTTACTTTATGCCTAGAGATGGGACCATTCAAACTTTTTACTAATAGATGCTGCAGGCTAATATTTTTGTAGGAAGCTGCCTTGAATCTGAGAACTACTTGGTTGCTACTTCAATTTTGCTTTATTGAGTATTAGCAAGGAAGAGATGATCTTGGCTTAGAAGATGTGGAGGATGGAACAGATTTGTTATCTACTTCTACCCAAATGAATGAATTCTAATAAAAATGCTTGTGTTTCCAAGATGTAGGACAACCATAAGAAATATGGTCCTATTTTGCTATATTAGAAAAAAGATGCCCCTCACCTCTGAGACAATATGAAGTGAACTAACATTCTCATTATAGTAGTACCAGAAGGAGAAGAGAGAGCAAAGAATTGAAAACAAATTTGAAGAAATAATGACTGAAAATTTCGTTAACCTAGCAAAAGAAATAGACATACAACCCAGAAAATGCAGAGTTTTAAACAAGATGAACGAAAGAGACTCACACCTACACACAGCATCATTAAAATGCCAAAGGTTAAAGGCAAAGAAAGAACTTTAAAAGCAGCCAGGGCAAAGCAGTTAATTACCTACAAGGGAGCTCCCATAAGAGTGTCAGCTGCTTTCTGAATAGAAACTTTGCAGGTCAAGAGGGTGGCATGAAATATTCAAAGTGTTTAAGAGCAAGGACCTCAACTGAGTTGATCTAGGAAAGCTTTCATTTAGAATCAAAGGACAGATAAAGACCTTCCAGAAAAAAAAAAAAAAGCTAAAAGAATTCATCGCCACCAAACTGGTTTACAAGAAATGTTAAAAGGACTTCTATAAGAAGAAGAAGAAAAAAAAGTAAAAAATATGAATAATAAAATGGCAATTACTTTAAATGTAAACGGATTAAATGCTCCAATCAAAAGACGTAGGTGACTGAATGGATAAGAAAACAAGACCTTTAAATATGCCACCTACACGAGTCTCATTTCAGGTCAAAAGACACACACAGACTGAATGTGAAGGGATGGAAAAAGATTTTGCATGAAAATGGAAACAAAACAAAACAAAAAAGCTAGGATAGCAATACTTATACTGGACAAAAATATACTTTAAAACAAAGGCTATAACAAGAGACAAAGAACCACCCAGTAATTCCACTCCTGGATATTTATCTGAAGAAACCCAAAACACTAGCTTGAAAAGACATATGCATTCCTATGTTCATTGCAACATTGTTTACAATAGCCAAGATATCTAAGCGATCTAGGTGTTTATCAGTAGATGAATAAGTAAAGAAGAAGTGGTGCATATATATAATGGAAAATTATTTAGCCATAAAAAGAGTAAAATCTTGCCATCTGAAACAACACAGATGGACCTAGAGGGCATTATGTATGTGAAATAAGTCAGACAGAGAAAGATAAATACTGTACAATTTCACTTATATGTAGCATCAAAAAAAAAAAAAACAAAATAAATGAATGAACAAAGCAGAAGCAGACTCATAGATAAAGAGAATATTTTGACAGTTGCCACATGGGAGGTGGGTTGAGGGAGTGAGTGAAAAAGGGGAAGGGATTAAGAAGTACAAATTGGTAGCTTCAGAATAGTCACAGGGATGCAAAGCATAGCATAGGAAAAATAGTCAATAATATTGTAATAACTATGTATGATGCCAGACAGATACTAGATTTATTGAGGTAATCACTTTGTAAGTTATATCAACTGTAATTGGAAAAAATTATTTTAAAAAAGGTGCCTCTCTCTGCTGATGAGTTAAAAGGAGAATTTAAGTCATCTTTCTTAGTAAGCAGAGGGAGAACTTTCAGCCCCAATTTGCCCTCTTTATTATGAATCTTTGTGCAGTACAAAACTGCTCAACTTTTGTACTAAATCCCCAGATAATTACCTGGAGTTACTTCGTACATATATGAGTATATGTGAAAGATGCCTGATTTCCTAGGAGAAGCAATGTTTGTAGAGAACAGTATTTTTAAAAACTTTATTCAAGGTATGCTTTATTTTTCGACCATTCTTATTATATATTTTTGCTCTGATCTTATAAATTATTTTGAACACACTTCACACTATAAACAAACTAATTCTGCCCAATAGCTCTTGGAAATAGTCATAGACTTTATTACTTCGTATGACAACCAGTTGACATTGCTATCATACAGATGTGAAAAATTATAATAGTGTGGTATGATAGTGTGATTTTGTGAAAGGAATTATATCACATACTATGTTTACAGCTACAGAGATATGTATTATAGTCTAGAGTTATGCTTGTTCAATACAGTAGCCATTAGCCACATGTAGCTTTTGAGCACTGGAAATATTGCTCATTAAAATTGAGCTGTGCTCTAAGCATAAAATTCACACCAGATTTTAAAGACTTAGTACAAAAAAAAGAATATAAATATATCTCCATAATGTTTATATTGATTACTTGTCAAAAGAGGCTCAGAGAGTTTAAATAAGTACTTTCTCATTTAACTAATACTAGAGTGAAGTTTTTGACCTTTCTGTAGAGATTTATAACTAGGTGCCTCTAGTTATCATAGGCAAGTAGCCAGTGACATCTCTATTGTTACAGACAAGCTTAGCATTTTTGAGTCTGTTAAATAATGAAGATCTCTTTAGGTGGTCCCACCTTCTCATTGGTATGCAAAGGTACACTTTTCACTACAAAACCAGGAAGATGGAGGAATTTAGTAATGCCTCTTTCCCTCTCCTATCGGATAGCTTTTCTTAGATAGTAGTGGATTGACACATGACCCAGTTTATGATGACATTAGTTTCCTACCTATGTGTTATTAGAAAGTGTTAGCAAATGAAAAATGACACATCCATTGGAAGAAATATGTATTTTTATGGTCTACCTTAATCTTACAAAATCTAAATGGGATACTGTTCTCTTAAGTTCTCAGGAGATAGCATTTTTTTCTGAAGGGTTTCCTTGGCTTCCTTTCAGATATGTTGAGGGAGGAATAGAAGTAGTGGCTATTTTTCAAAAGAGCCTAAATAGGTATGCAAACATTGTAAGCAATGGAAGAACTTTGTGAAGGGACCTGGAAGGAAGTTTTTAAAGAATAATTTTCAGTCTAAAATATGAAAAGAGTCTTCATTCTTTAGGTAATTGTGGTAAGTTCCACATTAATTTTAAAATTTGCGCTTTTTTTCCTACTAAAATTATGACCAAACCAAAATAAATATTCTTTTTAGGGATGGTATGAAATCCAACACCTGCAGTTCTGTGCTGTTAATATATTCTTCTTGTTTTTTTCTGATAAGCCTGATAAAGATAATTTGAAGCCTGACATAGAGTGGGCAATACATTGAAAACCACATCTACTTTGCATGAAATTCAGGAAAGGTTTTGCTTTCTACCACCACATGTGGATATTGCTAAAACACTTCTGTTTTCTAAGAGCAAAGCAAATCAAAAGCACAAGATTGCATTTTGTTTCTTAATCAATGTGAACTTCTTTACTGCCCCATTTCAAAACTCTGCTGGGATTGATTTAATAGTTCTTGTTATGTTACATATTTTCTGTTTCTGGAATGATTGTGCTTTTTGATAAATAATTACTCAGCATTCATTCATTTATTTTTCATTACCATCTGGGTTTGGTGAGACCCAGAACCTCCTGCTTTTGCCTCTTAGCAAAGTTCCGGCAATGGTCCCTGGTCTGCTCTTTGCTACATTACCACTTTAGGTCATGTTTTAGTTATTGCTTTCATAGTTCCGACTTTGTTCTGGTTTCGCAGCAGTTGATTTCTATTGGTTATCTTCACATTAGTGCACAAAATATATACTTCAAAAGATGTCTCAGTTGCCTGGACAAAGTGTCTTATTTGCATGTTCCAAGTGTCTGAACTTGACACTCAGGCTTCCTTTCTTCTAACCTGCAGTATACTCGTCTCAATTTCGTGTGAATTGATTTCCAGATTGGTTTGGGGTTAATACAACTCCACCAGTGTGTGTTTCCTTAGCTTCAATGCCTTTCCAAATCCTTTGATTCATTGTGACTTTTGAAAATTACTGAACTCTTGGAAGGAAGACTTTGCTTAAATTATTTCATAGTTCCTGTATGAGAGATTTCTTTGTGATTAGTGCAGCTCAGTAGTGGCTTAGAGGCTTTTGAACTGCAGTGTCTTAAAACAAACTGCAATAAGGCTGAATGTTCTGGAAACTGTAGTCCTATTTAAGACAGACCCAGGGTATCACCGGTGGTGGCGGGGGGCAGGGGAGGAGTTAGGACCAGGGGTGTTGTATGGGGCAGAAATAGTTCAACGCTTACAGCTATGTTCAACACACTTCCAATTGTTTTCTTGTTTCTGTGAGGACCTGAGACTTCCCTCTTCTGTACAATCTAATGATGGAATTTCTGATTAGTGAGGGCAGAATAAAAGTAAAGGCAGATCACAATCATGAATGTGTACAGACCTTATGAAATCAATCAAACATCTGCTTCGTGGAAACTTGATCCTGCAACAGGATGCACTTTAGATAGGCTGTTATCTTACTGGCACTTTGATATTAGTGGCAAAGTATTACTAATAGAAAGTTCAGGATTTGCCATTTTTATTACATTATTCTGGGGAGTAATATTTAACATCATTTATAAATCCCTTTCTATTATAAACACATGTGTATTGAGATAGTCCAATTTAGTTATAAACACCATTTGAAGCTATTTAATACCCCTCCCCCAACTACCTGCATCCTGCAAAGCAATAACATCCTTTTTTTGGGGGAGGTTGGGGGTGTATAAGGCCAATATATAGCATAGTCTATAATAGTGTGAGAGCAAACCTGGTTAATCTGATTAGATCAGTAATTAAGAGGTCATATATGTTTCAACCTTTCTATTCATAGCAATAGATCTGGGAAAACTTGACAGCTTCTATGGTGAGATAGTGCAGCATGGTGAAGGGTAAGGCCTCTGCAGCCATAGAGCTTACGTTAGTGCCCCACAGCCTGCATTAGAGCCCTGGATCTACCACTTACTAGTTGTGTGACTTTAGGCAGGTTACTCAGCTGCTTGATAATTTTGCTGCCTCATTTGCAAAATGAGGAATATAATATACTGATAGGGTTATTGTAAGGATTAAGCAAGTTAATTTACATAAAGCACTTAAAACAGGTCCCAGCACAGAATAATTCTTCAGTGAAGTGATAACTTGTTATTTTTAGATACTGAAACAAAAAACATTGCTAATAAAGTATCAGCATAACTATCTTTAGCGTAATTTCAAGTCCGAAGACACAACATAATCCCTGTCATTCCTCTATCATCTAAAGGGAAAAGATCATTTCACGGATACTCTAGAGTGGAGAAATTGTGACTCTTCAAAAACCCCAGTGAGTCAATCACAAAGTCAGAAAGTGAACCCAAGTCTCCTAATTCCTCGTCAGGTGCAGCACGACGATCAGTAAGAATGATGTTGAACAATGGCTTTGCTATTCGGATCCTGACCTTCCAGGTCCAATGGAGACTACAAAACAAACAAACATGAGTTCTTGTTTTTGTTACCCTGGGGTGGAAACTGCTTGAGACTTTGGGGAATTAAACTCATTACTTTGAGTCTCTGAATGTCTTAGGGTTTCTTCATACTGAGTTTCTGTCATTATTTTGTGGTTCTTGATGAAATACATTCTTGTCACTTTCCAATTTTGAAATATTAGTGAACTTTTTCCCAGCAGTTTGTCTTTTCATTCAACTGTACGTACTCTCACAGACTCTTTGAAGTGATGGAAAGTAATAGACTAAAAAAAAATTACAAAAAGTTTTAGGATCTATTAATTCTGTAATGATTTCTAGAGATCACTTCATAACTGCAATAATTTAAAACACACCTGTATTACACCACACACTTTCATATTCCCTAGAAAGTCCCAGTATAAAGATTTGATTATTTAGAATTTTTACTTAATAACTGCATACACAGAAATGTTTATAAATTTTAGAATTATGTAACTTCAGAGTGGAGAGGGGTTCTAGGAGATTTTACAATCAAATGTTTTTATTTATTATTATTATTTTTTAATTTGTATTAAATTTATTGGGGTGACATTAATTAATAAAATTATATAGGTTTCATGTGTACATTCAGTAATACATGATCTGTATATTGCATTGTGTGTTCACCACCCAAAGTCAAATCTCCTTCCATCACTATATATTTGACCCCCTTTACCATTATCTATCTACCCCCAACCCCCTTTTTTCTGGTAACCACTAAGTTGTTGTCTGTGTCTATGTCTGATTTCATTTTAAAATTTTACATTATTTTTTACATGCTTCTAAAAGTCCCCTGGGAATTTACAGAGGGAGACTCATATGATTGCAGATCTTCAACATGAACCCCTGCTCCACCCTTTCCCTTTGGCAACCACTAAACTGTTGTTTGTGTGGTACATATATATAACAGAATATTACTTAGCCATAAGAAAAGATGGAATACTGCCATTTGTGATAACGTGGATGGATGTTGAGATCATCATGCTAAGTGAAATGAATGACAGAAAAAGTTGAGAACCATATGATTTCACTCATGTGGGAAATAAAATTGAAAGCAACAAATGAACAAAACAAACAAACAAGCGGTTTTAAACTGATGTTCCATGGAATTCTTGGCACTTTAGAAGCGGCATGCTGTAGGGTAAATGCAGTAGGGAAAAGCGTGTTTTTCTTTTTTATTTCCCCCAACAGAATTTTTTTTTCTTGTTTTCTATCTCGGTCATCTTCGTAACATTTATTTTGAAAAAGAAAAGTTTTTTCAGTTGGAATGGTGTTCGGGAAACTTTAATCTAGACCAATTTTCTCATTTTATCCAAGAGGAAGCAAATGGCAAATAATTACCTTAATCTTCAGGTTTTGAGAAGTTAGAGATCACTTTTTAATTTAATCAATACAGGGTTAGAGGAACATTCTTCATAATGTAGTTTCAAAATTTACTTTTCTTCATCAGTCTTAAATCTTCCTTGGTTTCCAGTGATTCATGACTGTACTCTACCTTAAGAAAGCCAGTACTGAATTTGTAGTTAATAAATGGTCACGGGGATGGAGAGCACAACATAGGGAATGCAGTTAGCATTAGTGTAATGGGTAGGTGAAGGGCCAGAAGAGAGAAAGACATTAGGGGGATTGTTTTATAAACTATATAAATGTGTAACCAATGTATTATATACTTGAAACTAATTATAAAATAAATTTTTTTAAAAAAGAAAGCCCAGTACTACACATAGAAATTCAAGTTTTTAAAACTAAAGAGAATGATTAGTCACTTTACACAAAGCCAGTGTTCCTATAAATAATGAGGCAAAAATTCCAATGGTACATTCAAAATGGATACTATTTCTAAAATATGCTTACCTGTAATCTTTTAGGATTTCCTTTATGTTATACATCAAAGTGTACTTGCATTGAAATGTCTATGAATATATATGTATGTATACCTTTAGTTTAAGTAATAGTCTACTATTAGTTTTCAGGAGAAGGAACATGCTGAAATTTGTATTTAAATAAATACGACAAAGTAAATATTTTATATATTTTTTATTCTTTGGGAAATTCAGATCATAGTGTTATAAAAAAGGAAAGCCAAAATACATTAAGAATTAAAAATATTATTAATAGCAAAATGGGAAAAATTGCTTTTAATCCTTGGTTTATTTTTTTTTACATACTTTATTAATTCCTCTAACTGCTGAGTGTCCACTATGTGCTAGACTTTGTTTTTTGACAGTGAGGGTGTAATGGAAAGAGGGGCACAGCTCCTACTCTCAGGAAGCTTATAGTCTAGAAGATGAGACAAGCAAGTGGGCAAGCACTTAAAATGCAGGGCAATAAGTGCCACAGTCAGGTAAGTGCAAGGAACTTCCAGAACACGCAGGAGGGACACTGTCTTCTCTATGTTGGGGGTGGAGAATATTCAGAGGAAGCTTCCTGGAAATGTAATATTTTGAAATGAGGCACCAAAGGCAAGTAAGTAAGCAAAGGCAATTGGGAAAGAGTTTGAGTGTTGCAAAAAAAAAAAAAAAAAGTGTTGCAAATTCATTTTAGGCAGAACAAATGAAATGACAGTGAGGGGCCACACAGGGCACTGCAGATAGCTCTGTGTGGTTGGAGCTCAGATGGAAATGCGGGGAGGAGTGGAAAGAAGTATCTCTTGAAGGGTCTTTGATACCATGCTCAGGATTTAGGTCTTATCTTGGGAAATTCTTTAAGAATTTGAGTAGGAATTACTTAGACTTGCAGTTTAAAAAGATCATAGGCTCTAAAAAGATATGGGGCATGGATTAGAGAATGATACTGTTGGCTGTATATTTATTTAGGGAGAGTAGAGTTGGTCCAAATTAGGGTGAAAATGTAGAGGGAGAGAAGTGAATGCATTTAACTAATGTTAAGGAGGTGGGAATAACAAGACTTGCTTTGTATTTGTGGTAAAAGGTGGGGAGGATTCAAAGATAACCCCAGGGTCCTGACTTGGACTGCTGGTGGCTAATTTGAGCAGTTTCCTGAAATGAGGAACTGGAAGGGAAGCAGGCTTTGGAAAACTGAATGCATCAGATTTGGATTTCCAAGAGTTAAAAAATGGCGACATGTCATAAGGAGTAAAATACCTAGGTCTGGAGAGCAGAAAAGATATCTGACCTGGTAGAACAGAGTTGGTAGGCTTGGGCATGTTTGGAGGAAATTGAATGTGTAAAGGGAAACAGAAGAAAATGAGAGCCTGAGTATCATGGACTTATCATTATAAAAAATATTCACACTTGCCTTGGTTTACACAATAAACGTGTTCTCCCAAAGGCTATGTGGAACAAACTTTTATAAAAGTCCAATGAAGACATTTGAATATTAATGAATCTTGTAATGTGAAGAATACTTTTTTTTAATACAATTAATATCCTTCCAATTATTTTCTTTAGAAAGATTTTGCATATTAAATTTTCTTAAATCAAGGTATATCTAAATAATATTTCTGTGAAGAGTTAGCAAATCAAACTACATTGGAACTCAAACTACATTGTTGTTTTCTATTTTAAAAAAGAAACTTCAAAGAACATGAGAGAGTCTAAGAAATTCCTTTGAAAATTGTTAGTCATTTTTTGGAGATGGTGAAATTAAGTTTGTTGTTTTTATTTCATTTGTAAAGTTCTCTACCTAGAAGAAATTGGAAGGTATTTTGGAAACAACAGTTTGATGATATCAAGAATAAGAATTTTTTTCCCTCAACATAACTTAATATTTTTGTTATTCTTGGAAATCAGAATAGACAGTTTGCTATGTCCTGAACTCAGCTTCCAGCTAGCCATGTGGCAGTTGAAGCAAAAAAAAAAAAAAAAAAAAAAAAAAGTCACATTCTGTACTCTATTTGCTCGCCAGCTTTAAAAACATATCAACAAATTGAAAGTATCAAATTCACATGTCTGTTTTTCTATGGCAAGTAAAGGTTATCCCTTAATGTATTAAGGGGTAGAGATCATGAAGGAAAAACGTTGCACGGGAAGCACTTTCCCTAGCAGAAATTGCTTAAAACACAGCTTCTCCACTTGATGTGGTGAGAAAAATGAGGATTGATTCACTGAAGTTTTCCTGACCTCCTTACACTCATTTACCTTAAGTTAATCTAGTTTAAAGATAGAATAATATTTACAGTCTTTGGATTTAATTTGGATTAGAAAGGCTTTTCTAGTTTTGGTGGTGGTGCTGTTGAGAGAATTGGGATTCTTAATCATTTAAGTAAAAAATGTATCCAAATTTCACTGGCTACATCGCACATGATATTTAAAAAAATGGCAAAATTGGTGTTTGGTGTGCTATCTGAATTTTTTTTAGCTATATATTTAAGCCCATTGCTGGTCTTGACTGTTATGGATTCTGCTAAACTCATATTATTGGATTTGAAACTAGAAGCACTTTTCCTTTTTACATATTTAGTTAAATATCGGAAAATTCTGTAACTAGCAGTGTTGCTCCTACTCAACAGAAATAGATTACATTTATGTGGGGATGAAAACTCAAGCCCTAGCATTCAAAAAAACATTTGTTTCAGCATTTTTAGTATGCCACATGGATCAGTTTCTTAGAGACAGCTAGGTATCAACTCAGACTGACCATATTTCTATATTGTAAATAATAAATTAGTTTTGAACCCCTCTCTGTTAGAGGCACCAAGTTACTGAAAAGTTTAAGGCAAAGCCCCTTCGTTCATAAATTTACAAACTAGTTAAGTGGCAAAAATAAATTCATAAGATACATGAGCTAATTTTTCCCCACAGAGGCAGTGTTTCCAAGAGCTGTATGTTAAGCCTTTTGTTTTTTTCAGTGTTCTGCCCTCCTGTTCCTTCAAGCCTATAAATATGAGGACAGGTATATCTCCATCTCTAAACTTCTGCACAGTCTAAGCCCTTATTTAAATTCATCTAAGTTCTGGCCTTCTGCCTTTGAATGTCCCACACAGTCATCTTCACTAATCCTCTTTTCACTTCTTATTCCATTGTCTATCTAGTTGCTCAAGACTTAACTATGGGAATCTATTGGATTCTTTCCCACATACTTGATCAATCAATGGTTCTTAAAATTCTCTTTCCTCTGTCTGTATCACATCCTTTCTGGTCTGTCCATTTCCCCCAACATCTACATCCACATCCACCATCTGAGCCTAAGCCTCCATCTCCTCATGTAGTTTACTTTGATAGCCTCTTAATCAGTCTTCCTATCTCTGGTCTGGTCTTCTTCCAATTAACTCTAAATAGTAAAAAGTAAATTTAATGATATCATTCATTGCTATTTCAATATCTTTAATAAGTCCCAAGATATAATTTAATCTTCTTATCCAGCATAAAAGGTCCTGCTGACTAGTTTCATCTGTACCCATCATGCTCACCCTGTAACAAATTTCTGCCTATTCACCAAAACCCAGCTTAAGCACTGGTTCCTTCAAGAGGCTTTGCTGAACCTCCCTGACTATGTTTGATTCACATGGTCTTTGCTGAGGCTCCAAAAGCCCTGTTTTTACCTCCTTGACAGCACAGATCAAACTTAACTAGAACCAAATTACTTATCTGTCTTTGTACTAGATACCAAACTAGATCCTTGAGGGTCAGAATCTACCTTTTAGTGACTGTATAGTCCAGTGTTTAGCACAGCACCTGCCATACAGAAAAGGCTCAAATGCCTCTCAGATAAGCATATCCTTATAATGAAAGACTACTCAGCAAGAAAAGTAAACATACTGGTGATACGTACAACATGGATGTACCTCTGAATAATTGCACTGAATGAGAGAAGACAGACAAAAAGAGCACATACAATAGACTTCCACTTCTGTAAAATTCCAGAAAATACAAATTAATCTGTAGTTACAGAAAACAAATCAGTGGTTGTCTGCGGCAAGACAAGAATAGGAGGGAGGGATAACAAAGCGGATGTGTACACTTTTGGGAGTGATAAATATGTTTATTAATACCTTGAATTGTGATAATGGTTTCACAGGTGTATACAAATATAAAAAATGATCAAGTTCCACATTTTAAATATATGCTATTTATTGAATGTTGATTATACCTCAGTTAAGAATAGTGCCAGGAGACAGAGGAATGAATGTGTCAATGAATGCCTTTTAACTTTATTGGAACACACTATCAGGGACTTGGGAAAAGAGTCAGGTTCATATCTGCTAATAACCGTGGTGTTTGACAGTGGAACCATGTGTGTACTTGGGCTGATGGTCCTCACATCCACCTTACCATTCATAGTACTCAACCTGATGACTACTTAGCAACAGTTCTCTGCTTCCCTGGTGTCAGATTTAATTGTTTGGGACATTGGAAATAATTAAACCTTGAATCATGGGATATGGATTATTTTTTAGAAGAAGAATAGAGGAGGCTGGGGAAGGGCATACCCCTTGTCCCTGTGGTTGTGGTAGGATTATGGGAGGTTTATGAATGTCAGTGATGCCAGGAGCCCCAGGCTCAGCTTGGGGTGCAGGACCTCTGGCCTCTATGACTTTTGGAGCACAGGAATCTCTGTATTAAGGCAAATGGAAAGTCACATGCTTTATTAGTTCCTAAGAAAAGTATCCTCCAAAACGAAAGCAAGTTCACTCTACAGTCTGTAAGACCAGAAATAACCCTCCTCCAATGTATTTCTCACTTCCTCAATATCCTCTAAAATCCTCTCTCAGGAGATACTTTAATTCCATAATAGGAAATGAGGTTTAAAATTGAAAACTTCAAAGAGTAAATATAGTTGTGATAATTAATTTCAGTTGAAGTTTCAAAAATATCACATGTTACTGTTTTTATTTAGAGAAATTATAAAGTAAGAAGTCATGTAATACTTGAGTTTGGGAAAGGAGAGAGGCCTCTCCTTGTGAGGGACAATAGAGACAAAAAGACAAATTTTTAAGATGTTGTAACTTTGCCAGTTCTATTATTCTTTATTTTGTACTGACAAATAGAAGGTGAGTATGCCCTATGTCACCTCAGAAATCTTGAGTCCAGTAGAGGTGACTAATATGCCTATGTGCAAACAAAGGTCAGTAAGTGGTCGTTAAAGATACACTTAGCCATCTATAACAGACTGGAAGGCATGACAGCCAGAAAAGCAATTTCAGACATCAGTTCAGTCATATATAGGCATATTTCTTGATTTTCCTCCATAAAATATAGTGAACTCAGAACTGAGAACTCTAGAAACACAAAAAAGTATTTAATTATATGATCTTCCATACCCTCAAGAAGCTTTAAGTTTAAATAAGGACAAGAAGATAGATGCAAATGAAAAAAACAGAACAGAAGCAGAAGAATCATAGAAAAAATAGAAACATCTGCAGAATATAGAAACATCTTCCTAAGTGATTTCTTCTGTCAGTGTGCAAACAATATTGTTCAAGTTTTTCAGTTGAGCGGAGCCATATGGGGTTAGCCTGGGAGGTGATTCCTGGCAGCATTCTGAAGGAAGAGGAACATGAGTTGACATAGATGATCTATGAAGACTTCTGAGCAGAGGGAATATAGAGGTAGGAACAAGTGACTCTGAAATTCTCTGGAAATGTGAAATATGATGAGAATTAGATATTGCTGAAATGTAAGCCAGAAACATGTCAAAAGGATAGAGTCAGAACATGAGCAAGAAAAAAGAAATCACCAAAATTATCATTGATTTAAAAAAAAAACATTAATAGGACAAAAGTAAAAGATAGATGTAATTAGCACGAAAATGAGAGAGGGAAAAAAAGAGATGGAACACTAAGCCAAGTAATTGTTTCTTCATATGGAAACAATGATGGTGATTTTAGGTTTTTCTTGTGCAGAGGTTTTGGGCAAAACTCAGAATTAAGTTAACTTTTTTAAAAGACTGATTATTAGTAACAAAAGTAAGATCACGGTGATGGTTCCAGGGAACTCAGTACTGTATACTAAAGGGGATCTTCTGAAATATTAAATTCTGTTACATTACAAGAATAGCCAGAACGTAGAAATCCTGCTGAAGAAGGAGCTAGGAAGGAAACGTGTGCCAGGCTAAAGAACAAAATGACTTACCTCTTAGTGAAATGTTTGAAAATTTTAAAACAATTTTATTTCACCAAGAACTCTGAAGAAAAGTTCCTCACAGCCCCTCTCAACACTCAGCTCCCCCAACTTCATCCCCCCACCCAGCACCACCTTCACCTCTGCTTTGAGATTGTCTTTGGCTTCCAACCTGTCATGATGTATGTACCAGGGCACATTGTAAAATAATTTGATGTTCATTTATGGACAGGGAAAACATTTCCTAAATCTTCTTTCCAGGCCACCTGTAAACCAGTGACAGGGCTAGCTAAGTAAACAGGAAAGCCAGCATCCTCTGTGTCAGAAGCCAAACACACAAGAACTGATCCTCTGGGTAGGTGGGACAGTCATGTTGAACATCTGCTTTTCTTAGCCTTTCTTTTCCCTTCTCCTTCCTTGGTGTATAAAGTCCTTAACTTTCTTTATTCCCATGTGAGAAAAACTTTATTTATTAAAGAAATGGAAGTAGCTCTAGATGACTTGAGCTTTAAAATTTTGGAATGTATGGGGAAGGGGTAGAAAAAGAAACCAATCAGGTCATTGATTAAAGAGCATGCATAAGAATACATTATAAAGGGATAAGCATTTTGGAATTTTTTAAACTAAGAAAATATTTTATCTTGTCAGTAAATGTTGGATATGTATGACAAAGGAGTTAAAAAAGCAGGTGTATTTTAAAATTGCCTGCAGTAACAAGAAAGGAAGGAAGAAATCTATTTATCATTGCATGGGAAGAGTCGATTTGAACCTCTGTATTTCACTCCTTATTCCTGACGTGCAGTTACTTTTTCACTATGGCACAGCCTTGGCAGAAGAATCCAACTTGTTAAAAGTGTTAAAAAAAAATCTCTGGCATTTCCTGTTGGTTGGAAGCTGTTTGCTTTTCTGCATTACTATTTTGTGTTATCATTGGCCAAGCACCTTTGCTGGTTAGAAAAATACTGGTGCAAATTTTACTGGAGAGCTGGGAGTAGAAGCCATAAAAATTCTCAATTTCCCTTTTAAAAACTTAACTCATTTATCCAAGAGGAATGAATACAGAGGACAAGAGATTTTAAATTTCCCGTCCATCTGGGTACAGCAGTATATTTTGACTCCAAGCACAATAAAACAACCTTAGTTGCTGGTGGTATATGACATAATGACCCAAATATGTTTTTAAAAAATCATTTATTGCTGTACATAAACAGCGAAGTTAGCGCAAGGGATGATAAAATAACACGGGTAATTCTTCCTTTAGCTGGGAACCATTGGCGGCCCATTAGGTTTCCAGATGTAGCTGTGTGTGCTTTTCCATTTGTTTTCCAATGTCTAGTGCTTATGCCCTTGGTACCTTGACGGTACTTGTCAGGCATGTTGGCTTTTCAGCTTGAGGTCTTCCTTGGAGAAACACACTGATCAGGCTCTGGGCTATAAAGCACGCTATTGTCTTGGGCCCAGTTTGTTGAGAATATAAGACCCAGGGCAGCCTCCTGCCAAAGGTCAAATACCAGCTTGACCAAAGTTCCTCAAGTCAACACTGGACCTCCCCAGACAAGAGATACTTCAACTCTTCCTGAAGAAAAAATGTTTTTATATTTTTATCATTCTATAGTATCAGAGATCATAGTAGAACAAGCTGAAATGTATCTTGATAACTATTTATAATAGTTTATTTTGGGAAAAACAGTTTACAGGGCCAGAAGCTTATAGATAAAAGAAAAAAATAAGACTTATTTCAACATTTTGAGCATTTAAAAAAGAAGTAATCTCCCAGCCTAAGAGACAGTCTAATAAGCGATAGTGGAGGATATTAGTTCTTAAACTGTCCAGATAATCATTGTATTTTAGGTAGAGAAAGAAAGCAGTTAAAAATAGAACCATAGCTAATTTAGCAAGTGCCCTGACTGCCAAAAATGCATAGCTGAAATCAGGCAGGTTTTTCTTTATGAGTCACTTAGCCAAATGTAAAATTTATGGCCCAGTCTTGTACAGACTCTAGTGAAGATTCAGAACATCAGTTTATTACAGGGCTACCATTAAGGATGCTTAAAATTCCCCCAGCTTTACACTCCTCACTCCAGGGGCCTAGCCTTAGCTAGTTATGATTGCGCCTGGGCCAAATGCTCCTACTAGACAGGGATTTAAGTATTCAACAATACAGTTAGGCCCTTTTTGTGGAGCTGACTGCTCTTCCTCCTGGGGAACTCAACTCACCCCTCCTGTGTCAAACAACAGTAACTTCCCTTTGCTTCTTACCACTTTTCACCTGTGCCCTGGCTTAGCTAATAGAAGGAAATAATACTTAAGAAAACAAAATAAATAGCAGATGGTAGAGTGTACTCTGGGATGAATAAATTATAGTCACGAAGGGAAAGAGTGAGTTGTTGGGTGTACACTGCTGTATTTGTCGCTGACATACAGGATGCTCAGCACGATGACCTCAACATGTACCAGGCCCACTACCATTAATCACTCTACATAATTCAAGCCAGAAATTTAATGAGTCCAAGGGATCAGTGACCCCTTGGAGTAGGAGCTGAGAAAGCGAACTAGAGGCAAAATACAAAATATGAAAGTAGCTCCAGATAAGATGGCAATGGCTTCTCAGTTCCTAAGAAACTCGAGTGATTTTAGGTGGACTTCATCCTTTGTGGAATCAAATGGAGTACAGTCATCTGGAGAGCTA
This sequence comes from Macroglossus sobrinus, assembly GCA_004027375.1. Lineage (NCBI taxonomy): Eukaryota > Metazoa > Chordata > Mammalia > Chiroptera > Pteropodidae > Macroglossus > Macroglossus sobrinus. The sequence continues at coordinate 736,058 of PVKZ01000549.1, forward strand.
TTTCCTCGTGGTGGGTGCATTCTCTTTAATAACTAATAAATAATTATTTCCCCATGATATCACAGTGTCATTTAGGAAACTTTTTTAAGTAGCTAAATGGAACACAGTGCTCAACCTTTTAGAAATCACATGGTTTATCAAATTCATTATCAAAGGAAACCATGGAATACATGTAACATTGTTTCTTTGACAACTTTGGGATTTTTTTTTAGGTTTTAAAACTTATTTGCATTCATAAGAATTGTGCATTCCAATCATTAAATTCATGTGAACAACAACAGCAACAACAAGAAAATGGCACTCTGACTAAATTGCATTTTACAAACTGCAGGACACCTTGGACCATCTTGGTTCTTACCCTGGGTTTCACTGTTGTCCCACCCAGCTTCTTTCTTCACCAACACGCAAGTTCTTTTACCTTCCTGCCAGCCAGACAGGAAGATAGATGGGAGAGGCAGGTGCGACCTTCCTTCATCATCAGTTCTTTGATGTGAAAAGGGGCAGCACAGTCATTTAAACTTGATCCAATCTCTTTGCATCTTATGAAGTTAAACAGCTAAAAGAAGTAAAATAAGAAGGCAATGCTTGTGTAATGTACAGTGCGTATTGGCGGTGGGGTACCTTATTACGATTCGCTTGCTTTCTTCTCCTGTTCACTTGTTTCTTTTGAAGGCAGTGGATTTTTCTCTTGCATTTCTATCTTCTTCAATTTTGACTTCTTGAATTTCTCAATCTCGACTATATTGGGTTTTGTCAGACATAGTTGCAGAGGAAGTGGAGAAAGGCATGCAAATGAGTAGACTTCAGTTTGCTCAGTGATTGCCACAGATGCCATGTTTGGCGTTTCAGTATAATTTGTATTAATAAAAATTTTTTCAGTCTGAAATATTTGGCATTCTCTCAATCTTTGTTTATTTATCCATCCATAGTACTCTCTTCTCAGTCAAGCTACATTTCTTACTATATCTCTAGACTAAGGGAATAAAGTTGCATTTATATTTATCAATAACCTCTGAATAGTTCCATCAATAAAGAGTACCCAAAAAAGAGATGGTTAGAAAACAAAAGTAAATAAATAACAAATTTAGTTTCTTATAGACCCAGTTTCTGGTAGGCCCTGGAGTGATGGATATCAGGTGGAGAGACCCTGTTCTAGTTATTGCACATCCATTCATCCTTTCTCCTTATTGCTTCATTGAGTTCTTCTCACAGCATCTTTTATTTCAGTTTCTTCAGAAAATATATTAAGATGAAGACTTTGAGGTGGAAATAGCCCAAATGTCCATTGATGGATAAAAGGACAAAAAAAAAAAAAGTAGAATGGGTATAAAATGAACTATTATTTTGCCTGAAAAAGGAAGAAAATCCTATCACATGCTACAACATGGATGAACCCTCTGACCATTAAGCCAAGTGAAATAAACCAGTCACAAAAAGACAAATAGTGTATGATTCCACTTATTCCAGATATTTAAAGTAGTCAAAGTCACAGAAACAAAGTAGCAGTTGCCAGGGGCTGAGGGAAGGGGAAATGGGGAGTTAGTGTTTAATGGGTATAGAGTTCCAGTTTTGCAAGACGAAAAAGTTCTGGATATTCATTGCACAACAATGTGAATATACTTAACACTATTGAAATGGTCACTTAAAAATGGTTAAGATGGCTAAGTTCATGTTATAAGTTTTTTTATGCAATCAAAAGAAAAGATGAAGACATTCGTTATATTCTTTTACCTTTAGTATTGATTAGAACAATCCACTGGTGTACATTGGGACTTGGTAACTGTTTTAGTTCTTCCCAAAGGCAGTACGTGGATTGAGTTTTAAAATAAATGTTATTATGAAAAATTTCAAATATTCATAGAATAGAATAGTATAGTAAGTCACATGTATTCATTACCAACTAAAATTTTGTAATGATCATAAGTATAATTAAATTTTAATTACAATTATAATTTTGCTAATCTTGTTTTATCTATTTCTCCACTTCTTTTTTTCTGGTGTATTAAAAACAATGAATGGATTAGTTTTAATTATAGACTTGGCACTTATTTCAAAAACTCAGAATGCGTTGTTTAAAGATCTAGCTATATAAAAATAATATCTGTGATTTAGATAAAATATTTTCTGTAGACCTTAATTTCTTCAAATATAAAATTCAGATAGCTATACAGGAAAATCTATGGGGAAGGTCTGTGATTAAAAGAATAAGGATGGTGAATGGAAATGATCAAACCCTTATGACTAAATTTGGTACTGCTTAGGAAGTGCTAAGGAGTGGAAGGCTAAAATGTTTAGTATTAAGAATTGAGAATTCTATAAAGAGAACATATTTGTCTCTTCTAAATATAATATGAAGTAAAATCTTTTTTTTTTTTTAAATGCGGTTTTTGTAGCACTATTGCTCAGCGAAGAATAAAAGTAGTCTAGGATCATCTACCGATCAGCTGGGTGACCTTGGGTGAGTTACTTCATATTTCAAGGCCTTAATGTTCTCATATATAAAATAATGGCTTTGAAAAGGATAGTTGCTAAGATTCTTTCCAATTCAGAATCCTGTGATTTGAGAGTAGGAGTGAATATTTTACCACAAAAGGTTTCAGTAGATTAAATTTATGGCTGAATTTACTCTAGTAAAGGCTTTAGCTTTCTATATGGTTGTCAGTATTCATGGATTATGAAAGTCGAGACATCTCATATCTCAGCCATCATGAAGTGGAAAAGTACTTATGATACAAAGTAACCTGTATGTTAGTGTAGAATAGTTGCCAAAACATCTTTGTAAGGCTTTTTATTAAAGTTTTATAAAAGTTGATATGATAAAACAATATTTTATATTCTAGACTCATTTTATATTCTAAATTTTTTAAACTTAAAATGAAAGTAAAATATAATTAAATAATGTGAAATAAGGAGTAACTTGGTTACTTTGAACCAAGAACTTTTTTAAAACAGGAATTTCTTTATTAGGGAATTTAAGAGGAAAAGAAAAACTACATGGGGAAGTATGCTTCCAAGGTTGGCTGCAAGGGTGTAAACTGTGTAATTGTAAGAAACACTGGTTCATACCTTTCAAATGCAAATGTTCTTCAGGTAGTCTGATTCCATCTATCTGATCTTGTTTTATGCAAAGTGTCATGCCTTTCGTTAATAAGCATTGCAGAAAGGCTTGCTGCTTGGGAGGCTCTGGGCTGTTGGAAAGTAGCTCCATGTTAGAGTCCTGAGGAAAACAAGGAAGAAGGTTCGAGGAGGAGCTTAAAGGATGCAAATCTTTGGAGACTCCATTTACCTTCAGTATACTCGAGGTGAATTTACATGATGGAGGGAACAAAGGAAGTAGAAAGGTACCATTTGGCTTGGATTATGCTTTCTAACAGAGAACTCCCTGGTTGAATAAATTCTTCAAAACAAAGTTGGGTCAGACTCCCAATCTCTAGGTACCCCTGCTGAAATGCTTGGATGGTTGATTTCAACTACCTTGGGCCACTTGGTGCTATTTAACCCCTGGGATTTAGAGATCATTGACCAAACCCAGAAAATCCAGAACCTTCACCTATATTCAACTTGACCAACTAGGAATTTCTGTGGTTATAAACACTTATCAATAAATACATATGAAAGGTACGAGGCTCTCAGTCTGTCACATCAGTCATCATGGGTGTCCATTTTCTCTCTTCCTGCTATGTGTCCTTTCTGAACCTGCGTATTATGTCAGGAACATAATCTTCTATACTAAAAAAATTAATCATTAATACTAATTTCTTAGTTTCCACTAGATTTATCCCTGGAATTTTGTCTAGGAGAGAGAGAGGAAAATAGTAGTAACTTAGGAAATTAATCCAGAAAAAAAAAAACAGGAAAAAAAATGTAAATATAGAGTAAGTCTTTTTCAGTGTAGATTGAGAAAACATTTGCTCCCAAGATGGAACTCACGAATCTGTGTCAACTAAGGGATTATTCAAGCGGTGATATCCCAGGTATAAGAATATCAAGACTAACTGAGAGCTAAAGAGAGACCAGGAGCTCAGAAGTATTTGAGAGGAAGATAAGTGACTTTCAGGGAGGGAGATGCTCCTTTCAGCATAGGGATTCGGTCTAGAAGTACTGCTCTAACTAATGGAAATGTGTCTGCAGAGAGCTAAATGGGCTTCGACATTATACTATGAGCAGTTAAAACTGCATTGTTTAAGTGGTTCTGACTGTGCCGATTTTCTTGGTAAATTTGAGTTAATGACATTTGCCTATTCACTAAGTTTTGTGCGGTACCAACGGCGGGCTATGTTTCTTGAAAGGAAAACACTGTGCAAAGTGGTGGGACCATTCTATGTTACCCTCCTCATATTGCAGACGGCTAAGAATGGCTTCTTGTGCCCTATCGTTTTTGAAGATCTCAGTTAATAGAATTTACGTTAACTGTCTGAAAGGGAAAAATTAAACCGTTCTTTTAAATATTGTTTTTCATTGAGTTCCTCTCAGATCCTTAGGTTAATTATGCACTGTTGATCTTGTTCCATAACACAGTTCTGAATGGAAACCCCAAACATGATATATTCTCCTACTTGAGGAATATTAACCCCAAATAAGGATTATAATGCGGGAATATTTTGGAGAAGTAACACATGTAACTCTGCTGTTCCTTTTACTCTGATGTGCTGGCAAGCACTAGTTAGAATAATTGGCAAGGACTAGCAAGAAATATTATTTAGACTTAGGAAAGCTACAAAAACTGTCCCACTGGAAAGGTAAATATGTCATGTTTTGCATCCAGCAACAATAATTGTAACAAGAACATCTGAGACTTTCCCCTGGGCTTTACACCACCTAATTTTCTTTAAAATATTAATTTCTGATGCAATCTTCTCTCTCTCTCCTTCTTCCTCTTTTTTTTTGGGAACCAAGTTGAATGTACTGTTGTGAACTAAAATGCTCAAAAAAATATTTATTAAAGAAATGTTATCCTACAATAAAAATAGTTCTTAGTGTTAGAAAATATTTTAAATGTTATTTGTTCAGACATTTAAGTATTATACAGTGGTATAATGGAGGATGACTTAAAAATTTATGGTGGCCAAGACCCTCAGTCATTGTTTTTTCCAGAACTTAACATCTTGAATTAGATAATATTCAAATAATTTTTTTAGTCATTTAACAGTTGTTACCGGCACATCATTTTAAAAAAGCACTAACTTGCCATTGATTTGTCCTTTTTTTTTTTTAGAATAGTCAAGCTGAAGCAAAAATAAAGTTTTTAAATAAGGGAAGAATAGCATTAATGATAGTGATAGAATAGTCAAAAGTAAAAGTCCACAAACAAGTGGAATTTGAAATGACTTGAGTAATTTACTTTTACTTTGAATGGTGTTAAACACAGAAACTTCTCCCTCACGAATATGCCTTTGCTCTAATTCTTCATTATAATTATTTTTCCTCTCAACTACTGTTAGTATGCCAAGGTTGAATTAAAAAATAAAAAAAAACTACACTATTAAATAGACTTGTCTGGGGGCTCAAGAAATAGTTATTTATTGGTTACTCTTCATAGGAAAATCTCTATACCGAAAACATGATCTTTACAGATATTTGGGAATTGAGATAGAATATATCACTTTAGTAAAACTTGAAAAACTTAGTGTTTTAAAGTTAAAATATTAAAATATTTTCTCAGCATAGACACTAAAGGTTATTAATATAATGTAATTATGTATTGTGTAATTATGTCTTGGAAGATTTAATCAATTGGTATTTGAAAAGGTTTATAGGTAAGGTTTTTGGAAGATTACGTTTCTGGAATTTTTTATACAGTGGAATTTCTGATGCTACAGTAAATTAAAAAGTTGGATGATTTTCATGTGATATCCTATTTCACTAATACAGAACAACCTTGAACCACACTAGAGCAATAATTACTTAACCTAAATCAGAGACCAAGCCAGGCCAAACAGCTGTTTTCATTTTGTTAGGAGATCCATTTGATTTACTCTTTTAGTCAGCTTTCATTACTGTAGAAGACAAAACTTCACTTGAGTTTTTAACCCTGAATTCTCTGCCTTGTTTGCTGCCTGCTGTAAAATTGCATGGTTGAGCTGCTGCAGCCGCCGAATGCGTTCAGGAGCTACTGTAGTATTGTGGGAGGCTCTACTTCAGCCTGGGAAAAGCTTCATGAAAACAGAAAAAATCTGCATTCTTCTCACTGCGCTTTAAAAAAAGCAAAACAGAACAAAACTGCTCATCATTATTGCAATTATAAGAAGAATGTTCTGGAGTGAATACCTGGTTTGGATTCCTATAGTAGCAAAAACAGTATCTAACAGTTGTCACGAGCTGTGTCATAGAGCTCAACCATCTTGGAAACTAGGGAAAGGCATGTCAGAGACTCAGAAATAGGAAATTTGAATTCAAATATGAGTTACTGGTAGCTAGATACAGATGTATTAGGTATTAAGTCATTACCCCTAAAATTTCTCTTACATGCTATAGTATGTCCTCTGTTAAGTTGTGAAACCAGTTTTCCTAGAATTTCCAGAAATGAGGATACACCAGTATTTTGTGGTTTGTATTATGACTTTTGTCATTCCATAAGCATGAAGTCCCCACTCTCCCCAGTGTAATTAAGGCGAAACAATATCGGGACCTTGTGACTTCATGGAAAGGGTAGCTTAAACCATTTCTTAAGAATGTTGTCACTTGGGGGAAAAAAAAAACCTTGTAATTGTTGGCACTGATTAAATCTGGTTTTCTCTTCTCTCAAAGCAATCTGTATCAGCTCCTTAAATAAACAGAACCTGGCAAGACGGTAGGTTCTCTGTGGCTACATGGATCGGCATAAATAGAATCAACTACATAAAGACAATTATTTGATAAACTCTGACATATTTCTGCCATACTACAGATCTGCATTTCTTAACTACATTACTTCCAGATTTTTTTTAGGGCTCTCTGAGAAAAAAGAGTTTCATGGTCAAATAAGTTTTACAAATATGTTCTTAAAATATCACAATCCATGAGAGCATATTGTAGCTCTGAGAAATCCAGCAGAAAATAAAATCTTTAAGCCACATTTAATTTAGTGTTTTCCAAACTTATATGAGTATGAAACACTTTTATTTTTATATGACACCATGATATCCCACAAAATAGTTTTACTTTGGACACTAATCTGGGTTGGGACATATACTATATTGATATTACCTAATTTAATTATTTCTTCATATGCAAAAATATGTGGAATGTAAAGCAGTCGGGCAAAGGAGCTCCTTTCGATGCCCATTTTTTAATAACAAAATACTTCAGAGATCTTGGTGCTGCTAGCTAAGAAAGACACTTGTCATGACCAGCTTGGCCAAGGCTCATCATAAATACCTTTATTAAAGGGTAATCATTTTGACAAAACCCAGAGAACTACAGTGATGCCACTACTTTTTTTCTAGCCAATTCCTGACAGCGTTGGAGAAGAGCCTTACAGAAAATAATTGAAAACTAATATTATGTAGAAAAAACAAAGATTATTCCAGTGGTGCAACAGAACCTACAAAGGGTCCTGAATTGCCTCTTGGATGTTAGCAAGACACAAAGAGAGAAAGGTGGTTGAAGACTGCTTCTTTATTTAGAAAGTCTAATCTTTAGGAAGATGATTGTTATTTTCTGGATGCTATCTTGTTACCTAAAACATAGTGGATTATGTCTGGGTTGGCTCCCAACCCCCTTGATGAAGTGTAAGTGACAGTATGCCTGGCCTAGAGCTTCTTTCCTTTGCTTCGGGATCTGGTATTGACCACTTGGTTCTGTCCACATTAGTTTGAATTTATGCACTAGTCTTTTTATTGTATTTCTTTTTTCCTTTTTTTTTCTTTTCTTCTTTTTTCTTTCTTTCTTTCTTTCTTTCTTTCTTTCTTTCTTTCTTTCTTTC